>CM075977.1:364937273-364980524 GCA_038087875.1 Malacoraja senta
CCCAGTTGAAATTTTTGTAATACTTTATCCATATAATTCCATTCTACTTGATCAAATGCTTTTTCAGCATCCAGCGAAATAATTGATAATTCTTGATCTTCAGATTTGTGTGAGTGCATTATGTTGAGTAGACGTCTCATATTATTAGAAGAGTATCTCTTAGGGATAAACCCTGTCTGATCTGGGTTTATTAATTTACTAATGTATTTACTTAATCTTCTGGCTAATGTTTTCGCTAATATTTTTTGATCTGTGTTTAACAATGCTATAGCTCTATATGAGCCAGGTTCTTCTAAATCCTTATTTTTCTTAGGTATTAATGTAATCGTTGATTCCGCTAATGTATCAGGTAGTATTCGTTTTTAAAAGCGTATTGGTACATTTTTTGTAATCTTGGTATTATTTTATCATAAAAGTTTTTATAAAATTCATTAGTAAATCCATCAGGGCCTGGTGTTTTTCCATTTTTTAGTGAGTTTATTGTATCTTCTAATTCCTTAATTGAGATTTGTGCACCCAGTTCCTCTTGTTCCTTCAGCTCTAACTTTGGAAGATTACAGGTATCCAAGAACTTTGTGATATTATTGGAATCAATTATCGTTTTAGATGTATACAAATTCTCGTAAAATTGCGCAAATCTTTTATTAATATCCTTCGGTGTTGTTAATAATTCCCCTTTATCTGATTTGATCTTTGGTATAGTATGTTCCTTTTCTCGTTTTTTTAGCTGGCGAGCCAAAAGTTTATGCGGTTTATCCCCAAATTCAAAGTGCTCTTGTTTTGTAATTTGAAAAAGTCTTATAAGTTTGGCAGATAATAATTTATTTAATTTAAATTTTAAAATTATTATTTTATTATGTTTATCTATTGATGGATCTTTAGCATTATCTATATCCATTTGTCTAATAAGTTCTTCTAACTGTCTTTGTTCATTCTTATTCTTTTTATTTTGAAAAGCTTGATATGAAATTATAATACCCCTAATGTATGCTTTAAAAGATTCCCAAAGTAAAGTAGGCGATATATCTGAAGTATCATTTGTTTGAAAAAAGACCTCCATTTGTTCTTTTAAATATATACTCGCTTGTGGATCTTTTAAAATTTGAGAGTTAAATCTCCAGAATGAATTATTCTTAGACAATCCTTCCAGTTTTAAAAAGAAAGTTAGTGGAGAATGGTCTGAAATTGAATTTGTATGATATATTGCATTAGATGTTTGGGGGATTAATTTTGTATCCAGCAGAAAGTAGTCTATACGTGAGTATGTCTTATGTACCATTGAGTAAAACGAATATTCCCTGCCAGTTGGATTCACAATTCTCCAAACATCTGCTATATTAGTGTTGTTTATGTAGGTATTGAGGAGTTCCCCAGTTTTCGATTTCATATTCCCTCTCTGTTTTTGACTTGATTTATCTAAGTACGGGTCTAAAACACAGTTAAAGTCTCCGCCTATTATAACATTTTGATAGTTTGACTCTGCAATTATATTGAAGATTTTATTGAAAAAGTGGGGGTTATCAAAGTTAGGGGCATATATATTTACCAAAGTAAGTGGAGTGTCATGGATTTCTCCATTAACTATTAGGTATCTCCCTTCTATATCTGTTATAATATTCTTTGCTTTAAATGGTATACCTTTTCTTATGATAATTGACGTGCCTCTAGATTTTGAAGTGAATGAAGAGTGGTATGTTTGACCTATCCATTTCGCCCTCAGCCTAACTTGGTCCTGAGGTTTTAGGTGTGTTTCTTGTAGGAAGGTAATGTCAGAATTATACATTTTTAGCTGAGCTAATATCTTACCCCTTTTGATAGGTTCATTAATACCTCTTATATTCCAACTACAAAATGAGACTCCTCCTAGGTTCTTTTGTGTGGTGTCATGCATTTTGAATAATTATAGTACCTTTGAATCTTGTGGTGCGTCCATATCCCAGGTCTTTAGGTATTGGGGGAGTTTTTGAATTATTAACTTTTGTTGGTATGTCCATATTATTCTTATCACTAAACACAAAACACAAACAAGTGATTTTATGTAATAAAAAAAAAACTAAAAAAGTGAGGCTACAGTGTCTATAGTCGGCACTGTAGCAAGTGACCCACCTGTAGGTGGGAAAAAACCTTATTTTGACTTCCATTGCGTTGTTGCTCAACTCGCTCCGCTCTCTTAGTTAATCATAACATATTAAAATATTAAAACGAGGCCTCACATTCATATATATAATACAATTTTACCCTGATATTTCCTTATAACATATATATATATCAGAGTTTAATTATTAAACCAATATTTTTGATTTCAATAAGAATCAGCTGTTGGTTGAAGGGGTTAACGAGACGTGCTCCCTGGACATAAGCCAGGAGCTCGTTTCTCATCCCCTCCTCCCGCTTATAGACAAGGTTACAATTTATTTAAAAATTCATATTAGTATGTTAGTTCATTATTTTTTGTTTTTTTTGTTAGTATTCTAATCTAACCTGCATAACTTTTAAAGTTGTTAATAGGATAAGTTCTTACAATTGGTTATAACATTTTAATCAATAAGCAATTATTTTCTAATTCATATCCCGTTATAAAGTTGTTTACACGTTTTGAACAGAAAATGTCCTTGCTTCAACATTCCGGAGATAACAGTGTAACTATCCCCAGACAAAACATAGCTGAGAATTATTCGGATCTGCCAAAGCTCCCTTTTATTTCTGTCTTTCAACAATCGTTTGGGCATATTTGAAAGCGTCTTCAGGCTTAACAAATGACTTTTCAAGACCATTAAAAGAAATACGCATTTTAGCGGGATAAAAAACCCCGATCTGACCCCTTCTCTCCCTCTTAAAAGATCTTTAACCTTATCAAATTTGTTTCTTTTTTGCACAATTTCATGTGGGTAGTCCCTGAATATCTTAATAGTGTCTTTGTCCAGCCATAATTGTACACCATATTTGATTTTGGTCATAACATATTCCAGTTCTGCAGTGTCTCGAAATTTCACTATAATATGTCGTGGATAAGCTTTTCCCGCATCAAATCTTTTTCCAAATCTTGGGACACGATGAGCCACTTCGATTTTCGGTTCCTTGGGAAGATTCAACAGTTGTTTCAACAAGCCCATGGCAAATTCACGTACCTGTTCCCCTTCTGCCCCCTCTGAAACACCAAGAATCCTCAGATTCTGGCGTCTAGAACGAGCTTCCAGGTCCAGGCATTTGAATGAGACTTTCTCTAATTGAGTCCCCATTTGTAGTGATGCTTGTTCGTTTTCTCGCCTCATTTGCTCATGTTCTTGCCTGAATTTCGCCATGTCTTCAACCAGTCGTGCCGTATTTTTCTCCAATTCCGTAATTGTCTGCATACTTGCAGCTACTGTTTCAAGTACAGCCGTGAACTTATCCGTAGTAATTACATCCATCTTATCCATTTTCTCTGATAGTCCATCTTTCACCTCATCAATTCGTTTATTCATAGTGTCCAGTAAATCCGTCATATTCTTCTGGTTACCAGCATTTAAATCCTTCATCATCTTCTGCATTCCTTCCATCATTTTTGCCGAATTTTCCTTCATTTCCTTCTTATCTTCCACCCTATTATCCGAGATCTCATCTTTCAAATTTTTCATTGATTTTTTCAAGTCATCAAAGTCTTTCTTAGATCTTGTATCCATTTCTGCAGCCACTTCAGAGACTTCAGAGGTAACTTCAGTTTCGAACAGTTTCGACAGTTTATTCACAGCTCTCTGAGGGCTCACAGCTGGAGTCAATTTACTCATTTAAAGGGCTTCAAACCACCGTTTAAAACATCGCGTTTAACGATGACGTCATCAGCGCGGTAACCAGAAGCTCCGGTAAGGTTTTTAAAAACAATCCCGATTTTCGGACCCGTTTTACACGATAAATCGTGAAGTTTTTCGGGAGAGGAGCTGGGTGCACGTCTGTTAGTCTAACATGACGCCACCGGAAGTGGAGTTTAGAAGGATGAGGGGAATCCTCATGGAAACGTACCGAACAGTGAAAGGCCTGGATGGAGTGAAAGTGGAGAGGATGTTTCCACTAGTGGGTGAGATTAGGACCAGAGGTCATAGCCTCAAAATAAAAGGACGTACCTTTATAAAGGAGACGAGGAGGATTTTATTTAGTCAGGGGTGGTGAAACTGTGGAATTCATTGGCACAGAAGGCTGTGGAGGCCAAGTCAACGGATATTTATAAGGTGGGAGATTGATAGATTCTTGATTAGTATGGGTGTCAGGGGTTATGGGGAGAGGACAGGGGTTGAGAGGGAAAGATAGATCAGCTAAGATTGGATGGCAGAGGAGACTTGATGGGCTGAACGGCCTAATTCTATCAGTTACGAACTAATGAAATTTGAGTTCACAATATTTCTTCTCAAAGTAGGGTATTACTTGGATCTGGTGAACTGCAATCAGATGCCCGTTTACACCATTTACAGACAGGTTGCCATTTTAAACATCATGGAATTTCAGGAAATATGTCCATGGACTTGGGAGGCAATTGCTTGATTTAGCGAGGGAGAGATGGCAGAGGAGTGAGAGATTTTTTTGGTGAGGGCAGAGAGATCAAGGGGAAGATTAAGGAACCCAGCATCCCTTATCTGAAAAAAATAATAAAACAGATTGCAAAATATTAAAAATAAATTTTAGGCCAATTGGTGGAATTGCCAGATGCTGAAATGACAATTTGTTGTGCGTAAATCTAGACAGTGAGTATTGACAGGGTCCTCAACCATAGGGTATGTGGCTTGCACAGAGAAGCCTAACAATACTCAGTTGACATTAGAAGGATGAATGTCAGCTGACAAGGGACACAAGAATATTTGCATAGTTTAATTGGATCCATGTTATTAACAATGCTTAGACTTTAAGCCCAAAATTATATGTCCAAAAGCTATTTAAAAAATTCTGCCCTTTCAGCCTTGAAAATACCTGGTATTCCAGCTTTGGTATTTCCTGGAGATATTTTTAATAGTCACACAGTGAGCTAGTGTGTATCAGATTAAGATATGAATATTTCAGAGATTTATAAATATAGCTCGCAGATGTTTTGATACACAGCTTGATGTTCATTCCTTTATAGGACTGAAATACATAACAAATAAGCATCCATTATACTTCTACACGGAGGGGGAATGAATTATTAAAAATGCCCCGAATCTCACTTTTAAATCCAAATTCTCTGCAAGACGGAAAAAGTTAGACACAGAGTTAGTTAGACATGATCCTTTCATCTCCAGGACCTACACTCAAAAT
Source organism: Malacoraja senta (assembly GCA_038087875.1). Lineage (NCBI taxonomy): Eukaryota > Metazoa > Chordata > Chondrichthyes > Rajiformes > Rajidae > Malacoraja > Malacoraja senta. Next base: position 364,942,536 of record CM075977.1, read on the forward strand.
TCATCCAGAATCTTTTGATGAAAAAGCCTTACATGTTGGAAGTGTTCCAAGGTACAAAATCTCTTGGCCTATTAGAAAATAGAGTCTGGTGCTTTTGATTACATTGGTGCACCCTATGTTTTCCTGGGACTCATTTACTTGTAGGTTGAAGTTAGCATCATGGAACAAATTAATACAAGTGTCCTAATGGCCCTAACTCATTTCCAGTGAGCTCCATTCCCCCATTCTTCCTCGTGCTCTAAGCATTGTTTTTTTTTCCTTTTCAAGTATTCATCAAATTGCCTTTTGAAAGCCATTATTGAATCTACCATCTCTTCCCTTTTTGGCAGTGTACTTAGGTCTCAGCAACTCTTATGTAAGACCTTAGCAGGTCTTATGTAAAAAAAAACAAGAGACACAAGAGACTGCAGATGCTAGAAACTGAAGCAACAAACAATCTGTTGGAGGAACTCAGCAAGTCAAGCAACGACTTAAGGGGGTGGAGGGGGGGAAGAATTGTCATCATTTTTGGTTGAAACTTTACACCAGGGCTAAGAATGGAGAGGGGAGTCACCCAGGATAAAGAGCGGAGGAGACAGGATGAGACAGCTGCTAGAAAGAGGAGACCCAACATAAACTAGTTGAAAAACACCTCATATTCCACCTATTATAAAGTATCATTGAAACATTGAATCACCTATTAGTCTACAATCCAATATTGAGACCAATGAATTTTACAGTTTTATGTAACCCTCGGTTTTGGTGCATTTCCTCTCTCGCTGTTCTTCCAATCCTCCTCTTTCCCTTCCATGTCTGTCCCGTTGTCCCCTTTCCCAACACAGCTTCCATTGCCAGAGTGATGCCACAAGCAAACTGGAGGAACGGCACCTCCTATTCCACTTGGGTAGCTCACAACCCATCAGTGTGAACAGTCCAATGTTAGGAAACAGCTCACCGCCCCGCCCCACCCCCCTTTTTCTCCACCGTCTCTACCCGATGCCTCATCTGAATGTGCATGTTTTCTCCCACTATCCTGTCCCTTTCCACCTATATACCCCTACGCTCCCTCCCCCCGGGTCACAATTTACTCCTCTTCTCTCCATATCTAATAGCATTTTGTCTTCTTTTCATTTCTGCCCTTGTCCGTCCATCTTCTAATGAACCCTCCTCCATCTGTATCACTTGCCAGTCTTTGTCTGGCCCACACCTCTTTTCTCAGCTGTCTCCCACATCCCCTACAATTAGTCTGAAGAAGATTCCCAACCCAAAATGTCACCTATCCATTTCCTCCACAGGTGCTCTCTGAGCTGCTGATTTACTTCAGCACTTTGTGTCTTTCGTTTTGTGAACAAGCAGTTCCTTGTGTCTATCCCATTTCTACCCATACTGCCCATACATGGAAACATTGCAAAAAGACATTAGTGTTACTCTTTCCCATTGAATGATCCCAAAGCTAAATCGGATGAAAATGCCAAAACTGAAATTAGTAGATCTTCTTTATTAGGCAAAAAAATTAAGAAATATGGAAATGAAGCAAGTGGATGGAGTTAGGATGTACATCAGCTATGACCTCATGAAACAGCAGATGTCTGAGAGGATGAATGAACAATTCTTATTTTTGTGTTTTAACAACACTGTTTTATGAAGTTCAACAATTTCACCAAAATAGTCAAAGCGCCAAATCAAAGCCCTTCCATCTTGCTACAGCCTGCCTTGAGTGCTTGTGTATGACCAGGCAACCAATAGACCGGAGGCTCTATTAACATTTCCATTGCCACAGAGTGAGCAATTGAGCTCTGGATTCAGATTCCAATGTTAGCATTTCCGCAAAGCACAGTGGCGTAGCAGGTAGAGCTGCTGCTCACAATATCAGAGATCCACTTTCAATCCTGACCTTGGGTGCTGTCTGTGAGGAGTTTGCATGTCCTCCCTGTGACCATGTGGGTTTCCTCCAGGTCCATGTTTTCTCCCAAATCCCCCAAAATGTGCAGGTTTGTAGGTTAATTTACCTCTGTAAAGTGCTCCTGGTGTGGAGGGAGTGTATGAAAAATGGGGTAGCACAGAACTAGTGAATGGGTGATCGATGATCAGAGTGGACTAGGTAGGCCGAATGGTTTGTTCCCAAGCTGTATCTCAAAACTAAACTAAAGCAGGAGGAAGCAATTTTCTCTTGCTTGCTAAATTTGACGGAGGGAATGAATAATTTTATAGATTAAAAGATTTTACAGAGATTAATTATTTTACTGAATCATTTGACAGTTAGTATAGTTCACTCTCTTAGCTTACACAAGTCACTCCACTACATATAATGGATGATTTGGAATTATGCAAGTCTGACATTTTTTTTTCTATCATCTTTTCCTTTCCAATTTCTTCATGCTCAGCAGCGATACCAGTATAATTGAATAGCCAGCTGACATTCTTATCTCAGACATGTAAAGAACGGTGACTTGGATGAAAAGCACAACAAGCAGAGTTACATGTATTTAAAAGAACTAAAGCAAGCTTCAGTAAGGGAAGAGGCAAGATGGCAAGTACAAAGTGAAATAAAATAAATTAGGAACTGGTAGAACAAAGTTAAAATGCGTCCATGTTTAGTTCAGTTGAGTTTAGAGATACATCACAGAAACAGGCCCACCAAGTCCGCGCTGACAAGCGATCCCCATACATCGTACACTGACGCTATCCTACACACTAGGGACAATTTACAATCTTTACCAAAACCAATTAACTGACACTGTATGTATTTGGAATGTGGGAGGAAAGCAGAGCACCCGGAGAAAACCCAAACGGTCACAGGGAGAACGTACAAACTCCGTACAGCCAGCACCCGTAGTCAGGATTGAACCAGGGTCACTGGAGCTGAAGGGCAACAACTCTACTCCTGCACCACCGTGCCACCACTATTCAGATGCGAAAATACATGTGAAAAAAATGCAAAGGTAGTAAAGTATAAAGCATAAAGTATCCTTTATTGTCATTCAGTTTAGTTTGAACGAAATTATGTACCTTGCACTCATAACAGAGAATATAATAACAGAACACACAATGAACACAGTTTAACATCCACCACAGTGAGTCTACCAGGCACCTCCTCACTGTGCTGGAAGGCAAAAGTCTTACAGTCCTTGTCTCTTCCTTCCTTGTTCTCCCGCTGCGTTGAGGCGATCCAGGCTTTCGATGTTGGGCCCCCCGCCGGGTGATGGTAAGTCCCGCGGCCGAATCCGAGCTTCGCGAACGGGCCGGTTCAAACTCCGCGGCCCGGGGGGGACGAAGTGGCCACCCTCCAGTCCAGCGGACGAAGCTGTTGTTGCGGGAGCTCCGGAGAATCGGTCACCAACCTGGGACCTGGGAGCTCCCGATGTTCTCGTCCACTGGGCCCGCGGCCGAAGCCTCCGAGGCTCCGAAGTCGGGCCGCCACCACAGCCCCAAAGTCGGCCAGCTTCGCAATGGTGAGTCCTGGCTCTGCCTCCGGAACCACGAGGTCGGTTCCAGTTGGAGCCCGCCAGCTCCGCGATTAAGCCTCAGCACAGACGGAGACGGGGATACGACAAAGAAAAGGTCGCATCCCCCCCGGCCCCGGCCCCCCACACATACAAAACTAAAAATAAACTAAAACATACGTCCAACAAGACAAAAAAAAGAAAAAAAAGAAAAAGACAGACGGACTGCAGGCGAGCCACAGCTGCTTGGGCAGCGCCGCCACTGGAAGGTCTTTTGATTGGTCGAGAGTGTGTGCACAAATCTTCAAAGCTTAAAAACAAAAGCATCTGGTGTCAGATTTAGTTGCTAGTTTAAGGGAAGGAAACATTTGTCTGGTTTTGAGCTGACCCTCAGGCATTGTGTTCAGACAAAGGAAAAAGGAAACATACGTAAGATTAAGCATTCAACCAAGAATTTATTGCGTTTGGCTGATCCTAAACTATTGGGAGTGTTCAATTTTCATCTGCAAGGATGCAACATTAAAGATGAAGCTTAATAATATCCCAGATAAGGTGTTTTAGAAATGCTTTTGCAACATTTCAAAATGTGAAAATTGTAAACTGCATGGTTTATATCTCCAACAGAGTGCTTCAAATTGTCATGTGCTCTCCAGAACTTCTGCTCAAGTACTTTTGAAGTTTCATAATGTACATGATAATGATTGTTCAGATAAAGAAGAGGCCTATCTGAGAAAACAAAGCTTTATGAAAATTAAATAGGCATTTGTGTCCTCTAGCACAGGTCATCTTTTTGATCAGAGGATGAAAAATCTCTCCGGAGAATTTCCACAATCAATAACTGGTACGGGTTTAAAAATCCTCTTTTTTTTTTCTATGACTATATATGTTTAAATAATGATGCCATTCATGAATTATTAAACCAGTTAACTTTAACATCTCTAACATCTTTAACATCTAGTTGGAAAATCAGATGTTGCTTATAAAACTTACATTGGGTTTTGCTTAAAGAATGTTAGAGGCCAAATAGAGAGAGCTCGGAATGATAGTAGGATGAGGATGAAAAGTAACAAGGAACTGAAAGTTGAAGGTCGTCCTTGCAGACCAAATGGGGATGTTCAGTAAAGCATTCACCCAGCGGTAGAGTTGCTGTCTTACAGCGCTTGCAGCGCCGGAGACCCGGTTTCGATCCCGATTACGAGTGCTGTCTGTACCGAGTTTGTACGTTCTCCCCGAACTGCTTTCGTGGGCTTTCTCCGAGATCTTCGGTTTCCTCCCACACTACAAAGATGTACAGGTTTGTAGGTTAATTGGCTTGATAAATGTAAAATTTGTCGCTAGTGTGTGTAGGATAGTGTTAATATGTGAGGATCGCTGATCGGTGCGGACCCGGTGGGCCGAAGGGCTTGTTTCCACACTGTATCTCTAAACTAAATAAATTGAACTAATATAGAGGAAACCACATCTTGGACATCACATGAAATAATATTCAGTTGGAAGAAGTACAAGATAATCAATAATTCACCTGGGAGGATTGTTGAAAATCAGGAATGGGCGGCGGGTGGCGACAGCAATGGCTGCCTCGCCAACAGTCTGTTTGTCCCTTCCTTCTGTCCCTTCCTGGAGCCATTCCTGAGTCTGCTTCGGAGGAGGTTGACGGGCATGGTTCTACACGAGCCGGACATGGAGGTGGTCCTCTCGGTCTATGCCGATGACGTGCTCCTCATGGTGCTAACCCCGTCGACCTGCATAGGATGCGTGAGTGCCAACGAGTCTTCTCGGCCACCTCCTTTCCCAGGATCAATTGGGGAAATGTTCTGGACTCTTGGTGGGTCCCTGGCAGGTGGACTCCTTCCCGGAGAAGATGAGGTCTTTCACATGGAGCATCACGCACCTCCTCTACTTGGGAGTCTACCTGTCCCATTGCGGAGACCTGGCCGGCGAACTGGCAGGAGCTGGAGATGAAAGTCGCCGCCCAGCTGGGGCGCTGGTCAGGTCTCCTCAGAGTGTTTTCCTACCGGACCAGGGTGTTGGTCATGAACCAACTCATGGCCTCCCTGCTCTGGTACAGATTGGCCACATTGATCCCATCAGCCACCTTTGTTGGGATCATCCAGAAGAAGTTGTTGGACTTCTGAGGCAATGGAAAGCACTGGGTCTCTGCAGTGGTCCTGAGTCCCCCGATCGAGGAGAGCGGTCAGTCGCTGGTGTGCATTCGCACCCAGTTGGTGACTCTCCACCTCAGGCCCCGGCAGAGATACCTGTACTCAGGGCGTCCTCCCAGGTGGCACATGCTGGCGACGCACTTTTTCCAACGGGGCCGCTGCCTTCAAGGTGGTACGCAGATCGCAATGGTGGGCGTCAGCCGTGCCGTCCTGCTGGGGATGTCCGGCTTCTGAGAGTCTGGAACCTGGTTGCCGCCCACCGGGCCCCCGCTCCGCTGGCGGAGAGCGACGGCCCAGAAGGCCCCTTGTTCCGCCCCCCCGGATGTCGGGGGGGGGGTCAAATGTGTGGAGTACTTGTGGCTAAGCAAACCCCCGCTCAACTGGAAGTACTCGTTGGACCCAGGCGCCGTAATCCTTCTCAGGAGACGGTCCCACACAACATGAGCAGCCTTTCATCGACACCCTTCATCTCGCTCTGAGACGTGGGAGGCGTGTCCTGTACGGGCTCCTCCTCCACACCCTACACGTCCTCGCCCTGGCCCACCCTCCGGACACCAAGTGGCAGTTGGTGTTGCCTTCCGGTCGCAAGGGGGCCCCCAGTGGGGGTCCTTCTACGCAGGGATTCTCCCCCTCTACATCGGGGACCTGGGGTGGAGGTATTTCACTGAGGCGTTCCCTGCAATCTGTTTCTCTCGCGGTTCGCAGACTCGCCAACCGCCTGCCACTTTTGCGGGCTGGAAGAGTCTGTGTACCACGTGTATACAGAGTGTGTGAAGTTGCAGCCCCTGTTCCAATACCTAAAGGGGCTGCTCCTTGTGGTCCGACTGAACTCCCATCCACCATCCTCATCTTTGGACACCCTGTGCATAGGGGAGAGGGTTGGGCCGAGGATGTCCTGGTTGGGTTGCTCCTGGGCCTGGCCAAGCTGGTCATCCGCGAGGCATGGCGCCAGGCGGAAGAGGGCTCTGCCTGAACCGGCTGCCTGCCCCTTTTCCAGAGTTATGTCCGTGCCCGGGTGGTGTTGGAGAGGGACTACGCGCTGTCCACGGGCATCCTAGGGGATTTCCGGGACCGTTGGGCACCGCGGGGGGTTGAATGCATCCTTGACAAGGATTGTAAGATAGTTGTTTAATAGTTTATCGTTTGTCATGTATTGTGGTGGTGGGTTCTGTTTTGTTTTCTTTTAATCAAAATATTATTTTAATATTTGAATAAATATTTTTGATTAAAAGAAAAATAAAAGCTGGTTACCAAGCTCACGGAACTGGGTCTCTGCGCATCCCTCTGCAATTGGATCCTCGACTTCCTCATCCACAGACCACAGTCTGTTCGATTTGGCAGAAATATTTCTTCCTCATTAACAATCAGTATGGGAGCACCTCAAGGCTGCCTGCTCAGCCCCCTGCTCTACTCACTCTATACTCATGACTGTGTAGCCGGACACAGTGCAAACTCCATCTTCAAGTTCGCCGACGACACCATCTTTGTTGGACGAATTACAGATGGTGATGAGTCAGAATATAGAAGTGAGATCGACCAATTGACCAAATGGTGCCAGCACAATAACCTGACTCTCAATATCAGTAAAACTAATGAACTGATTGTGGACTTTGGAAGGGGAAGGATAGAGACCCACAATCCTGTTTATATCAATGGGACGATGGTGGAAAGAGTCAAAAACTTCAAATTCCTGGGCGTGCATATTTCCGAAGATCTTTCCTGGACCCAGCACACTGATGGAATTATAAATAAAGCTCATCAACGCCTCTACTTCCTGAGAAGATTAAGGAGATTCTGTATGTCAGAGAGGATTCTCTTGAACTTCTACAGAGAGCATATTGACTGGTTGCATCATGGTCTGGTTTGGCAACTTGAATGCCCAGGAGTGAAAAAGACTGCAAAACGTTGTGAACACTGCCCAGTCCATTACCGGCTCTGACCTCCCCACCATCGAAGGGTTTTATCGGAGTCGCTGCCTCAAAAAGGCAGCCAGCATCATCAGAGACCCACATCATCCTGGCCACACACTCATTTCACCCCTGCCATCGGGAAGAAATTACAGGAGCCTGAAAACTGTAACATCCAGGTTCAGGAACAGCTTCTTCCCTACAGCCATCAGGCTATTAAACACTACAACCTCAAATAAGCTCCAAACTACAATAGACAATTATTATTATTATTATTATTATTATTATTATTATTATTATTATTGTTATTATTATTATTGCACTACTATTGTTTGTTTTTTGTGTGTGTGTATGTGTGCATATGTGTACTGTATATATATATATATACATGTGTGCCTGTGAGTGTGTGTATGTTTTTTTCTCTTGTTTATTATATTGTTTACAGTGTACTATGTTTACATATTCTGTTGTGCTGCAGCAAGTAATGTCCAGTGTTAAGGGACTGTCCCACTTGCCGATTTTTTCGGCAACTGTCGACATCATTGACCGACGTATCCGGTCGCGGCGTTAAGTGGCGTGGTGGCGTATTGACGCGTAATGTCTCCTCAAGTGTTGCAACATTTTTTTTGTCGCCGCTGAATTTTGAAATGTTCCAAATCTTTTGGCGACCCTGATATGTCAGTCAATGACGCCGGCAATCGCCAAAAAAATCGGCAAGTGGGGCAGGCCCTTTAGGTTACCAAAGCATATTGTTCTCCATTATATTTTGCCATAACCTTGGCACGGTAAAGGTTAACTTTTTGATATCTTCATGAATTGACACAGAGACATTAATTCAATGGGGGATTTCTTTACATTTCGTGCAGCTCTATCTTTTTTTGCTCAAAAAACTCATTTTTGACTCCCCAGATTGAATCATTTGGTGAATACACAACAAATCAGGTTGTGTCCAAAGAGAATACTGTGGTTCAGAGTAAATATGTTCTCACCAGTGAAAATTGAGGTATTCTGAAATCTAAATCTCCTGAACATTGAGGAACATTTAAGTGAGTATATGCCAAAAAAGGGAAAGCTACCTAACACTGAGGGCAAAATAGTATAGAAAATTCAAGAAGTATAGGTACAAAAGTAAAAGAAAACTTAAAAAGACAAAGTGGGACCATGAAAAGATATTAGCAGGCAACATCCAGTAATTGGAAATTTATTAAGCGAAAAAGAAATGATAAAAAAAATACTCAGGTCTATTATGGCAAAAAGCATAAATATAATGTGGAGATAAAAGTCATGAATATGTTCTAAATTAAAGCTTAACAAAAGAGATACATAATAAAGAAAATGAAAATAAGTAAGTAAGGAATAGGAGACATACAACTTCTTAAGCTATTCCATAGATACATAGATACATAGACAATAGGTACAGGAGTAGGCCATTCGGCCCCTCGAGCCAGCGCTGCCAATCAATGTGAACATGGCTGATCATCCAAAATCAGTACCCTGTTCCTGCCTTCTTCCCATATCCCTTGATTCCGCTAGCCCTCAGAGTTCTATCTAACTCTCTTTTGACTGCATCCAGTGAATCGGCCTCCACTGCCTTCTGAGGCAGAGAATTCCACAAATTCACACCTCTCTGTGTGAAAAAGTTTTCCTCATCTCAGTTTTAAATAGCCTACCCCTTATTCTTAAACTGTGGCCCCTGGTTCTAGACTCCCCCAACATCGAAAACATGTTTCCTGCATCTAGTGTGTTCGATCCCATAATAATTTTATGTTTCTATAAGATCCCCTCTCATCCTTCTAAATTCCAGTGTATTGAAGCCCAGGCCAACATGCCATTAGCTTTATTCACTGCCTGCTGTACCTGCATGCTTACCTTCAGTGACTGATGTACAAGGGCACCCTGGTCTCGTTGCATTTCCCCTTTTCCTAACCTGACACCATTCAGATAATAATCTGCCTCCCTGTTCTTGCCACCAAAGTGGATAACCTCACATTTATCCACATTATACTGCATCTGCCATGCATCTGCCCAGTCACCCAACCTATCCACGTCACCTTGCACCCTCATAGCATCCTCTTCACAGCTCACGCTGCCACCCAGCTTAGTGTCATGTGCACATTTCCTAATGTTACTTTTAATTCCTTCATCTAAATAATTAATGTATATTGTAAATAGCTGCGGGCCCAGCACCAAGCCTTGCGGCACCCCACTAGTCACTGTCTGCCATTCTGAAAGGGACCCGTTAATCCCTACTCTTTGTTTGCTGTCTGCCAACCAATTTTCTATCCATGTCAATACCCCACCCCCAATATCATGTACTCTAATTTTGCCCACTAATCTCCTGTGTAATTCCCCTTCGTAAATCAATGGTGTCTTGGACCGATCCTGTGCTGGCAGACCAACAGGTTTCGTGCAGACCAAAGAGTGTCTTACACAGAATTGAAGGTCTTCTGGCAGCATCAGGGTGACGGAGGAACTGAAGGAAATTCACATTAGTCAGGAAATGGGGTTGGGTAGACCCAACTCTCACCCTCATAAATGCACCTACTAACTGAACCTCTACAGTTGGCTGGGGTAGGAAATTCCAGGGCCTAGTTACCTTGAGAGGAAAAATTACTTCTGAACTCCGCATCAAGCGGTCAATATCATGATAACATATTCCCGGTTTTAGATTTCTCCCTTTGGAGGAAACATTCACATAACCTCCACCCACTAAGGAGGCTTCAATATTTTATGTGTCTCAATTAGACTTTCTGGGATTTTTTTTCCACAATGTATAGAACCAACCTGTTCAATCTTTCCTCACAGAACTCCTTCATGTCAGGTATCTATCTTGTGAATCTTTACTTCACAACCTCAATGGAAATTATATCCTTCTTTATGGAAAACTCCACATAGGGCAATTGCTGTTTTGTTATTTTTGATGTTAACTACTTTTTAAGCATCCTACTGAACTTACATTTAAAACCACACCGAAAAACAAGCCGTTAAATCTGTAGGCTAGATCATAGCCCTTTTATTAAACAGTCAAAATATATGTGTGAAAGCATTAATATCAGGAATTATCCCAGAGAATTATTAAACTTCACAAAATCATTGCGGATTCCATTAACCTACCTATGCTTTTTTGAAAGGTAGATTGAGAACCGTGTTTTAAAAAATCGTGAAATAACCAGACTTTCCCCAAAAATATGTTTTACTTCCTTTCAGATGTTCACAATTATATAAAGATTACAATGTGTATTTCCTTCAGAGCTGTTATTCCACTCAGTATATTCCCAGATTAATATAAGAGTAATTAAATGTACAAGATGATAGAATTTAACCATCTCGGCAGCAGACATATTCAATCCGTAAGCATTTTCAGCATCTTGAGTTGGAATTTCAGTCAATTATTTGATCAAACTTTGGTTCACCATTAGCTATGCATTCTTGCTGTAGGCTTCTTCCCTTTGTACCTCTGACTGGCCCATCACTGTTTAAATCTGAGGTCCAAGCAGAAGAAGAGAATATGAAGGGAAGGGAGCAGAAGAAGAGAGATACCATACCATGCCAAGTGGGTTGGGTACAGTGCCAGAGAGGACTAGTGGGATGAGCATTTATCTTTGTCTTTAGAAACCATGGGCTATTCTAAAACTAATAATTAAACAACATTGCCTAGGAATTGGATATCTGGTCTGCTAAACACGAACTGAAGTTCGTACAAATACCAAATCAGTGACTGACAATTCTATAACCATCAGACTTCAATACCTGAATGTCATTAATCTTTTGAAAATTAATATATTTGTCATTAGCTCTCTGGATCATAGGGATTTTGGCAATAGAGAAAAGCCAACACAGCTTGGCAACATTCCTTCAAAGGGTTTTTAAAAATCTTTTTTTTTAATCTTTCAAGAAATTGACGGTTTCCTCCAGCTCAGGCCTAATGTTGGTCAGGGTGACAGGGTATAAAAGTTGAGATGTCATGTTACAGTTGTATAAGACATTAGTAAGGCTCCACTTGGATCACCAAGGGTGTCAGAGGTTATGGGGAGAAGGCAGAAGAATGGGGTTAGGAGGGAGAGATATTCAGCCATAATTGAACGGCAGAGTAGATTTGATGGGTCGAATGGCCTATTCTGCTCCTATCGCGAATGAACATGAACATAATGTTAACAAGATAAAGAACACAGAATAGTGCTGAATAGGAAAGGCCCTTTCGCCTACAATGTCTGAGCCAAACATGATGCCACATTAAACTAACCTCACCTGCGTGCACAGGATCTATGTCCCTCAATTCCCTGCATATCAATGTGCCTATCTCAATGCCTTGCAAATGCCACCAACATATCTGCCTCCATCACCAGCCCTGGCAACATGTTCCATGCACCCACATCCCCTTTAAATGTTGCCCCTCCTACCTGTTGACTATGCCCTCCAGTCTTTGACTTAAGCAAATCAGGTGAAAAAGGAAATAAACAGTAAGTTAAGTATCATGCCTGTAGAGGGTGAACAGTCAAGCATTTTCATGCGAGACGGAAATATTTGGAATAAATAAAGGTTAAGATGGAATGAAAGGAGAGAAAGGAGGAAAGAACAAAATACAAGGTATGTGATGAGTCGTGATACATAAGAGTTTAGCGGAGTCGAGGCCGTGAATTAATTCAATGATCTTTATTGCGAACGGTAAAACAATGAATAACGAGAATCTGTAAGACAGCTAAATAACGATGTTGCATCCACAAGTGTGGAGCCCGAAAAACAATGAAAACGACAGAAAGCACGTGAAACCCAATCCCCACGCCCACGTGACTGGAGTAGCTAATCCGAGGGTTTGACTACCCCAAGGCACCAGCAGGCGCCGCTACAAGAGATTATATTATATCAGTTGGGTAATCTGAAGTTATATTTCCTTCTACAGCACTATGCAGGACCTTAAACATTCTTTGCAGGTGAACAATGATATATATTGTATTGTTATTGATTTAATATATGGTATCACTGCTTACAATGTGGTTTCACAGAACTACCTTTTGGCTATTAAGTGTTCGGACACACTAGTGGCAGGAAACATGTTCCCGATGTTGTGGGAATCCAGAACCAGGGGCCACAGTTTAAGAATAAGGGGTAAGCCTTTTAGAACGGAGATGAGGAAACACTTTTTCACACAGAGAGTGGTGAGTCTGTGGAATTCTCTGCCTCAGAGGGTGGTGGAGCTCGGTTCTCTGGATACTTTCAAGAGAGAGCTAGATAGGGCTCTTATAGATAGCGGAGGCAGGGGATATGGGGAGAAGGCAGGACCAGGATACTGATTGTGGATGATCAGCCATGTTCACATTGAATGGCGGTGCTGGCTCGAAGGGTCGAATGGCCTACTCCTGCACCTATTGTCTATTGTCTATTCTGCTGGAGAATTTCCCCCCTAACTCCACACTTTCATAAGCTAATGGGAAAAGCAAAGTTTATTTTTAAATACGGATAGGTCAGGTTTCAGCTCGAGACCGTTCTTCAGGCTGAGTCTGAAGAAGGGTCTCGACCCGAGATGTCACCTATGCATATTCACCAGAGATGCTGCCTGCCTTGCCGAGTTACTCCAGCACTTTGTGTCCTTGTGTGTATTAACCATCATCTGCAGTTTTTTTCTTTCTACTCTTTTTTCTATATAAATAGCAAGGAATTGAGAGATCATAAAAGCAAATAAAAGCAGATGCTAGAAATTTGGAAGAAAACAAAAAATGCTGCTCAGCAGGCCAGGTAGCGTGCACAGAGAGAGAAAAACAAAGTATATATTGAAGGCTGATGAGCTTTATCATCAGAACAAGGAAAAGTAGGAAATCAAACATGTTTTAAGTTGCAGAGAAGGAAGTGCAGTGGACAGAACAACAAGGATGTCTGCGATAGGGTGCACATCAAGCGAGACTGATGACAGGAAGGACGGTAGTGCCAGCCGAGAGGACTTTGAAAGCTTGATAATTGCAACTGGTCTGTCTCAAGAAGATGTAGCCAGAGGGGGTTGAATCAGAGGAGAAGGAACAAACTAGTATGATGAAACCGTGAGATAAGAAAAAAAATCAAAATGTTGAAGATCTGAAAGAAAAGAGGATGCAGGAAATTCTCAGCAAGGCAGGCAGCACCAGTGGGGAAAGATAAGCAGAGTTAATGAAAGAGATTGATGATCTTTTATCCGAACCGGCCAGTTCTGAGACAAACTTTTGAAAGGCCGATTACCTAAAATAGTTGAACAGAAGTTTGTAGCCATCTAAACAAAAGATGAGATGCTGTTCTCAAGCTCCATGGAACAACGTACGAGAGCAAAGACAGAGAGGTCAAAGTGGGAGAGGGTTTAAGGATTGCAGTGATGGGCAACCGGAAACTCAAGACTGAATTGTTGATTCATTTGGAAGAAATCTTTGTATCTATGAATGACAAGTAGGGAACAGCAACATTTGGATATAGAAAATGGAGTTAGGGGGGAAATTCTCCAGCAGAATAGACAATAGACAATAGGTGCAGGAGTAGGCCATTCGGCCGTTCGAGCCAACACCACCGTTCAATGTGAGCATGGCTGATCATCCCCAATCAGTACCCCGTTCCTGCCTTCTCCCCATATCCCCTGACTCCGCTATCTTTAAGAGCCCTATCTAGCTCTCTCTTGAAAGTATCCAGAGAACCGGCCTCCACCGCCCTCACAGACTCACAACTCTCTGTGTGAAAAAGTGTTTCCTCATCTCCGTTCAAAATGGCTTACCCCTCATTCTTAGAAGAGCAAGCTAAGCCAGGTGAAAGAGAATGGTGGTTGAGGGACAGGTCGGTTGTTGTTCAAAGAAGAAGCAAAATACCCTCAGGTTGGGGTAGAGTGGGGGTAGAGATTGAGATGAATTGGACAATGAATTAGATCAATGAAAGCAATGATTCAAGAAATATCTTGAATATGGAATTATTGAATCATAGAGTTGTACAGCACAGAAATGGGCTCTTCTTCACAATAAGGTAGTCATTATTGAAAGAGATGTGTCTGTGAATTAATAAATAATCAAAAATAACATCTGCAGATACTGGAAATCTAGTAAAAATAACTAAAAAGTGCAGATAATATTCTGCAAATCAGCTTCTGTGAAGGGGATAAAGAGTAACTTCAGGTAATTAACATTTTGGATAATCAGAAGTCCGAATGATTGTTAGGTTTCAGAGGGATGAGGGTGAGGGTGGCTATGGAAACAAATCACTGAAAGATCATCAGCAAATTTGCGGCACTGTGGCGCAGCGGTAGAGATACTGCCATACAGAGCCAGAGACCCAGGTTCGACCCTGACTATGGGTGCTTGTCTGTACAGAGTTTGTACTTTCTCCCCGTGATCTGTGTGGGTTTTCTCCGGAATCTTTAGTTTCCTCCCACAGTCTAAAGACGTACAGGTTAGTAGGTTAATTGGCTTGGTACAATTGTAAATTTTCCCTTGTGTGTAGATAGCGTTAATGTGTGGGGGTCATTGGTTGGTGGGCCGAAGGCCCTGTTTCCATGCTGTATCTCTAAACTAAACTAAACTAAACTAAATAATTCGGAAGACAAACAGTATGTTAGTGTTTATTGCAAGAAGATTAGCATACAAGGTTAAAGACATCATACGGAAATTGCATGCTGTTTCCGTGAGACTGCAGCTGGAATGTTTTGTACAACTAGCAATGTTACAATTTTCCAGAGCCAACACTAACTTGAACAACTTCAAATAAATATTCTAGTATTTCTATTTACGCCCCACCAACCACCCCCCCCCCCCCCCCCCACCCCCCCACCCCCACCCCACCCCCTCGAGATCCAATTTGTTTCTTTTTTTTTGGCCCATTACTATCCTGTTTTACCTTGCTCTATTCCCTCTTTTTCATTAAATCTCTCTTACATTCAACCCTGTTACGCTGTCTGTTATTTTCTCCCCAGATGCTGTGTAATTCCAAAATGTATTTTTTTCATGGCTTCAGATTTCCAATATCTAGAATGTTTGGCTTTTGTGACTTTGCTGGCATAGCTAATCCCATAGACATTCCCATCAGAATATTTCATTCTGATGATAAGGAACCTGGGCTCTGCATTCTCTGTGTTCTCTGTGAGTTTCATGTTAAGCAGGCTTTGGTTTATATTTGGATGAAAGACTCCTGGGAATGCCAGGTGCAGTAGGCTTATTGTATAGGGAAACAGATGATCCAGTCAGTAGACTACATTCATGAATCTCAGTCACACTGCATATGATAAAAAATAAACTGTGTTGATTATCCATTGCTTTGTTACACAATGTGCTAAACTGTTTCCCACTGTAACCTAATATTAATGTTGCCACACACGTAGCCTTGCACTACTTTGTAGAGTGGTGTGGGCTGAATCACCTGCAGCTCAACACCGACAAAACTAAGGAGTTAGTGGTGGACTTTAGGAGGAAAGGAACACCCCTGTCTCCATCAATGGTGTGAATGTGCAGTTTACCAGGGAGTACAACTACTTTGGAGTGTACCTGGACAGTAAACTGGACTGGTCTAGTAACACAGAGGCCCTGTACAAGAAGGGACAGAGCCGGCTGTACGTTTTGAGAAGGCTCCGCTCCTTCAATGTCTGCAATATGAAGCTGCAGATGTTCTACCAATCGGTGGCAGCCAGTGCCATCATCTTTGCTGCCGTGTGCTGGGGCAGCAGGGCGAAGGCCACGAACGCCAATAGGATCAACAAACTCATCAGGAAGGCTGGATCCGTCCTGGGGGCCGAGTTGGATTCATGGGAGGTGATCTTGGAGCGGAGGATGCTCCTCAAACTGCAGAGCATCTTGGACAATACAACTAACCCCCTCCATGATACACATTGGTCAACCTGAGGAGCACCTTCAGCAACAGACTGGTTCCACCAAGATGCAGGACAGAACGCCACAGGAGATCCTTCTTCCCTGTAGCTATCAAACTTTACAACTCCTCGCCCTTCTGTCATGGGGTAGACTGAGACTGACTCCCCTCCCCCTCACCCCCTCCTCCCCAAGCTTTGCACATCCCCCAGGCCTTGCCACTCGTCCCTTTAATTTCATGTTTCATGTATTTTGTGTTTTTATGACTGTTGGCATATCAATTTCCCTCCTGGGTTAAATAAAGTTCTATCGTATCGTAGATACTGGAATCTTGAGTAAAAAACAAAATGCTGGGGGAACCCAATGGATCAGGCAGCATATGAAGACAAATAGACAGATGACGTTTCAGATGTAGACCCGTCTCCAAAATCCCCTATTGCAGCCTTCCCTTCCCTAATACCACTTTCATTCAACAGATCCACATTTATCATCCACAAAGCCAAACCCTTATTTACTATAGCAGCTTGGAACATATTGCTTGAATGTCATCCATAATACAAGAATTGCTGCTTCAGAAAAAACAGTCAGCATCATCAAAGACCCACACTACCCTGGCCATACATTCATTTCACTACTGCCATCAGGAAGAAGGTAAAGGAGCCTGAAAACTGTAACATCCAGGTTCATGAGCAGGTTCTTCCCTACAACTGTAAATCCTGGCCAAAACAGTTAAAATAAAGTAAAGGATTTATGCATCTACAAGGCCTGTTAGCCTTTTTCTGTAAGAAGCCACAAGCTGCATGCTGGAGCCAGGAAGTATAGGTCCCAGATCGATATATCACTTAAGGTGAGGTCCAGATGTCCTCCCAATTGTTAAAATGTATGAGGACTCTGTAAAGAAACTCCAAGGTGTTGTAGGTGCATTGTCTTGATTGGATAGCTGCAAAGGGATTGTAAATAATGTTAATATTGTTGCAGGACAGTTGTACTGCTGTTTAATGATTGGCTGAAGTGTGAAGCCTTGGCTAAATTGTTTATACTGCCAGGGGAAATGTTGCATTATTCAGTTAGCTGACTACTTTCCAGAAGCTTCTGTGGAAACATTGTATTGGGACTCTTTGTAATTGGGTTGGGGAACTGTCAATAATAATTTAATGTATGATTGGCTTGTAAGGGGCGACACCCCTATGTAGTTCAGCTCCGCAGGGTTCGTTGACCTATAAAGGGTAGCCCCCACTAGGATCGTTGTTGATCTTCTGAAAGGGGCTTGGCACTGCATGACCTTTTGGAAGTGTCTGCTTGCATGAGGCTGAAGGGCTTGGCCAGGCAGAGACAGGGATCAAACCCGCGGTGGTTAGGTGTCGTATAGGGGATTCGTTGTTCATTCAAAAAATAAGGTATAGTGGTCCAGTGCTTGATTCAGTGTTTTACTGAACTAGACTAGAAAGGAGGGTAAGCTTTAGGAGCATAATTACACAACCATCAGGCTGTTAAACCTCCAAATAGACTGTGAACTATATTGACTTGAGGACATTATTTTTGACTGTGCACTACTATCATCTATTATATTGTCTTTTTTTTTTTTTTTAATATACTGAATTTTGTTGTTGTTTATTATGGTGTTTACAGAGCAAGATGTTTACGTATCTGTTGTGCTGCTGCAAGTAAGCATTTCATAGTTCCATTTCGGGACATATGACAATAACACACTCTTGACTCTTAGCAAGGTCAGTTCAATGTTCTCCCTGTGTATTCTTTCGCTGGTATCAATTATTCAAATAGCTCTTAACTTTTTGCAGGAAAGAAACAATGAGAGACAGCGATTAAATTCAGCCTCCATTAACTGAACCTCTTTAATTTGGTATGCAACAGCTTCAGAGCAGAATTACTGTAGTGTGTGCAGTAAATGAGGAAGTGGGAGAATTTGTCTAATATGCAGCCAGTTTCCCTGCTCTTTCAACATTTGAACACCACTTACATTTCATTCAAGAAAGAACAGGTTTAAGTCAGAGCAGTATCACCATACGGTAAAATGCACGGCAAGAGTTGGCCTTACACAATTCTTTTCTGTTTCTCTCTTTACGCTATGTGAGGTTGAGCCAGGATCCAAGGAAACAAAGGACTCAAATCTTCAGCGCTCACAATGACCTTGCAGAACACGAGCTCCGTCCGATATATCCATCATGGGAGATTTTGTGAGTGAGTGATGAGAGTGCAGCAGGTATTAGACAAAGCATGAATGAGCAGGACAACATGTCACTGACACAAGAGGAGCAGGAACCAGATGCCGAAAGGGTTAGTTCACATCCATTCTCAGCTGACGAGGACAGGGAACTCGTCCTCAGGGGCACTGCTTTTAAAATAAGGTGCTTTATCAAAATAAAAAATTACTGCTGTCATCGGAAGAGTGTGCCTAGCAATATTTAGCACAAAGCAACAATTATGCAGGATTTCATAAGCATATGTGTGGCCTCTACAAAGTACCATAGAGCGTTTGACATGTCCAATAATATCTCCAGCAGGACACCTCATTACAGAGATCACTCCCTGATCATCTCACATAAATATTCAAGTTGTTATATAAGTTTACATCTGGTTTAGCTCTGACATGGATCCCAGAATTGGTAAGGACTAATTCATGTATAAGTTGACGATATCTCTGGCATGACAGCAAAGGTGGCCCAAACACAATTGTCTTTGAAACATGGAAACATAGAAACATTGAAAATAGGTGCAGGAGTAGGCCATTTGGCCCTTCGAGCCAATATGATCATGGCTGATCATCCCAAATCAGTACCCCGTTCCTGCTTTCTCCCCATATCCTTTGATTCTGTTAGCCCTAAGAGCTGTATCTAACTCTCTCTTTAATACATCAAATACCTGAGTACCATTGAAAAGGTAATTACTGCTGGACCAATTAAGATATCTTTAAATAGGCTTATGAAGTTTAAAGAACTTGAATGATTTATTTTTATGTTGCAATGATCTGCAGCTTGGAAGAAGATCTTGCAAATGTGAAAGAAATAAAAAATACTGGAAAAAAATCAGCAAGTCAGACAGTGTCTTTGAAAAGAGTAACAGAGTTAATGTTTCAGGTCAGAACCCCTTGGCCAGAATGGAAAAGAGAGAGAAAAAACTACCGTAGCTTGTTTTATGGTCCAGGGAGTGGGAGATGAATGAATAGAACAAGTCGAATGTGGCATGAGAGGAATAGATCGGACAGAGTCTCTTACCCAGAGTAGGAGAATCGGGAACCAAAGGACATAGATTTAAGGTGAAGGGGGATAGATTTAATACGAACTTGAAGGGTAACATTTTTACACGAAGGTGGTGGGTGTTTGGAGCGAGCTGCAGGAGGTGGTTGCGGCAAGTTTGGCCCACGGGCCTGTTTCCACATTGTATCACTCTATGACTATGACTCATGTGTCTTCACCGTGCCTAGATACTGTAGGTCAGAGTGGGAGTGGGATGGAGAATTAAACTGGCAAGTAACTTGCAAGTTTGGAAGGTACTATATCAGCACACTATCAGCAACTGCCATATTCACTTCTATCACTGGGGAACAAATCAAAGTAGCAATTGATTAAACAGACTAGACTTGGCATTGTTGCAGCTTACAGCAAACCATAAAGATCACTTTGTTTTTATCTGGTTTCACTGGAAACACCAAACAAAGGAACTCTTTCGGTAAGATTCACAATATCGCTAACGCATAGCAATTGAAGCAAATATCCCCCCTGATATTTCCTCACCACATTATTTTCTGTAATAGACTTCATAATCTCCTAGTTGTAAAAAAAAATGAATGGAAAAATGAATCAGACCACCTGCATGAACTTCACAGAACATAATTTAAACAAAATAATGGACATCCTGGAACAATTTCAAGGCTGTAATCACTCCTGGGTATCCGTTATGCCATAATAAATAGACTCAGTGAAAAACACATTGTAATGTAAGCATTTTCATTTTACCAGGACAGCAGAATTCACTGTCCAAAGAAGGCTTTTGAAAAAATGGGATTAGAATTAAAACTTTAAAGAGAGATGAAGTGATTCTGTGCTTTAGTTAGGAGAGATTAAAAAAAATGGAACCAGTTAGGCCAGTCCACACCCAGCTAGAGAGCAGAAGGCAATCAGCAGAAGTGAATGATTTTATGATCCATGTGGAATGCTCAAGAATATTGACAAGGAATCTAGGCTCTAGTGGTTGTTTGCATGGACATGGTCATACAGAAAGTTTAGTTTAGTTTAGTTTAGTTTATTTAATTTAGTTTAGTTTAGTTTAGAGATACTGCGTGGAAACAGGCCCATCGGCCCACCGTGTCCACACTGACCAACGATCCCCCATACACTAGTTCTATGTTATTCCATTTTAGCATTTTAGGCATTCAGCATTCTGAAGAAGGGTCTCGACCTAAAACGTCACATATTCCTTTTCTCCAGAGTTGTTGTCCGACCCGCTGAGTTACTTCAGCTTTTTGTGCATATCTTTAGCATTCTATATACTACGGGCAATTTACAGAGGCCAATTAACCTATTATCCTGCATGACTTTGGAAAGGAGGAAACCGGAGCATCAGGGAACACAGTCACAGGGAAAATATACAAACTCCACAGACAGCACCCATAGTCAAAATCGAACCCGGGTGTCTGGCCCTATGAGGCAAAAGCTCTGCTGCTGTACCACTGTGCTAACCTTCATTTGCTGCCTACAAATGTTATTTGTGATTTTAACAATTGTGTTACAATATTATGACATGGGTCAAAGAAGTCATGGAGTTTTACAGCACTTAAACGGGACCTTCAGTCCACAATGTCCATGCCAACCCTTTTATGTCCCTTATACTTTGCCTATTTAAGTGCCTGTCTAATTATCTCATAAATGTATCTCATTCTACTACCTCCTCTGGCATCACGATCCAGATATGAACTACTCTCAGTGCAAAAAGTCAGTCACAGGCCTATACAGCGAGATGAAGGCCCTTTGGTCCAATTCATTTATCAAAAGCCAAGTGTTTTATTGTCATATATCCCGAAACAAATTAATGAAATTTTTGTTATGCCGACTAAGTTGCTGAGGTGCAGTGAATAGCTTTGATTTGTTTACCAGATCAGATAATACTATACATAAATACATTCAAATCCAACTCAAGTACAATAGGTAGAGCAAAAGGGAAGATATAGAGTGCGGGATGTAGTTCTAAGCATTGTAGCACATCAGTTCTATAGACAAGTCCAATTTCTGCAATGGGGTAAGGTGAATTGGACTGTACCCTAGCTTATGGAAGGACTGTTCAGAAACCTGATAGCAGAGGGGAAGCAGCTGTTCCTGAGTCTCATAGTGTGCAATTTCAATCTTCTGTTCCTTCTGCCCAACAGGAGCAGGGAGAAGACGGAATGACCGGGGTGGACAAGTCGTTGATTATGCTGGCTGCTTTTCTGAGGCAGCCAGACTAGAGAGGCTGTTATGAGGTAACTGAAAAAAGATTCAGTTTAAAAATAGGGAGGCCATGTTGCAGTTGTGTAGTATATATTGGGGAAGCTTCACCTGGAATACAACATACAGTTTTGTTTCCCTTATCTGAACTTCTTCTTGCGAATGAAACATAAACCAAAGGAATAGTTGGATCTCAAGCCGGGTGTTGAGCAGCCAGGTTATTGTCTCTGCGTCAATGTCCGCCAGGCCCTGAGCTCCATTTGGTGGGTGGTAGATCGGGCACCCAGAGATGACATGGTTAGTTGTCTGTTGTTCTGCTCTGCATTCACAGGCTGGGCTCTGGCGGAGCCCCCATCTCCACATGCTGGCATTGAAATGCCCAACTCCAGTACAAAGTCTGTTGAGCTTCACCCATGCGCCTCTGGGGAGGTCAGATCCTGGAAAGCTTTTATCTGGTGAAGAGGTAGCTGTGTAATGGAGATGAGGTTGCCTTCCACTCCTGTGACCACTTGGTGGCTATCCAGTGTACTTTTGTCTCAGTTGGCTGGATGGATGCTAGGAGTTGTTTTCCATGTGGAGCAAAGGGGTGACTGGACCAGTCGGGATGGCCTCTGCTCTCTGCTGATAGCCTGATGGAGGAGTTGATCTGGGTCCATGGCACGATGAGATAGTGCCAGAGTTGCTGCTTGCCTTCGGATCCCTGCAGGCGGAATGCCTGCAAGTATAGGGAACTGCTCGACTGGAGTAGGTTGAAGGCACCCAGTGATGGTTCGCAAGGTGCTGTTCAGGCTCGTGACTACCAGGCTAGTATGTCTGCTTCTACTCCATACGGGTGCGCTGTACTCAGCTGGACCATACACAAGAGCTAAGGCAGAGGTGTGAAGAGTTGATGGACTGGCTCCCCAACTTGTTCCTGCCAGGTGTCGGATGAGGCCGCTACTTGCCATGACCTTGTCGCGGAGACCAGCCAGGTGTTGACGAAATGTAAGCGACCTGTCCAGCTTTATGCCGAGGTAAGTGGGTGTTTGTTGGAAGTCCAAGCGCCTGTTGTTAACGAAAACAGCTAGCTCTCGCTTAACCTCCTTGTTGTTTAGATGGAATGCTGTTGACACTGTTTTGCCTTTGATCAGCTTTCGACGCCACTGTCGTAGGTATATTGGCAAAGTCCCCATGTCTTAACTCAAGGAGCTTTCGATTGTCTTCCACTCTTTGTGTCTAATCATGATGGCTAGATCGTCAGCATACTCATATTTTCCAGCGATGGTCTCTGGGAGGTCATGGATGTACAGGTTGAAAAGCAGCGGAGCCAAGACGGATCCCTGTGGGATGCCATTCTTCAGTCTACGTAGACTACTCTGCTGTCCATCACTGGTCTTAAGCACAAAGCTGCAGTTTGATATCAGCTCCATGATGTAGACAAGGTCATGCGCCTGTCTGGCAGCACCCGAAGTAGCTTTGCAGTTAGTCCCCGGTGACACACGGTGTCAAAGGCAGCTGTAAGATCTATAAGAACAGCTCCTGCCTTCTCATTTACCTCAAAGCAGTCCTCGATGTCTTGGGTGAGGAGGGTTATCTGGTCCGCAGTAGATCGACATTGGCAGAAACCAGCCTGCTCGTGGGGTAGCTGAGGGTCTATGATGGGGTTGATACGCCCGTGGATCAGCCTCTCAAGGCGTTTGTATGGGATGCAGAGGAGCGAGATGGACCAGTAGCTTTTAGAATCATCCTTTGGCTTATTCGGCTTCGGGAGAGCGATGACTGTTGCACGACGCCAGATCTTTGAGATTTTGCACTTCTCCATGGAGGTCGACAGGTACTGTCGGAACAAAACATTATCTGAACAAAACATGAAGTAACATTTGGAAAGTGTCCAAGGAGATTCACTGGGCTAATTCCTGGGATAGGAGGGCTGTCTAACCAAGAGAGAATAATTGGTATGGGCCAATACTCCTTGGAGTTTAGAAGCATGAAAGCTGATCCGATCTAAATGCAAGATAGTAAGGTGGGCTTACCCAGATAAATGTTGAAACAAAGAACTGCAGATGCTGGGTTATACAAATGATAGATACAAAGTGTTGGAGTAATTCAGCGGGTCAGGCAGCATCTCTGGAGAAAAAGGATGGGTGACGTGGTAAACATCTTTCTCCAGAGATGCTGTCTGATCCGTTGAGTTAACCCAGCACTTAGTGTCTATCTTTCGTTAAATGTTGATATGTTTTCACTCGTGGAAGAGCTTTTTGTGTATATCTTTAGCATTCTATATACTACGGGCAGCTTACAAAATAAGCTGCATCAATTAAAACTGAAGAAGGATCTCGACCCGAAACATCACCTATTCCTTTTCTCCAGAGATTCTGTCTGACCCGCTGAGTTACTCCTGCTTTTTGTGTCTATCTTTAATTAAAACCTTTAATTCAACATACCTATGTTGAAATTCCTTCACACAGAGTCTGGTGAAACTCTGCCACAGTGGATGGTGGAAGCCAGATCATTAGATGTATTTAATGTCCAGGTGAATAAATATGTGATAGATCGAGAAATAGAGCAGTATAGAGAAATGGCACAGAAGAGGAATTAAGGCCAACATAGATCAACCATGATCATGTTAAATTGTGGCTCTGGCCTACTCCTATGAAATATGTAGAGAAGGGTCTCGACCCGAAACGCCACCAATTCCTTCTCTCCAGAGTTGCTGCCTGTCCCGCTGAGTTACTCCAGTTTTTTGTGTCTATCTTCAGCCTACTCATACTCCTATTTTCTTATGTTCTTGTGCATATATTCTGTGTCATTCAGACCACTCTGGAGGTTTGCCAAATGTACCTCTAGCAAAGGCAACCAGGAAGACAAAGGTAGAAATCTTATTCTGGCTAGCTTCTTCCCAGTTGACAGCAGACCAATTAAACTACTGTGGAACAAATTACTTTTTTTTGGTAGTCAAGAAGGTGCTGGGATGCACATGTGTCATGTGGCCATAAAACAAAATGAAGATATTTAACTTCTTGGAGTTGCTAGTACTCTGCCGGCACATACCATCGCAACTAAAGCACTGATTTACATCAATGTAATTATGAGAACCGTTCGAATGGTCATTCTACCATCTCTGCTCTTTAGCTCACATGTCTGAACTTGCTGGAATTTCCTCCCACAATTCTCTCACTGTATTAGTTCCCAGCTTCAAAGTCCTCCTTGTGACCTTTCTTGATTAGTACAGGCTTCAGAGGGTATAGGGAAAAGGCAGGAGAATGGGGTTAGGAGGGAAAGATAGAACAGCCATGATTGAATGACGGAGAAGATGATGGGCCAGATGGCCTAATTCTACTCCTAATCCTTAAGACCATATGACCTTTTCCTTCAACAATGTCAACATCCCCACCACTAGTAGGGCAGCACAGTGGTGTTGCAGTAGAGTTCCTGCCTTACAGTGCCAGAGACCCAGATTTGGTCCTGACTATGGGTGGCTGGCTGTACAGAGTTTGTACGAACTGTGTGAGTTTTCCCCAGTTGCTCCAGTTTCCTCCCTCACTCCTAAACCTACAGGTTTGTAGGTTAATTGGCATCTGTAAATTGTAAATTGCACTTAGTGGGTAAGATCGTGCTAGTGTACAGGGTAATCTCTGGTCTGCGTGGACTTGGTGGCCCAAAGGGCCTGGTTCCACGCTGTATCTCTAAAGTCTAAAGTTTAGTACCATTCAGACTTTCTTTGTCTTCATCTCTTTGTTTACCCTTCCACTACAAATTAAAACATTTGATTTTCAACTGTTCCTAATTTTAATGAAAGATCATCCATCTGAAATGCCCTTCCATAGATGATGGGTGACCTGCTGAGTATTTCCAGCGTGTTCTGTTTTCATTTCTGATTTGCAATTTTTCTTTCTTTTCAATTTAAATCTTATTATTCAACTCTGACTTGTAAATTGTGAAAAATGCAATTTTGTGACTTCCGAATACAGATTGTTCTTAATGGTTTTGTTACTCAGTTGATTTAACTTCATTTTCAATCAAATCATTCAAGGTGCCAGATGGGATATCAAATTATCTGAATGGTTTGCCTTATGAACATTCACATGCATTAGTTCACAAATCATAGGAGAAAACTGGCATTAAAAATAAATCTTTACGATGGAAGTGATACCACCCAGAGGTTCAAAAACTTTATCAAGTTTATGTCACAAAATAAAAAAAATTGGCTTCCTTCTAATTATTTATACCTCGGCTTTGAATGCTGTTAAAAGAAAAACACACATTACCCACTTTCAAAAGCAAAGTATCACTTCAACGAACTAATTCATGATTATTAGTCAGGGGCCTGATCATTCAATGGATATTCAATGGATATTTTTAAGGCAGATATATTCTTGATTAATACGGGTGTCAAGGGTTATGGGGAGAAGGCAGGAGAATGTAGTTGTTCAATCATGGGAGAGATAGATCAGCCATGATTGAATGGCAGAGTACACTTGATGGGCCGAATGGCCTAATTCTACTCCCATCACGTATGACCTGATGATCATGCTTGACTCTGCATGCATCTCACATTCACAGCATACCCATGCCACCGCAGTAACATGAATGAATCTGGAGGCTGCAGTCAATGCAGGAGGTCATACGATCATAAGTGATAGGAGTAGAATTAGGTGGAGCAAGCTGTAAGTCATGGCTAAGCTTCAGGTAGTGGAGCAAGAGTTCGGCCATTTTGGTACTTGGCCGACATCGAATTCGATACTTAAAAGCTGCATTGAACAGGGACAGGAATCAGGAATACTCTGATCCTTGAAACATACATTATAGAATAGTACAGCACAGGGAACAGGTCTTTCTGGCCGCAATGTTTTCGCTGGACATGATGTAAAGTTAAACTAATCCCCTCTGCTTGTATGTGATCTATTTCCCCTCCACACACTGCACATCCACGTACCAATCTAAAAGCCTCTAAAATGCCAGTATCGTATCTGCGTCCACCACCGCCCCTGGAAGAGTGTTCCAGGCACACAGTAAAAAACTTATGCTGCATATCTCTTTTAAATTTCCCCCCTCTGACCTTAAAGCTATGCTCTCTAGTCTTTGATATTTGCACTCTGTGAAAATGATTCCGACTGCCTGTCTCCCCTTAGCCTCCAGCACGCCAGGGAAAATAATCCAAATTTGTCCTACGTCATCCTGGTAAACCTTTTTCTGTACCCTCTCCAAAGCCTCCACATCTTGCCTGCAATGAGGTGACCAGCACCCCATACAATAGTCCAACTACTGCACATAATACTCCAAAAAATACTTTTTTCAAAACTGCTGCCAATAGATACATGCAGGAAAATGTAATTTAAAAAAAGAACAGGAATAAAAAAACGTAAGCCTCCTTCAGAGAACCAGAAGATATCGAGATCAAGCCTGTCCATAATTGAACAATTCCAGCAATCTACATGCCTGGGGCAAGATACCAAAGGCACTTGGTGCTTTCTCACACACACACTTATTCCATTTATATCTCAAAACAAATGCCTGTGTTCCATGCATATCGACACTGCATATTATGAGTGTTAAATGTATTGTTCATGTAAGAAAATTAATTACTTGCAATATTTATTTTTAAGTCATTTCCTCCCCTTCAGCATATACAACAGCATAACCATCATCATAGCTTCTGCCATCAACATTCTACAGCATACCATTGACCAGAAGCTTAACCGGATCAGCTGCATAAATGTCATGTCTTAAATAGCAGAACACATATTCTGTGGCAACAGACTGACAAGGCTTTGCATGGTAGGCTGCTCTGGAAGGTTAGATTGCATGGGATTCAAGAAGAGCCAGCCGACAGGATAGAAAATTGGCTTCATGGAAGAGAAGCAAAGAGTGATGGTGAAAGGTTGTTTTCTGGACTGGAGGCCTGAGACTAGTGGTGTGTCTTAAGGGCCTGTCCCACTTGGTGACTTTTTCGGCGACTGCCAGCATCATTGACTGACGTATCAGGTCACCGAAAATTTGCGGCGTGATGTGGCGTGACGCAGCGTGACGCAGCATGATGACGTATTGACGCGCAGTGTTTTTTCAAGTGTCGCAACATTTTTTTGTCGCCGCTGGATTTTGAAATGTCCAAAATCTTTTGGCGACACTGACACGACGCCGGCAGTCGCCGAATAAATCGCCAAGTGGGACAGGCCCTTTCGGGTTCGGTGCGGGGCCCATTACTGTTTGTCATCTATATCAATGATTTCCAGAGAAGCTGTCTAATCCACTGAGTTACTCCAGCATTTTATGTCTTCTCTCAAATATTCTCTTCATTGATACTTTGTCAAAAGGCACAGGCCTATGGGAATGGGCCACCAAATGTATCATGATGGTTGAAGGAAATGGCTAATATCAACTTCTTGTGGATAAATAAAGCATTAAATATTTTTATTTAAAAAATCAAACATAAAGGAAGTATTAACTTATCAGGATGACAACACTAACTTCCCTGCTTCTCTTCTGAACAGTTTTCTTGGCATCTTTTTCACTCATCCTGAGTGGGCTGGTATGATCTCAATTCAACATCTCATCTGAACGCTTCTAATGGTACTGTTCTGGAACAGCACTCTGGCCTTTCAGTTCAGATCCCTGTAGCTGGGCATGAACCAAAGTCTTCACCTTGTGGAGTGTTACAAATAAAGCCATGGTTTGAAGAGAATGTATTTCATTGCAAGGAAGCAAGATGCATCACTGCCAACAATCCCCACCAGAAATGGATGAAGAAATAAACATGTTTGTATTCTGACTATTCTATGGAGAAGAAACATGTTGCTCATTAGGATTCCATAATTTGAATAATTATCAGATCATACCAAACATACATTCTTATAGGTACACAAAAATGCTGGAGAAACTCAGCGGGTGCAGCAGCATCGATGGAGCCTTCGCTCCATTGATGCTGCTGCACCCGCTGAGTTTCTCCAGCATTTTTGTGTACCTTCGATTTTCCAGCTTCTGCAGTTCCTTCTTAAATACATTCTTATAGAATCAGAATCATAGAATCATAGTGGAAACAGGCCCTTCAGCCCAACTGGCCCACACCAGCCAATAGGTCCCATCTACACTAGTACTACTTGCCTGCGTTTGTCCCATATCCCTCTTAACCTGTTCCATCCATGTACCTGTCTAATTGCTTCTTAAACATTGCAATAGTCCCTGCCTCAACTACTGACTCCGGCAGCTATTCCAAACACCTACCAGCCTTTGCGTGAAAAAGTTAGCCATCAGGTTCCAATAAAATTGCCCCCCCTTCACCTTAAATCTATGCCCTCTGGTTCTCGATCCCCCCACTCTGGGCAAAATACGCTGTGCATCCACCCAATCTATTCCTCTCATGATTTTATACACCTCAATCTTATCTCTGATACATGTTCCAATGAAAAAGGCTCCTAAATTGGAGTTCTGCCTGAATAAACGAGGGTCTAATTAAATATCTCACTATTCTATTTGCTGCCAAGAGATTTTATGAATTTTAAGTGGTGGATGATGTATATAAAGGTGTAACCCATAAACATTGAAATGTGCAATGAAATTAGATGCCATCCATCTCCAATATATCAAGGATCCGCTCACAAAATGACACAATTAATATGGAAAACCACCTGAGATTATTCAGCTTCAGAAGGTAATTAGAAATGGACAATCCAATCAGAATGAGATAAATTTAATGTCTGGCCTTCGTCCATCATCTGCTTAACCACCTCTCCCCTCCCTCCCCCAGTACCACCACCTGAATCAACCTGTTATCTGTATAGAAAAGAACTACAGCGGGAGTAACTTAGCAGATCAGGCAACATCTCTGAAGAAAACGGATGGGTGACCTTTCGGGTCGGGACCCTTCTTCAGACTGGAGAATGGTCCCGATCCAAAACGTCACCCATCCATTTTCTCCAGAAATGCTGCCGGACCCACTGAGTTACTCCAGTACTTTATGTCTATCTTCAACCTAGTACCTGCCAGACTTTGTCCTGCCTCTCCTTTCTTCCAAAATTGTTTCCGCCTCTCCCAACTACAAAGAGTCTGAAGAGGGACCTGACCCAAAGCGCTACCCCTCCATGTTTTTCAGAGATGCTGCCTGACCTGCTGAGTTACTCCAGCACTCAGGAGTCTTGTTTTGTAAACCAGCATCTGCAGTTCCTTGTACCCCGAAGATAAGTTACTGTTTTGCGTTTGGCCCAGATATCAAGTTTTCACCCAAGTTAGAAATATTTGGCAGTAGTGTGTAGATGAAAATCAGCAACATAAAAAAGCCGAACATTAAAGCTTACATCAACAGGATCAGGATCCTGACACCTTGGATCCGCTCTAACTGTCACAAATCCACCTGTTTTTTACCTCGAAATGAAGGATTGTGCAAAAGCATGTGGTAAATATATATAAAAAATAATTCCTTCTAAAGTAAAACTTGCTGCTTAATCCATTATCACTGGCTTCAATTCAAGAAAGAGAATGTAGGCCTACAATACAAGTTGAATTAGTCAATGAATCACATACATCACTGCAAGCAATAATCTTGCAGAAACATGCAGACAGAATAGCAATACATCTAGCTGATTTTGTGTGGCACCATTCAAAGTATATAAATAGAGGAGAGGGAAATTAAGTGCTTCAGAGAAAGAGAAGTTAGCAATTACTAAAGTAATTGAGTACATTTTGGCACTATATCTGAGGAAGGATGTGCTGGCTCTGGACAGGTTCCAGAGGAGGTTTACAAGAATGATCCCATGAATGAGTAGGTTAACATATGATGAGCGTTTGGCAGCACTGGGCCTGTACTCGCTGGAGTTTAGAAGAATGAGGGGGGACCTCATTGACACAAACAGAATAGTGAAAGGCTTAGATAGAGTGGATGTGGAGAGGATGTGGGAGGGTCTAGGACTAGTGGTCATAGCCTCATAATTAAAGGATGTTCTTTTATGAAGGAGATGAGGAGGAATTTTGTTGGTCAGTGGGTGGTGAATCTGTGGAATTCTTTGTGGAGGCTGTGGAGGCTGTGGAGGCAAAGTCAGTGGATATATTTAAGGCAAAGATAGATAGATTCTTGATTAGTACAGGTGCCAGAGGTTATGGGGAGAAGCCAGGAGAATGGGGTTAGGAGGAAGAGATAGATCAGCCTCCTCAGAAATTCCTCCTCGTCTCCTTCCTAAAAGAACGTCCTTTAATTCTAAGGCTCTGACCTCTAGTCCTATACTCTCCCACTAATGGAAAAATCCTCTCCACATCCATGACATCTGCCTCACCTACCTCCTCTGTCAGCTCGTTCCTTATACCCACCACCATACTGCATGAAGTACACACTGCAGGAGAGTTCTTGTGGTGTTTCTGCTGCTCCATCCATGGTATACTAGAACACCAGTGCTTCAGTGAACCACGTTAAAAGGCTTAAACGTGTGAAAGCTTAAGTTGATGATACATTCACTCTTGTTTAGGACTGGTATCAAGTAAAAGGAGGTATAGCAGCTACCATATTGTGGAGTTCATAAGATCACCAGTGATAGGAGTAGAATTAGCCCATTTGACCCATCATGCCTACTCTGCCATTCAATCATGGCTGATCTATCACTCCTAACACCAACTGTTAGCCCAAGCAACTGAGGAAAAATATGTTATCATCCCTTCAAGACAAACTCACAAACTTCGCATTTTTTAGAGCTCTCCTAAACCAAATGTTTGGTTTCAATTAAAGTGCTTCATATTTTCAATTACTTTCATATAATTTTTAATTATGACAATGTTTAACTCACTGACTACTAATGATATTTTTTCATTTGACTGCACTTTACGCCTGAATATATTTTCAATTACGCAGAACAGATACAGATTGCAATATGATATTAACAAGTGTTTACTTTGACCCTGATTTGTCCAGGAACTTGCTGAGTACTAATACAGTAGGATCCATTTGCCTCAACTTTGTGATCACAGCTGAGATGCAAATGATGCAAGTAAAGGTTAACATTGCTCTTTTTAAAAGGACGCTAGAAGTCGCACACCAAAAGCAAATATAAATCAAGTTGTCACACAGTAGCGACTCATACATTCAGTCTGAAGAAGGGTCTCGACCCGAAACATCTCCCATTCCTTCTCTCCAGATATGCTGCCTGTCCAGCTGAGTTACTCCAGCATTTTGTGTCTACCAGTGATTCACACAATTCATCTATCAAAAGTGGAGTATAGCGGTTCAATGTAGAGACCAATCACTTACCTGGTAAAAAGAGGCGCAGGAAGCTGTGCCAAGGTTGTTGACCAGAAACAGGGCTAAAACAGAAAAAGGAGAAAACAAGTCAAATATCACAACAACAACAACAACAACAACAACAACAAAACTTTTTCTACTTCTATTTGGTAATCTGATTGATTTATAAACACAATTAGTGATGTGGACATATTTCCAATTAAACTAGGAATGGGCAAATATGAATGTTAATACAATGATAACAGTTAAAGATGTCAGAGAAAATATCATCTCCCTTTGCATTATGTTTTCCTGTGCTGTGCTGCGCTTGAGTAGGAGCCCGTTGCCAAAAAGCTTTCAAGATATTGTTTATTCCTATATTTAATACATAAATAAATTGTGGTATGAGCAAAGAATCATTAATGTGTGTTTGGCAACGTGCTTAATAGTAGTTACATAATGATAGTTGTCACCACATACGACTCAGCTGCATTAAAATTCTTTGAAAATAATAACTGATCTTATCTTTGTGTGTATTTCCTTTGAGCCATTTAAACATATTTTCTTAAATGCATCAGTCAGCTATTTTAGCTGTACTATGCAAATTTAAACCTTTCACACTAAACTAGCTTAATGCTTTTTATTAACATAGGTTAATATTTAGAATTTGAAAATGAAGTGCACTCTGTACACTTTTAATGTTTAGGATCCCAACACTAACTCTGCTTCCAACTACAGATTGCATCCTTCTCCCAAAACCGTAATCATGCTGCTTACAGTAATTTTCTTTTACAATATTAAAAGTACTCTATCAGTGCAAGTTATTATTAAAAAGCATCACTCGTGCAGTAAGTTATTGAACCATTGACACCTTTCGAAGTACCAAATAGATCAAGCCAGTGACTGGAGAAAGGTGTGTCCTACAAATGAGCACATAAATAATTTGGGATCTTGGAATAGTAACGAGAGGTTCATTTTCCATATTTCCATTCAAGATGGAAAGAGGCTATTTCAACCCATAGATTTTATGCCAATCCCATTCCCCCACTAATTAAACTAATTTATTTTCCCCTCATTTCGCAAATTCACTCACCTACTGAGTGGGGGCAAATTACAATTGCCAATTCAATGGTTTGTTTATTATGACGTGTACCAAGGTATAGTGAAACATTTTTTTAACATATGTAAAATTAACCTCAGAGCTCACTAAAACATTACGGCAGTCTACGGCAAACATACAGAATAGTGAAAGGCTTGGATAGAGTGGTTGTGGAGAGGATGTTTACACAAGTGGGAGAGTCCAGGTCATAGCCTCAGAATTAAAGGATGTCCTTTTAGGAAGGAGATGGGGAGAAATGCATTCAGTCAGAGGGTGAATTTGTGGAATTCTTTGCCACAGAAGGCTGTGGAGGTTAAGTCAGTGGATATTTTTAAGGCGGAGGTTGATAGATTCTTGATTAGTACGGGTGTCAGAGGTTATGGGGAGAAGCCAGGAGACTGGGGCTAGGAGGGAGAGATAGATCAGCCATGATTGAATGGCGGAATAGACTTGATGGGCCGAAGTCCTAATTCTATTCCTATCACTTATGACCTCGGGTGGGAGGTTGTAACCTTCACATAGTCCACCCTGTTTCGACTAATGCAATCAACCCAACATGCAAAAACAAATAGATCAAATAGAACAAGTTGACCCACAACTTTTTGCTGTACATGCCATAAGCAAGAAGAAGGAGACTTATAACCTTATGACCATAAAATCAACTTCTAAAATATAAAATCTTGTTCGGCTGGTACTGGAACTGAACAAGCTGCCGGACATTTGTAACCACACAAAGAGTTCATAGGATGTCAGCTAATGAGCCCTTCAGACCACCATATCCATCCTGACCTTTATATACATCTATACTAATCCCACTTGTCCAAACTAAAACGATATCCATCTGTGCCTTGCTTATATGGCTCATCGAAGTCGTAATTAGTTTTCCTGACCATAAGTTGTAGGAGATTGTGATAAATGTTGGGCAACTCAGGGAGCTTGAAGGTCAGATGGTTTAGTTAAGTATTGCTGACTGGAGCTAACCAGGGGACTGTTGCAAAATAAGAATGCAGCTGGGTGAAAATGAACCAGGGAATGGCAGAGAGAGCGACAAAGAGGAACATGTTGAATCGCATCAAAATAAGTATGAAGGTGACTTTCAGGTTCCAAAAACGTTACCAAGGAGTAGCATGTAAGTGTTAAAACAAGGCCCCAGAATTGGAATCCTGACATGAGGAATATCAGGAGTGCTGCTATTACGTATACCCAGAAGCGAAATAGACTCTAGCTTCATGCATTGTTTCATCTGTCGCTAGAAATCCTTTTGTTTAGATCAGATACAGAGTAAGCCATCAGTAGCTGAATCTGAATTATTTGAGATTTTACTGGGCTTTGAAAAGTCATCGGCTTCTCAAAGACCGCAGAGTTAAGTAAAGATGATGAAAGTTTTTTCAGCCCTTCCAGTCCATCATTTCAAAGCAACCCACGGTCCCCCGTCACAACAGCTAACTAGTCCTTTAATGACTTCAGATTCATCTTGATCGTGGAGAGCTCAGTGCAATTTCCCAGAGCCTTTCTGAGGCAAGGTAAAATCGAGACACATGTCACAGCTTCTTCTGATACATCTTATTATTTCTCCACCTAGCTAATTCAATGGGCTACATGTATAAAATTTTAAAAAAGTTATTTCCACCTTTGAGTCCACTTCTTCCAAATAAGAATTCTACCTCGCTTTTTTTAAATTCCAAGGCCTTCTCTCAATTCATTTAATCCTCAATTAGAGTAGCACTCAGCCCTGATGCTTTTTGCTAGAAAATGGAACTTGTTTCTTTACAGCACGCTATGTCATTGAATGTAATCATTTTTAAAGTGGCTCCCTCTCTTGTACCCTGTCCTCTTTCGAATGTTTGAAATAGATGTGCTGCTGATCTCGCCTTTTACAGGCACACCATCTCCAGACACATGCCACAAAGCTTGTCAATCACTGTAATTTCCAGCTTGTAATCACACACCCTGAAGCAAGTTTTCTTGAGCACATACAGATGAATGAGCTGCTGGGACTTGCTGGGGCTATAAAGTGTTGCAGCTTATTATTACCAAATGTTTGGATAGAAATGTAGAGAGAGCATTGATTTGCTTGAAAAAGCAAATTCAACCATATATTTATCCAGTTCCCTGATAGCCACAGTGGAACCAGCCTCCACTTCACCAGCAACCAGTTTTTTTGCAGATTCCAACCAGGCAGATTCCAACCAGGCAACATTAAAAAAAAAAAAAATTATCTTCCCCTTTATTTTACATATGTGAATTCTAGTCAATGGATTTTGCATTTTTATAATGTAATGTTTAAAACTGTTATCTAAAAATAGGTCTTTTGTTTAGTTTACTTTCACGTGTGCTGAGGTTCAGTGAAAAGCTTTTGTTGAGGCTAACCAGTCAGTGGAAAGACAATTCAGTCTGAAGAAGGGTCTCAACCCAAAATGTCACCCATTCCTTCTCTCCAGAGATGCTGCCTGTCCCGCTGAGTTACTCCAGCATTTAGTGTCTATCAGCAGAAAGACAATATATGATTACAATCGAACCTATGGATAAATGTGAGGTTATCCACTTTGGTGGCAAGAACAGGAAGGCAGATTATTATCTGAATGGTGTCAGGTTAGGAAAAGGGGAAGTACATTGAAACCAGGGTGTCCTTGTACATCAGTTACTGAAAGTACGCATGCAGGTACAGCAGGCAGTGAAGAAAGCTATTGGTATGTCGGCCGTCATAACAAGAGGAGTTGAATATCGGAGCAAAGAGGTCCTTCTGCAGTTGTACTCGTGAGACCACACCTGGAGTATTGTGTGCAGTTTTGGTCTCCTAATTTGAGGAAGGACATTCTTGCAATTGAGGGAGTACAGCGTAGGTTCACGAGGTTAATTCCCAGGATGGCAGGACTGTCATATGATGAAAGAATGGAGCGACGGGGCTTGTATTCATTGGAATTTAGAAGGATGAGAGGGAATCTTATAGAAACATATAAAATTATTAAGGGATTGGACACGCTAGATGCAGGAAACTTGTTCCCGATGTTGGGGGAGTTCAGAACCAGGTGCAACAGTTTATGTATAAGGGGTAGGCCATTTAGAACTGAGATGAGGAAAAACTTTTCACACAGAGAGTTGTGAATTTGTGGAATTTTCTGCCTCAGAAGGCAGTGGGGGCCAATTCACTGGATGCATTCAAAATAGAATTAGATAGAGCTCTTATGGCTAGCGGAATCAAGGGATATAGGGAGATGGCAGGAACGGGGTACTGATTGTGGATGATCAGTCATGATCACATTGAATGGTGGTGCCGGCTCGAAGGGCGAATGGCCTACTCCTGCACCTATTGTCTATGTATTTATGTATCTATGAGCCATCCACAATATACAGATACATGATAAAGGGAATAATGTGAATGATGTTTAATGCAAGATGAAGTCCAGTAAGTTTAGTTAAAACATCTACTCTTTCATCAATTTTTCTTCCATTATCCAATTAAACAGGCATCGTGGTTTTTTGCACTAACTTTGGTGTACAAAATCATGAGAGAAATAGATCGGGTAGATGCACAGAGTCTCTTGCCCAGAGTAGGGGAATCGAGGACCAGACGACATAGGTTCAAGGTGAAGGGTAAAAGATTTAATGGGAATCCGAGGGGTAACTTTTTCACACAAAGGGAGGTGGGTGTATGGAACAAGCTGCCAGAGGAGGTCGTTGAGGCTGGGTCTATCCCATTGTTTAAGAGACAGTAAGACAGATACATGGATAGGACAGGTTTGGAGAGATATGGACCAAGCGCAGGCAAGTGGGACTAGTGTAGCTGGGACATTGTTGGCCGGTGTGGGCGAGTTGGGCCGAAACATCTGTTTCCACACTATATCAACCTATGACTCTCTGACTCTATAATACTTCCTGGGGTCGCAGTGAGACAGAAGCTGGGAGTGCAAAATGGAACACAACAATTCATGAGGGAAAGATGGACTCAGATAGCACAGGTGTCTCAAAATACAGTACACAGTGGAATCAAGAGAAATCAACAGTCAGGAATGAATTGCAAATCAGGACAATTAAAGACAGGAGCAGAGCAGAGCAGAGAGGAAAAAGCAGAGGGGAATTAAGATTTCATGCTAAATTGAAATGAAACAAATTGGAGAAAATGCCAGGAATTGCAAGCTCCGTGAATACAGCATGAAGCAACAGCATTAAATTGACGGATGTATCTGAAGGATACATACAGTAAGGAAATTAAAACAAGATCACGATAAAAATATGAAATTAATGCTGAAATGATTGAGATTCTGGGCTTTGTTGGGAAACTGGGGGAAACCAACTACATGCAAACACCAGTAAAACTGTGTGAATGAAAATAGCAGGTGTTGTCAGGCATACCAGAAGCTAAGGGATTTTGAGACTACAAGAAAATCTGTAAGAAAAGAATAGTGACTGAGCGATTAACATTCTGGTAATGATCAGAAGTAAGAGATCTGGGAA
The DNA here is from genome assembly GCA_038087875.1 of Malacoraja senta. NCBI lineage: Eukaryota > Metazoa > Chordata > Chondrichthyes > Rajiformes > Rajidae > Malacoraja > Malacoraja senta. The sequence goes on from CM075977.1 coordinate 364,979,994, forward strand.
TGCTGGAAGGTTTGAAAGACAAAGTAAACTATGCATATCTTTCTCAGGGACATACTGTAATAATTGCATGGGTAATGTCAGATCAATTGGCACTGATGTTATTTTCATACAATAATAAATGCCAGCAGAGGTTTAAAAAGAATACCAATAACATGGAATAAGTAAATGGAACCCAGGTTTAGTTTATTGTTTATTGTCATGTGTACCGAGGTACAGTGAAAAGCTTTTGTTGCGTGCTATCCAGTCAGTAGAAAGACAATACACGATAATGATCGAGCCATTTACATGATAAGGGGATAACGTTTAGTGCAAGGTAAAGCCAGGATAAGGTTTTCCTGTTGCCACATTTTTTCCAAAGTTCGAATATTCTGCTTTCTGGAGTATTTTCTTTGCACTCCACAACCCAGTTTGGATGTCCAACTCTGCCTCTTAGAACAAACCACAGATGCTGCTTGATCTATTAGCTGCAAAGAGATGCTGTTACAGGGCACTCATTAAAATTACATTGTGAGGAAATGAATATTCACAGTT
>CM075977.1:364980724-365105803 GCA_038087875.1 Malacoraja senta
AAACCCACAAAACTGGAGGGCAGCAAATCATCTCAATCTCATTCGACTAAAGGGGAATACTTTCTCTGACATTAAAGAACAAGAAATTGTCTCTAGAAAGATGTGAGATGACCTCAAAGATGCCTTGCCTTGCAAGGGTCTCTCTAGCCATTGTGGAAGGGGATTCCAAAGACAGCTCGTTATTACAGTTCCTGATGCAGGGTTTCAATCTGAAACGGTTCCCCATCCTCTGCCATCCTCGGATGCTGCTTGACGTAATGAGTTCCTCCAGCAGATTGTTTGTTGTTCTGAAACAATTTCTGAGATCTAATGCCCTGTAGATTAGGATATCTTCTACACAAAGTTCTGTTGGATTTTCTCATCCATCTGAGCAAATTGCAGGCCTTACAATAGCATCTCATTCAAAGGACAATAGCACCGCAGAATGCAGCACGGTGGCGCAGTGATCGAGTTGCTACAGCGCTAGAGACCCGGGTTCGATCCTGACTACAGGTGCTGTCTGGATGCAGGTTGGATTTTCTCCCTGTGACCTGTGTGGGTTTTCTCCACGTGCTCCGGTTTCATTCCACACTCCAAAGCCAGACAGGTAGGTTAATTGCTTCAATAAAATTGTAAAATGTCCAAGTGTGTAGGATAGTGTTTGTGTGTGGGGTGATTGCTAGTCGGTGTGACTCCGTGGGCTGAAGGGCCTGTTTCTGCACTGTATCTCTAAACTAAACTTTACAGCAGTACAGTGTGGGAATAGGCCCTTCAGCCCACAATCTCTCATGCTAAACTTAATGTCTGGTTAAATTAACTAGACATAATGTTTGGAATGGAATTATGTTTTCCTGGAGAGGAATTGTCCTCATCATGGCTCCAGAAAAGTTTTTAAAAAACAACAATTGTGATCCATACCCCACCATTCCCTGCATATCTAAAATTGTCTTAAATGCTTCTGTTGTATCTGCCTCCACCACCACCCCCCTGGCACAGGCGCTCCTACACAATTCCACCAACATTGCACTGTGAACCTAGATGATGGACCTGAAGCTCTGCTACTTCATTCACCCCCCACCACCACACTCCCCCCCTCCCCCCACAGACCTAGCCCCAATTATACATGCTATTCTCATAGACTCATAAAGCAAGAAGACACATGATTCTTTCAGAATATACCCTTAACTTGGAATTCATTGGATCTAGTCACCTTCACTTCTGGAAGAACTAAAATGAGTTCAGTACCACAATTTTGATACCATTCACAGCATGATATAGGAAGTGACAAAAAAACTGAAGATGCAACTGAAAACTGAAGAACTGAAGAAAATCAGACAGGAAGCAAAAAGTAGGAGTAAACGGGTCCTTTTCAGAATGGCAGGCAGTAACTAGTGGGGTACCTACCGCAAGGCTCAGTGCTGGGACCCCACTATTTTCAATATATATGAATGATCTGAATGAAACATCTCCAAGTTTGCGGATGACACAAAGCTGGGGGGCAGTGTTAGCTGTGAGGAAGATGCTAGGAGGCTGCAAGGTGACTTGGATAGGTTGGGTGAGTGGGCAAATGCATGGCAGATGCAGTATAATGTGGATAAATGTGAGGTTATCCACTTTGGTGACAAGAGCAGGAAAGTAGACTATTATCTGAATGGTGGCCGATTAGGAAAAGGGAGATGCAACGAGACCTGGGTGTCATGGTACACCAGTCTTGAAAGTAGGCATGCAGGTGCAGCAGGCAGTGAAGAAAGCAAATGGTATGTTAGCATTCATAGCAAAAGGATTTGAGTATATGAGCAGGGAGGTTCTACTGCAGTTGTACAGGGCCTTGGGCAAAGACAAAGGACAAAGGGCAAAGGACTAAGATTCAAACAAGGGACATGACTTGAGAATTAAGGACAGAAGTTAGGGTAACATTAGGGGAACTTCTTTACTCAGAGTGTGGTAGCTGCGTGGAATGAGCTTCCAGTGGAAGTGGTGGAGGCTGGTTCGATTTTATCCCTTTAAAATTAGATTGGATGGGTATATGGACGGGAAAGGAATGGAGGGTTATGGTCTGAGTGCAGGTAGATGGGACTAGGGGAAGTATTTTTTTTTTTTTATAATTAAAAAAAATTTAAAAAATGTTCGGCACGGACTTGAAGGGCCGAGATGGCCTGTTTCCGTGCTGTAATGGTCATATATGGTTATTATCACATACACCAATTGGTGTAGTGAAATTTGACTTGCCATTGCAGCACACAAATAAAGATAAGACACAACATCCAAGAATTTAACAGCAAACATAAAAACATCCCCCCACAATCGTTCCCACTGTGGGGGAAGGCAGCAAAGTCCAGTCCCACCCCAGTTCACCTATAGTCGGGCCTATTGAGGCCCCTGCAGTCGCCGATATGGCAGCCCGATGCTTCAGGCCCTCTCGCCGGATGATGGAGTTCTGGCGTTGGGTGACACTCTCGGCGGCCCGGAGTGTCTGGAGCGGCTGCTTCCTCCCAGGAAACCGCGGCTCCCGAAGTCCACGAGCCGCGCTGGTCGGTGCTCTGACTCTGGCGACCTCATCGTGAGATCCCAGGCTCCGCGGTGTTTAAGGTTCAGCGCCGCCCGCGGCGTGGAAGCTCCACAGAACGCAGACCGCAGACCACAGACCGCAGCTCCGCGATGTTGGAGCCGGCGGTCACAGCTCTCCGGAGCTTACTGCACGCGACCTGGGTAAGGCATAGCCCACTCCGCGAATGGTGCTTCAGCGCTGTTCCACCGCCGAAGCTGAAGTCCTGGCCGGTCCCGCCGCTCCAGACTGGGAGGAAAGGGCGAAAACGCAGCTCGGAGTAAAGCCGCATCTCCGACCAGGTAGGTACTGAGAAAAAATAGTTTTTCCCCTTTCCCCCCCCCCCCCCACCCCCACCCCCCACCCCCACATAAAAAGGACTAAAAGAACTCCAAAACAAACACTTTTAACTAACTAAAAATAAAAAAAGGTGAAAAGACTAACAGCTGCTGGCAGGGCAGCCATACTCGACGGCGCCCCTACGGTTGAGACCACATCTGGAGTATGCGTACAGTTTTGGTCTCCGTATCTGAGAAAGACATTCTTGCCATAGAGGGAGTACAGAGAAGGTTCACCAGACTGATTGCTGGGATGGCAGGACTTTCATATGAAGAAAGACTGGATAGACTCGGCTTGTACTCGCTAGAATTTAGAAGATTGAGGAGGGATCTTATAGAAACTTACAAAATTCTTAAGGGTTGGACAGGCTAGATGCAGGAAGAGTGTTCCCGATGTTGGGGAAGTCCAGAACAAGGGGTCACAGTTTAAGGATAAGGGGAAGTCTTTATGATCGCGATAAGAAAAAAAAATGTCACACAGAGAATGGTGAATCTGTGGATTTCTCTGCCACAGAAAGTAGTTGAGGCCAGTTCATTGGCTATATTTAAGAGGGAGTTAGAAGTGGCCCTTGTGGCTAAAGGATCAGGGGGTATGTAGAGAAGGCAGGTACAGGATACTGAGTTGGATGATCAGCCATGATAATATTGAATGGCAATGCAGGCTCGAAGGGCCGAATGGCCTACTCCTGCACCTATTTTCTATGTTTCTATGTTTCTCTGCAGGAAATCTGAAATAAATGGAAAATGTATTAGAATGAATGGATTATAGAAGCAAGTGAGGCAGTATCTGTGGAAAGAGAAACAGAATTACATTTCTGGTCAATGCCCCTTCATCAGTACCAGAAAAAAAGTAAAAAATCAACATCACTGTAATGGGAATGTGGTGTTTGGATAATCACAATGTGTAAAAAATGAAACAAAAGCAAAAATAAAGCATGTCTTAATACATTTTATATAGTCAACATTGTGAATATAATCAATACAATGTCAAAATCCAGAGACAGCAGCGATATTACAAACACAATGTTTTTTTTGTTGTTTTGCTAGGTTTTCTGTTCTTTTCACGTTGACTGCATTACTGAATGATTGTTTAAACAGCATGCAGCACAGCAATGGAAAATTGTTTATATTTAATTCGAGCTGATAGAAATCCTGATGCAAGCAAAATATCTCCAGGCAATCTAGATTCAACTATTTCACAATTTAAGGTATAACATGGCATTTGAATATTTGGTTTATGATTAAATTGGAAGCCGTGTTTTACCGAGTTGTCAAATAATCATAAATGTTATGGAGAATATATGAAAAGGAGTTGAAAACATAATTCAGGACGCTACTAAAGTAAAAAAAAAGAGCGGATGTAAAGAAAATTGAGTTTTAGATGAAAAACCTTTAGATTGGCAGCATTGATTCAACTTTTACCACATATCTGATTCAATACTTTAGCATTTACGATGGGCCACATTCAACAAAAGTTTAGGACACACAAAGATAGACGGATTAAAAATGTCGTCATCTGTAATAAAAACAAAATTTGCTGGTCAGAAAAAAAGATAAAATACTCAGTAGCCAAGCAGCATCAGCAGAGAGAGAAAAAACAAAGTTAGTTTTACATCCATCACCTTTCAATGAAAATTAATAGCTAGAAAATCATTTGCATGATGTTCTTTTGGAAGGTGCAATGGGCACTCAAGTTTAATTTAGTTTAGAGATAGTTTACAGATACAGCACAGAAACAGGACCTTCGGCCCATTGAGTTCACGCCGACCAACGATCCTCGTACAGTAAAACTATTCTGCATACTGGGGACAATTTACAATGTTACCATGCCAATTAACCTACAAACCTGTTCGTCTTTGGAGTGTGGGAGGAAACCAGAGATCCAGGAGAAAACTCGCACAGGTCATGGGGAGAACGTACAATCTCCGTACAGACAGCACCCGCAGTCAGGATCAAACCTGGATCTCTGGCGCTGTAAGGCAACAACTTTGCCGCTGTGCCACCATGCCGCCAAGTCTTTGTACAGGAACCTGCACTCAATCAGCACTGTTGGGATTATAGCTGTTATGTTTAAGCAACATTGACATTGGGTTAGCTTAAATATGCAAATAGTGATTCTACTTCTGTAAAATGCAAGCTGAGACTAGATTTTCCCAGCTCATGTGGCCCTACAGCATTTGGGATGCTGAAGAAAAGTCAGGGAAAATAAAGCTCTCCCTGTTCTATTTCTGCTGCCCTCATTGGATTAGCATTGCAGCCAACCCAAATTTGGGGTAACTGTTCTGGAGAAAAGGAATAGGTGACTTTTCGGATCGAGACCCTACATGTGAAGGCGGGTCTTGACCCGAAACTTCACCTATTTTCTCCAGAGATGCTGCCTGACCTGTTGAGTTATTCCAGCATTTTGTGTCTATCTTCAGTGTCGACCAGCATCTGCAGTTCCTCCCTGCACATTTTGGGGCAACTTTATACATCGTACTTGTTTCCTCCAAGAAAACTAATTTCTGCCTTATAATTTCCATTGAAACTCTCTGCTTTTACCCCAGTACTCAGCATGGGCATAACAGTCAAAGAGGGTGTGGAAGGGGGGAGGGGTGATGGAGTGATGCTGTTGCTGGCAAACTAATTGTACAGTCTCTTTTTACCCATAACAGGAAGCTCTGGCAGATTGCTACAGAGATGCAACGCTGTTGTAGGAACAATCAGGCCCATTGTCCCACTGAGTCCACACCAAACATTTCCTTGGATCGCCTGTTCACACTAATTCTAGGTTATCCCACTTTCTCATCCATTCCCTACACAGTAAAATTGCAAATTGTCCCTTCTGTGTAGAATAGTGTTAGTGTATTGGGTGATCGCTGGTCGGTGCGGACTCGGTGGGCCGAAGGGCATGTTTCTGCACAGTATCTCTAAAGTCTAAAGTCTCCCCTTAACCTCTGACGTTTCAGAGGACATGATAAAGAGAGGATGGGCCTACAAGTAGAAAGTGATTATTTTTGATTTGTCATTTTGCGTACCTTTCATTCACTTGTTCTTGGTACCTCTTCATATCTCTAGTTTCCCTCTCCCCTGTTTCAGGTCTGGCCCCTTCTTTAGATTCGTGTTTCAGGTCGAGCCTCTTCAGACTCCATTTTCTGAAGAGGGCTCCTGACCCGAAGCGTCACCTATTCCCTTTCTCCAGAGATTGCTGCCTGACCCGCTGAGTTACTCCAGCATATCTTAAGTGATTACCGATCCCTGGCATGAAATAAATGCCAGCCACTAGTTTCACTCACCTGTTGTTTATCCCTGGCAGCCGACGTGCTCAATGTGCATGAAACCAAAGGCTAGTTTCCCCTCTGGGGACCCCAGTTAGGAATGATTTGACAGAAAGTAGGTTTCATGCTTGTGATTCCCCACTGGGAGAGGGGAAGAAAATTAGATTGGGAGAATTACTGCAGTTAGCTGCCATTCATCGCTCAAAAGCTCAAAGTGTGCAGGAGACCTGGGCGAGTGTCACATGTCTCCATTTTAGCTTGAAATGATATATGTCGCAAAGATGAAAATATGAGGGGAAAACTATTTAAAAATAAGTGCTAATAAAAAATGAATGCACAGACTACAGAGTTTAGATTGCTGTTAAATCCATTTTTAATGGATACCCCTTAAAAGGTTTTGACACATTGTACAGTATATGGCTGCACTGAGCCACTATTCTGGGACAGCAGTTGCTTTTGATGTGATTTTATTGTAGTCATAAAAGTCAAAGACCCCACTGGAGATTAAGAACGAACATCCCCATGTGATCTTCCTTCTGAAATCTCTCTTTAATATCCGATTCATTCTCAGAAGCCTTTTAGCCAGACGAAAATGAAGTTTCTCTCTATAACTCAAGCAAAGCGGTAGCATATATTAATGGTCAGCTAAGTGATTGGATACATGTGAAACCTAGTGTTAGGCAAGGATGCATATTATTACAGTCACTTTTCATTATATATGCAGACAGGATTGTAGCATCCAGTAAATTAGGCGTGAAGCCTTCAATAATAAATACTGCACTTCAGAATTTAGCTTAATGTAGATGATACTGTGTTAGTGGCACATCATCAGAAAGAGTTATGCCAGCCAGATTAAAGTTAATAAAATACATTCAGGGCAGTACATTCAAATAAGTATGGGAATAATATTAAAATATTGAGAGTGGCAGTTAAAGTTACATACATTTAAGTTCAATATTTGCATAAGATGCCTCTATGCAATTGTAATTGACAGAGAAATCTAATTTGGCCTGTTTTTTCAATTGCTTGCTCATAAACGATCCCATAGCTCAATTTCACAAACTGGGAGAGTTCTCTCCTGTGGCTTAATTCATCTGTAGCACCCAAAGAGCTTCATAAAAGTCGATTATTTGGTCATTAGCCCCTAGCTTGTATGCGGGTCCTTGCTGTGTGCAAATTGGCTGTTGCATTTCAAAAATTAAAACATGGACTAGTTTTAAGTATTTTCTGCATGTTCTGCTTTACGAGCATTTGCAGTATTTTTTGCTTGTATTTGAAAATTGTGCCAAATTCTAAATATCGATATATGGCTTACAGCAATACTTTGTGACTAGACTATCCATGGATAAAACTAAACAACTTTAAACTAAACGACTTTGTTTACTTGAAGTATATGCTTCACAATAATAGCGAAGGTAAACAAAAAAAATCAGAGAACAAGTTCACGTTCACAAGTTAAAGGAGTAGAATTAGGCCATTCGGCCCATCGAGTCTACTCCGTCATTCAATCATGGCTGATCTCTGCCTTCAAACCCCATTTTCTTGCCTTCTCCCCATATCCATTGACACCCGTTCTAATCAAGAATATGTCTATCTCTGCCGTAAAAGGATCCATTATAAAATATTAAAAGAAGGAGCTGCATTCTTAGAATAGGTTTCATGACTTTTATCGTGACACAGTGGTGCAGCAGTGGAGTTGCTGCCTTACAGCGTCCGAGATGCGGGTTCGATCCTGACTATGGGTGCTGTCTGTACGGAGCTTGTATGTTCTCCACGTGACCACGTGGGTCACAGAATCTAATGCAGTTATCTTATATTCAGATTCTACTAAACAATGATCGTGAAATGCAACTTGTTTTTGGTACTTAGGAAGCTAATAAACCAGAAAATGCAGACACTGAACAATGAAAAGCAAGAATGGAATTAATTTTTCCTCAAACTGCAGTCCACAGGGGCTTGTAGCTGTGATGGGGTGTTAGCCCGTCATAGACGACAGTAGCATGGTTGTGCAGTCTCATGTCTTGTGGGATCGAGTGCGGCTCACGAGTCTGATGCGCGAGCCACACACGCGGGAGTAGTGGGGGCACATGGAGGTCGCTGTGCGGGGATTTAGGGCTGCAGCCTTCCTTCTCTCTCTCGCACTAATGAGTCGGCTTCGGTGATTGTCCTCAAAACTGCTGACCGCCTTCCTAGTGGTTGTACACCAGCCAGTCCTGTCACTGGCACAGGTTTCCAGTTCTTTTGGGGCTAGGCCTGGGTGCTGGAGGTGGTCCTTGATGCAGTCTTTGAATGGTTTCTTTGGGCACCCTGGGTACCTTTGACACTGTGACAGAACTGTGTGCAGGAGATGACAAAGCTGTGGTGTACTCTGTTGTTAATTGATTGGTCCACAGCTATATTAATAGCAAAAGGATAACAAGGAATAAAATTGGTCCATTAGAGAGTCAGAGTGGACAGCTATCTGCAGGGCCAAAAGGGATGGGGGAGATATTGAACAATTTATTTTCTTCGGTATTCACCAAGGAGAAGGATATTGAATTATGTGAGGTAAGGGAAACAAGCAGAGTAGCAATGGAAACTATGAGATTCAAAGAAGAGGAGGTGTGGGCACTTTTGAAAAATATGAAAATGGATAAGTCTCCAGGTCCTGACAGGATATTCCCTAGGACATTGAGGGAAGTTAATGTAGTAATAGCAGGGGCTATGACAGAAATATTTCAAATGTCATTAGAAACGGGAATAGTGCCGGAGGATTGGCGTACTGCGCATGTTGTTCCGTTGTTTAAAAAGGGTTCTAAGAGTAAACCTAGCAATTATAGACCTGTTAGTTTGACGTCAGTGGTGGGAAAATTAATGGAAAGGATACTTAGAGATAATATATATAAGCATCTGGATAAGCAGGGTCTGATTAGGAACAGTCAACATGGATTTGTGCCTGGAAGGTCATGTTTGAGTAATCTTCTTGAATTTTTCGTAGAGGTTACCAGGGAAATTGATGAGGGTAAAGCAGTGGATGTTGTCTATATGGACTTCAGTAAGGCCTTTGACAAGGTTCCTCATGGAAGGTTGGTTAAGAAGATTTAATTGTTGGGTATTAATGGTGGAGTAGCAAGATGGATTCAACAGCGGCTGAAAGGGAGATGCCAGAGAGTAATGGTGGATGGCTGTTTGTCAGGTTGGAGGCCGGTGACTAGTGGGGTGCCTCAAGGGGTCTGTGTTGGGTCCACTGTTGTTTGTCATGTACATCAATGATCTGGATGATGGTGTGGAAAATTGGATTAGTAAGTATGCAGATGATACTAAGATAGGTGGTGTTGTGGATAATGAAGTAGATTTTCAAAGTCTACAGAGAGATTTACGCCATTTGGAAGAGTGGGCTGAAAGATGGCAGATGGAGTTTAATGCTGACAAATGTGAGGTGCTACATCTCGGCAGGACAAATCAAAATAGGACGTACACGGTAAATGGTAGCGAATTGAGGAATGCAGTTGAACAGAGGGATCTAGGAACAACTGTGCATAGTTCCCTGAAGGTGGAATCTCATGTAGATAGGGTGGTAAAGAAAGCTTTTGGTGTGCTGGCCTTTATAAATCAGAGCATTGAATATAGAAGTTGGGATGTAATGTTAAAATTGTACAAGGCATTGGTGAGGCCAATTCTGGAGTATGGAGTACAATTTTGGTCGCCTAATTATAGGAAGGATGTCAACAAAATAGAGAGAGTACAGAGGAGATTTACTAGAATGTTGCCTGGGTTTCAGCAACTAAGTTACAGAGAAAGGTTGAACAAGTTAGGTCTTTATTCTTTGGAGCGCAGAAGGTTAAGAGGGGACTTGATAGAGGTCTTTAAAATTATGAGCAGGTTAGACAGAGTGGACGTGGATAAGCTTTTCCCATTGAGAGTAGGGAAGATTCAAACAAGGGGACATGACTTGAGAATTAAGGGACAGAAGTTTAGGGGGAACATTAGGGGGAACTTCTTTACTCAGAGAGTGGTAGCTGTGTGGAATGAGCTTCCAGTGGAAGTGGTGGAGGCAGGTTCGATGTTATCCTTTAAAAATAGATTGGATGGGTATATGGACGGAAAAGGAATGGAGGGTTATGGTCTGAGTGCAGGTAGATGGGACTAGGGGGAAGTATTTATTTTTAATTAAAAAAAAAAAAATTTAAAAAATGTTCGGCACGGACTTGAAGGGCCGAGATGGCCTGTTTCCGTGCTGTTATGGTTATATGGTTATATATGGGTGGTAAAGAAAGCTTTTGGTGTGCTGGCCTTTATAAATCAGAGCATTGATTATAGAACTTGGGATGTAATGTTAAAATTGTACAAGGCATTGGTGAGACCAATTCTGGAGTATGGAGTACAATTTTGGTCGCCTAATTATAGGAAGGATGTCAACAAAGTAGAGAGAGTACAGAGGAGATTTACTAGAATGTTGCCTGGGTTTCAGCAACTAAGTTACAGAGAAAGGTTGAACAAGTTAGGTCTTTATTCTTTGGAGCGCAGAAGGTTAACGGGGGACTTGATAGAGGTCTTTAAAATTATGAGCGGGTTAGACAGAGTTGACGTGGATAAGCTTTTCCCATTGAGAGTACGGAAGATTCAAACAAGAGGACATGACTTGAGAATTAAGGGACAGAAGTTTAGGGGTAACATTAGGGGGCACTTCTTTACTCAGAGAGTGGTAGCTGTGTGGAATGAGCTTCCAGTGGAAGTGGTGGAGGCAGGTTCGATTTTATCCTTTAAAAATAGATTGGATGGGTATATGGACGGGAAAGGAATGGAGGGTTATGGTCTGAGTGCAGGTAGATGGGACTAGGGGGGGGGGAGTGTTCGGCACGGACTTGAAGGGCCGAGATGGCCTGTTTCCGTGCTGTAATGGTTATATGGTTATATGGTCTTCATTCAATCTCAAAGTTCATGCAGACAGAGTGAATAATTCCCGCAAAGGTTATTTGATAATCACTACCTCTGATATTTTATTCAATAAAGAAGACTTGTTCAAAAAGAAAGGGAGAAAGCAACAGAAATTAAGTAAATACAGACAAAATTAAAGTAAACTGTTAAAAAAAAAAGCACAGTAGAACCAGTAAATGGACATCATAATATTTTCAAAATAGGAAGAGTGACTAATCATATACACACCATCAACACCCTAAAATAACTCTAATTGAAAAACAGCAGGCAGTGAAGAAAGCGAATGGTATGTTGGCCTTCATAAAAAGAGGAGTTGAGTATAGGAGCAAAGAGGTCCTTCTGCAGTTGTACAGGGCCCTAGTGAGACCACACCTGGAGCATTGTGTGCAGTTTTGGTCTCTAAACTTGAGGAAGGACATTCTTGCTATTGAGGGAGTGCAGCGAAGGTTCACGAGGTTAATTCGCGGGATGGCGGGTCTGTGATATGTTGATAGATTGGAGCGGCTGGGCTTGTATACTCTGGAATTTAGGATGAGAGGGGATCTTATTGAAACATATAAGATTATTAAGGATTTGGACACGCTAAAGGCAGGAAACATGTTCCCAATGATGGGGGAGTCCAGAACCAGGGCCCATAGTTTAAGAATAAGTGGTAAACTATTTAGAACAGAGATGAGGAAAAACGTTTTCACACAGAGAGTTGTGAGTGTGTGGAATTCTCTGCCTCAGAGGGCAGTGGAGGCTGGTTTTCAGGATGCTTTAAGGAGAGAGTTAGATAGAGCTCTTATGGATAGCGGAGTTAAGGGATATGAAGAGAAGGCAGGAACGGGGTACTGATTGTGGATGATCAGCCATGAATGGCGGTGCTGGCTCGAAGGGCCGAATAGCACCTGTTGTCTATTGTCTATTGTCTATAAATATCTGTTGACTGTCACAGTCTATTCCTTAACATTTGCATCATGATACCTTTTGGTTGATGCTGCAATCCCAGTTGGGATAGAAGTGAACTTAGAAAGCTCACAAACCCTTCACTTCTCCCTCGCGTCTCCATTAAAATTTCCCCTCTCACCTTTTAGCTATGCTCTCTAATGTTGGACATTTCCACCCTGATAACTTAGCAGATCCTATGTTTAGAGTTAAGATCTGCTAAGTTATCAGGAAACCAGGGTGAGCCTGGTCTTAATATGTTCCCCATCCCCAAGTTAGAAACACATTCCAATTGTTAAAACAGTTAAATCCTGCTTATGTATGAATATTAGACATCCTTCTATAATTCCCCCAACGTTAAATAAGATATTCACATATAGGTCTAAACATTCTGGTTTAGACCAGGTTTTTGGAAATTTCTCAGGTAGCATGCCTGACCCGTTGAGTTAAAGGCCTGTCCCACGGGCAGGCGGTTACTGGCGGTGTAGCAGGAAGTTGGGACCGCGTGTGGACCGCCAGAGACTGCGCATGGCCAGCGGGGTCGGTCCCACGCAGACCGCCGGGACCGTATGTAGTTGGTCCCGACACCGTGCGGTGCTCAGAAAAGCTGACACTGTTCAAAAATCTCGGCCTACCGCCCAGCCGCCACCTCTACGCCGTGAGCATCGCCAGTGCGCCGCTTGTGCGCTGCGAGCACCGCCTGTACGCCGTGAGCCATCTCGACGTCATTGCGTAGCGCCTTGCGTTGCGCGATGACGTCATCACCCGATGCCGCGCGACGTCCCGTGGGACAGACCGTGCGGTGATCACCCGGCATACGCGCGGCAACAGCTTCCGGTAAGGTTTAACTTATCGCATGCTCGTGGGACGCATCCGAGCGGCGCTACCGCGGCATATGCGCGGCGCTCCAGCGGTAGCCGCGCGGTCCCCGCTTCACCGCCAGTAACCGCCTGCCCGTGGGACAGGGCCATTACTCTAGCACTTTGTATCTATACTGGAGATAAATAGTAGCAATGTTACAAAATTTTGAGATATTAAACATTAAGTCTGCAATTTATACCATCAGATAAAGTATAAAAAGAAGTTTAATTTGACACCTAATTCACTTTCATATCTTTAGTATTAAAAAATGTATGGCCATTTCATACTCGGAAATTAGCATCTTGTTCCCTATTGCTTTTCCATTGACTTAACACAAAAGCTGTGATCGAGGACAGTCAAAAGCCCATAACTTTCTTAAAAATTAAGAGAACTGAATGAAATTTTCAGTTATTATAGATTGAAGCATTCTGAAACAAATATAAAACATCTTACTTGGATGACCTGAAATTAAAGCATATAATTAGTTAGTTACCTAATTGTAGCTAATTGCAAAATTGACCGTTGTGACGGAAATAGTAATAAAAACCCACACTGCCGTGAAAATTTAAAAATGTGATATTCTCAAGATCAGAACTATAATATTATTGTATTATATGCTGTAAGTCCGTAGCATATAGGTAAATAAATTTCAATTTCTAGCAATAGACCGTCTTTATGGAGAAGATCAGTTGCTAGCTGGTACATTGGCATATCATAATCAGTAGCATCATCATACTCCTCAGATTGTAACCAATAAGCAACTCTGTACACCTTGTTTTTCCTCAACTTTTCAATTTTGGCATTGTAAACTACAAGTTTTTGCTCTTCAAACCATGCATGACATGCCTTTCTGCCCACTACTTTCACCTTATGAATGTCCTGTAGATCATCACATTTGGAGTAGTCCAAATTCGGATAATCTCTGCGAATGCTGTCTAAATCAGTCTCTTTTGCTGGGCATTTGGATTGACAATTTTGCATTTCTTCTTCGGAGACATCTGTTTAAAATGTAAAGGAAAAAAAACACTGAACAGCATTAACAAAAACAAGTTATTATTTGCAGTTTTAGAAAAAAGGTAGAAATGATAGTTAAAAGCTAAAACAAATAGTAAATACCCAACAAAAAATTCATATTCATCAGTTTCATTAAATCAATTAAATTCATCTAATCAATTAAATTAATCTAAATTTAATTACTAGATCTAAACATCTATCCATTTCTTAAGAAAAGGATAATTTTTTTTTAATAGCCTAAGTATCCAAATAACAAAACTAATCCCATTCACACAAGAATTCACAATATGACATGATTTTTAAATCTCACTGTCATGAATTTATATGCCAGATGGAAGGAATTTAATGTTTAATTCCCATAAATTAATCTAGAAACTTCCACTCTCTATATAATCAAAATTATTATTTTTTGCACAATAAATGTGGCTAAAACTGTTGTGGATATTTAGTATAAAAATATTGATTATGGATAGACAATAACACAAAATATAGACGATTTAGATCCTCTTGTGACATGATCGTCCAAAAGAAAAGAGAATTTTAATAATCTTGCGAGTGGGTGTTTCTGGAATGCGATCGATTGGAACGTTGCCGTTGCCGTGAATTTTAACCATATATCGGCAGGAAAGACATGGCCGGTTCGTATGGGGCCCAAATAACAGTTTCGCGTCGTAAAATTAGATTAAAGCCACCCCAAGAAGCAAGATTATTTGTGAAATATAATCCCTTTGTTTTGTCCTGATATAATTACCCTTTGTCCTGATATTACGATCTGTCACGTTGTAGGCGTTGAGGGCATTGAAAGTCACTTTTTACTTTAATCCAACTATTAAATTGTCCAGCGATTTTTTAATTTAAAAAAACGGGAACAGAAGTCCAATCGATTTTTCTTCATTGACTAGCAGCCCGAGGAAATCCTTCTCCGACAAGCGATACAAAGCTGCATTTTAATCCCGTCCCCCCCCCCCAAAGGCGCCAAAGTCGCGCACGGCCAGTGGCAGAACTGCAGCGCCGCTGAAGGTAGGTTTTGTTACATCGCTATAAATAGGGATACAATATCTTCCGAACTGTTACATTTTCATGTTTTTTATCTTCAAGGGGCCGAGGGAGTTTAACCTAACTGAGGAGCAAAATGTTAATTGAGGCACTGCATTAGGATCTTGATATAAAAATGTATTATTATTTTTATATATTAGATCTATCCTGTATTTGTGTAGTGCCTTAAACCAAGTGAAACAGCCCATGTGCTTCATTGCTGTGTTATTAGAATTTAATAATTCACTTGAGGAAGCCTTTAAATAACCTACAATTAAAATCACTAAACGTTTATTAAGTTAAATTAGGGCTCCTTGAAATCTCATACAATGTATAACTAAATTAAATTTACATCCAGCCAGTTCATTTGTGCCTTTCAGAGTTAACTCATTGCACTATAGCCTAAAAATTGGATCTATTAGCACCACTTTTCATGCGTAAATCACACATAAATCATTTAACCTTAAGTAAATTACACGAGCAGCTATCGGCAAATGAAATCATGTGTAGGAAAGAACTGCAGATGCTGGTTTAAATCGAAGCTAGACACAAATTGCTGGAGTAACTAAGCAGGACAGGCAGCACTTCTGGAGAGAAGGAATGGCTGACGTTTCGGGTCGAGACCCTTCTTCAGTCTGAACTGTATCACTCTATGACTCTATAACAGTATAACGAGTAGCACGTCACACAAACTTGTCACATTTATAGTCATTTGAGGAGACTCATTGATGGCACAATAAAACATAGCTGGGGGACCTAAATACTGACGGAAGGCACCTCAAACTTCTTTCAATGTGGTACAACTCGGTGAGCTTTTCCTTCATCATGTAGCTGTTGAGATACTTATTTAATGGCTACTTCAGTGATGGGACTGATGGCAGCATTTCTGAAGGCATTTATATTCAGCACAGGCTAGTGTCAAGCAAGGCCGAGTCAATATCCTGACATTCTCCTCGATCTCCCTCACTTCATCATCGTATCTCATCTCCAGTGGGATTCCCACTGGGGTGGTGGTAATCAACAGGAAAAATGGGAAACTGTTCACTCTTCCTCATCTCCATCCCAGAAGCAATGCCAAGATGCAGTACACAGATGATGCTTGCCTTTGCACGTTTCAGAGGCAGTCCTGGAGGTCATCGTTCACTTGTTCATTAAAGTTTAGAAGTAGCTGGCCCTTACACTCAACACCCTCAAAACAAAGGCCCACTACTCTCTAATCAACCGCACTCTGACAACAACTTTTCAATCAGAGACCCTGGAAAATATGGACCATTTACTATATCCTTATCAAGTATCTGTACACTGTGAATGACTCGATTGTAATCATGTATTGTCTTTCCGCTGACTGGTTAGCACGCAGAAAATCTTTTCACTATACCTCGGTACACGTGACAATAAACTAAACAAAAGTATATCTCAGGAGATAGACACAAAATGCTGGAGTATCCCAGCGGGATAGACTTCATCTCTGGAGAGAAGAAATGGGCTGACTTAACGGGTCAAGACCCCTATCTCTGGAGCCACCTCTGAGCAAAGACAATAATCTATGATGAAATTCATCACCAACTTCAGTGCCAGTGCAGTCTCTGAATCGTCTGAGGAAAAGAATGTGCGAAGATCAAGATCTCAAACCTGGCACAAACTTTGTGATCCACTAGTCAGCAGTGATACCTGATCTATCAATACTATCAATGCTGTTTCTGCAACATTCATCAACTTCACTAATAACTTTGACTAATAAACCAATGTCAGTGCTTCCTCCTAGGCCAATATCCCCAGTATCAAATTCCAAATTACAGTCAGTTGGTTCCACTTTTAGTTTAATTTAGTTTCATTTAGAGATACAGCGCAGAAACAGGTCCTTCGGCCCACCGAGTCCGTGCTGAAGAAGCTGCAAAATCATAGACCCAATGCCAAGAAAGATCCCCTTGTCACATTACTGCCCTCAACACCAATCTAGTTCATCAGCAATTGGACATTAAGGCCCAGATTCTACCTAGTAATCTCCAAAGTTCTGCTTTGCAGGACTAGCTGCATTAATTATAGCACAAGTGAATGCACCTATGAGCCAGTTACTAAAAAGCAACATACATGCTTGTACATTCTTAGCCTTTGGTGAAATTGTAAATTGTCCCTGGTGTGTAGGATAGAGTTAGTGTATGGGCATCACTGGTCGGCGCGGACTCAGTTGGTCAAACGGCCTGTTTCCGTGCTCTATCCCTAAAGACTTAAATCTAAAGCTGGATGATCGTCTGGCCAACTGTGCTGGACCTGGTTTGGATTTTGACACCCCAGATCCTCCCAGTTTCTGCAGCTTTGATGACAACTTCAATGACTATCTGAGCTCACTCCCACTTCTCTCATGAGAGTTAAAAGTCAAGTGTTTAATTGGCAAATGTACTGAAACAGAACAATGAAATTTGTACTTGCAGCAGTATAACAGGTCTGTAAAAACACTACTCATAGATAACACAATAAAGAAAAGAGAGTTCAATATTTTTTTTTAAATACATTATTAATGAAAAACAAAAGCCCATAGTCCATAGTGCAAACAGGACAGCTTGTAGGTCTATAGTTTAGTTGGTGTTTGTACTGTACAACAGCCTGATGATTGTTAGGAAGAAGCTGTTCCTGAAACTGGAGGTCATGGTTTTCAGACTCCTGTACCTTCTTCCCAATGGCAGGTATGAAAAGAGAGCATGGCCAGGATGGTGGGGGTCCTTGGTGATTTTGCTGCCTTTTTGAGACAGTGCCTCCTATCCTTTCCATGGTGGGGAGGTCAGTACCTGTGATGGACCGGATAGCATTCACCACGTTTTGTAATCATCTCTATTCCTGGGTGTTCGAGTTGCCGAACCAGGCCACGATGCCACCAGTCAATATGTTCTGTCCCATATACCTGTAGAAGTTCAAGAGAGTATTTGTTGACATACCAAATCTCCTCAATCTTCCAAGGAAGTAGGGGTGATGATGGGCTTTCTTTTAGATTACATCAATGTGGTGATCCCAGGACAGATCATCAGAGATATAGATGGCAAGGAACTTAAAGTTGTTGACTTTCTCCACTACCTACCATTAATGTGACCTTCCTCTTTTAAAGTTATCAATCACCTTTAGACTTTAGAGATACAGCATGGAAACAGCCCACCAGGTCCACACCGACCAGCGATCTCCTACACACAAGGGACAATTTACAATTTTAAAAATGCCAATTGACCTACAAACCTGTACGTCTTTGGAGTGTCGGAGGAAATCGGAGCCCGGAGAAAGCCCATGCGGTCACGGGGAGAACGTACGAACTCCGTTCAGACACTACCTGTCATCAGGATCGAACCCGGGTATCTGGCGCTGTAAGGCAGTAACTCCACTGCTGTGACACTGTGCCACACCTTGGTCTAAGTGACATTGAGAGCTCTTGCTTTGCTCTTTTCCATGGCAGCGTAGTGTTTGTTGCCGAAGTCACACTTCCATGAAGAGTCTGCCTTTAAGGCATAGAAACATAGAAAATAGGTGCAGGAGTAGGCCATTCGGCCCTTCGAGTCATGAGGCATGAAACCTTTCCCAGATTGCTCAATTTAGCCAAATGTTAATGGGAATTGAGTAGGTATTATTTACACCCATGTTTCTTGATATAAGCTTCCCTAAGTTTGTTTCTAAAATGCTTTTCGTTGATGCAATCTTTGGCAGTGCTGTGACTGGGCATTATCACTTTACACAAAAGTTCCTCGGTGTAAAATTCGACAGATTCACAATCACAATTTTGCAGTTCTAAATCATTTTATTTCATGAGAAACTAAAATATAATTTACCTTCTTTAAAGATACAGCATGGAAACAGGTCCTTCGGTCCACCGATTCTACATCGACCATTGATCACCCATTCACACTAGTTCAAGGTTCAAGGATCAATGTTTGTTTATTGTCACATGTACCATTTAAGGTACAGTGAAATTCAGATTGCCATACCAATAAAGAGCAACAAGACTGCCAAATATTTTTTAACATGAACATCCACCACAGCGACTCCTCCACATTCCTCATTGTGATGGAAGGCAAAAAAAGTTCAATCTTCTTCCCTTCTTTGTTCTACTACGGTCGGGTCACTTGAACCTTCCGTTGTTGGTGCGATCTTGGCTCCCGCAACCGGCGGTCGAGCCCTCCGCACCGGGGCGATCAAGCTCCCGCATTGATGGGATCTCAGCTCCCCACACCGGCGATCGGACTCCCGAGTCGGGGCTGGTTGAACCTCCTGCAGCTTGGAGCTTCCCAACATCAGTCTCTAGCTGAGACTGCGAGCTCCTCGATGTTGAAATCCGCAGGACGCGGTTGGAGCGTCGATCCCAGGCAAGGGATCGCAGGCTCCAATGGTAAGTCCAAGGCCCCACGGTGGGGGTCAAAGTCAGTCTCGAGCAAAGCCGCCAGCTCCAGGATGTTAGGCCGCAGAGCGACTGGAGATACGATCCAGAAAAAAATCACATCTCTGGCAAGGTAAGAGATTTTTAAAAAGTCTCCCCACACCATCCACATAAAACAAACCTGAGAACACTAAAGCATATTCTTTAACACTAATTAAAATAACAAAACATAAGAAAGGACAGACAGACTGTTGGTGAGGCAGCCATTGCCATAGTTCTGCGTTATCCCACTTTCTCATCCACCGGGTGACGCTCGTAATGGCTGCCTCGTCAACAGTCTGTCTCATCCTTTTCCTTCTTTGTTGTTTTTTAGTATGTGTTAAATGTATTAATTTAGCGTTCTTTAGCTTGTTTTATGTGGGGGATGGGGGAGGGTGGAGGGACGTTAGGGAACTTTTTTAAATTTCTTACCTCGATGGTGATGTTATTTTTTTTCCGTATCGTATCTCCGTCCGCACTGCGGCCCAACATCGTGGAGTTGGAGACCAACTTCGGGAGCTCCAACTGCGGGAACCTGCAGACTTTAACATCGTGGAGCCAGCGGTCCCTAGTTAGAGACCGACTACGGGAGCTCCAAACCGCAGGAGCTTCGACTGCCCCGGCGCGGGAACTTCGATCACCCCGACGTGGGAGCATCGATCGCCCCAACACGGGAGCTTCGATCGCCGGCTGCGGGAGCTTCAATCGCCCCGACTGCGGATGGTTCGACTGCCCCGACCGCGGGAGAATGTGGAGTGAAGAAAATTAGACTTTATTGCCTTCCATCACAATGAGGAATGTAGGGAATCCGCTGTGGTGGATGTTTATGTAAACTTTGATGTAGTTGTGTGTCTTCTTGCTTTTTTTAGTATGGCTATATGGTAATTCGAATATCACTACCTTAATTGATACACGTGACAATAAAAGACCTTTGAAACCTTTGAAACTTTGAAACTCACTACACACTAGGGGCAATTTACAGAGAAAATGAAACTACAAACCCACACATCTTTGGGATGTGGGAGGAGACGGGTGTGCCCGGATGAAACTCACAGAGAGAATGTGCAAACTCCGCACAGACAGCACTCTAGGTCAGGATCAAACCTGAGTGTCTAGCACCGTGAAGCAGCAGCACTACCATCTGCACCACTGTGTTGCCCGGGGCAAATTAAAAAATGATTACATGCTGTGACGTCAGAAAACATCAAATAATTCACCCATGTATATTGCCTGAAGTGCTTCAACATGACTTATATTGACTAATAAAAGAACAATTTATTAGTGATAATTTTAGATGTTTTATTATTAGCATGAAGAATACCATAGTCTAATCACATCTACCCCAGATGTTAGCAGCAAAATATATTCATATAGATACATTTCCAGGTGATTTGGGTTCTGCAGAAATAAATTAACAGTAATGTTCATCCTTTGACCTGTTAAATGATTTATAGATGGTTACATTTACAAGTAGAAGGGATGCAGCAGCCATTCTTTTGGATTACAAAGAGATGACAAACCAATAAACAATACAAAGTGTGAATTATATATACAGCTTGAAAAGCCTTAACTTCAAATCCTGGTCAATGCAGGAGCAATAGTTTGCACAAAAGATGTAAAGCAACAATAGGTTTAGGTTAAGGTTTATCATTGTCATGTGTGCCATGAAAAGCTTTGTTATCAAGATTCAAGGTGTTTATTGTCATGCCAGTTCCATACACAATAGGCAATAGACAATAGGTGCAGGAGTAGGCCATTCAGCCCTTCGAGCCATCACCGCCATTCAATGTGATCATCCACAATCAGTACCCCATTCCTGCCTTCTCTCCTTTGGTTCCAGAGCCTTTCTGGATCATCTGTTTTGCCGGGCTAACAGAGGTCACTGTGGGCCCGAGATACAGGTCTGCAAAGCCAGCCTCGGAAGTCGGGTGTGGGAATGAATCTGCTTGTTCAGTTCAGGCCAGAGCTCCAGAGCCCTGTCCGCAGCTAGATAATTCTGATTGCCGACCAGCACAGAAATCCAGATGAGGTTAGATCGGCCGCCTCACCTGCTCTAGACACCACATTTCCAGCAGGTCTTCTGGGGGGCTTTTATCCTAATTAAGGGGGGCGGGCGGGATCGAACCACCAGTTGCCAGAAAACCGGTGGTGGACCTGTAATTCCATACATAAACATAATCAAGTCAAATTCAGCTACAATAGGTAGAATGAAGGGAAAGATGCAGAGTGCAGAATATAGTTGAGCATTATTGCTCAACAGAGGCAAGGTCCAATGCTCACAATGAGGTGACTGCAGCCTGGCGTACTGGTGCCCTGCACTTACATCCATTCAAGTCCCCCCCAAATGGAAGAAAGCAAAATTTTCTGATTCATTGTGGTTCATTCTCACCAAATGATTGAACTGACAGAATACCTTATTTTACAAAAAATGGACTGGGCTAATTTTACAAATATTCTTTCTCTTATTTTTCTATTTGTTTTGCCTCCCTGTCATGATGATCAATCTCCTTTTCAAATACTATTCTGCAAGAGCTGACAGCCACCTTGTACCTCCTGCAAGTGTGTCTAGTCAGTGACATACTATTCCCTATTGATGAGCAGCAAAACTGCACCGGTTCCAGCCTATGCTAACAGGGTGTCTATTTATTTATATATAGAAAAAGACACAAAGTGCTGGAGTAAGTCAGCATGTCAGGCAGTACGTCTGGAGGACACGGATAGGTGACCCTTCTTCAGTCATTGTGGAAGGAGGGAGAATACTGGAAGAGATGGGGCGGGAGAAAACCTGAGAAGTGTTAGGTGAGCACATGTTTAAAGGGTTTTGAATGACAGATGATGGTTAGGCAAAGGCCAGAAATCTACAATATATGCTTCATGACCCAAATGCATTAAAAAAAGCTAAACATAAATGAGAGCAGATTTATTTCCTGCTGGTTGTATTCACTTCTCAAAATTCAATTCCATTGAAGTGAATCATTAACTATTGGATTAAGCCAACAATGAGATGATCATGTACTGCTGAAAAAGTAGCAACCTCCTACGGCTGGTTGGCAAACAGAACTCGGCTTTGCAGAAGCTAAATGCCAACTTTCCAAATAAAAGCTAGTCTCTGTACAGCGGTCTCAAAGCTACTGGAATGTTCATGGTTCACTAATTACCTTGAGGGAAGGAAGTTATCTCTCATTACCTGGTCTTCCTGACGCATGACTCCAAAACCGCCGACATGATTGACTTTCAACTGCTTCCCTCATTCCAGGGACGATATATGTTGAGATGGACAATATATGCTGGCATGGCCAATGAAACATAGAAACATAGAAACATAGAAAATAGGTGCAGGAGGAGGCCATTCGGCCCTTCGAGCCAGCACCGCCATTCATTGCGATCAAGGCTGATCGGCCCCTATCAATAACCCGTGCCTGCCTTCTCCCCATATCCCTTGATTCCACTAGCCCCTGGAGCTCTATCTAACTCTCTCTTAAATCCATCCAGTGATTTGGCCTCCACTGCCCTCTGTGGCAGGGAATTCCACAAATTCACAACTCTCTGGGTGAAAAAGCTTTTTTTCACCTCAGTCTTAAATGGCCCCTTTATTCTAAGACTGTGGCCCCTAGTTCTGGACTCGCCCAACATTAGGAACATTTTTCCTGCATCTAGCTTGTCTAGCTTATATAATTTTATATGTCTCTATAAAATCCCCCCTCATCCTTCTAAACTCCAGTGAATACAAGCCTAGTCTTTTCAATCTTTCCTCATATGACAGTCCCGCCATCCCAGGGATCAATCTCGTCAACCTACGTCGCACTGCCTCAATCACAAGGATGTCCTTCCTCAAATTAGGAGACCAAACCTGTACGCAATACTCCAGATGTGGTCTCACCAGAGCCCTATACAACTGCAGTAGAACCTCTCTACTCCTATACTGAAATCCTCTTGTTATGACCAACATTCCATTAGCTTTCTTCACTGCCTGTTGTACCTGCACGCCAACTTTCAGTGACCGGTATACAAGGACACCCAGGTCCCGCTGTACCTCCCCCTTACCTTACCTAACCTCATTGAGTTAATAATCTGCCCCCTTGTTTTTACCACCAATGTGGATAACTTCACATTTATCTATATTCTACTGCATCTGCCACGCATCTGCCCACTCACTCAACCTGTCCAGGTCACCCTGCAACCTCCTAACATCCTCTTCACAGTTCACACTGCCAACCAGCTTTGTGTCGTCAGCAAACTTGGTAGTGTTGCTCCTAATTCCCTCTTCCAAATCATTAATATATATGGTAAACAGTTGCGGTCCCAACACCGAGCCTTGTGGCACTCCACTCGCCACTGCCTGCCATTCTGAAATGGATCCGTTCACTCCTACTCTTTGCTTCCTGTCTGCCAACCAATTTTCTATCCATGTCAACACCCTACTCCCAATACCATGTGCTCTAATTTTAGTCACCAGTCTCCCGTGCGGAACCTTATCAAAGGCTTTCTGAAAGTCTAGATACACTACATCCACTGGCTCCCCTTCATCCATTTTACTTGTCACATCCTCAAAAAATTCCAGAAGATTAGTCAAGCATGATTTTCCTTTCATAAATCCATGCTGACTTTGACTAATCCTTTTACTGCTATCCAAATGCTCCATTATTACCTCTTTAATAATTGACTCCAGCATCTTTCCCACCACCGAAGTCAGGCTAACTGATCTGTAATTCCCCGTTTTCTCTCTCGCTCCTTTCTTGAAAAGTGGGATAACATTAGCTATCCTCCAATCCACAGGAACTGATCCTGAATCTATTGAACATTGGAAAATGATCACCAATGTGTCCACTATTTCTAGAGCCACCTCCCCGAGGACCCTGGGATGAAGCCCATCAGGCCCCGGGGATTTATCATCCTTCAGTCCCATTAGCCTACCCAATACTGTTTCTCACCTAATGAAAATTTCTTTCAGTTCCTCTACCCCCTTAGATCCTCTGTCCTCCAGTACATCTGGGAGATTGTTTGTGTCTTCCTTAGTGATGACAGATCCGAACTACCTGTTCAACTCTTCTGCCATTTCCTTGTTCCCCATAATAATTTCACCCGTGTCTGCCTTCAAGGGACCCACATTTGACTTTGCTACTCTTTTTCCCTTAACATATCTAAAGAAGCTTTTACTGTCCTTCTTTATATTCCTGGCCAGCTTCCCTTCGTACTTCATCTTTTCAGCCTGTATTGCCCGTTTTGTTTCCTTCTGTTGTCCTATGAAAGTTTCCCAATCCTCTGGCTTCCGGCTACTCTTTGCTGTGTTATACATCTTTTCTTTTAGTTTATTCTATCCCTAATTTCTCTTGTCGGCCACGGTTGCCTCCTACACCCCTTAGAATCTTTCTTCCTTTTTGGAATGAAATGATCCTGTGTCTTCCGGATTATGCCCAGAAATTCCTGCCATTGCTGTTCCACCATCATTCCTGCTAGTATCCCTTTCCAGTCTACCTTGGCCAGCTCCTCTCTCATGCCTTCATAATCCCCTTTGTTCAGCTGCATCACTGACACTTCCGATTTAACCTTCTCCTTCTAAAATTACAGATTAAAACTAATCATATTATGATCACTACCTCCAAGCAGTTCCTTTACCTCGAGTTCTCTTATCAAATTTGGTTCATTGGTCAACACTAAATCCAGGATTGCCTTTTCTCTGGTCGGCTCCATTACAAGCTGCTCTAAGAATCCATCTCGGAGGCACTCTCCAAACTCTCTTTCTTGGGGTCCTGAACCAACCTGATTTTCCCAGTCTACCTGCATATTGAAATCCCCCATCACCACAGTGGCATTACCTTTGTTACATGCCAGTTTTAACTCCTGCTGCAACTTACACCCTACATCCGGACTACTATTTTGGGGTCTGTAGATAACACCAATTAGTGTCTTCTTGCCTTTGCAATTCCTCAACTCAATCCACAGTGACTCTACCTCATCAGTCCCTTGCAAGGGACTGAAATCCATTCCTCATCAGAAGAGCTACCCCTCCTCCTCTGCCCACCTGCCTGTCCTTTCTATAGGATGTATAACCCTGAATATTAAGTTCCCAGGACCGATCCTCCTGCAGCCACGTCTCAGTAATCGCCACAATGTCATATCTACCAACCTCTAACTGAGCCTCAAGCTCAGCTACTTTACTTCTTATACTTCGCGCATTCAAATACAATACTTTTAATTCCTTACACATCTCACCTTTCACATCGATTCCTACTACACTTGGCCATATTCTCCTATCCCTTTGTGAGCTTTCTTTTGAGTTAATTCTGGGGTCATTAACTATCCCTTTACTCCGTTTCCCTTTAACTCCGTCCTTGGCTATCCCATTTGACACCCCCCCCCCCTTTATTTAGTTTAAAACCACCTGTGTCGCAGTGGCAAACCTGCCTGCCAGAATGCCAGTCTCCCACCTGTTAAGGAGCAATCCGTCCCTTTTGTACAGTTCCCCCTTACTCCAAAACAGATCCCAGTGATCTAAGAATCTAAATCCATGCTCCCTGCACCAGTTCCCCAGCCACACATTCAGGTCCTGTATCTCCCTGTTCCTGCTCTCACCAGCACGACGAACTGGAAGCAAACCGGAGATAACCACCCTAGAGTTTCCTGATTTTCAGCACTTTTCCGAGCTCTCAAAAGTTACGCTTCTGAATATTCATCCCCTTCTTTCCGACATCGTTTGTGCCGGCATGCACTACAACTTCCGGCTGTTCACCTTCACCCTTGAGGATTTTCTGCACTCTGTCTGTGACATCCTGGATCCTGGCACCCGGGAGGCAGCACACCATCCTCGAATCCCATCTGTTGACAACACCTTCTGCATGGGCCACGGAACCGGGGGGGCTGGGGGGCTGCAGCACCCCCACTTTTTGGCTACTGTGCGGGGTGATCGCTGGTCGGCGCA
Source organism: Malacoraja senta (assembly GCA_038087875.1). Taxonomy (NCBI): domain Eukaryota; kingdom Metazoa; phylum Chordata; class Chondrichthyes; order Rajiformes; family Rajidae; genus Malacoraja; species Malacoraja senta. The sequence continues at coordinate 365,006,910 of CM075977.1, forward strand.
GACTCGGTGGGTCGAAGGGCCTGTTGCCGTGCTGCATCGCTAAAGTCTAAAAGCCTGTAGTCCAAAGGCCAAAGCGGGCCGGACTGATATGTGTAGGAAAGAACTGCAAATGCTGGTTTAAATCGAAGGTAGACACAGAATGCTGGAATAGCTCGACCTGAAACGTCACCAGCTGGCTTCTCTCCAGAGATGCTGCCTGACCCGCTGAGTTACTCCAACATTTTGTGTCTACCGGAGTGATGTGTAACTAGGTGATATTATAGGGAGGGTTGATCAGACAAAAGTTCCACTGGATGCTGACCTCTGCAGCCATCTAATCGCTGTACGAACAGCAGCTTTTAGTTTACAGTGGTCATCCATTGACATTCCGGACTGCAGCCGCCATCATTCGCACAAAGCGCATGGGGGGTGGGGAAATCCTGGGGGGGGGCCGAGTGGAACTGTCGTCACCCATGTATTGAGAGGTTGGGGACAATCCCCCCCCCATGTTTTGTGAAACATGTTGCAGCAAAACCAAAGCCTCCAAAGTCGGGTCGCAGCCGAAACGCCACCACAGCGTCCGAAGTCAGCCCGCTCCGTGATGGTAAGTCCACAGGCTCTGCGACTAGAGCCCTGAAAATCAATTCCAGTTGGAGGCCGCCAGCTCCTAGAATCTAGCAGCCCGGGACTAGCTGCAGTTCCCAGGTCGTCTCACCTGTCCCAGGACTAGCTGTAGTGCCCAGGCTGGGTCGCCTGCCCCGGGACTAGCTGTAGTGCCCAGGTTGGATCGCCTGCCCCAGGTCTGGCTGTAGCGCCCAGGCCGCCTGCGTATCCCAGGACTGGCTGCAGTTCCCAGGTTGCGAAAATCAATTGAAAAAAAATACTCCTGCGTGCCAGATGATTTCGGATTACGGGCCGGATCCAGCCCGTGGGCCGTAGGTTGCCGACCCCTGTCCTAGATGTCAGGCCTCATTGTGAGACCCCCATGTTTTAAAAGCGATTTCCGCCCCTGCTTGAGCAGCAATTCATTCAGTCAAACTTTTGTTTTTCATTTGCATCGCCGACAATCCAAGAACGATTGGGAAAACCAAGAATTGATTCAAGCCAGCACCGCCATTCAATGTGATCATGGCTGATCATCCACAATCAGTATCCCCCATTCCTGCCTTCTCCCCATATCCCCTGACTCCGCTATCTTCAAGTGCCCTATCCAGCTCTCTCTTGAAAGTTGCCAGAGAACTGGCCTCCACCCCCCTCTGAGGCAGGGAATTCCACACTCAGAACTCTCTGTGTGAAAAAGTATTTCCTCATCTCCATTCTAAATGGCTTACCACTTATTCTTAAACTGTGGCCCCTGGTTCTGAACTGCCCCCAACACCGGGAACATATTTCCTGCCTCTAGCGTGTCCAAACCCTTAATAATCTTATATGTTTCAATAAGATAACCTCTCATCCTAAATTCCAGAGTATACAAGCCTAGCCGCTCCTTCTCTCAGCATATGACAGTCCCGCCATCCCGCAAATTGACCTTGTGAACCTACGCTGCACTCCCTCAATAGCAAGGATGTTGTTCCTCAAATTACGGGACCAAAACTGCACACAATACTCCAGGTGTGGTCTCACTAGGGCCCTGTACAATGCAGAAGGACCTCTTTGCTCCTATACTCAACTCCTCTTGTTATGAAGGCCAACATGCCATTTGCTTTCTTCACTGCCTGCTGTACCTGCATGCTTACTTCCATTGACTGATGAACAAGGACCCCCTAGATCCCGTTGTACTTCCCCTTTTCCCAACTTGACACCATTTAGATAATAATCTTCCTTCCTGTTTTTGCTACCAAAGTGGATAACCTCACATTTATCCACATTAAACTGCATCTGCCATGCAGAGGTCCAAGAGCCGTTGGAGAGATCGCAGAGGGAGGAGCTACACACGAGCGGTAGGACTTGAAAAGGAGCGCGGGGCTTGTTCCTTACAGAGGTCCAAGAGCCGTTGGAGAGATCGCAGAGGGAGGAGCTACACACGAGCGGTAGGACTTAAAAAGGAGCGCGGGGCTTTTTCCTTACAGAGGTCCAAGAGCCGTTGGAGAGGTCGCAGAGGGAGGAGCTACACCCGAGCGGTAGGAGTTAAAAAGGAGCCCAAATCTGTAACGTTCCAAGTTCCACTTCAAAAACAAGTGGGTTTGAGGAAGCCGCTGATTGGTGGACGCAGACAAGAGGGAGCAGCTGATTGGGAGTCAGATCCCTGCTGATTGTACTGTATTGTATCAGTTTGTTTTGTACTGTAGCAGTTTGTTTTGTATTGTAGCAGTTTGTTTTGTATTGTAGCAGTTTGTTTTGTATTGTAGCAGTTTGTTTTGTATTGTATCAGTTTGTTTTGTATTGTAGCAGCTTGTTTTGTATTGTAGCAGTTTGTTTTGTATTGTAGCAGTTTGTTTTGTATTCTATCCAGGGTAAGGGGAGTATGAAGGCCAGGGCAGTTTACTGTTCTGGATGTCAGATGTGGGAAGTCATGGAGTCTGATAGCCCTCCAGACGTCCACATCTGCGTCAGGTGTATCGAGATGGGGCTCCTAATGGACCGCATTAGGAACCTGGAGCAGCAGCTCGATGACCTCCGTCTGGTCCGAGGAAGTCATCGAGAGGAGTTACAGGGATGTGGTCACTCCAACACCAAAGGAGGCAGGCAAGTGGATCACGGTTGGGAGAGGCAAGGGGCACAGGCAGGGACTAGAGAGTACCCCGGTGGCTGTACACCTTGACAATAAGTACTCCTGTTTGAGCACTGTTGGGGTGGACAGCATACCTGGGGGTAGCGACAGCGGCCGGGCCTCCGGTATAGAGACCGGTCCTGTTGCTCAGAAGGGTAAGGAAAAGAAGAGGAGGGCAATATTAATAGGGGACTCTATAGTTAGGGGGTCAGACAGGCGATTCTGTGGACGCAGTCGGGAGACCCGGATGGTAGTTTGCCTCCCTGGTGCCAGGGTCTGTGATGTGTCTCAACGTGTCCAAGACATCCTGAAAGGGCAGGGAGAGGAGCCCGAAGTCGTGATACATATAGGTACCAATGACATAGGTAAAAAAAGAGAAGAGGTCCTGAAAGGAGAATTTAGGGAGTTAGGAGGGGAGTTAAAGAGAAGGACAGCGAAGGTAACAATCTCGGGATTACTGCCTGTGCCACGCGACAGTGAGAGTAGGAATGGAGCGAGGTGGAGGATAAATGCGTGGCTGAAGGACTGGTGCAGAAGGCAGGGATTCAAATTTCTGGATCATTGGGACCTCTTTTGTGGAAGGTTCGACCTGTACAAAAAGGATGGGTTGCACTTGAACCTGAGGGGGACCGATATCCTGGCGGGGAGATCTGCAAAGGCTACTGGGGAGACTTTAAAGTAGAATGGTTGGGGGGAGGGACTCAAATAGAGAATGCTATTAGACAGTGTGTGAGGCAGGAGGCAGAGAAGGAAAGCACTCAGACCCAACATGTAGGGGGGAAAGAAGAAAACAATAATAAACAGAGAATAAGAGGTGGTGGGGTTCTTAAATGGGTGAGCAGAGAAACAGAGGGGTGTAAAATGCGGGCGGAAGCAATAGGTATCAAGGTGAAAAGTAAAAGTGGCAGGCAGACAAAGCCAGGGCAAAAATCAAAAAGAGCCACTTTCCAACATAATTGTATAAGGGGTAAGAGCGTTGTAAAAACAAGCCTGAAGGCTTTGTGTCTCAATGCAAGGAGCATTCGTAATAAGGTCGATGAGTTGAACGTGCAGATAGCAATTAATGATTATGATATAGTTGGGATCACGGAGACATGGCTCCAGGGTGACCAAGGCTGGGAGCTGAACATCCAGGGATATTCAATATTCAGGAGGGAAAGAGAGAAAGGAAAAGGAGGTGGGGTAGCGTTGCTGGTTAGAGAGGAGATTAACGCAGTGGAAAGGAAGGACATTAGCTTGGAGGATGTGGAATCGGTATGGGTAGAGCTACGAAACACTAAGGGGCAGAAAACGCTGGTGGGTGTTGTGTACAGGCCACCTAGCAGTAGTAGTGAAGTTGGGGATGGCATCAAACAGGAAATTAGAAATGCGTGCAACAAAGGCAAAACAGTTATAATGGGTGACTTCAATCTACATATAGATTGGGTGAATCAAATTGGCAGGGGTGCTGAGGAAGAGGATTTCTTGGAATGTATGAGGGATAGTTATCTAAACCAACATGTAGAGGAACCAACGAGAGAGCAGGCTATTCTAGACTGGGTATTGAGTAATGAGGAAGGGTTAGTTAGCAGACTTGTTGTGCATGCCCCCTTGGGCAAGAGTGACCATAATATGGTTGAGTTCTTCATTAGGATGGAGAGTGACATTGTTAATTCAGAAACAACGGTTCTGAACTTAAAGAAAGGTAACTTTGACGGTATGAGACATGAATTGGCCAAGATTGACTGGCAATTAGTTCTAAAAGGGTTGACGGTGGATATGCAATGGAAGGCATTTAAAGACGGCATGGATGAACTACAAAAAATGTTCATCCCAGTTTGGCAAAAGAATAAATCAGGGAAGGTAGTGCATACGTGGATAACAAGGGAAATCAGGGATAGTATCAAAGCAAAAGATGTTGCGTACAAATTAGCCAGAAAAAGCAGCATACCAGAGGACTGGGAGAAATTCAGAGACCAACAGAGGAGGACAAAGGGCTTAATTAGGAAAGGGAAAATAGATTATGAAAGGAAACTGGCATGGAACATAAAAAACTGACTGCAAAAGTTTTTATAGATATGTGAAGAGAAAGAGATTAGTTAAAACAAATGTAGGTCCCTTGCAGTCAGAAACAGGTGAATTGATCATGGGGAACAAGGATATGGCGGACCAATTGAATAACTACTTTGGTTCCGTCTTCACTAAGGAAGACATAAATAATCTGCCGGAAATAGCAGGGGGCCACGGGTCAAAGGAGATGGAGGAACTGAGTGAAATCGAGGTTAGTCGGGAAGTGGTGTTGGGTAAATTGAATGGATTAAAGGCCGATAAATCACCAGGGCCAGATAGGCTGCATCCTAGAGTACTTAAGGAAGTAGCTCCAGAAATAGTGGATGCATTAGTGATAATTTTTCAAAATTCTTTAGATTCTGGAGTAGTTCCTGAAGATTGGAGGGTAGCAAACGTAACCCCACTTTTTAAGAAGGGAGGGAGAGAGAAAACGGGGAATTACAGACCAGTTAGTCTAACATCGGTAGTGGGGAAACTGCTAGAGTCAGTTATTAAAGATGGGATAGCAGCACATTTGGAAAGTGGTGAAATCATTGGACAAATTCAGCATGGATTTACGAAAGGTAAATCGTGTCTGACGAATCTTATAGAATTTTTCGAGGATGTAACTAGTAGAGTGGATAGGGGAGAACCAGTGGATGTGTTGTATCTGGACTTTCAGAAGGCTTTCGACAAGGTACCACATAAGAGATTAGGATACAAACTTAAATCACACGGTATTGGGGGTTCAGTATTGATGTGGATAGAGAACTGGCTGGCAAACAGGAAGCAAAGAGTAGGAGTAAACGGGTCCTTTTCACAATGGCAGGCAGTGACTAGTGGGGTACCGCAAGGCTCAGTGCTGGGACCCCAGCTATTTACAATTTATATTAATGATCTGGACGAGGGAATTGAAAGCAACATCTCCAAGTTTGCGGATGACACTAAGCTGGGGGGCAGTGTTAGCTGTGAGGAGGATGCTAGGAGACTGCAAGGTGACTTGGATAGGCTGGGTGAGTGGGCAAATGTTTGGCAGATGCAGTATAATGTGGATAAATGTGAGGTTATCCTCTTTGGTGGCAAAAACGGGAAGGCAGACTATTATCTAAATGGTGGCCGATTAGGAAATGGGGAGGTGCAGCGAGACCTGGGTGTCATGGTACACCAGTCATTGAAAGTAGGCATGCAGGTGCAGCAGGCAGTGAAGAAAGCGAATGGTATGTTGGCCTTCATAGCAAGAGGATTTGAGTATAGGAGCAGGGAGGTTCTACTGCAGTTGTACAGGGTCTTGGTGAGACCACACCTGGAGTATTGCGTACAGTTTTGGTCTCCAAATCTGAGGAAGGACATTATAGCCATAGAGGGAGTGCAGAGAAGGTTCACCAGACTGATTCCTGGGATGTCAGGACTTTCATATGAAGAAAGACTGGATAGACTTGGCTTATACTCGCTAGAATTTAGGAGATTGAGAGGGGATCTTATAGAAACGTACAAAATTCTTAAGGGGTTGGACAGGCTAGATTCAGAAAGATTGCCACAGAGGGTAGTTGAGGCCAGTTCATTGGCTATATTTAAGAGGGAGTTAGATGTGGCCCTTGTGGCTAAAGGGATCAGGGGGTATGGAGAGAAGGCAGGTACGGGATACTGAGTTGGATGATCAGCCATGATCATATTGAATGGCGGTGCAGGCTCGAAGGGCCGAATGGCCTACTCCTGCACCTATTTTCTATGTTTCTATGTTTCTATCTGCCCACTCACCCAACCTGTCCAAATCACCCTGTATTCTCATAGCATCGTCCTCACAGTTCACACTGCCTTTTTGAGACAGTGCCTCCTGTAGATTCCTATGATGACAGAGAGGCCAGTACCTCAAAGGTTCAAAGGTTATTTTATTGGTCACATACACCATAGGTGTAGTGAAATGCTTGTTGCCAATGCAGAACATAAAAAAAGAATACAGACATAACAATAATATGAGATTTAAACATAAAAAACATCCCCCACAATGGTTTCCATTATGAGGGAAGGCACAATGTCCAGTCCCCATCCCATCTCCACCCAAAGTCGGGCCCATTATAGCCTCCACAGTCGCCTTTACGGAGGCCCGATGTTCCCGGCCGTTCTCGCCGTGTGATGGTGCTCCGGCGTCGGGAGAATCCTCTCAGCGGCTTGGAATACCTGGAACGGCTGCATCCTTACCAGAGACCGCGGCTTCCGAAGCCAACAGGCCGCGCTGGATGGAGCTCCACCACTGGTGATCTCAGCGAAAGATCCCAGGCTCCCAAGGTTAAAGTCTGCGCCGCCGCCCGCAGCTGGCCGCTCCACAGACCGCAGCTCCGCGATGTTTCATCGGCGGTCTTCAGCCCACCGGAGTCCCAGCGCGGCGACCCGAGCAAGGCATCGCCCGCTCTGCTCCGCGATAGCGCTCCAGCGCTGTCCTGGGCGGTCCCCTCAGGAAACACCGCTCCAGGCCCGCTGGTAGGCCGCGAGGACTAGTCGAAGGTGCAGCCCGGAGAAAAGCTGCCTCTCCGACCAGGTAGGGACCCTGAAAAGTAGTTTCCCCCTCCCCCCCCCCCCACCCCCCATATAAAAAAGACTAGAGCTCCAGAAATAAAACACTAAAACTTACAAACGATTTTTTTTTTTAAGAGTGAAAAAACGAACAGCTGCAGGCTGGGCAGCCATACCATACAGGACGGCGCCCTCTTGTGATGAACCAGGCAATGTCAACCACTCTGTGAAGCTTCCTTCATTCCTGGGCATTCACATTGATGAACCAGGCTGTGTCGCAACCAGTCAGTATGTTTTATACCGTACACCTGCAGAAGTTCAACAAATTATTCATCAATATACCAAATCTCCTCAGTCTTCTAAGGAACTAAAGGCATTGAAGAGATTTCTTTGAAATTGCATTGATGTGCTGAGCCCAGAGCATAGATATGCGCACCCAGGAATTTCTAGCTGTTGACTCTATCCACAGCTATTTTAGTATAGAAGACATGTTCATGGATATTCGATATTCTCTTCCTAGTGAACAATCAGCTCATTGGTCTTGCTAAAGGTGAGCTAAAGGTAAGAACGAGATTGGTGTTCTGGCACTATTCACTCAAATTATCCATCTTCCTCCTGTACTCGCTCATCATTTCCCTTTATTCGTCCACCACAGTGGTGTCATCAACAAACTTAAAGATGGCATTGAAACTGTGTCTGGTTAAACAGTCATGGGTATAGAGAGAGTAGAGCAGAAGACTAAGCACACAGCCTTGAGATGCTCCTGTGTTGATTAATATTTTGGAGTTAGCTGCAAGTTCTGCGAAATGGGAAGCTGCGGAGTTGAACATTTTAAAAATTAATGCTCAAGATCATGAAGAAGGTTACAGCAGATTAGAACCAATTTTACCTCACTCTAAAACTTAGTCCAGTTTTATTTTATCTTATACCATTCCTGTTTTATTGGTCCACTGCAGGGGATAAGAGCAAGTATTTAATCTAACCGCAGATGTCTGTCATGCATTAATTATTTCAGAGATACCCAGAATGGTTCTCGCTCTAATTTTGCTTCCCATTTTCTGAGGAAACATTTCCATTTCGTATCCACACAGATTGTGTTGTGTTTTTGAGATGGTAGGCCTGAAAATGTCACATTTTTCATTTAACAGATGCAGAGCATAAGAGATCGAGTGCATGTTCAACGACAATAAATTCTCAGCTACTTTTGTCTAACCTTGCATTTGCTGAGCATTAATCAAAATGTTTTCATCAAGAAAACCTTAAACAAGCTAATATAACATTTCCTACAGCAAAAAAAGTACTTATTTTAAATGTCTTATGGCCCATTACACATTGAATTTACAGTATTTTTTTTATTCTCGGTTGCACTTCTAATACTCAATCCAAATAGTTTAGCCTCAGCAAATCTAGATACAAGATAAATCACACTAATCTTTTGGTGCACAAATATATGAGCTTAATCTCATTTCCCAGGAAACATGACAAGGACATAAAAGGTACAGTTCAATGCATAAGAAAATTGAACCTAACAACTTTCATTTTATATTGTTCATTTGACATTATTTTGCAATTTAAAGAAAATGGATATTTGTCTGTCAGGACAGCGAATTTCATCCTTGTTAAAACAGAGTGCTAGCTTAACCTCCCACGTCATTAGGAGCTGGTGGTACCACTTTAGGTCCTTTATTCTAATTTGAATTCCCCCCCAGTACAAAGAAGATCTTTATAGTTCACTTTTCCCTTGCGGTTGTAGGATCAATAATCTTGCACTTTCCAGCTGAGACCGCTTTTAGAGTATTGTGTTCAGTTCTGGGCACCATGTAATAGGAAAGATTGTTAAAGTCCGATTTGCTTCAAATAGATAACAACACAATAAAGTTCGTAAAAATGCAGTAAAGTTTTTATTACGCGGGTGTGGGAGCCAACTCTAGTATGTAAACACAGACTACAGAGTTGCTTGTGTTCAACACAAAGATGTAATGTACAATCGCATGTACTTATACCCCAATAATCAGCATTTCAGCAATTCTTTATCTTACAGAGCATTGTACAATCTCTTGCCTTGCCCATATATGGTAATATCAAAGATTGACAGTTTCTTCCAATTTGATTTACTCAACAGAAACGTTATGCACATATATGGTTTTGCTCGAAGGAGCTATTTCTTATTTTTTTTAATTGCAGATTGAGACCTTGTTGATTTAATGTCAGTACATTACAATCTCTGGAGTAAAGGGTAAGACCGAATGTTCTGAACATCGTTCTGAATGTTTATATCAAAAGGGCAAAACATCTAGTGTTCTTGTGCTAGTGTAATAGAAGAAAGGCAAAACATCTCATGTTTTGTACTAAAGAATTGCTAGTGTTTATATTAAAAGGCAAAACGTCTGGTATTTTTGTGCGAGTGTTTAGAGGAAAGGTTACGCATCCAAGTGACAAAGTAAGATTAGAGAAAACTAGAACTACCAGATGACCTTTATGATACATACTAGGGTTGGGAGCGGAGGGCACGTAATCGCTCATCGTAACTCCTCATAAAATAAAGATCAAACTTCAAACTGGTAAGTTCTCATTTAATCTTACTGATTTACTTTGGAGTCATGTGAGTGATTCCGTGAAGATTTCAAAGCTCTGTGATTTCATGCCATGGAAACGAGTCCACATAAACACAACTGCATCAGTTGACCACAGATAAGGGAAACATTGATAATGCATACAAACATGACATGGATTTAAAACATGCTGATGCTATTTAATGAACAAATAATAATAATAGTAACCCCTCTCATCCGGGAGGAACTATAAAATAGAACCTAAAATAGAGTTGTCAAATACCCCCGGTCTGGCTATGGGTTATTACAAAATGTTTGGAAAGCTCGTTCGTTAGACCATCCTGCAGTCACTAGGATGTGGTCCAGCGGAACGTACATAACCCTTGTTGCTGATGTTGTAGCAGCCCTGGTGGAGTGAGATTAGAAAATGTTAGTATCTACTCCTGCATAAGTCAAACCCTGTTTTAACCACCTGGAGATGGTCTGAATTGATACCTTCTTATGAGGTTTATCGTAACTAACAAACATTGCTAGTATCAGAGCCTCTAAGGATCTAGGTGACCTTGATGTATTGTTGTAAATGTGTGACCACACATAACCGAAGGTCCATGAGGTATGCCATGAGAACTAGTTTGAGACCTGACGCCCCTGGGCTGCTCTACTTAACTAAATCATAAACGTAAAATATTATATTATTTGCAGGTGTAACCATCCTGTCCAGTCGCAATTTATGTAGTGACTGGATCCGTTGCGCTGAGACCAGCACCCTGAGGATAACTACCTTATGAGAGCTGGGCCAAAGATAAGGATGTAGCTGGAGCCCCCTGGTGAAGTAGTGTTAACACAATGTCAATATCCCATACTTCCGTGTGCTTGGGCCTGAGAGAACTTGTGTTAAAGATATCCTTTATAAACTGGATATCAGAGGGTGAGACCCGACAGAGTGGGTCCCGCTCACTGCAGCAAATATGATGAGAAGGCACGTTGGGCACAGTTAGTTATCCGTGCCGTATTATATGTAACATAGTATTTAAACAAAATGCTTCCCATCTCCTGAAGAGGAAATGTACTGATTTTTGGTGCTATCCCTGCACTCTGCAGTGAGCACATACATGGATCGGTGTGACAATCCGAGCTGCAGGAGCAGTCTTCTCAGCGTCTGCAAGTCAATGAATTGATTTTATCATGCAGGGGCTGGTTTCCCAAGTCACAGGCTGAACCAGCAAAGTTTTATATTTAGAATAACCATATAAGGTTCTATTATATTCCCAACATAAGTGGGAACCATGGCTGCATAGGCCAGTCAGACAGTACGAAAAACCCTGAAGCGGGATCTTGCTGAATTTTTTGCAAGACCCGACTGATGAGGCAAAATGGAGAAAAGACATTAAAGAACATTCCTCCCGTGTAGCGAGAATGTATCTCTCGCCACTATGAACCACATATTTTTGCGATTGGTGAATGAGCCTGGATACAAACATATCGATATTCGGTGTTCCATCGAGCCATAATGTCATAAAATACTTTGTGATGCAACATCCATTCTGTGTTGTCAATGATTTTACGTGATGATACACCAGCGCCAAATGAGGTTAGGTAAATATGACAGAATACTTTGACTTGATTGCACCCATGTGACTAACATATGCCACCACCACAGTGTATCAACTTGGAATTGAGCATGCAAATTATGCATATTCGCACAATAACCCTTTAACACATAGAATGCACATAGTGTCTATAGGTGGTTGATACCAATAACTGAAGAATTGGTAACTCATGCAAATCCCATCTGCCTCCGTGACTAGAGATGGCATTTGTAATTTCCCACCTTTGAGCACTAGCATCAGTTTGTAATATAACTGAAGATTTAGTGACCAAAACCAACTGGAGCAATGCTGAATACTGTTCGTCCACCATTGTGACTTTGGTATCTTCAGCTGGCAATAGCATTGGTCTGTTAACAATGACCTACATGACACCTGAGAGGTTACTACTTTGCACGTTGTAAGTCCTGATAATGCAAAGGCCCAATTTGCACAGCTGAAACACAGCTGCTATATTGCCAATTACACTTGATGAATAGAAGGCTGCTTCATAACAACAAGGTTGTTACAGGCTTCTATTGTTTCCAATCTCTTGCCCCAGGCAGAGTCACAGACAAATTAATAAATAAAGGTAAATCCCAATAATCAATAACGCTAGTTGGTATCAACTTAAATTTAACAGGATGGATGAGGAACCTCAATTACTCAATTATAGTTTGCGACTGAAACAGTTGATTTTAGCAAAATACAGGGTTTAGAATATCATCCAGCTAAGCCAGAAGAAGTGTTTTCGAGCTTTGGCAGTCCAAGCACCGGTTTAGTGATTTGGTAAATAACCTGGGAGCTGAAGTTAGCCCGTTTTGCAACGCTTTAACTGTTATCATTGTCCCATCCAGATAAAATTTCAAATGTCTCCGGTGATCCCAGAGAATGGAAATCAGTTGTTTAACAGTAACGAAGTTCCATATTCTGAAAAGCCTATGTTGCACATGCAAGTTAAATCAAGGATGAACCGACATCCTCCATCGTTCATTATGAACAGGCCACACCTGCCATAATTCCATGCCTGCCTCGAACGACAACTCTGACCAGATTCCAGAGCCTGTCTCGAAAGGTAATTCTGGCCATAATACTGAGCCTGCCTCGAAAAATAACTCTGGCCATAATACTGGGCCTGCCTTGAAAGACAACTCCGGCCATAATTCTGAGCCTGCCTCGAAAGACAACTCTGGCCATATTTCCGAGCTTGTCTCGGCAGGCAATCCTGGCCGTAATACTGAGCCTGCCTCGAAAGACAACTCTGACCCCCATTCCAAGCCATGCTTGGATCCCTTGTATACTGTGCAAAATAAACCAATCACAAGTTATCATTTTAGTTTATAAACGGATCTGAATCTCATGTTATCATTGTCATTTGTACAAAAAACAAGTGTAAATATTACCAACTTGTAAATGGACCACATACCCAATGTTTCGGAAGAACCAGACCCACCTACCTCCATGGTTACCGGTGGTCTTATGGTAAGCCCAAAGGCCCCTGATGTGGGTTCTATTCCCGTCCTTGATTGGAGAGTAGGACTAGTAGGGTGTGTGAATTCCATATTTCCTTGGACCGGCTTGGCCTGAAAGACCTCTGCCCAGCTTTCAAGCTGCCACCAGCTTCAGTGAACCACTTACTGCCGATGAGGCGTGGGGTGTGTCGTCGCCGAAACGACGAAGCTTTTTTCATCGTTGGTACCTTGATTAGTCCGACAGCATTTGCTTGCTCATCCAGGTATACCTGTTGGATAAGTCTTACCTGAAGAGAATATTCAGCGGCTGGTTTCATTTCCTGGACCTCCAATGTCACCCCTGATAGCGCTGTTCACTGCCAGCACTTGTAGCGTGAGGGGAACTCTGGCCCCTTCCGGGTTTTCTGCCAACGGCTGGAACCAACTCTTTCGGCAGTAACCCCTTCGTTTGCGAGTATTTCCTTGGAGCCATATGCATGTGCTCCAGTATGTTCCACGCACATACTTTCGAATTTGAAGTCAGTTACACACTGACCACTCGCACTCCCCTCCACAGAAGGGAGATTCGTAGGCAGTCCTGAAAACAGGTGCTGCCGCAGGCCCCCGAGGAGACCCGCACTGATAACTCCCTCCTTTGGAGTATATCATTGTGGAGCAACCTCTCCATCAGGTGCTCCATGTGGGTTTAGACGTCCGTTGAAGGAGGGGAACCCTCCTGGCCTGACTCATCCGGGTCCAAAGGCCTGAATGACTTACTTCTGGTTTTACCCCCTTTCTGGGGCACCATAGCGGTCTGGGAGCCGCTGACCGCACTGTCAGCGACTCGGGTGGCGAGGCCGACTTACTCCTAGTTTTACCCCCTTTCTGGGGCACCATAGCGGTCTCGGAGCTGCTGACCCCATTGTCAGCAACTTAGGTAGCGAACCCGACGGCCGACGGCTACCAGCGCTTCCGCGGTCCGGACCGGGATCTCCCCACGGTCCATAACCGGTTTCCCCGCAGCCCGTCCGGACTTCGCCTCGAAATTGAATCCAGCAGGCAAACTCTGTAACAGAGCTTCCTGCAAGACAAAAAGCAGAACCTGGAAATAAGTTTTAAAACTTACCTGCAGGTTTAAACTTACCGCTGGAAGGAGCAGCGCGCCTGCCAGTCAGTCGTTGCGCCATGCGCTAGACGTAATGACGCGCATGCGCACTGGTGGGCTTCTTCTTCACGGAATCACTCACGTGATTCCGAAGTAAAAAATTTACAGCAGAATCCATCTTGTACCTTACTACTTCATTTAACTCTTTCAAGATATTCTCAAGTTTGAAATGGTTCAGAGAAGATTTACGAGGATGTTGCAAGGACTAGAGGGTCTGAGCTATGGGGAGAGGGTGAGTAGGCTGGGTCTCTATTCCTTGGAGTGCAGGAGTGAGGGGTGATCTTATATAGGTGTATAAAATCATGAGAGGAATAAATCGGGTAGATGCACAGAATCTCTTGCCCAGAGTGGGGGAATCGAGGACCAGAAGACATAGGTTCAAGGCGAAGTGGAAAAGATTTAATAGTAAATTGAGGGGTAACCTTTTCACACAAAGGGTGGTGTGTGTACGGAACAAGCTGCCAGAGGAGGTAGTTGAGGCTGGGACTATCCGAATGTTAGACAGGTACATGGATAGGACAAGCTTGGATGGATATGGACCAAACGGAGGCAGGTGAGACGAGTGTAGCTGGAACGTTGGTTGGTGTGGGCAAGTTGTGCCGAAGGGCCTGTTTTAATACTGTATCACTCTATGACTACTGACATCTTTGCTTACTCACCTCTGGACTCTAATCAAATCCTTTACCCAAATCATAGATGCTACAAAAATCACAGAAGTATTCTTTTGAACTTACTGCTATCCAATAGGAGAGAGGGGGAGGGAGAGAGGGAGAGAGGGGGAGGGAGAGAGAGGGAGGGAGGGAGAGAGGGAGAGAGGGAGAGAGGGAGGGAGGGAGAGAGGGAGAGAGGGAGAGAGGGAGAGAGGGAGGGAGAGCGGGAGGGAGCGAGGGAGAGAGAGAGGGGAGAGGGGAGAGAGGGGGGGAGAGGGGGGAAATGGGGGGAGGGGGAGGGAAGGGGGGAGAGGAGGGGGGGAGAGGGGGGGAGAGAGGGGGGAGAGGGGAGAGAGAGGGGGAGGGGGAGAGAGAGGGGGGGGAGAGGGGGGAGTGAAATTCACATGGTGCAAAGCCAAGGTGATACAGACACACACCGCGATGAACAGGAAGGTTAGCACTGTAATTAAGACGGTGAAAGCACAGTGTACTTTTAAAAGAGGGGGGAAGAGGGGGGTGGAGAGGGGGGAGAAGGAGTGGAGAAAACTCTTAAGAAGCCAGAGATACACGGCTGTGAAGCTCGGCAGACATTTAACATTACCGGCCGGTTATCCTTGGTTCTGAAAACTACGGCTTACGTTTTTTTCCCCCAATGAGCCAATGAAATTCACCAGTCAACACCGGCGACAACCCACGAGAACCTACGAAAGCCTTCGACCTGCTGGCAACCCACCAACGGCACGAGAATTCTCACAACTCTCAATGGCGGCTTCATTCTAGTCACCGATAATTTGAAAAATTTGCGGCGACCAAAATGAGGCCGCGACCAGTTCCAAGAATGCGGGAACTCCTCACGACCATGAAGGCGACTCCCCGGCAACCACCCGCGAACATGTGGCGACCATGTAGCGACTGCATAGTCTCCTGCAGTCGCCTAAAAAGTCGCCTAAGTGGGACAGGCCCATAAGTTTCCTAAACATTCAAATTATATTTCCTTAACTCCTGTTCCTGCCATTCCAGATCACTTTTAAATTGTAATAATTGATTTGCTTCTCCTTATTTTAATTAAAAAATTAATAACTTCATACTTTTCTGCATTAGATTTTATCTGCCACCTGTATGCCACTGTTGAGATTGTGAGATTTGAGGTCCAAGCCGCTGAGAATGTTCTCCCATTCTGACGTCGGAGTTCCATCATCCGGCTAGCGGGCCTGAACATCGGGCCGCCCGTAGCTGCGACAGCGAGGGGTTCGGGGAGCCCCCGACCACGGGTGAACAACAGAGGGCAACAGAGGACAACAGAGGAGGATGACTGAACTTTGCTGCCTTCCCTCACAGTGGGAAACTTTGATTCCGCTGTGTGGGGATGTCTATGTTAAAGACAATCATGTTCTGTGCTCTTTTTTATTCATTTGGCTGTATGGTGACCACAAATTTCACTGTACCAATTGGTACGTGACAATAAATGTCTCTTGTCTTGTCTTGTCTTGAACTGAGACATTTAGAGACACTGAAGCTGGTGGATATAGAGGCCTTCATTCATTACAACATAAGATATTCTCTTGGAAATCCTTTCAGTTGAAAGTCTCCAAACTCAAAGTACATTCAGTTTTTATACAATTTCAATAGTTACAATGACATTGTTTATTTCAAGATTTTAAGTCTAACAAATGCTTCTTTTGAATTACATCTTTGCAACAACTGAGAAGACATCTCTGAATGTGCAAACACCGGTCGCTCACAAACAGCCCTGAATGTGTTGTGAGGGCAGACTCTGAGCACACAAATATCTCAATTATTGATAGAAAACGCAAATAAGCCTACTAGGTGCCGAATGGCAAAGTAAGTCTTTGAGTTGGTAGACTGGGCCATGTTCAAGAATGCGTGTGTGGACTTGAACAAACATGCCAGAATCATCACTGACTTCATAACAAAATGGGTGGACGAGTGTGTACGTTCAAACACATTCCAAATATACCCCAACCAGAAAACCTGGATGAATCAGGAGACATGGAATCTGCTGATGGCTAGATCTGTGACGGTTATGACTGGTGATCCAGTATCATACAAGAAGTCCAGGTATGACATCCTGAAGGCCACCATGAGCACTAAGAGACAGTTTTGAACTAAGCTGCAGTCACTGACAGAAACTCAACAGCTGGGGCAAGGCCTGCATGCCTTCACCTCCTACAAAGTGAAGAAAGGTAGCAAAAGTGGTAATGATACATCACTTTCAGGTGTGTTGAACACCATGTTGAAAGTCTTTTCAAGAGCGAGTCATTTTAAAAACGGTCGGGGCCAGCCTGCAACACATAACTTCAAGGTCGGCAGAGAAGCAGCAGGTGATGGAGCGAGTGCGGGGTTTGGCTGCAGAAGTTAAAGCCTTGGTGAGTTTTTCAAGAACGGGTCATTGAAAAACCAGTTACCAAATTTGTAAATTAGCTAATTAGTAAAATTAGTTAATTTAACAGCAAATAAAAGTAGGGCTTGCTCTCGGGGAAGCGGGCTTGTTGAGGTGAAGTGCCTTGGTGAGTAAAGTGTGAGTCTTTGGCTCGAGTCTTCGGCGAGGAGGCTACACTTATTCTGTTCTGTGTTTAATTTAACTATTTAAGCGTAATGGCAGGGACGCTGGTGCAGTGCGTTTGCAGCAGGATGTGGGAAGTCAGGGGCACCGCTGGCATCACTGACCACTACACCTGCGGGAACTGTGTCCAGATGCAGCTCCTCCATGACTGGGTTAGGGAACTGGACCAGCAGTTGGATGACCTGCGGGCCCTCCGGGACGATGAAAGCTTCCTGGACAGGAACTATAGTCAGAACGTCACTCCAAGAGTGCAGGATATGCGACGGGTAGGGACGGAAAGAGGATGAAGCGAGTGCAGGAGACCTTGGTGGAAGTTCCTCTTGCAAACAGGTACGCCCTCTTGGGAGCTGTCGGGGGAGACGACACTTTCAGTCCCAGCGGCGGACAGGTCGGTGGCTCCAATCCTGACGTCGGTCAGACCCATTGTGGTGGGTGACTCCATTGTCCGAAGTGCGGACAGGAGATTCTGTGGCGGCAGGCAAGACTCAAGGATGGCGTGTTGCCTCTCTGGTGCCAAGGTCCAAGATGTCTCGGACCAACTTCAGAACATTCGAGAGAGAGAGAAGGTGAGCAGCCGGAAGTGGTTGTGCATGTAGGCACAAACGATGTCGGGAAGAAAAGGAAGGAGGTTCTGTAACGTGAAATTTCAAAATTTCTTTGTTTAGAAATTTAGGAAGATGACTGAAAATCAGGACTTCTAGGGTGGTTATCTCTGGATTGCTTCCAGTACCTCGTACCACCTCCAGTTTAAATTCCATTTGAAATATTTTGGAGGATCAAGAAACCAAGAACCAAGAGCTGGTGAGGACAGGAACGGGGAGATAGGAGATCTGAATGTGTGGCTGAGGGGCTGATGCAGGTATTTAGATTTATAGAGCACTGGGATCTCTTCTGGGTTAGAGGTGACCTGTACAAAAGGGATGGGTTACATCTAAAATGGAGGGGGACCAACATTCTGGCAGGCATGTTTGCTAGTGCTACATGGGTGAGTTTAAACTAAATAGTGTGTGTGGGGGGGGGGTGGTTGGCAAATTGGGAGAACATAGGCTGTGGGCCCAGCATCAACAATGTGTCTAGAATCCAGTGTTTCGTGACCCAAGTCACCAAACTACATGAGATTTTCCACAGATTTAGATGAAATATAAGTGAGAAGGATGTCATAACTCGTCATTGCCAAAAGCTGCACATTAATTAATTAAACTAATTAGAAAATGAGATCGGGAAAGTGAGCGCCATCTAGTGGCCAATGTCCATATTACACCATGGGCAGCCTATTTCCGTGTTGCAGTCCATTTAAACTATATATTATTATACCTATATATAAATATATATATATATATAACTTGTAAATATGACTGTAATCATATATAATTAATTATATTATATAAAAATAAAATGATGAATATAATTGTGAGTGTGTTTTTTTAATGACACTGTCGCAGAGGGACCAGGCTGGGGGACAGTCCTGCAAGGCATCTTCCAGTCACTTTAATAGGAAATTTAATGAGACTGCAGCAGAGGTCCCAGGTTTTAAGGGCTCATGAACCTGCCTAATTAAAGGGTCAGGACAGATCATCTAGGTTTCCCCGTTTACTG
This sequence comes from Malacoraja senta, assembly GCA_038087875.1. NCBI lineage: Eukaryota > Metazoa > Chordata > Chondrichthyes > Rajiformes > Rajidae > Malacoraja > Malacoraja senta. The sequence goes on from CM075977.1 coordinate 365,025,722, forward strand.
AACCCCGCTGACTGCCATAGTGGGGAGAGTGGGGTGATGGCCATCGTGGGACTGGGGCAGTGCCAGGCTGGATGACAGACCTGTAAGAGATCTGTCTTATTTCTGATGTAAATGTCACATCCTGAGGTTGAAATTTAATGAATTGAAGTCCATGCAGACCTAAGTAATATGAGATTATTTTTTCTGCAGCTTCTGCCCCTCCACTCTTCAGAGCCTGTCCACACAAAAGTGTACTTTAATGAACACTAATTAGATAATTAGCAGACTTGCCATCCCATCTACCTGGACATGCATACATGTTTAATTTCCTCATTGATATGTTGATATTGTCTTACATAATATAAAACATGAAAAGATGTAAAATACTCCCTGACACATATTATCTTCTATTATTAGGAGGCAGCAGTGTATCCCGGGTTATCATGCAGAGTGCTATCGTCACTTCTGCAACATAACAACAATAAATCGAGCTATAGCAAGGTCTAGAAGGAAGAAAGGTAATGATAGGACTCAAACAACAATTATTTTTATTTATGGTCATATGATGTTACTTTGAAAAATGAAAAGATAAATTTGAGGATGTTAATTTATTTTACTTTTCATTCCTTTTCTGTTTTCTTTTTCCTCTTTCAATTGAGTTCAAGACGCTGAAAAGCCTGAAGCAGGTGAATCACCTCAAGATGCAGTTCCTGATGGTGAAGCAGATGAGCCAGCCCCAAAGAGACTGCTTCGATCCATGACAATTCATAGTCAACAAACAGCAACTGTCGAGCACACTGACCGCAGGCATGTCCTACCAGTGTGCCATGTACAGATTTATGCAAGTGTGTTGACTGCAGAAACTCTATTACTGCAAAAGACTTTGAATCTGATGAAGAATCTTCAGATGAAGATCAGATGTAATGTAAACAAAATAAATTGGGGAAATAAATGATTATATAAAGTTTTATTTTAATGTCGATCGTTTCACTGTTTATTTGGTCAAATTATTTAAACAATGAGTGAATTACTTATGATAATGGTGTGCTGGTGAACGATTGCGACAGTCCACCCACCGATCCACAAATACATACATACATACACACATCCACACACACATCCATCCGTACGCACACTTCCATGCATGCAAACACACACATAAATGCACATATAAATCCGCACACACACACATCCATTCACACTCAGACATACATGTACACATCCACACACACATCCACACATACATGCACACATACATCCATCCACACGTACATACACACTTACATCCACACATCCACAGATACACGTTTGAAAGGTATACACAGACACACACACAAACTAGAGATAAACAATGCAACACTTTTAGGGTTCTTTTAGGTTAAAGGTAATAGCCCTCATTTGCAAAGGCACCATCGGGGGGGGGGGGGGTCTAACATAAATATAAGCTCATTGTAGCTTAAAATGAATACTCATCGAGTAAACATCAGAGCATTCGATTCTTGGCCAGGATGTGACATTTACATCAGAAATAAGACAGATCTCTTACAGGTCTGTCATCCAGCCTGGCACTGCCCCAGTCCCACTATGGCCATCACCCCCCACTCTCCCCACTATGGCAGTCAGTGGGGTTCAGTAAATGGGGGAACCCAGAGGATCTGGCCTGACCATTTAATTAGGCAGGTTCATAAGCCCTTAAAACCTGGGACCTCTGCTGCAGTCTCATTAAATTTCCTATTAAAGTGACTGGAAGATGCCTTGCAGGACTGTCCCCCAGCCTGGTACCTCTGCGACAGTGTCATTAAAAAAACACACTCACAATTATATTCATCATTTTATTTTTATATAATATAATTAATTATATATGATTACAGTCATATTTACAAGTTATATATATATTTATATATAGGTATAATAATATATAGTTTAAATGGACTGCAACACGGAAATAGGCTGCCCATGGTGTAATATGGGCATTGGCCACTCGATGGCGCTCACTTTCCCGATCTCATTTTCTAATTAGTTAAATTAATTAATGTGCAGCTTTTGGCAATGACGAGTTATGACATCCTTCTCACTTATATTTCATCTAAATCTGTGGAAAATTTCATGTAGTTTGGTGACTTGGGTCACGAAACACTGGAATAAAGCTCCTCGGCCCACAGCCTAACAAGGATGAAGTTAGAGGGGGCGAAAGTACAGGAAACGTTACGAAAGACACCTAAATTAATGGGACGGAAAGTTCAACAAGGGATAAGAGGGTAAGGTCAGGTGAAATAGGAATCGGTGTGAGATGGGAAGTGAATACCGAATTAAAAGTGTTATATATAAATGCGTGAAGTATAAGAAATAAAGTGGATGAGCTTGAGGCTCAGTTAGAAATTGGCAAGTATTATGTTGTGGGAATTAGAGACATGGCTACAAGAGGAAGTGCTGGGAACTGAATATTCAGGGGTATACGTCCTATCGAAAAGACAGACAGGTGGGCAGAGGGGGTGGGATAGCTCGGTTGGTAATGAATGAATTTCAGTCCCCTGCGAGGGGTGACATAGAATCAGAAGTTATAGTCATTGTGGACAGAACCGAGATATTTTAAGGGTAAAAATACCCGAATGGGAGTTATCTACAGGCCCCCAAACAGTAGCCTGGAGATAGGGTGCAAGTTGCATCAGAAGTTAAAATTGGCATGTAACAACAGTAATGCTATGGTGGTTATGGGAGATTTCAATATGCAGGTACACTGGGAAAATCAGGTTGGTACTGAACCCCAAGAAAGGGAGTTTGTAGAGTGCCTCCGAGATGGATTCTTAGAGCAGCTTGTACTGGAGCCTACCAGGGAGAAGGCAATTCTGGATTTAGTGTTGTGTAATGAACTGGATTTGATAAGGGAACTCAAGGTAAAGGAACCATTAGTGACCATAATATGATAAGTTTTAATCTGCAATTTGAGAGGGAGAAGGTAAAATCGGAATTGTCTGATTTGCAGTTGAACAAAAGGAACTATGGAGGCACGGAAAGGAGCTGGCCACATTTGACTGGAAAGGGACCCTAGCAGGGATGGCGGTGGAACAGCAATGGCAGGTATTTCTGTGAATAATCCAGAAGATAAAGGATCATTTCATTCCAAAGAGGAAGAAAGATTCTAAGGGGCGTAAGAGGCAACCGTGGCTGACAAGGGAAGTCAAGGACAATATAAAAATAAAAGAGAAGACATGTAACATAGCAAAGATGAGTGGGATGTCAGAGGATTGGGTAACTTTTAAAGATCAACAGAAGGTAACTAAAAAGGCAATATGTGGAGAAAAGATGAATAATGTAAAGGAGGGTGGCAGCTTCGTCCACCCTGGGCCGTGGAGTTTGAACCGGCCCGTTCGCGGAGCTCGGATTCGGCCGCAGGACTTACCATCACCCGACGGGGGGGCCCCAACATCGAAAGCATGGATCGCCTCAACGCAGAGGGAGAACAAGGAAGGAAGAGATAAAGGCTCTGTCTTACCTGTTTGCGGTCATCGGCGGTGAAGCGCGGCGTCGCCGGTAGCGAGGACCGTGCGGCAATGGCGAGAGCGCCGAGCCTATCCACCGGAGCGCCGCATGGATGCTGCGCGGGGGCCGAGTTAATTCAAACACGGCGGGTCCCACGTGCTTGCGGTAAGTAAATAAAAGGGCGGGCCGACTGCGATGACGTCGGCCCGCCGCACGTGACTCACCAGCGGCGGCTGTGGCGGCGGCCATCCTGATCGCGGCGCTGTAGCGGTGGCTGTGCCTGCGGCCATGCAGCACACATGCCTCACTGGCGGCGGCACGTGCCTCACTGGCGGAGGCTGTGGCAGTGGAGGTTTGACGCACGGCGCTCGAGCCACACTGGCGGCGGCCCGTGCGTGAGGCCGTGCCGCACTTGTGCATCACTGGTGGAGGTTGTGCGGTGAGTATTTGGTTTTCGACATTGTCGATTTTATTTTAGCACCGCGCGGTGTTGGGAACACCGCCGCACGGCCCGGGAATTGTACGTTCTCACGAGTCTATGGCGGCAGATTCTTCCCGTTTCGCCGCCAATGACCGCAGACTCGTGAGACAGGCCTTTAAGGACTTTAAGACTTTTGCCTTCCATCAGAGTGAGGAGGTGCCTGGTAGACTCACTGTCGTGGATGTTAAACTGTGTTCATTGTGTGTTCTCTTATTTTATTCTCTGTCATGACTGCAAGGTACGTAATTTCGTTCAAACTAAAAGTTTGAATGACAATAAAGGATACTTTACTTTTTACTTTACTTTACGTAGTAAGCTAGCCAAGAATATAAAGGAGAATAATAAAGGCTTCTTTAGGTATGTGAAGAGGTAAAAATCAGTTAGGACCAAAGTTGGACCCTTGAAGACAGAAACAGGTGAATGTATTATGGGGAACAAGGAAATGGCAAACAAGTTGAACAGGTACTTTGGTTCTGTTTTTTTTTAGATTAGATTAGATTTATTACGTCATTTGAACCTCAGAGAGGCTCAAACGAAATTCTGTTTCCACAGCCATGCAAACAAAACAATTCCTACACGACACACAAACAATTCAATTTACAGAAAAACATCCATCACAGTGAATCTCCTCCTCACTGTGATGGAAGGCAAAGTCTTTTCTCTCCCCTGCACCATTTTTCTCCCCATGTTGTAGCCCCAGGCGGGCAATGTTAAGTCCCACGGCCATTTTAGGCCGCCTCGGGCGATGTACGGCCCAGAAGTCACAAGTTGGAGCCCCCGACGGGCGCTGGAATGTCCCGCGGCCATTTAAGCCGCGCTGGGTGATGTACGGCCCCGCTCCGGATCGTTCCAAACCCGCGACTCAGGCTGGAGAAGTTGCGTTGCAGGAGCTCTGGAAAGCAGTCTCCCACCCGGACCCGCGAGCTCCCGATATCACAGTCCACCGGTCTGCAGCTGCAGCTGGAGCTGTCTTCACTAAGGAAGACACAAACAATCTCCCAGATGTAGTAGGGCACCGGAGAAACTGAAGGTAATTCTCATTAGTCAGGAAATGGTGTTGGGTGAACTGATGGGACTGAAGTATGGTAAATCCCTAAGGCCTGATGGTCTGCATCCCAGGGTACCCAAGGAGGTGGGTCTAGAAATCGTGGACACATTGGTGATCATTTTACAATGTTCTATAGATTCTGGATCAGTTCCTGTGGAATGATATCCCACCTTTTAAGAAAGGAGGGAGAGGAAAAAACAGGGAATTATAGACCAGTTAGCCTGACATCAGTGCGAAGAAGCTGGAATCAATTATTAAAGATGTAATAGCAGCGCATTTGGATAGCAGTTACAGGATCGGTCCATCAGCATGGATTTATGAAGGGGACTGTAATGGGTTTGAAAGTAACTCCACTAGAACCAGACCCAAAACTGATAATACTGGGAATATCAGAGGCATGAGTCAAACTAACGGTATTTCAAAAACGCTTTCTTGATTACGGTCTAATATCAGCAAAAAAACATACTTACATTTTGGAAAAAGACAATAGTCCCCTCAGTGAAGATGTGGATTATGGAAATGACAGAGACACTACATCTAGAAAAAATTAGGTTTGTCTTGACTGACAAACCAGATAAATTCTTAAAAATATGGTCACCTTTTATTGAATTTCTTGAACAATACAATGGTTGAACATAAACTCAAAACTGATTGTAAAGCTGGGTGAGCGGGCGCAGGGGTGGGTCGACGGATATATCTCCATTTCTTTTTCTTTCTTTTCATCTTTCTCTTTCCTTCCTTCTTTTTTCTTATTTCAATATAATATTCTGTTTGTAAAATGTTAAAAGTCAAGCTGTGCTACAGTTGTAGAACTGTTAACTCATTCTTTTTTGTATAATTGCTTCCAATAAAATTATAATTTTAGAAAAAAGGAACTTTAGCAAATTTGCAGATGACACAAAGCTGGGTGGCACTGTGAACTGTGAAGAGGATGCAATGAGGATGCTGGATGACTTGGACCGGTTGGGTGAGTGGGCAGATGCATGGCAGGTGCAGTATAATGTGGATAAATGTGAGGTTATCATATATAACCATATAACCATATAACAATTACAGCACGGAAACAGGCCATCTCGGCCCTTCTAGTCCGTGCCGAACACTTATTCTCCCCTAGTCCCATCTACCTGCACTCAGACCATAACCCTCCATTCCTTTCCCGTCCATATACCTATCCAATTTATTTTTAAATGATAAATTCGAACCTGCCTCCACCACTTCCACTGGAAGCTCATTCCACACAGCTACCACTCTCTGAGTAAAGAAGCTCCCCCTCATGTTACCCCTAAACTTCTGTCCCTTAATCCTCTTGTTTGAATCTTCCCTACTCTCAATGAAAAAAGCTTATCCACGTCAACTCTGTCTATCCCTCTCATCGTTTTAAAGACCTCTATCAAGTCCCCCCTTAACCTTCTGCACTCCAAAGAATAAAGACCTAACTTGTTCAACCTTTCTCTGTAACTTAGTTGCTGAAACCCAGGCAACATTCTAGTAAATCTCCTCTGTACTCTCTCTATTTTGTTGACATCTTTCCTATAATTTGGCGACCAAAATTGTACACCATACTCCAGAATTGGCCTCACCAGTGCCTTGTACAATTTTAACATTACATCTCAACTTCTATACTCAATGCTCTGATTTATAAAGGCCAGCACACCAAAAGCTTTCTTTACCACCCTATCTACATGAGATTCCACCTTCAGGGAACTATGCACAGTTATTCCTAGATCCCTCTGTTCAACTGCATTCCTCAATTCGCTACCATTTACCATGTACATCCTATTTTGATTTGTCCTGCCAAGATGTAGCACCTCACACTTAACAACATTAAACTCCATCTGCCATCTTTCAGCCCACTCTTCCAAATGGCCTAAATCTCTCTGTAGACTTCATGCCTACTTTACTATGGGAATCTTTTAAAGCATTTATTAGAGGTGTTATAATTTCATACCAAGCTTTTCAAAATAAAAAAGAATAAGAATGAACAAAGACAGTTAGAAGAACAAATTAGACAACTGGATATAGATAATGCTAAAGATCCATAAACATAATAAAATAATAATTCTGAAATTTAAATTAAATAAATTATTATCAGCCAAACTTATAAGACTTTTCCAAATTACAAGACAGGAACACTTTGAATTTGGGGATAAACCACACAAACTTGTCGCTCGTCAGCTAAAAAAACGAGAAAAAGAACATACGATTCAAAAGATTAAATCAGATAGAGGGGAATCACTAACTTTACCGAATGATATTAATAAAAGATTTGCGCAATTTTATGAGAATTTGTACACATCCAAAATGACAATGGACACCAATAAAATTACAGAGTTCTTGGATAACTATAATCTTCCAAAGTTAGAGTTGAAGGAACAAGAGGAATTGGGTGCACAAATTTCAATCAAGGAATTAGAAGACACAATAAATTCATTAAAGAATGGAAAAACTCCAGGTCCTGACGGATTTACTAATGAATTTTATAAAAGTTTTCATGACAAAATTATATCACGGTTACAAAAAATGTATCAATATGCCTTTAAAGAACAAATATTACCTGATACATTAGCTGAATCAACGATCACATTAATACTCAAAAAAGACAAAGATATAGAAGAACCGTGTTCATATAGAGCTATAGCATTGTTAAATACAGATTTAAAAATATTAGCGAAAACATTAGCTAGAAGATTAAGTAAATATATTAGTAAATTAATAAACCCAGATCAAACGGGGTTTATCCCTAAGAGATTTTCATCTAATAATATGAGACGTCTACTCAATATAATGCACTCACACAAAATCCAAGAACAAGAATTATCAATTATTTCGTTGGACGCTGAAAAAGCATTTGATACAATACAATACAATACAATACAATACAATACCATTTATTGTCATTTGAACCTCAAATGAAGTTCAAATGAAATTTGGTTTCTGCAGTCAAACAAAACAAAACAGTTCCTACACGACACACAAACAATTCAATCCACAGAAAAACATCCATCACAGTGAATCTCCTCCTCACTGTGATGGAAGGCAAAGTCTTTTTTCTCCCCTGCACCATCCTTCGCCCGATGTTGAAGCCCCAGGCGGGCAATGTAAAGTCCCACGGCCGTTGAGGCCGCGCCGGGCGGTGTACGGCCTCGCTCCGGGCCCAAATGTCACCAGGTTGGAGCCCCCGCGGGCGCTGGAATGTCCCGCGGCCATTAAGCCGCTCCAGGCGATTTACGGCCCCGCTCCGGGTCGTTCCAACCCAGTGACACGGGCGGGAGAAGTTGCGTTGCGGGAGCTCCGAAAAGCGGTCTCTCACCCGGACCCGCGAGCTCCCGATGTCACAGTCCACGGGTCTGCAGCTGCAGCTGGAGCTCCGGAGTCGGGCCGCAGCAGCGAGCCACCAGCGCTCCTCACGCTCCGAGGATGGCCAGCCCCACGATGGTAAGTCCGCAGCTCCACAGGCTCCCACTGGAGCCCCCAGGTCGTCCCGGTCGGAGGCCGCTCCACGGAGCTAGGCCCCAACGACAACGGAGACCCGACAGGGAAAAGGTCGGGTCTCCCGTACAGGGAAGAGATTTTTAAAGTTTCCCCCTCCCCCCCCCCCCGCCCCCCACATATACACAATTAAAAACAGTACAAAAAACACAAACAACTACATTTAACTAGACAAAAATAAAAAGACAGGGAATGGAATTATATGGATAAAGTATTATTTGATCAAGTAGAATGGAATTATATGAATAAAGTATTATAAAAATTCCAATTGGGAGAGAATTTTATTCTATGGATTAAATTATTATATAATAAGCCTACAGCTAGAATATTAACTAATAACATATTATCTTCGAAATTCCAACTATCAAGGGGTAACAGACAAGGATGCTCATTATCACCGCAGTTATTTGCTCATAATTGAACCTTTAGCGGAAAAAATTAGAACACATCCAGATATCCATGGCTCTAAGACTAAATATTCAAATAATAAAATATCTTTATACGCGGATGATATATTATTGTACATCACAAAACCTCAAATTACTATACCAAACATACTAAATCTAATTGAGGATTTTGGATCCTTTTCTGGATACAGAATAAATTGGAATAAAAGTGAAATTATGTCAATAAAACCGAAAGACTCAACACATCTCTTAAAATTTCCTTTTAAAATAGCTACAGAAAAATTTAAATACTTGGGTATTGAAATTACCAGAACATATCAAGGCATGTTCAAAGCAAATTATAATCCTCTACTTAATAAATTAAATACATTAATTAAATTTTCCGATGTCTTTAATAGGCCGAATAAATGCAATAAAAATGATCTTTTTACCACAAATTCTATACCTATTTTAATTAATTCCTATATATTTACCAAAGAAGTTTTTTTTTTAAATTGGATTCAGACATTACTAATTTTATATGGGATTATAAATCCCATAGAATACAAAGAACACATTTGAACAAAGCTAAAGTATTAGGGGGCTTAGCACTCCCTAACTTTATGTATTATTATTGGTCAGTAAATATTAAAAATATGATTCAACTGATGGACAACTCTGCCCAGCAGGTGGACTGGATTATAATGGAGAGAGAAGACTGCTCCTCTTGTAATATTGGAGCGATCCTCCTCTCACCAATGAAACTGAATAACATAAATTATAACAAAAACCCAATTATACATAGCACAATTAGAACTTGGAAACAAATAAAACAAAATTTAAAATTAAGAAATCTATCGCTTTTATCCCCAATAGTTAATAACCCTTCATTTAATCTCTCTATTACAGACAAATCATTTATACAATGGGAAAGATTAGGAATTAAAACGCTCGGAGACTTGTATGAAACTGGAAAATTACTATCATTCCAACAATTACAAATAAAATATAAGCTGGGAAATAATCAATACTTTAAATATTTTCAAATATGTGATTATCTGAAAAAATATACAAAAGATCATTATAACATCCCACCAGATGTACTGGACGAAGCAATGCAGATAAAAGCTGAATCAGCAAACTTAATATCTTATTTGTATAATGTTATCTTAAATGTAGAAATACCAACTACGGAGGGTATTAGAAGAGACTGGGAACAAGAAATAGCTATTAAAATTTCAAAGAAAAGGTGGAATGAACATTTGTTAAATGTGCATAAATGCTCGATTAATGTAAGACACACTTTAATACAATTCAAAATTTTACACAGATTATATTATTCAAAAACAAAATTAATAAAATGTTCCCCAATGTATCATCTATTTGCGATAAATGTCAGTCTCAAGAAGCTACTATAGCGCACTCATTTGTTTTTTGTACAAAAATTCAAAAATGTTGCATTGAAATTTTTGAAATCTTTACAAAATTATTTAAAATAAATCTGACACCAAAAGCAGAATGGATTATCTTCGGAACAACGGAAGATAGCCCTGAACTAAATGTGTTTCAAAAGAACCTAGTTGATTACGGGTTAATAACTGGAAAAAAAAATTATACTAAAATTTTGGAAAAATGCTCCAATACCAACTATAAACATGTGGATTTCAAACATGTTTGAAACATTACACCTAGAAGAGATAAGACTCCTCCTGGCAGGCAAATCAGATCACTTCCATCTGACGTGGTCTGCATTTATAGAACTAGTACAAGCATAAGGTGCAAAAGTACTTTAAAAATGTACCAATGTCAGGTAAAGGGGGATGCAAGGTGGCGAGTTGGTATATCCCATTTGCGTGATGCTCATAATAAAGTACTTGTTTTTCTCTTTTCTCTTCTTTCTCTTTTTTTCTTCTTTAGGGTCTATCTCTTAATCTTTTCTATCTAATTTCTTTTCTACAGGGTCTCTGTTCTTTCCTGTTGACATGTTTTTACACTTTCACTATTTTCCTTCACTTTCTCTTTTTTCTTAATTTCAACCTTTTCTTTTTATTAGTTTTAAAAAATGACGGAGTACATTAATTGTAATAAGATATACGTGATGAGTACTAATGTAATTTTTTGTAATTTAATGTACTTCTAATAAATAAAATAAAAAAAATAAAAAGAAAATCTACTTCATTATCCACAACACCACCTCTTAGTATCATCTTCATACTTACTAATCCAATTTTCCACACCATCATCCAGATCATTGATGTTCATGACAAACAACAGTGGACCCAACACAGACCTCTGAGGCACCCCACTAGTCACCGGCCTCCAACCTGACAAACAGCCATCCACCATTACTCTCTGGCATCTCCCATTCAGCCACTGTTGAATCCATCTTGCTACTCCACCATTAATACCCAACAATTGAACCTTCTTAACCAACCTTCCATGTGGAACCTTGTCAAAGGCCTTACTGAAGTCCATATAGACAACATCCACCGCTTTACCCTCACCAATTTCCCTAGTAACCTCTTCAAAAAATTCAAGAAGATTAGTCAAACATGACCTTCCAGGCACAAATCCATGTTGACTGTTCCTAATCAGACCCTGTTTATCCATTTGCTTATATACATTATCTATAAGTATCCTTTCCATTAATTTGCCCACCACTGATGTCAAACTAACAGGTCTATAATTGCTAGGTTTACTCTTAGAACCCTTTTTAAAACCTTTTTAAACAATGGAACAATGGAATTAATGCTATAAAAATGATTTTCCTTCTGCAATTGCTATACCTTTTTCAATCAATTCCGATATATCTCCCAAAAACATTATTTTAAAAAGTTCACTCTATAGTGACAAGTTTTATTTGGGATTATAAGAACCACAGAATAAGCAAAAAACACCTATGCAAACCTAAGACCAAAGGAGCATTAGTTTTACCAAATTTTTTATTTTATTTTTGGGCAGTCAATGTCAAAAATATGAATTTTTGGTTGGAAGATATGGATCAACAACCAGACTGGTTAAAGATGGAAAAGGAAGATTGTTTGCCTTTTGAAATTGGTCCGATTCTGTTAGCTCCTACAAAATTGAATTAAAAAATCTATAGTGAAAACCCTATAATATATAGTGGTATTCGAATTTGGAAACAACTAAAAAAGACATTAAAATTGGATAATTTATCACTTTCTCTCCCCATTGCAAATAATCCTTCATTTAAACCCTCAGTGTTGGATAAAGGTTTTGTACAATGGAAAAATCATGGAATTAAAAAGATGGGACATCTTTATAGAAATGGTATATTTCTCTCGTTTCAGGAGCTACAACAGAATTATGGATTACATTCAAATAATTGTTTAGATATTTACAATTTAAAGATTATGTTAAATCACATACACAAGAATACAGAACTAGAGAACCAGAGATTCTAGATGAATGTTTGAATAAACACCCTAACAGAGTCAAATTAATATCTTACATTTATAATACTCTTTTAGACAGTGAGATTCCGTCGACGGAATTATATAGATTAGCATGGGAAAAGGAACTAGCTCAACCCATAACAAAAGATATTTGGGACGAAAGTCTACAACATATACATCAATGCTCATTAAATGCCAGACATTCTTTAATACAATTTAAAGTACTACCAAGACTGCATTATTCTAAAACAAAATTAAATAGAATCTTTCCTAATATCTCTCCTATCTGTGATAAATGCCAATACTCGGCAGCTAATTTAACCCATACTTTTGTAAATTGTATAAAAATAAAAAATTACTGGATGGATATTTTTTAAATAATCTCTGTAGTTGTTAATACCCAACTGGATCCCGATCCTAAATTAATAATATTGGGCATATCAGAATACCTAAAACTTACAACAAACCAAAGAAATTTCCTTGATTACCGTATAATAAATGGGAAAAAATTTATATTACAATTTTGGAAAAATCCAGCAATCCCACAATTAAGATGTGGATTATGGAGATGTCGGAAACCTTACATTTGGAAAAAATTAGATATGTCTTAATTGACAAACCAGAATTATTTACTAGAATATGGTCTCCATTTATAGATTATTTGAAGGGGTAGATTGGGCCGGCACGGAGGCCTGACTGAAACCTGAACCCAGGACTAGATGAATAGTTATGTTCTCTGACCTACGGACCTATCTCCTAAGTTGTATTATTGATAGTTTATCCTATTTTTCTAATTTCTCTTTATTTCTTTATTTTTCCTATCTATAAACATAAATAAATAATTAGAGGCAATGTTAATATGTAACCGATAAAGGAGGACTCCAGCTACTTTGGTAACTGGGTCCCCGGAACCCTGGATATTTAATATGTAATCGTTAAACAAAGTCTGTATTGGTTTGGACTATGATATGCAGATGCCTCTAATAAAAATTTATTTAAAAAACCCAAAAAAAACAATGGAACAACATGCGCAGTACGCCAATCCTCCGGCACCATTCCTGTTTCTAATGACATCTGAAATATTTCTGTCATAGGCCCCTGCTATTTCTACACTCTAATGGACCAATTTTATCCCTCCTTATCCTTTTGCTATTAATATAGCTGTAGAAACCCTTTGGATTTACTTTCATCTTACTTGCCAAAGCAACCTCATATCTTCTTTTTGCTTTTCTAATTTCTATCTTAAGATTCTTTTTACATTCTTTATACTCCTCGAGCACCTTATTTACTCCATGCTGCCTATAATTATTGTAGATCTCTCTCTTTTTCCGAACCAAGTGTCCAATTTCCCTTGAAAACCATCGCTTTGACTTTGGTGGCAAGAACAGGAGGGCAGATTATTATCCGAATGATGTCAGGTTAGGAAAAGGGGAAGTACAACGAGACCTGGGTGTCCTAGTACATCAGTCACTGAAAGTAAGCAAGCAGGTACAGCAAGCAGTGAAGAAAGCTAATGGCATGTTGGCCTTCATAACAAGAGGAGTTGAGTATAGAAGCAAAGAGGTCCTTCTGCAGTTGTACAGGGCCCTGGTGAGACCACACCTGGAGTATTGTGTGCAGTTTTGGTATCCTAATTTGAGGAAGGACATTCTTGCTATTGAGGGAGTGCAGCATTGGTTCACGTGGTTAATTCCCAGGATGGCGGGACTGTCCCATGATGAACGAATGGAGCGACTGGGCTTGTATTCATTGGAATTTAGAAGGATGAGAAGGTATCATAGAAACATATAAAATGAAGGGATTGGACACGCTAGATGCAGAAAACTTGTTTCTGATGTTGGGGAGTTCAGAACCAAGTGCCACAGGTTAAGAATAAGGGGTAGGCTATTTAGAACTGAGAAGAGGTAAAACGTTTTCACACAAAGTTGCGAATTTGTGGAATTCTCTGCCTCAGAATGCAGTGGAGACCGATTCATAGGGCAAGCGGAATCAAGGGATATGGGGAGAAGGCAGGAACGGGGTTTTGATTGTGGATGATCAGCCATGATCACATTGAATGGCGGTGCTGGCTCAAAGGGCCAAATGGCCTACTCCTGACACCTATTGTCTATGTATTTATACACACTTTTGAAGGGAGAACAATGACACTCCTACACACGCCTTACAGCTCTTGATGACCTGGTGATCTTATTCTCTAAAGCCAGTGTCAGATAATCCTTCAAGAGGGCGAATCCACAAAATAACCTGGCCCAGACGGCATACCTTTTCAAGTACAAACCAATTGGGTGGAGAACATCTCCAATCTCTCTTACGTGGTCTGAAGTTCCCACCTGCATCAAAAGGGCAACAATTGTACAGGTGTCCATGAAGAAATGGGGACCTTCCACAATGATTACCAACTGGTAACATTTGCACACACCCATAATGAAGCACTTTGAGAGGTTGCTTCTGGAGCCAATCGACTCCTGCCTCAGAAATGACTTGGATCCACTTCAGTTTTCCCAGCACAACAGATCAACATCAAATGCCATTACGCTGATTCTCCACTGTGCTCCAGACTACCTGGAAAACAGGAACACATACGCCACGCTGTTAACAGTATAATGCCTGGATTAAGTGTTATTAGCTGCAAGGAGAGGTTGGAAAGACTTAGGATTATTTTCTCTGGAGTACCAGAGATTGTGGGAAAATCTGAGAGAAATATATACAAATTATGAAAGGCATAGATATGGTAGGCAATAGACAATAGGTCCAGGAATAGGCCATTCAGCCCTTCGAGCCAGCACCGCCATTCAATGTTATCATGGCTGATCATCCACAATCAGTACCTCGTTCCTGCCTTCTCCCCATATCCCCGAGTCCTCTATCTTTAAGAGCCCTATTTAGCTCTCTTGAAAGTACCAGAGAACTGGCCTCCACCGCCCTCTGAGACAGAGAATTCCAGACTCATAACTCTGTGTGAAAAAGTGTTTCCTTATCTCCATTCTAAATGGCTTACCCCTTATTCTTAAACTGTGGCCTCTGGTTCTGGACTCCCCCAACATCGGGAACATGTTTCCTGCCTCTAGCGTGTCCAAACCTTTAATAATCTTATATGTTTCAATAAGATATCCACTCATTCTTCTAAATTCCAGAGTATACAAGCCCAGCTGCTCCATTCTCTCAGCATATGACAGTCTCGCCATTCCGGGAATTAACCTTGTTTGAACCAATGCGACACTCCCTCAATAGCAAGAAAGTCCTTCCTCAAATTTGGAGACCAAAACTGCACACAATACTGCAGGTGTGGTCTCACTAGGGCCCTGCACAACTGTAGAAGGACATCTTTGTTCCTATACTCAACTCCTCTCGTTGTGATGGCCAACATGCCATTCGCTTTCTTCACTGCCTGCTGTGCCTGCATGCTTACTTTCATTGACTGATGAACAAGGACCCCCCAGATCCCGTTTTACTTCCCTTTTTCCCAACTTGACACCAGTTAAATAATAATCTGCCTTCCTGTTTTTGCTACCAAAGTGGATAACCACACATTTATCCACATTAAACTGCATCTGCCATGCCTCTGCCCACTCACCCAACCTGTCCAAGTCACCCTGCATTATCATTGCATTCTCCTCACAGTTCACACTGCCACCCAGATTTATGTCATCTGCAAATTTGCTAATGTTACTTGTGATCCCTTCATCTAAATCATTGATGAATATTGTAAATAGCTGCTAATGTTACGTAATCCCTTCATCTAAATCATTAATCTATATTACTAAAAGTCTGATCTTGACCACTTCCTGTTTTTCTGTTTCATGATTTTAGAAAAAACGCTGCCACTTACGGCTGTCATTTTTGGCCATCTTACTCAGAGTCCCATTCTGCTGAGCAGGACAAGAGGATTTTTCCCATCGATGAATAATAAAAGAGTTATTAATGTTTTAAAAATGTTGAGATTCTCTCTGCTGCCCCTGCTGGTGGGAGGGACTATAAAACCCGGAAGAGTTGTGCCTCAGTCAGTCTCTGCAAAATGGAGGAAGCGAGAGGGTCACGTCTCTCTGAATAACACTGAACACATGTCTACTCAACTGTGAGTGCCCTTAATGTGGTTTGAAAATGAAAATGTGGTTGGTTTGAAACGCTGCACTGCAAATGGTTGTTGGTGATGGTTGCTTTGAAACGCTGCACTGCAAATGGTTGTTGGTGGTGGTTGCTTTGAAAGGTTGCACTGCAAATGGTTGTTGGTCGTGGTTGCTTTGAAACGCTGCACAGCAAATGGTTGTTTGGTGGTGGTTGCTTTGAAACGCTGCACTGCAAATGGTTGTTGGTGGTGGTTGCTTTGAAACGCTGCACTGCAAATGGTTGTTGGTGGTGGTTGCTTTGAAACGCTGCACTGCAAATGGTTGTTGGTGGTGGTTGCTTTGAAACGCTGCACTGCAAATGGTTGTTGGTGGTGGTTGCTTTGAAACGCTTCACTGCAAATGGTTGTTGGTGGTGGTTGCCTTGAAACGCTGCACTGCAAATGGTTGTTGGTGGTGGTTGCTTTGAAACGCTGCACTGCAAATGGTTGTTGGTGGTGGTTGCTTTCAAATGGCAAATGATTAATAATCTAAACTTGACAACTTCCTGCTTGCACTGTATATTGATTTTAGATAAAACGCTACCACTTACGGCTGTGATTTTTGGCCATCTTACTCAGTTCCCCTCCACTCATCAGGTGCAGAGGATTCTTCCCATCAATGAAAAATAAAAGTGTTATTAGTGTTTATAAATTTGAAAATCTCTCTCCTGTCAATCACGCATGAAGGCCACGCCCCTTCCGGTGGGGGGGGGGATTATAAAACCCGGAAGTGTGGGTGTGGCTCAGTCTCTGCTAGATGGGGAGGGAGAGGTCACGACTCTGTCTGAGCTGTGAATCAACTGAACACACTGAAGGACATTATTGCCATAGAGGGAGTGCAGAGAAGGTTCCCCAGACTGATTCCTGGGATGTCAGGACTGTCTTATGAAGAAAGACTGGATAGACTTGATTTATACTCTCTAGAATTTAGGAGATTGAGAGGGGATCTTATAGAAACTTACAAAATTCTTAAGGGGTTGGACAGGCTAGATGCAGGAAGATTGCGCCCGATGTTGGGGAAGTCCAGGACAAGGGGTCACAGCTTAAGGATAAGGGGGAAATCCTTTAAAACCGAGATGAGAAGAACTTTTTTCACACAGAGAGTGGTGAATCTCTGGAACTCTCTGCCACAGAGGGTAGTCGAGGCCAGTTCATTGGCTATATTTAAGAGGGAGTTAGATGTGGCCCTTGTGGCTAAAGGGATCAGAGGGTATGGAGAGAAGGCAGGTACGGGATACTGAGTTGGATGATCAGCCATGATTATATTGAATGGCGGTTCAAGGACGAGTCACACTCCACCCCCTCCCTCTTGTCCCCTCTCCCATCAGGCAAGAAGTATAGAAGTGTGAGAACACACACCTCCAGATTCAGGGACAGTTTCATCCCAGCTGTTATCAGGCAACTGAACCATCCTACCAACTAGAGAACAGTCCTGAGCTACTATCAACCTCATTAGAGATCTTCAGACTATCTTTGATCAGACTTTATCTTACCCTAAACATTATTCATGTTATTCCCTTTATCATGCATGTGTACACCGTGGATGGCTTGATTGTAACCATTGTCTTTCCACTGACTGGTTAGCACGCAACAAGCTTTTTACTGTACCTCTGTACATGTGACATTAAACTAAACTCAAAAAGTTTTTATTGAGTAAGGAATCAGTTGCTTAACATTTTTATGTGGATACACAATTGGCTACAACCCTGTAATACATTAATTGCTTCATTATAGTAAAGGATCAGAATGGACTGGAAAGCTTGATGTGGAATATTGGTAAACACTACAGTGTTTACCCTTAGTGTGAAAAATCTGCTGCAGATTTACCAAAGTTCTAATTGTCAATCATAAAGTTAGTTTGTGCTGATTACAAAGAAATTAAAAAAAAAAGACAATTAAAGGCCTACATTTGATTTGCTAGAGTATCAACTAGCAGATAATCTGCCATTTCAGGTGCTTAAACCACAATCTCAATCGAGTTAACATACTGAGCGTATGAGACGTGAATTGGCCAAGATTGACTGGCAATTAGTTCTAAAAGGGTTGACGGTGGATATGCAATGGAAGGCATTTAAAGACTGCATGGATGAACTTCAAAAAATGTTCATCCCAGTTTGGCAAAAGAATAAATCAGGGAAGGTAGTGCATCCGTGGTTAACAAGGGAAATCAGGGATAGTATCAAAGCAAAAGATGTTGCGTACAAATTAGCCAGAAAAAGCAGCATACCAGAGGACTGGGAGAAATTCAGAGACCAGCAGAGGAGGACAAAGGGCTTAATTAGGAAAGGGAAAATAGATTATGAAAGGAAACTGGCAGGGAACATAAAAACTGACTGCAAAAGTTTTTATAGATATGTGAAGAGAAAGAGATTAGTTAAAACAAATGTAGGTCCCTTGCAGTCAGAAACAGGTGAATTGATCATGGGGAACAAGGATATGGCGGACCAATGGAATAACTACTTTGGTTCCGTCTTCACTAAGGAAGACATAAATAATCTGCCGGAAATAGCAGGGGGCCGCGGGTCAAAGGAGATGGAGGAACTGAGTGAAATCCAGGTTAGTCGGGAAGTGGTGTTGGGTAAATTGAATGGATTAAAGGCCGATAAATCACCAGGGCCAGATAGGCTGCATCCCAGAGTACTTAAGGAAGTAGCTCCAGAAATAGTGGATGCATTATTGATAATTTTTCAAAATTCTTTAGATTCTGGAGTAGTTCCTGATGATTGGAGGGTAGCAAACGTAACCCCACTTTTTAAGAAGGGAGGGAGAGAGAAAACGGGGAATTACAGACCAGTTAGTCTAACATCGGTAGTGGGGAAACTGCTAGAGTCAGTTATTAAAGATGGGATAGCAGCACATTTGGAAAGTGGTGAAATCATTGGACAAAGTCAGCATGGATTTACGAAATGTAAATCGTGTCTGACGAATCTTATAGAATTTTTCGAGGATGTAACTAGTAGAGTGGATAGGGGAGAACCAGTGGATGTGTTGTATCTGGACTTTCAGAAGGCTTTCGACAAGGTACCACATAAGAGATTAGGATACAAACTTAAATCACACGGTATTGGGGGTTCAGTATTGATGTGGATAGAGAACTGGCTGGCAAACAGGAAGCAAAGAGTAGGAGTAAACGGGTCCTTTTCACAATGGCAGGCAGTGACTAGTGGGGTACCGCAAGGCTCAGTGCTGGGACCCCAGCTATTTACAATTTATATTAATGATCTGGACGAGGGAATTGAAAGCAACATCTCCAAGTTTGCGGATGACACTAAGCTGGGGGGCAGTGTTAGCTGTGAGGAGGATGCTAGGAGACTGCAAGGTGACTTGGATAGGCTGGGTGAGTGGGCAAATGTTTGGCAGATGCAGTATAATGTGGATAAATGTGAGGTTATCCACTTTGGTGGCAAAAACGGGAAGGCAGACTATTATCTAAATGGTGGCCGATTAGGAAATGGGGAGGTGCAGCGAGACCTGGGTGTCATGGTACACCAGTCATTGAAAGTAGGCATGCAGGTGCAGCAGGCAGTGAAGAAAGCGAATGGTATGTTGGCCTTCATAGCAAGAGGATTTGAGTATAGGAGCAGGGAGGTTCTACTGCAGTTGTACAGGGTCTTGGTGAGACCACACCTGGAGTATTGCGTACAGTTTTGGTCTCCAAATCTGAGGAAGGATATTATAGCCATAGAGGGAGTGCAGAGAAGGTTCACCAGACTGATTCCTGGGATGTCAGGACTTTCATATGAAGAAAGACTGGATAGACTTGGCTTATACTCGCTAGAATTTAGGAGATTGAGAGGGGATCTTATAGAAACGTACAAAATTCTTATGGGGTTGGACAGGCTAGATGCAGGAAGATTGTTCCCGATGTTGGGGAAGTCCAGGATAAGGGGGAAATCCTTTAAGAGGGAGATGAGGAAAAACTTTTTCACACAGAGAGTGGTGAATCTCTGGAACTCTCTGCCACAGAGGGTAGTTGAGGCCAGTTCATTGGCTATATTTAAGAGGGAGTTAGATGTGGCCCTTGTGGCTAAAGGGATCAGGGGGTATGGAGAGAAGGCAGGTACGGGATACTGAGTTGGATGATCAGCCATGATCATATTGAATGGCGGTGCAGGCTCGAAGGGCCGAATGGCCTACTCCTGCACCTATTTTCTATGTATCTATGTATCCAGACATTCATTTCCCTGAACCCACAGTATAGTAACTTTTAGTTATGACCATGAAGACACAATTCACATTACCAATATCCCCAACTATATTCTCACTTGCATGAACATAACTGGAGCAGTCACCTTAAAAATAGCAGCATAATTTGCTCAAGTCAACAGGATTATATGAGAAACAGAGACCAATGGAGATATGAAAAACATTGAGAACACTTCTCCCACTTGCTAGAACTTTGATGACACCACCATTCAAGAATATGGCAATAGGAATGAGAAATTTCAGAATTATAAATTAAGAATTTGAGAATTTGGAACCTGTAGAAATTTAGAGAATATCGATAATACATTGGCTCAAATATTGATGCATCAGGTAGTACAGTGCAGCAACACGTAGGATGTATATAATGTAAATAGCAGACCAGGACCCAATGATCCAAATAGGTGTGGAGATTTTGGTTCTTTATAGGCTTGTAAATATAATTATTTGCAAATTAAATACCTCAATATCGAGAAATTAAAAATATTGCTTTCAGTGTAGAAATAAATACTTCAAAGCTGGTCAATACACAAGGACACAAAGTGCTGGAGGAACTCAGCTCAGGCAGCATCTCTGGAGAAGATGGACAGGTGACATTTCGGGTCTGAAGGGTTTCAACCCAAGACATCACTTATTCATGTTCTCCAGAGATGCTGCCTGAACTGCTGAGTTACTCTGGCACTGCGTTTATTTGTATTGGTTTCACAGTACAGATTTGTGCTCACATGGACATTGAACAGAGGAAATATGTGACAAATTTACTGGTCAATGACTTGAAACTCATCCAGTTAATCTTTTACAAAATGTCATTTGACTTTAATAAGCATGCTCAACAGTGTATACCAATCGGTGTTTCTGTCGGCTGTTATAACTTTTTCCCATAAGCTGCTATTTGCTGGCATAAATCCTTTAATGTTTCTTTATCAATGGGTTATCCCATCTACAACAAATTTGCATCATTAGGTCCCCAGTTTGGACTATAATAGTACTTGATCAAAATGACATGTCAAACATAGATGCGCCAAATTAAAAGCATTAAATTACTATGTACAGTGCAGTTGTTAAGTACTCCAAAGGTTCATGAGTGCAAACATAATGTACCAAACAGAACAAATGTACTTTAATTTATAATTAGCCAGAACTGATTTACACCTTCACCGTCATGTGGGACGACTTTCATGTTAGGAGCAATCAGATAATGGAGGTTTCACAAACTACTAGCCAAAAATATGATACACAAATATACATTTACAAAAGATTTGCAAAAGCAATTTTAAAACCTGTTTCTTTATGCACGTGCAATGACATAGCTTAGGATTTTGAAAAATCAGTATATGGATCATTTTTTAGGAACACATGCTCTCCCTAAAATGGTCACATGTATTGAGGTTTGCAGTTGTTAATTGTTCAGTTTAATTCTGTGCTGCTGTCTAAGATTAATTTACTGGTCTTAAATATTTACATGCCCACAGCCCATTTCACAGAGGAAGGTTTTAGTCAGCTGGCTACAACTTCACACAACAGAAGACAGGCTAATGGTTAATAGGAAATGTTCTCCCACTACATATTGTTTAAGAAGGAACTGCAGATGCTGAAAAATCGAAGGGAGACAAAAATGCTGGAGATATTCAGCGGGTGAGGCAGCATCTATGAATGCTGTATAGATGCTGTATATCTATAGATGCTGCCTCACCTGCTGAGTTTCTCCAGCATTTTTGTCTACCTCCCACTACATATTAATCAGTTGTTCATTTAAGCAGACAACTTAAATTACAATTTTAACCAAAAACAACATTTTTCTATTGTAAAAGATGCAATAAAAGGTCAGCATTCACTCAAAATAAGGCTTTATGAAAGCTATTAGGATTGCAAGTTGAACAGGTGTTGCCAGCACACCATTAAGACTAATCCCATCTTGACAGGTACATAGTACTTTTCAGAACATAAATCATTGTTTAGGGAAGAGATAAGAAAGCAGTGTATAATTCTTGCCAAAATCACTTGTCATTTCAGGAAGTTGGAAAACATGTCTTTAACATCGCACCTAGTTCTGCACTGAAAAATACTGTAAGATACAACTAATATTAAGCAAAGCAACTATGTCACGGGACAACAAAATGTTTTTCATCTATCTTCTATCTATATATTCTATCTATATCTATATTACTAAAAGTAAGATCTTGACCGCTTTTGACACTGCGATGTGATTTCCGAGAGAACGCCGCCACTTACGGCCATCATTTTTGGCCACCTCGCTCAGAGCCCTCCTCCGCCGGACTGGACCGGAGGCTTTTTCCCATCGATGAAAAATCAGAGAGATATTAATGATTTTAAATGTTTTGCCATTCTCTCAGCAGCCCCTGCTGGTGGGAGGGACTATAAAACCCAGAGGTGGTGTGCCTCACTCAGTCTCTGCAAGATGGAGGAAGCGAGAGGGTCACATCTCTGAGCTCTGAATAACACTGAACACATGTCTACTCAACTGTGAGTGCCCTTAATGTGGGTTGAAAATGAAAATATGGTTGGTTTGAAGTAAAAAGGCACTGCAAATGGTTGTTTGGGTGGTTTGGGTTGAAGTAAAAAGGCACTGCAAAGGGTAGGTACACAAAAATGCTGGAGAAACTCAGCGGGTGCAGCAGCATCTATGGAGCGAAGGAAATAGGCAACGTTTCGGGCCGAAACCCTTCTTCAGAACCCTGTCTCCATAGATGCTGCTGCACCCGCTGAGTTTCTCCAGCATTTTTGTGTACCTTCGATTTTCCAGCATCTGCAGTTCCTTCTTTAACACTGCAAAGGGTAGTTTGGGGGGGTTTGGTTGAAGTAAAAAGGCACTGCAAAGGGTTGTTTGGGGTTTTTGGGTTGAAGTAAAAAGGCACTGCAAAGGGTTGTTTGGAGGTTTTCAGTTGATGTAAAAATGCACTGCAAAGGGATGTTTGGGGGTTTTGGGTTGAAGTAAAAAGGCACTGCAAAGGGTTGTTTGGGGGTTTGGGGTTGAAGTAAAAAGGCACTGCAAAGGGTTGCTTGGGTTTTTTGGGTTGAAGTGAAAAGGCACTGCAGATGGTTGCTTGGGGGGTTTGGGTTGAGGTGAAAAGGCACTGCAGATGGTTGCTTGGGGGTTTTGGGTTGAAGTGAAAAGGCACTGCAGATGGTTGCTTGGGGGTTTTGGGTTGAAGTGAAAAGGTACTGCAGATGGTTGCTTGGGGGTTTAGGGTTGAAGTGAAAAGGCACTGCAAATGGTTGTTTGGGCGTTTTGCGTTGAAGTAAAAAGGCACTGCAAAGGGTTGTTTGGGGGGTTTTAGGTTGAAGTAAAAAGACACTGCCAAGGGTTGTTTGGGGGGTTTGGGTTGAATTAAAAGGCATTGCTAAGGGTTGTTTGGGGGTTTTGGGTTGAAGTATAAAGGCACAGCAAAGGGTTGTTTAGGGGGTTTGGGTTGAAGTAAAAAGGCACTGTAAAGGGTTTGGGGTTTTTGGGTTGAAGTAATAAGGCACTGCAAATGATTGTTTGGGGGTTTTGGGTTGAAGTAAAAAGGCACTGCCAATGGTTGTTTGTCTGAACCTGACAACTTTGCACTCTATTGATTTTAGATAAAATGCTACCACTTACAGCTGTGATTTTTGGCCATCTTACTCAGTCTCTGCATGATTGGGGAGAGGGAGAGGTCACGACTCTGTATGAGCTGTGAATCAACTGAACACACTGAATGTCTACTGAACTGTGAGCGGGGTGTTTTGTGTGGTTTTATGGTGGTTTCACCCTGGTTGAAATGGTATGAAACTGCATGTGAATGTGGTGTCGTTGCACCCTGCATGAAATGGTATGAAACTGCATTTGAATGTGGTGTCGTTGCACCCTGCATGAAATGGTATTAAACTGCATTTGAATTTGGTGGCCTTGCACCCTCCTTGAAATGGTATGAAACGGCACTTGAATTTGGTGGCCTTGCACACTGCTTGAAGTGGTAGGAACATGGATTTGAATTTATTGGCCTTGCACTCTGCTTGAAATGGAATTTCAAGGAATAGCCGTGTCAACTGCCAGCCCACCAGCCATGAATGAGCTGCCAGCACATCAGGCTTGAGGGACTGAGCTGCCACCCCAAGAATCCATTTGGCCCACAATGTCCATACTAGCCCTCTGGAGACAAGTAGTCACTGCAGCCAACACCCATACCAATGCTCCAGAAAGCCCCCCCCCCCCCCCACTGGCCACCAATATTGGAATGGTGGAGGTAGAATATTGCGTCAGGGGACCAGCCCTCCCGTGTGAACATGGGATCCAACGGGTCCCACTTAGTCTAGTATATTACTAAAACTCTCATCTTGACCACTTCTTGTCTGCGTTGTAATTAAATTTGCGCAAAAATGATCCCCTTAGCGCTATGATTTTTCACCACCTTACTCATCATTCTCCTCTGCTGCAAATCAAATACGTTTTGTTCTGATTGGTGAAATAGTACAAAAGTTATGAAGGTTCCCCCTCCCCCACTTCCCCCCCCCTCCCCCACCCCTCAAACGGGTCCAACTTAGTCTAGTTTAACTTATTGCCAGTCTTTTTGCTAGAATCAGTAATAGACCATCTGGTTACTTATAAAGACAGCATAGGTGCACCCAGTTACAGCATCAACACCGAAACAAAGGTGCATTTGTTTTATTTTATACAAGTCAAGGATCTGAAGAGCAAACATCTCACACTCACATTCAATTTAAATATCTTCAACCTTTGACTTAATTTCCAATGAAATTCCCTGGCAAATGAATACTCTAAATGGCAGTCTATAAAACCCAAAGTAAAAATAAGCATTTCTGATCTGAAATGATTAGAACAGTAACTAAAGCAACCACAGGATGTACCAAACATTGGACAAATGTTTGGCAAAACACTTAAGTAAATTAAAATTGAAGTCAAGGTCAGATCAAATTGCCGCAGCTTTATTTAATTTACCATATTTCAATACAGATCAGAGAAATATGGACATCGTGAAATAATACAAAAGCATACTGAAAAATATTAAATTAGGCATAGTACTGCAATTAAGAGCCCATATATAGTGGTATGCCTAGCCAGTCACTTTTCAGATTTAAATTATTCCTAAATAGCCAATACATAAATGGTTAGTGGGAAAAGTGGAAAATGCTGAATAGTGGACTAAATGTCAATCATTGATCATTTAAACCAAATGCTAGTCATTTACCTAAATTAGGACAGTTCCCTATGGTTTAAGATATTAAAAGCTATTAATATCTTAAAACTGTTCACAAAAGTCCAAACATTCCATAGCCAAATTATTCAAGCTACAGATTTCAGCAATACTCGAAGGACAGTTATTTGAGAGTATATGGAGAAACTAAACATTGCCCATCCTCATTTCAACAAAAAGGCTTAACTGGATCATAAGCTCTCAGATGCTCTAATGTACAGTACACTCACCAAAAGCCAAGAAAATTCAAAGTCTGACAAATTTAACCTCGTAGCGTTGAGGTTTATTTTCTTAGAATGGATTTGAAACAAGAACAGATCTCAGATATCGTTCTTTCAAGATATCGTTCTTCAAATGCAAGTCTCAGTAGCTAATATGTCTAGTCAGGTCATTTAAACTTCCTACGGGATGGCAGCCGATGTATGTTTAATTCTGCCTCATGTCCTCAGACTTTTACAGGTTTGTGTTCCAGTAGTTCACATGACAGTCACATGCAGACTGATAATCACCCCCATACTTGGGCACCAAGGAAAAATGTAACAATCTGAATTATGTTGCAGGTGAGCAAGATCTGCTCAGCTAACAGCTATAACCACAAATGGTTTGTAAGCTTATTGCCACACTTGGGGCGACTTTACCCATAAGGGAAAGCTAAAGTTACCAATCTGATATAGCCAGAGATTTCAACAATTGGACCCTGAACAAAGAAATGATCTAGATAAAGCAACAAACTTATGAAGCCGTTTTCATAAAATACTTGGATTGACACCTGGGGATAATATATGTAACAGTTTAAAGACATGATATGGCAATTGCTGACCATCATGAAACATTTTTTCCCACACTAAAAACAATCCACATACCATTTTTTTTGTACCCCTTAGTGAGATTTTAAAAATAAACACTGATGTGCTGCATAAACAAAAAAACAGCCACATGAACAGTACAATACAAAGCTTAATTTTGTCTTTTAAAAAAACAATGTTACAGATGACAAAAAGCAGGGTACATCTTCATATGGACATTTTATAACTTTTTTAGTGCATCGTCAATGTCAGGAATCATTTCCTTCAGTTGGTTCCACTGGTCTGGTAATAGAGAGATTCCTAAATTTAAAAACAAAATTGTTATAACTGGCAATGGATATCCAAGGTTTTAGTTATAAAATAACATTTTACAATTAACCTCTGTCAATCTTTTATTTGAAGGCATCACATTTATTAAGGGAAGGTTGCAAGCAGAACAGTCCCCCACAGAAATCTGCTAATTTATAATGGCAAGCAAGTTTTTTTTTCCCCCAAAGCCTTGTGTGTCCAATTATGTTCTCAATCAAGGTTCACACTTCTGGAAGATGGTGGATAAAAAAATGTATGATATATATTTATTCAATATAATGATCTCAACTTAATTAGTTACTAAAATTATTACAAACATTTTAAAACATTAAGTCTTTCATACACAGAGAAAGATTTGTTTGCATTTTCCCCCCAACAAGCCTCATCTAATCCAACCCATCATTTTAAAATTGCATCCACATTCCCAATTGACAAAAAAAATTAAAAATAATAAAATAACCTTTTTTCCCAGGCTTCATTTCACCATCTTGGTTCATCCAGTATTCTCTGACATCAATTAGGACTTTCCCTTTGAATTCACGCACGCTGACATATCTCATTTTGCCAATCTGTCGAAGAAGCAGTTGGAATTAGCCCTAATGATCTAATAGCAGTTCTTAAAAGTTATCTTCATGTAAAAGTCCTTATTAATATTGTGTAATTAAATACATTTAACAGACCAACAAACAGCGCAGCACATTATTTTCGACTGCGCTGTCCCCCGCCGCGCCCCTGGTGAAGGGGTAGACCTCACAGCCCTCGACAACAGCACATTGAACTGGCCACAGCGCCTGGAGGGCTTCACATAACTTCTGCGGCCTCAAACGCAAAAGTAATACATTTACTAACAATAAAATAATTTTAATGTTATGGATCATATTGCAGAATGATATGCTTGGCCAACTTAAACTTAAGTTGGCCAAGGAGTACTTAAGGAAGTAGCTCCAGAAATAGTGGATGCATTAGTGATAATTTTTCAAAACTCTTTAGATTCTGGAGTAGTTCCTGAGGATTGGAGGGTAGCAAACGTAACCCCACTTTTTAAGAAGGGAGGGAGAGAGAAAACGGGGAATTACAGACCAGTTAGTCTAACATCGGTAGTGGGGAAACTGCTAGTCAGTTATTAAAGATGGGATAGCAGCACATTTGGAAAGTGGTGAAATCATTGGACAAAGTCAGCATGGATTTACGAAAGGTAAATCATGTCTGACGAATCTTATAGAATTTTTCGAGGATGTAACTAGTAGAGTGGATAGGGGAGAACCAGTGGATGTGTTGTATCTGGACTTTCAGAAGGCTTTCGACAAGGTCCCACATAAGAGATTAATACACAAACGTAAAGCACACGGTATTGGGGGTTCAGTATTGATGTGGATAGAGAACTGGCTGGCAAACAGGAAGCAAAAAGTAGGAGTAAACGGGTCCTTTTCACAATGGCAGGCAGTGACTAGTGGGGTACCGCAAGGCTCAGTGCTGGGACCCCAGCTATTTACAATTTATATTAATGAGCTGGATGAGGGAATTGAAGGCAACATCTCCAAGTTTGCGGATGACACTAAGCTGGGGGGCAGTGTTAGCTGTGAGGAGGATGCTAGGAGACTGCAAGGTACCTTGGATAGGCTGGGTGAGTGGGCAAATGTTTGGCAGATGCAGTATAATGTGGATAAATGTGAGGTTATCCACTTTGGTGGCAAAAACAGGAAAGCAGACTATTATCTAAATGGTGGCCGATTAGGAAAAGGGGAGATGCAGCGAGACCTGGGTGTCATGGCACACCAGTCATTGAAAGTAGGCATGCAGGTGCAGCAGGCAGTGAAGAAAGCGAATGGTATGTTAGCTTTCATAGCAAAAGGATTTGAGTATAGCAGCAGGGAGGTTCTACTGCAGTTGTACAGGGTCTTGGTGAGACCACACCTGGAGTATTGCGTACAGTTTTGGTCTCCAAATCTGAGGAAGGACATTATAGCCATAGAGGGAGTGCAGAGAAGGTTCACCAGACTGATTCCTGGGATGTCAGGACTTTCATATGAAGAAAGACTGGATAGGCTCGGCTTATACTCGCTAGAATTTAGGAGATTGAGAGGGGATCTTATAGAAACTTACAAAATTCTTATGGGGTTGGACAGGCTAGATGCAGGAAGATTTTTCCCGATGTTGGGGAAGTCCAGGACAAGGGGTCACAGCTTAAGGATAAGGGGGAAATCCTTTAAGACCGAGATGAGAAAAAACTTTTTCACACAGAGAGTGGTGAATCTCTGGAACTCTCTGCCACAGAGGGTAGTTGAGGCCAGTTCATTGGCTATATTTAAGAGGGAGTTAGATGTGGCCCTTGTGGCTAAAGGGATCAGGGGGTATGGAGAGAAGGCAGGTACGGGATACTGAGTTGGATGATCAGCCATGATCATATTGAATGGCGGTGCAGGCTCGAAGGGCCGAATGGCCTACTCCTGCACCTATTTTCTATGTATCTATATAAACCACTCGAAGCACTTGATATTTATAAGAGTAAAAATTCTACTGGTGTTCATGGGTGAAAATACGATTGCAATTTTGTCACTGTTAAAAGTAGTTTGACTTTTCACCTTTGTGTATGATAGACCATGTGGTTTTATTTTGTTTCATTAATTTAGCTAATTTCAGATCAGGATGTGAAAGTAACATCACTAAACCATTTGTCACACAAAGCTATGATCATATCCCTTCATTCCCGACAAGTCCACGTGCCTATTTAAAAGATTCTAACACCAGTATCACATCTGCCACCAAGTCACGTTTATTTGTCACATACACATACAAGATATGCAGTAAAATGAATGTGGCAATGCCTGCGGATTGTGCAAAAACTACATAATAGAATCAGTATTTACATGTGAGAAAAAAACACAACAGTTAATTAGTACAGTAAATTAGTCCCTGGTGAGATAATAGTTTACAGTCCTGATGGCCTGTGGGAAGAAACTCAGTCTCATCCTCTGTTTTCAAGGCATGACACCACCACCCCTGGCAACATGTTCCATGCACCCACCACTTTTAAAAACTTGTCCTGTAGATCTTTACTCTCACCTTAAAGCAATGCCCTCTAGTCTTTGACATTTCCATCCTGGACAAAAGGTTCTGACCTCTACCCAATCCAAGCCACTCATAATCCCATTCGTCTCCCCTCGGTCGCCAAGTTCAAAAGCGAGAAAGCTGAATCTTACAGGTTGGGCACAGCTGACAAATTCCTGGCTTCATGCCGCCATTATAATCCCCCAGAAAAGATGGAGAAAGACCTACCTTTCAATCTAGAGGCAGATAAGACCTGGTGCGGGATCTGAAGCACCAGTCACTATGCAAGGCAAAATACGTAATTTAAAACTTCAAACTGCAGAGAGCTGTGACCACAGTCCACTACATTCAAGCAAACCACCGCGCACCACCTCCAATCAACTAGTAGGGTGGAATAGTGATAAGAGTTACTGCCTTACAGCGACAGAGACCTGGGTTCAATTCTGACTGCTGTTGCTGTCTCCCAGTGACCTCATGGTTTTTCTCTGGGTGCCTCGATCCCACATCCCAAAGTAATGCAGGTTAAATGGCTTCTGTAAATTGTCCCGAGGCCGCGACACACCCCGTCCATTAACCGTTGGAATGCCTCAGCGGCATTCTTAAGGCCGAACGGCATCCGCATGAACTCGTACAGCCCGAACGGCGTGATGATTGCCGTCTTGGGCACTTCCTCCAGGTGGACCGGGATCTGGTTATAACCCCGTACCAAATCCACTTTGGAGAAAATAGTAGCCCCGACCAAATGGCCGTTGAAGTCCTGGATGTGGAGTACAGGGTATCGGTCTGCGGTGGTAGCGGCATTCAGCCGCTGATAATCCCCGCAAAGTCGCCAGCCCCTGCTTGAGTTAGGGACCATGTGGAGTGGGGACGCCCATGGGCTGTTGAAGGGCGGACGATCCCCAAGGACTCCACCGTGCGTGGAGAGGTGGGCCGGTAGTCGGTATGAAATGAATTACCCCGTGCATGGGGGTCGACGCCCGGAACTGTGGGGTCAGGATGTCCGGGAACACGGCCCAGACCCGAGCAAAGCAGGAATCAACGTACGACAGGGGGCGTCCAACCGGCTCATCCAAACGCAGCTTGATCGGCTCCATCGTGGCGGCGCGGACCAAGCGCTGATGCCTGACGTCCACCAGGAGTGAGTGAGCCTGGAGGAAGTCGGCACTGAACAACAGCTGGCAGGCATCAGCGATGGTAAACCTCCACGAGAAATGACAGGAGCCGAACACGATCGGGACCGTGCGAACCCCATACGCGCGGATGCGGCTGCCATTCGCCGCGGTGAGGATGGGCCCCCGCTTACCGGACCGAATGTCTGCCAGCGAAGGATCAGGACGCTCAGCTCTGCCCCGGTAACCACGAGGAAGCGGCTCTCGGAGCGCCGATCCCAGGCGAAGAATCTGGCCGGGGACAATCGGCAGCCGGCCCCGGAATTTCCCGGGAGCGTGCATGGCTGAAGGCATTGCCGTGCTGCAGCACCCCAGCGCTGGAGGTAATAGCACCAGCGCCTCCTGCCGGTGGCACCTGGAGCCTGCTGGTGCTGGACTGCAGGTGTAGTACCCGCCACGGCCGCTGGGGGGGTGATCGCACAGGCCTCCGGGGCACAGCTGTCACTCCTTCCACAGCTCCCCCACCCAACTGGAGGAAATCGGGCGCTGCCGGAGTGATGTCATCCGGGCGCGCCATCCAAGCGTGTCGGCGTGCCTACCAAGGGCCCTGATGTCGGCGAAGGAGGCATCGGTAAGTTGCAGGTGGATGTAGGCTGGCAGCAGATGCGGGTAGGTGTACTCGAATATTAGGCACGGCGTGTGCCCATCCAGGAGCGCGACCATCTCGTTTAGGAGGCTTGATGGCCGCCGGTTGCCTAGGCCCTCCATATGAAGAAGCCTGGCAGCACGCTCCATCCTGCTGAGCCCATAAATCTGGAGCAGGAGCTCCTTAAGCCGAAGTATTCCTCGGTGGCCGGGGGGTCTGCGAGGAACTGTGTGACCTCTCCGGCCCTGTCCTGGTCGAGGGCCCCCGCCAGGTAGTAGTAGCGGGTGTCATTCACTGTAATGCCCCGCAGCTGGAATTGGGCCTCCGCCTGCTGAAACCAGACGTGAGGCCGAGCGGTCCAGAAGGCAGGTAATTTCACAGAGACCGCGTCGAGAGACAGGGCTCGGTTGGCCTGTGAGGTGGAAGGACGGGC
Organism: Malacoraja senta; assembly: GCA_038087875.1. Lineage (NCBI taxonomy): Eukaryota > Metazoa > Chordata > Chondrichthyes > Rajiformes > Rajidae > Malacoraja > Malacoraja senta. Next base: position 365,057,858 of record CM075977.1, read on the forward strand.
GGTTCTGTCTTTTGCCTCCATGATGACAATAATGGAGCGTCAGGGTCACCAATGTAGCGTGACGATAATCCCGACATGAAGGCGAGGAGCCAGGTGTTTCGGGAGGTATTTCAATCGCTGTCATTCTCCTGACCAGACAAGTCTGCAAGAGGAAGATGGTACCTAAACCCCTGCCCTTTATGCCTTTAGCTAAGGGCCAACTCCGGACTCATCCATTCCCGTGCCGAGGGGTTCGATAGTGGAAATGGCCAGACCCTTGGGAGCCGCCACAACATGATGATTTGCACCGACATGGTGGGTGCAGATCATCATTTCCATGATGTATCACAACATACCATACATTGCACAAAAATAGTTCCATACACACTTTAGACTTCTTGAAACTAAAACACACCTGAAATAGGTTATCATCTTTGTCACTTTTAGCACATTTTGCACCTCCAGAACTTTCACCACCCTTTTGTTTTTTCACTGGCTTCTCTGCGATAGTCTTCTTTCTCTTAGCCTGTAAAGAAAATCCAGAAATTACTGGTTTAACCTTCATAAATAAAGATTAAAAATTGAATATATCATATATGGTTCATATAAAACATGGAAAATGATACTTTGAAATAGCAAGTTTTCTGAGTTCAGTTTTGGGTATCTTTTCAATCCTGAGAGCCACCTTCACTATGTAGCATTTATTGCTCAAATACATGCAGCAACTGCAGCTGTAACTCGTCTGCTGCTGTAATTTACTTTCAAATTAGTTGAGTCAAAAATATTTTTCTTTGGTTCATTATCAGAACAATGGCTTACTTGCAATTTATTTTAGATAGACCACAAAGCCAAAATAGGGCACAACTAATTGCCATGTAAATTAAATTTAGGTCAGATGATTACACATAAATTGACAGAATAAACTATAATCTCCATTTCTGTCTGTACTATATCATGCGTCTGATGCAAGCATGAAGATATTTCTCTACGTTTTTTTTGTTAGTTACTTTTTCTTTCATCATCCACAAATTATAAAATGGTAAACAGTGAAGTTTTGCAAATATTCTTACTGAGGTATGTACATATCATTTTAAGATCACTGGAAATGCATGTTACCAGAACTGCTGATTAGCTGAGAGCAAAATTAAATAATGTTACTTGTTTGGTCATGGATACAAAAACTAATTCACTAAGTGGAAAGAATACTTTATCTTCTCCCAAGCCTCAGCAAAAATCCTATATTTAGATATAAACCAAGCATCCCCAATGATTGATTACAACCAACTTGTTTAAGAAAGAACTGCAGTTGCTGGAAAAATCACAGGTAGATAAAAATGCTGGAGAAACCAACCAACTTAGTTATTTTATAAAATCAAGTTGTTATTTGGCATACAGATTAATCTGAGGACAAGGATCTTTTAAGCGTTGTACAGCACTCAAGAATTAGTATTGCAAATGTGTTATCAGGTATTACAAGATCTGCTTTGAATCAAAATAATCAAATTCCTATTCACAAAGCCAATATTTAATGGTTTCAGTCGAAGCACACTACTTTCCAGATTTGAATTGAGAGATTGTGAAATATTGTACCAAGAGAGTTACATGAATGACCATTCAAGAAGCAAAACATCGAAGTTTTGAGTTATTATTGTCGCATGCACTGAGGTGCAGTGAAAAGCATTGTTTTGCATATCTAATCAGATCAGATAATGGTATACAATTATAAATACAATCACGTCAAACTAAGGTATAACTTGATTGTAGTTAAACACCAAGTATAACATGACGTATACTTGAGGGCAAAGGGAAAGATAAGTGCAGTATTCAGTTCTCAGCATTGTAGTGTGCCAGTTCCATAGACAATGTCTAATATTCGCAATGGAGTAGACATTGTAGATATATTATTGCAAGCGACCTAAAATCAGTAATATCCAACATGGTTTATATCAAACTAATATTCTTTTTCTCTTACCTTTTGATCAACTTCACTATCCGACTCGCTGTCTGAGCTTGTGGTAACAACTTCTCTTGACTTAGGCATCTGTTTATTTTTTTAAAAGCCAATATTAAGTTAATTTTACAAAAATTGAAAAAACTACAGGTTTCTGGGAAGAAATTAAGATTAACTAATATCAAAACAAGATCCTCTTACAATATAGAATAACTGATGGGAACAAATCTTGAAGACAAAAATCTCCTCCTCAGACCATGACATACAGATCGGAGAACTCAACGAGTACCTGACCTTCTTTGCATGGAATTACTTTTCACACCAGTTTGCCTTCAAGATTAGCTTTAAATACCTTTAATATTGAAAAGAAAATGGCTATTAAACATGGAAGAATACCTAATATTTAGATCTCAAAAGTTGGATTTGAAGTTGGATTTGAGGAAAATTATTAGTTGCATCAATTTCAAGCTTTTATGCTCACAAAATAGCATCACTTTTAAGGTACCGTATGGCTAACAAAACCACGGATCAGAGGTGCAATAAGAATGGAGTGATTATTGTAGCACCCTGTATTCATGTATATTTTTTGCCTGCCAACAATTTAAGACAATAAATATTTTAAGTGTGCTCCAATGATCAAGGACAATTTCCACTTTATTTCCATACACTAAAATGTGCAGAATTAAGAGCTATCTGTTCAATTAATAAAAAACATTCAATAGGTTAATGCAAAAGAATTGACTCAAGTATCAGTCAATGACATTTGTTCACAATGCAAAAATTACAACATGGAAGAACAAATGACTAATTAGGAGATACCTTTAATATGGAAAAGAAAATGGCTATTATTAAACATGGAGGGGTACCTAATATATTTATATGTGATTTTCATTCCATATAGATGTTGGAATTTTGGTTTGGTTTTGCCAGCAATTTCAAATGGAATTTCCTGTTTGATGTTGCTGCAAAAAGACTAACCAGGCTGTTGCACATCACAGCATTTTTCAATGTTACCTATATTTAATTCAAACAACCTATAAAGATTGACAATCTATTAATTAACATTTTCATGACAACCAAAAATCTAGTGTTCTCCAATATAAAGGCAATACCCCAAGTGTAATAAGTGAGTATGAATGTTGTGAACCTACTGAACCTATTGTAATCACTTACAGCGCAACAAAACAAAAATGGATAGTGTGCCTAAAAGAAAAATCCAAAAGCAAATTTCAGGTGTCACTCAGCACTAGATGTGAACTTTCAGGACTTAAGCATTCCAACAGGCCAGTGTTGTTTTGAACACTATAAAATTCTGCATGATAGGTGCAATATACAGGAAAAACACAGCTGAGGCACGACATACAACTTCTTAGTGACTGACCATAATAATTAGTATTAATCAAATACTCTACCCTTAATTTCTTACCCAATCAATTTGTGCAGCAATCCCACATATCACCACACCCATTACATTTTGTCAAATAAATGATTTATTAAATGATTTGGACATTTTATTAATGTCTGTAAATGGCAAATTCACCATCACGGGGCTCTTTACTTTCACAGAAGCAGGTAAAGAGATTAACTATGGAGAAGCAGGTGCTAAAACTATAAATTAAAGTAAAACAATCTCTGAAGGTACTTAGTAGGCCAGACTCCACCCATGATGTACTCAAACCCAACAGAAAAAGATTCACCAACTCAAATTACTTTTCAATAAAATGTTAGCTGATGCAAACGTACCCTCAACCCCATATTCTTAATTCTCTACCAACGTCCCTCGGGTGTCTATACTTCAAATATGTGTGTCGGTCTATTTTCAATATCTTCGGTTACTGCCCTTACAAGTGAATAGATTAGGTCACTGATTTTTCTGGGCCTGGTGTAAAGGGTACGTCGCCTCTTTAGTTGGAGAGCCTGGCACAAGGTTTCTCTCCAGCTCAATGTGTAGACCTAGTCACAGTTTTACTGCCTCGCCGATAAGGAATCACTTTGGACATTTCAGTGCGGATCCAAAGTGGCAAGTTTCCTACTGGAGTTGGGAGCCACAACCTTGAGACGGAGAGTGGGAGCCAAGGGCGGGCGAGATGAGACAAGAAAACGCGCAGGGCGTGGGTACACGGGACACACGCCCGGGCGGGGTGGATTAGTGCGGGGCTGGGTAGATACCCACCCTTGTGATTTCTACCTGGGGTGCGTCCGACCCACCCACTAGTACAGGTAAAAGGGGTTACGGGCAGAAGACAGGAGAATGGGGTAAAGAGGGATATAATAGGTCAGCTATGATTGAATGGCGGAGTGATGTCTAATTCTGCTCCTATCACTTATGAACCACATCCCATCCCCGTCTGAACACCCCCCCCCCCCCCCTCAAAAAAAAATAATTAAAAAACCCAAATGTGGATCAGGACCCTAACGTGGGTTGTATAATCCAGCAGCCGCGTTTCACCGGACACTGATCCTTCAAGGATGGCGGGAAGGGCTGCGAGGCAGTGCCGCATCTACTCTGCTCTCCGCCGGCTCCCATTTTGTTCCCCCGATCGCACTTCGTTACCGGGAAGACACCGGACGTCCCGCCCCCCGCCGCTGATTGGCGGATCCACCCAGCAACAGGCCGAGTGGCTGCTGCCATTGGCCGACGCCTGTCCACCACCACCACCACCACCATCCTCCCTCGTTACACACACGCGCGGGGGAGCGGGACACGACTTATCATTTCAGATTTTGTTTAAAAAAGGACGAACACACAACGAATGAAAACTAGTTACGAAAAGGTTCGGCGGGAATGAGGGCCGCGGGAGAGCGCCGGGATGCGATACGTACGATGTGAGGCCGGGAGCTGCAGATCTCCGCCGAGAGCAACAAGAATAAGAGGACGATCAGCTTCTGCGTCTCCTTCCCCCACCCCCACCAACCACCAACCGCCACCGACGCTCGCGCTACAAGCCGCCCCGCCTTGCGACGTAGCGCGTCACCGCCAGCCGACCCACCCCGCCCCCACCTTGCGACGTAACGCGTCACCGCCAGCCGGCCCGCCCCAGCCTTGCGACGTGGCGCGTCACCGTCAGCCGTCCCGCCCTCGCCTTGCGACGTAGCGCGTCACCGCCAGCCGACCCGCCCCGCCCGCGCCTTGCGACGTATCGCGTCACCGCCAGCCGGCCCGCCCCAGCCTTGCGACGTGGCGCGTCACCGTCAGCCACCCCGCCCCCGCCTTGCGTCGTAGCGCGTCACCGCCAGCCGCCCCGCCCCCGCCTTGCGACGTGGCGCGTCACCGCCAGCCGGCCCGCCTTGCGACGTGGCGCGTCACCGCCTGACGTCCCCTCCCCCCCTCGTCTGCCGCCGGGACTCCGGCCACGTGGTCGGGCAGAACAAAGGGCCGGTCGTTTCTCTGAACAAGCTCCGCTCAGTCCGCCTGGACCCACCTCATCTCGCGCTCCCCAAACACTTAACTCCAACTCCCATTCCCATCCTGACCTGAAGAAGGGTTTCTGCCCGAAACGTTACCTATTTCCTTCGCTCCATAGATGCTGCTGCACCCGCTGAGTTTCTCCAGCATTTTTGTGTACCTCCCATCCTGACCTTGTGTGTTGACAGACGCTGGTTTACACTAAAGATAGACACAAAATGCTGGAGCGGGTCAGGCAGCATCTCTGGAGAGAAGGAATATGTGACATTTCGGGTCGAGACCTTTTGTTAGGGTGTAAACCAGCATCTGCAGTACCTTCCTATCCAAAACAAAAGTTTAGTGTCGCGTAAGCTCTGCTCTCGCCCCCCCACCCCCACTCTCCCCAGACGGAACAAACATAGATTTCCTCAGGTCTTCACTTTTCACCCTGTGAGGTTTTGTCCAGACCCTCTCTTTCAACGTTCTTCCCCTCCTCCCACCCTCCACAATCAGTCTGAAGAAGTATCCTGACCTGAAACCATCATCCTTGTCCTCTCCAGTGAGGCTGCCTGGCCGCTGACTTGCTCTAGCACTTTGTGTCTTGTTTTGTAAACCAGCATCTGTAGTTCCTTGTATCTACAATTATATTGATAGCTATTAGGAAGGAGAATGTAGAGGAATGGAAATATCTTGTGATATGTCGGGATCTAATGATAATTATGAGATGATATTTTGAAATGCATAAAGGAATTATTGGAACCAGCACAACTGCGTTGGGGAAAGCCAATACCTATGTGAGCGTGCTGTGGAACTTCAATAATTCTCATTGACTTTTAGAAATATAGATTGGGGCTACTAAAATAATCCCACCATTCTCCCAAAGAAAAGGGTTGCAGGACACAACAAAGTTGTATTGGTGAGACTCCATAAGGCGCTGGTCAGGCCGCATGTGGAGTGCTGTCAACACATTTGGGCCCCATATCCAAAGGATGTGCTGGCTCTGGAGAGGGTCCAGGGGAGATTTACAAGATTGATTCCAGGAATGAGTGGGTTAACTTATGACGAGCGCTTGAAAGCACTGGGCCTCTACTCGCTGGAGTTTAGAAAGTTGAGGTAACACAGAGCTGACGTGGATTTTGAAGAAGCAGCAACAAGGAGAAACAGGAAGAAGCACTGATTGGCTGGAGCCTGTGGGGAGGTGAGTCAGAGGGGGAAAACAGTTGAAAAAGAGCGGCAAAACGCAGACAGAATTAACACAGCTTACGTGGATTTTGAAGAAGCAGCAACAAGGAGAAGCAGGAAAAACACTGATTGGCTGGAGCCCATGGGGAGGAGAGACAGAGGTGAGTCAGAGGGGGAAAACAGTTGAAAAAGAGCGGCAAAACGCAGACCGACTTAACACAGAGCTGACGTGAATTTTGGAGAAGCAGGAAGAAGCACTGATTGGCTGGAGCCCGTGGGGGAGGAGAGGAAGTCACAAGGGACAAACAGTTTAAAACTGAGGAACTTGGTTTGTAAATTGGTAAATTAGGCAGTCCTAAAAGTCTTCTCCCTTATCCTTAAACTGTGACCCCTTGTTCTGGACATCCCCAACATCGGGAATAATCTTCCTGCATCTAGCCTGTCCAACCCCTTAAGAATTTTGTAAGTTTCTATAAGATGCCCCCTCAATCTTCTAAATTCTAGCGAGTACAAGCCGAGTCTATCCAGTCTTTCATCATATGAAAGTCCTGCCATCCCAGGAATCAGTCTGGTGAACCTTCTCTGTACTCCCTCTATGGCAAGAATGTCTTTCCTCAGATTAGGAGACCAAAACTGCACGCAATACTCCAGGTGTGGTCTCACCAAGACCCTGTACAACTGCAGTAGAACCTCCCTGCTCTTATACTCAAATCCTTTTGCTATGAATGCTAACATACCATTCACTTTCTTCACTGCCTGCTGCACCTGCATGCCTACTCTCAATGACTGGTGTACCATGACACCCAGGTCTCGTTGCATCTCCCCTTTTCCTAATCGGCCACCATTCAGATAATAGTCTACCTTCCTGTTTTTGCCACCAAAGTGGATAACCTCACATTTATCCACATTATACTGCATCTGCCATGCATTTGCCCACTCACCCAACCTATCCAAGTCACCTTGCAGCCTCCTAGCATCCTCCTCACAGCTAACACTGCCCCCCAGCTTCGTGTCATCCACAAACTTGGAGATGTTGCATTCAATTCCCTCATCCAGTTCATTAATATATATTGTAAATAGCTGGGGTCCCAGCGCTGAGCCTTGCGGTACCCCACTAGTCAGTGCCTGCCATTCTGAAAAGGACCCGTTTACTCCTACTCTGCTTCCTGTCTGCCAGCCAGTTCTCTATCCACATCAATACTGAACCCCCAATACCGTGTGCTTTAAGTTTGCATACTAATCTCTTATGTGGGACCTTGTCGAAAGCCTTCTGAAAGTCCAGATATAACACATCCACTGGTTATCCCTTATCCACTCTACTAGTTGCATCCTCGAAAAATTCTACAAGATTCGTCAGACATAATTTACCTTTCGTTATCCCATCTTTAATAACTGACTCTAGCATTTTCCCCACTACCGATGTTAGACCAACTGGTCTGTAATTCCCTGTTTTCTCTCTCCCTCCCTTTTTAAAAAGTGGGGTTACATTAGCTACCCTCAGGAACTACTCCAGAATCTAAAGAATTTTGAAAAATTATCACTAATGCATCCACTATTTCTGGGGCTACTTCCTTAAGTACTCTGGGGTGCAACTTATCTGGCCCTGGGGATTTATCGGCCTTTAATCTATTCAATTTACCTAACACCACTTCCGGCTAACCTGGATTTCACTCAGTTCCTCCATCTCATTTGATCCCCGGTCCCCTGCTATTTCTGGCAGATTATTTATGTCTTCCTTAGTGAAGACAGAACCAAAGTAGTTATTAAATTAGTCTGCCATGTCCTTCTTCCCCATGATCAATTCGCCTGTTTCTGACTGCAAGGGACCTACATTTGTTTTAACTAATCTTTTTCTCTTCACATATCTACAAAAACCTTTGCAGTCAGTTTTTATGTTCCCTGCCAGTTTTCTTTTATAATCTATTTTCCCTTTCCTAATTAAGCCCTTTGTCCTCCTCTGCTGGGCTCTGAATTTCTCCCAGTCCCCTGGTAGGTTGCTTTTTCTGGCTAATTTGTATGCTTCATCTTTTGTTTTGATACTATCCCTGATTTCCCTTGTTATCCACGGATGCACTACCTTCCCTGATTTATTATTTTGCCAAACTGGGTTGAACAATTGTTGTCGTTCATCCATGCAGTCTTTAAATGCCTTCCATTGCATATCCACCGTCAACCCTTTAAGAATCAATGGCCAGTCTATCTTGGCCAATTCACGTTTCATACCCTCAAAGTTACCTTTCTTTAAGTTCAGGACCCTTGTTTCTGAATTAACAATGTCACTCTCCATCCTAATGAAGAACTCAACCATATTATGGTCACTCTTGCCCAAGGGGCCACGCACAACAAGACTGCTAACTAAACCTTCCTCATTAATCAATACCCAGTCTAGAATAGCCTGATCTCTCGTTGGTTCCTCTACATGTTGGTTTAGAAAACTATCCCGCATACATTCCAAGAAATCCTCTTCCGCAGCACCCCTGCCAATTTGATTCACCCAATCTATATGTAGATTGAAGTCACCCATTATAACTGTTTTACCTTTGTTACACGCATTTCTAATTTCCTGTTTGATGCCATCCCCAACTCCACTACTACTGTTAGGTGGCCTGTACACAACTCCCACTAGCGTTTTCTGCCCCTTAGTGTTTTTCAGCTCTACCCATATCAATTCCACATCCTCCAAGCTAATGTCCTTCCTTTCTATTGTGTTAATCTCTCTATCCAGCAACGCTACCCCACCTCCTTTATCCTTGTCTATCCCTCCTGAATATTGAATATCCCTGGATGTTCAGCTCCCAGCCTTGGTCACCCTGGAGCCATGTCTCTGTGATCCCAACTATATCATATTCATTAATAAATATCTGCACATTCAACTCATCCACCTTATTACGAATACTCCTTGCATTGAGACACACAGCCTTCAGGCTTGTTTTCTGTTTTTAATTTATGTATTTGTGATGTCTTTATAACTTATTTTACTCTGATTATATGATTATATGTTTCTTTGTTAAATTGTAAGGTGTCCTAGAGACTTTTGTATAGGCGCCCTTAAAATAAAATCTATTATTATTATTATTATTATTATACAATTATGTTGAAAAGTGGCCCTTTTTGATTTTTGCCCTGGATTTGTCTGCCTGCCACTTTTACTTTTCACCTTGCTACCTATTGCTTCTACCCTCATTTTACACCCCTCTGTCTCTCTGCTCTTGCACCCATCCCCCTGTCACATTAGTTTAAATCCTCCCCGACATCACTAGCAAACTCCCCCAAGGACATTGGTTCCATTCCAGCCCAGGTGCAGACCGTCCTGTTTGTACTGGTCCCACCTCCCCCAGAACTGGTTCCAATGCCCTAAAAATTTGAATCCCTCCCCCTTGCACCATTTTCCAAGCCACGTATTCATCTGCAATATCCTCCTATTTCTACTCTGACTAGCCCGTGGCACTGGTAGTAATCCAGAGATTATTACCTTTGAGGTCCTACTTTTAAGTTTATCTCCTAGCTCCCTAAATTCACCTTGTAGGACCTCATCCCGTATGTGGGAGGTCAAGGACTCCGCTGGTGCCTCTGGCTGCTACAAGTGTGAGAAGTGCATCCAGGTACTGCTCCTGAAGGACAGTGTTGGAGAACTGGAGAAGCAAGTGGATGAAGGTTCATCCGAGAGGCTGAGTCGTTCCTCGATGAGTCCTACAGCAAGATTGTTACACCAAAGGTACAGGAAGAGGGAGGGTGGGTGACAGTGAGAAACGGAAGTAAACATGGAATGCACAGGTTCCCAGGTGTTTTACCTCTTGTGAACAGCTTCACCCACTTAAAAGCTATCGGGACAGAAGACATTGATGCACTAAGCGGCGCACTGGCTTGCGATGCAAAAAGGGCTGTTGAGCCAAAACCAATGAGGCTGACGTCAGGCAACGCAGTGGTGGTTGGAGACTCCATTGTGAGAGGTATGGACAGGAGTTTCAGCGACAACAGACGGGATTCGAGGATGGTGTGCTGCCCCCCGGGTGCCAGGATCCAGGATGTCACGGACAGAGTGCAGAAAATCCTCAAGGGCGAAGGTGAACAGCCGGAAGTTGTGCATGTTGGCACAAACGATGTCGGAAAGGAGGGGATGAATATTCTGAAGCGTGACTTTAAAAAGCTCGGAAAAGTGCTGAAAAGCAGGACCTACAGGGTGGTTATCTCCGGTTTGCTTCCAGTTCCTCGTGCTGGCGAGAGCAGGAACAGGGAGATATAGGACCTGAAAGTGTGGCTGGGGAACTGGTGCAGGGGGCAGGGATTTAGATTCTTAGACCACTGGGATCTGTTTTGGAGTAGGGGAGAACTGTACAAAAGGGACGGATTGCTCCTTAACAGGTGGGGGACCGGCATTCTGGCAGGCAGGTTTGCCACTGCGACACAGGTGGTTTTAAACTATATAAAGGGTGGGGGGGGGGGGGGTTGTCAAATGGTATAGTCAAGGACGGAGTTAAAGGGAAAGGGAGTAAAGGGATAGTTAATGACCCCAGAATTAACGGGAAAGAAAGCTCACAAAGGGATAGGAGAGTATGGCCAAGTATAGTAGAGATCGATGTGAATGGTGAGATGCATAAGGAATTAAAAGTACTGTGTTTGAATGCGCGAAGTATAAGAAGTAAAGTAGATGAGCTTGAGGTTCAGATAGAGGTTGGTAGATATGACATTGTGGGGATTACCGAGACGTGGCTGCAGGAGGATCGGGTCTTGGAACTTAATATTCAGGGTTATACATCCTATAGAAAGGACAGGCAGGTGGGCAGAAGAGGGGGGTGTAGCTCTTCTGGTGAGGAATGGAATTCAGCCCCTTGCGATGGAAGACATGGGGACTGACGAGGTATAGTCACTGTGGATTGAGTTGAGGAATTGCAAAGGCAAGAAGACACTAATTGGTGTTAACGAACAGACCCCCAAATAGTAGCCCAGATGTAGGGTGTAGGTTGCAGCAGGAGTTAAAACTGGCATGTAACAAAGGTAATGCCACTGTGGTGATGAGGGATTTCAATATGCAGGTAGACTGGGAAAATCAGGTCATTTCAAGACCCCAAGAAAGAGAGTTTGTAGAGAGCCTCCGAGATGGATTCTTAGAGCAGCTTGTAATGGAGCCGACCAGAGAACAGGCAATTCTGGATTTAGTGTTGTCCAATGAACCAAATTTGATAAGAGAACTCGAGGTAACCGCTAGGAGGTAGTGATCATAATATGATTAGTTTTAAGCTGCAATTTGAGAAGGAGAAGGTTAAATCGGAAGTGGCAGGTATGCAGCTGAACAAAGGATTATGACGGCAAGAGAGAGGAGCTGGCCAAGGTAGACTGGAAAGGGATACTAGCAGGAATGACGGTGGAACAGCAATGGCAGGAATATCTGGGCACAATCCGGAAGACACAGGATCATTTCATTCCAAAAAGGAAGAAAGATTCTAAGGGGAGTAGGAGGCAACCGTGGCTGTCAAGAGAAGTTAGGGATAGAATAAAACTAAAAGAAAAGATGTATAACACAGCAAAGAGTAGCTGTAAGCCAGAGGATTGGGAAACTTTCATAGGACAACAGAAGGAAACAAAACGGGCAATACGGGCTGAAAAGATAAAACAAGACCTATTACCATACACACCCTCATATTCACTAAGACATATTCAGCAACCCTTCCTTTTCATTCCAAGAACTAACAAAGAAATTGGGAGACGTGCATACCATAGTACCATAAGAACTATTAGCTCATTTCATCTATTTAAAAATACACTTTTACCTTTCCTTATAAAACCATGTACCTGTTTCTAGTATTAGAGTCTTCGAGCTCCTTTATCTAGCTTGCTCTGAGTGTGATCATTTGGCATAACTATTGTATATGCATGGCCATTACACTTATGTATTATTGTATTGCATAGTGTAACAAGGTCTTATATTGTATTATGTCACAATATAATGAAATAATATATGATGTAATAATGTTGATAGTATGTATTAACGTACGATGTATGATAGGTGGTATATGGTATTATGCACTAACATTATGCTGTAACACATAACTTTTGTTATTATTGGATTTGTAAAGTTAATTAACAATTGTTATAAACTATAACAAGTGGGGATGGAGGGGTTTTGGGATTGGTGTGTGGGTAGGTGGGTCAATGAGAGCCTCTATGTATGTTATGTCTTGTGCTGTATGTTCTATGTTGGACCCCCTCGAAAACGAGATAACTGTCCATCTCAAGCGGTTATCCATGAATAAACCTGTTTCAAGTACGAAGGGAAGCTGTCCAAGAATATAAAGAAGGACAGTAAAAGCTTCTTTAGATATGTCTTGGGAAAAAGAGTAGCAAAGTCAAATGTGGGTCCCTTGAAGGCAGACATGGGTGAAATTATTATGGGGAACAAGGAAATGGCAGAAGAGTTGAACAGGTACTTCGGATCTGTGTTCACTAAGGAAGACACAAACAATCTCCCAGAAGTACTGGAGGACAGAGGATCTAAGGGGGTCGAGGAACTGAAATAAATTTTCATTGCGCGAGAAATAGTATTGGGTAGGCTAATGGGACTGAAGGATGATAAATCCCCTGGGCCTGATGGTCTACATCCCAGGGTCCTCAGGGAGGTGGCTCTAGAAATAGTGGACGCATTGGTGATCATTTTCCAATGTTCAATAGATTCAGGATCAGTTCCTGTGGATTGGAGGATAGCTAATGTTATCCCACTTTTCAAGAAAGGAGCGAGAGAGAAAACGGGAATTACAGACCTGTTAGCCTGACTTCGATGGTGGGAAAGATGCCGGAGTCAATTATTAAAGAGGTAATAATGGGGCATTTGGATAGCAGTAAAAGGATTAGTCCAAGTCAGCATGGATTTATGAAAGGAAAATCATGCTTGACTATTCTTCTGGAATTTTTTGAGGATGTGACAAGTAAAATGGATGAAGGGGAGCCAGTGGATGTAGTGTATCTAGACTTTCAGAAAGCCTTTGATAAGGTCCCGCAAGGGAGACTGGTGACTAAAATTAGAGCACATGGTATTGGGGGTAGGGTGTTGACGTGGATAGAAAATTGGTTGGCAGACAGGAAGCAAACAGTAGGAGTGAACGGGTCCTTTTCAGAATGGCAAGCAGTGGCGAGTGGAGTGTCGCACGGCTCGGTGTTGGGGCCGTAACTGTTTACCATATATATTAATGATTTGGAAGAGGGAATTAGGAGTAACACTAGCAAGTTTGAGGATGACACAAAGCTGGGAGGCAGTGTGAACTGTGAAGAGGATGTTAGGAGGTTGCAGGGTGACCTGGACAGGTTGAGTGAGTGGGCAGATGCAGTATAATATAGATAAATTTGAGGTTATCCACTTTGGTGGCAAAAACAAGGGGGTAGATTATTATCTCAATGGGGTTAGGTTAGGTAAGGGGGAGGTACAGCGAGACCTGGGTGTCCTTGTACACCGGTCACTGAAAGTTGGCGTGCAGGTACAGCAGGCAGTGTAGAAAGCTAATGGAATGTTGACCTTCATAACAAGAGGATTTCAGTATAGGAGTAAAGAGGTTCTTCTGCAGTTGTATAGGGCTCTGGTAAGACCACATCTGGAGTATTGTGTACAGGACATCCTTGTGATTGAGGCAGTGCAGCGTAGGTTCACGAGATTGATCCCTGGGATGGCGGGACTGTCATATGAGGAAAGATTGAAAAGACTAGGCTTGTATTCACTGTAGTTTAGAAGGAAGAGGGGGATCTTATAGAAACATATAAAATTGTAAAAGGACTGGACAAGCAAGATGCAGGAAAAATGTTCCCAATGTTGGGTGAGTCCAGAACCAGGGGCCACAGTCTTAGAATAAAGGGGAGGCCATTTAAGACTGAGGTGAGAAAAAACGTTTTCACCCAGAGAGTTGTGAATGTGTGGAATTCCCTGCCACAGAGGGTAGTGGGGGCCAAATCACTGGATGGATTTAAGAGAGAGTTAGATAAAGCTCCAAGGGCTAGTGGAATCAAGGGATATGGGGAGAAGGCAGGCACGGGTTATTGATTGGGGACGATCAGCCATGATCGCAATGAATGGTGATGCTGGCTCGAAGGGCCGAATGGCCTACTCCTGCACCTATTTTCTATGTTTCTATGAGGGGGACCTCATTGAAACTTACAGAATAATGAAAGGCATAGATAGAGTGGATGTGGAAAGTATGTTTCCACTGGTGGGAGAGTCTAGGACAGGAGGTCATAGCATTAAAATTAAAGGGCGCTTTTTTAGAAAGGAGGTGAGGAGGAACTTCTTTAATCGGAGGGTAGTTAATCTGTGAAATTCATTGAGCCAGGGGGCTGTGGAGGCCAAGTCAGTGGATATTTTTAAGCAAGAGATAGACAAATTCTTGATTATAATGTGTCAATAAACAATAGGTGCAGGAGTAGGCCATTCGGCCCTTCGAGCCAGCACCGCCATTCTATATGATCATGGCTGATCATCCACAATTAGTACCCCGTTTCTGCCTTCTCCCTATATCCCCTGACTCCAGTATCTTTAAGAGTCCTATCGAGCTCTCTCTTGAAAGTATCCAGATAACCGGCCTCCAGCGCCCTCTGAGGCAGAGAATTCCACAGACTCACAACTCTCTGTGAAAAAGTGTTTCATCATCTCTGTTCTAAATGGCTTACCCCTTATTCTTAAACTGTGGCCCCTGATTCTGGACTCCCCCAACATCGTGAGCATGTTTCCTGCCTCTAGCGTATCCAAACCCTTAACAATCTTATGTTTCAATAAGATGGCCTCTCATCCTTTTAAATTCCAGACTATACAAGCCCAGCTGCTCCATTCTCTCAGCATATGACAGTCCCGCAATCCCGGGAATTAACCGTGAACCTAAGATACACTCCCTCAATAGCAAGAATGTCCTTCCTCAAGCAGGAGACCAAAACTGAACACAATACTCCAAGGGTGGCCTCACTAGGGCCCTGTACAACTGCAGAAGGATCTCTTTGCTCTTATACTCAACTCCTCTTGTTATAGAGGCCAACATGCCATTCGCTTTCTTCACTGCCTGCTGTACCTGCATGCTTATTTTCATTGACTGATGAACAAGGACCCCCAGATCCCATTGTACTTCCCCTTTTCCAAACCTGGCACCGTTTAGATAATAATCTGCCTTCCTGTTTTTGCTACAAACGTGGATAACCTCACATTTATCCACATTAAACTGCATTTGCCATGCATCTGCCCACTCACCCAACCTGTCAAAGTCACCCTGCATTCTCATAGCATCCTCCTCACAATTCACACTGCCACCCAGCTTTGTGTTATCTGCAAATTTGCTAATGTTACTTGTGATCCCTTCGTCTAAATCATTGATGTATATTGTAAATAGCTGCGGTCCCAGCACCGAACCTTGCGGTACCCCTCTAGTCACTGCCAGCCATTCTGAAAGGGAGCCGTTAATCCCTACTCTTTGTTTCCTGTCTGCAACCAATTTTCTATCCATGTCAGCACTCTACCCCCAATACCTAATTTTGCCCACTAATCTCCTATGTGGGACCTTATCAAATGCTTTCTGAAAGTCCAGGTACACTACATCCACTGGCTCTCCCTTGTCCATTTTCCTAGTTACATCCTCAATAAATTCCAGAAGATTAGTCAAGCCTGATTTCCACTTCGTCAATCCATGCTCACTCAGACCGATCCTGTTACTGCTATCAAAATGTGCCGCTATTTCATCTTTTATGATTGACTCCAACGTCTTCTCCACCACCGATGTCAGGCTAACTAGTCTATAATTCCCTGTTTTCTCTCTCCCGCCTTTCTTAAAAAGTGGGATAACATTAGCTACCCTCGAATCCACAGGAACTGATCCTGAATCTATAGAACATTGGAAAATGATCATCAATGCGTCCACGATTTCTAGAGCCACTTCCTTAAGTACACTGGGATGCAGACCATCAGGCCCTGGGAATTTATCAGTCTTCAGTCCCATCAGTCTACCCAACACCATTTCCAGTCTAATGTGGATTTCCTTCAGTTCCTCCATCACCCCTGATCCTCTGGCCATTAGTAGATCTTGAAGATTGTTTGTGTCGTCCTTAGTGAAGATGGATCCAAAGTACCTGTTCAACTCATTTACCATTGCCTTGTTCCCCATAATCAATTCACCTTTTTCAGTCTTCAAGGGTCCAACTTTGGTCTGAACTAATTTTTTCCTCTTCAGATACCTAAAGAAGCTTTTACTACCCTCCTTTATATTCTTGGCTAGCTTACCTTCGCACTTCATCTTTTCTCCCTGTATTGCTTTTTTAATTATCTTCTATTGGTCTTTAAACATTACCCAATCCTCTGGCTTCCAGCTCATCTTTGCTATGTGGTACTTCTCTGTCATTTTTATACTGTCCCTGACTTTCCTTGTCAGCCACGGTTGCCCCTTACTCCCCTTGGAATCTTTCTCTTTGAAATAAACTGATCCTGCAACTTCTGTATTATTCCCTGAAACACCTGCCATTGTTGTTCCACTGTCATCCCTGCTAGGGTATCTTTCCAGTCAACTTTGGCCAGCTCCTTCCTCATGGCTCCATAGTCCCCTTTGTTCAACTGTAATACTGACACTTCCGATTTTCCCTTCTCCCTCTCAATTTGAAGATTAAAACTTACCATATTATGGTCACTACCTCCTAAAGCCTCCTTAACCTCGTTCCCTTAACAAATCTGGTTCATTACACAACACTAAATCCAGAATTGCCTTCTCCCTGGTAGGCTCCAATACAAGCTGCTCCAAGAATCCATCACAGAGGCACTCTACAAACTCCCTTTCTTGGGTCCACTACCAACCTGATTTTCCCAGTCTACCTGCATGTTGAAATCTCCCATAACAACCATTTCATTACCTTTATGACATGCCAATTTTAACTCTTAATTCAACTTGCACCCTATATCCAGGCTACTGTTTGGGGGCTTGTAGATAAGTCCCATTACGTTTTTTTTACCCTTACAATTCCTTAGTTCTATCCATACTGACTCCACATCTCTTGTTTCAATTTCACCCCTTGCAAGGGACTGAATTTAATTCCTCACCTACAGAGCTACCCCACCCTCTCTGCCCACCTGTCCGTCTTTTCGATAGGATGCACACCCTTGAATATTCAGTTCCCAACCCTGGCCCTCTTGCAGCCATGTCTCTGTAATTCCCACATCATCCTTGCCAATTTCTAACTGAGCCTCAAGCTCGTCCACTTTATTTCTTATACTTCGCGCATTCATATTCAACACTTTGACTTCGGTATTCACCTCCCCTCTCACACCACTCACTATTGACCCTGACCTTACTCTCTTATCCCTTCTTGAACTTTCCTTCCCATTAATTCGGGAGTCTTTTGTCACGTTTCCTGTACTCACTTCCCCTTGAACTATTTCTTTATACTCCCAATTTGTCAATCCCCCCCCCAGGTTATGGGAGAAGGCAGGAAAATGGGATTTGGAGGCAGAGATCAGCCATGATTGAATGGCAGAGTAGACTTGATGGGCCGAATGGCTTAATTCTACTCCCATAACTTGTGAACCTTTTTTCGATGCAAGCCTATATTTAATTGAAACAATGGTGAAACATTTACAATTTATCAATTAAGGTTTCCATAACGACCACAAATCTAGTTTTTTTTTACTGGAGAAAAGACAATCCTTGAATCTTAATAAGCAGGTGAATGCAGTGAACCAATATTACCCTTTTGTAATCACCTTCTGTGCAATAAAACAAAATTAACAATGAGCCTACAGGAAAATTCCAAAAGCAAAATGGAAAAATGGAGGAAAAATGTTCGCAATGTTGGGCGAGTCCAGAACCAGGGGCCACAGTCTTAGAATAAAGGGGAAGCCATTGGAGACTGAGGTGAGAAAAAACGTTTTCACCCAGAGAGTTGTGAATTTGTGGAATTCCCTGCCACAGAGGGCAGTGGAAGCCAAGTCACTGGATGGATTTAAGAGAGAGTTAGATAGAGCTCTAGGGCTAGTGGAATCAAGGGATTATGGGGAGAAGGCAGGCACGGGTTATTGATTGGGGACGACCAGCCATGATCACAATGAATGGTGGTGCTGGCTCGAAGGGCCGAATGGCCTCCTCGTGCACTTATTTTCTATGTTTCTAAAATTAAGGTGTGACTCAACAATGGTTGTGAACATTCAGGACAAGTGTTGCAACATGTTTTTTCAAACAGTGCGTCATGCTGCATGATAGGTCAAATATTTATGACTGCAAATGCATACAGCTGAAGCACTACATACCTTTGTGAACTTACAGCTGGTTCACTAAAGCTTGAAAGCTTTAATAAGATCAAATACAGTACTAATATAGTAGCCACCTAATAATTGACCACATAAGCATTAGTAATAATCAAATACTACCTTAATTCCTTATTTGATTATAGTTTATTCTAGCAATTGCACAGAACCATAGCTCCCAAACACTCAACCCATTATGTTCCATGTCAAATAGTTAAGACAATAAAGAAATGACATAGGATCAGAGGGTGTAGAATCCTTGCGGGTAGACTTAAGAAACAGCAAGGATAAAAAGACCCATATAGGAGTTATATGCAGACCTCCAAACAATAGCCAGAATGTAGGGTACAAATTACATCAGATAGAAAAGGCATGTAAGAAAGCCAATGTTACAGTGGTGATGGGGATTTCAACATGCAGGTAGACTGGGGGGAAATGGTTGGTACTGGCTGCTAAGAGACAGAATTTGAAGGACCCCATAGAAGGCTGTGATCATAATATGATAGAATTCAACCTGCAGTTTGAGAGAGCGAAGCTGAAATCAGATGTATCGATATTACTGTTGAGTAAAGGTAACAACAGAGGAATGAGGGATGAGCATGTCTAAAGTTGATTGGAAAGGAAACCTAATAAGGATGACGTTCGAGCAACAATGGCAGGATTTTCTGGGAGTTATTTGGAAGAAATCTTTTGGACACCTGCAGACTGTGACAAGGTTTGAATACTATAACTAGCAATGTTACAACATTTTGAGATTTAAAAAATCAAGTCTGCAATTTATCCCATCAGATAAAGCATAGAAAGAAGTTTAATTTGACACCTAATTCACTTTCATATCTTCAGTATTAAAAAAGTTATGGCCATTTTCATACTCGGAAATTAGCATCTTGTTCCCTATTGCTTTTCCATTGACTTAACACAAAAGCTGTGATCGAGGACAGTCAAAAGCCATAAACTTTCTTAAAAATTAAGAGAACTGAAAGAAATTTTCAGTTATAATAGATTGAAGCATTCTGAAACAAATATGAAACAATCTTACTTGGATGACCTGAAATTAAAGCATATAATTAGTTAGTTACTCAATTGTAGCTAATTACATAATTCAATTACTAGATCAAAACATCTATCCATTTCTTAAGAAAAAGATCAACATTTTTAAATAGCCGAAGTGTCCAAATAATATACACACAAGAATTCACAATATAAACATGATTTTTAAATCTAATTGTCATGGATTTATAGGCCAAATGGAAGGAATTTAGTGTTTAATACCTGCAAATTAATGGCCATTTAAATCATCTTGCGAGTGGGTTTTTCTGGAACGCGACCATTTAGAACGTTGTGGTTGCGGTGAATTTAAACCCCATATCGGCAGGAAAAATACTGCCGGTTCGTATGGGTGAAAAAATCACCATTTTGCAATGTAAAATGTGAATTAAAGGCATCTTAAGGAGTACTTTTATACATAAAATAAACGGCTTTCCTTTACCTGTCCCGTGCGTGAAATCCGTCCCCGTTGCTGGCGTTGACGACTTTAGAAACTGATTTTTAAATTACTCCAGCGCTGAACTTGTCGGGCGATTTAAAAAAAAAAAATTTCATAGAACGCCCGTCTGAAAGATTCTTCAGCAAAAGCTTGCACTCCGAGAAAATATAATCCAGGACAGGTAGGTGAAAACCACATTTTAACCCCTCCCCCCCCCCCCCTCAAAGGCACCAAAATCGCGCACACAGCCAGTGGCAGAACTGCAGCGCCGCTGAAGGTAAGTTTTGTAACATACCTACTATAACTGGCTGCAAAGGAAAGTCAGGCAACATCACTGGTGATAGTGCAGCCCTATCTGATGAACAATACATTCTTTGCCCACTTTGAGCAGAAGGTAAATGGGGACGATGACATCTGTCCCATCAGACTTAAGTGTTCCTCTTCCCAGGGTCACTATTGCAGAAGTTAGATCGGCTTTCCTGAGGGTGAACCCATGGAAAAAAACTGGCCCGGATGTATCTGTGCACTGTGTACGGCTTGATTGTAATTGTGTATAGTTTTTCCACTGACTGGATAGCATGCAACAAAAATACTTTTCATTGTACCCCAGTACACGTGACTATAAACTAAAGTAAACTAAACTAAGACACGGGAACTTTTTATCCCAAAGAGGAAGAAACATTCTAAGGGGAGAATGAGTTACCGTGGCTGACAAAGGAAGTCAAAGGCAGCATAAAAACAAAAATGATGTACATAATATGGCAAAGATTAGTGGGAAACTTAATAAAACAGAAGGCAACTAAAAAAAACAATGGGGAGAAAAGGTGAAATAGACAATAAGTGCAGGAGTAGGCCATTCGGCCCTTCGAGCCAGCACCACCATTCAATATGATCATATTGGTGAAATATGATGGTAAGCTAGTCAATAAGCTAGTCACATCCGCCATGTTGTCAAAACATCATTTTTTCACCTCCGCAACATTGCAAAAATCAGATCGTCTCTCACACCCCCCGCTGCTGAAAGACTCATCCATGCCTTCATCTCCTCCCGACTGGACTACTGTAACTCTCTTCTTTTCGGAATCAATTCCAGCAGCATCAAACGACTCCAACTGGTCCAGAATGCAGCCGCCCGACTCATTACCCACACCAACTCCTGGCACCACATCACCCCAGTTCTCAAAGAACTTCACTGGCTTCCCATTTCCCACCGGATCACCTACAAAATCCTGGTCCTCACCTACAAAGCCCTCAACAACCTGGCCCCCCCTTATCTCATTGACCTCCTCTCCCCCTACCAACCCTCACGGTCCCTCAGATCCACATCAGCTGGTCTCCTCTCCACTCCGAATTCAAACCTCTGCACTTTTGGAGGCAGAGCCTTCTCCAGGGCAGCTCCCAGGCTCTGGAATTCCCTCCCACAACCGGTCCGAAATTCTGAGTCCCTCACCATCTTCCAGTCCCGCCTCAAGACCCATCTCTTCACCTCTGCATACCCTTAGTCCCATGTTCCCCTCCCCTCTGTCTTACTGCTCTATTTTGTTTTGTTTATTCCTGACTCTCAATTGTAAAGCGACTTTGAGTCCTGAAAAGCGCTATATAAAATAAATCTATTATTATTATTATTATTAATAATATAAAAGAGGATACCAAAGCATTTTTCAGATATATAAAGGGTAAAAGAGAAGCAAGAGTGGACATGGACCTTTGGGAAATTACCTTGTAGTAGTAATGAGGAACAAAGAAATGGCAGATGAACTGAATGCTTTTGTTTGTGTTAATCTTCATAATGGAAAGCACCAACAACATGCCAGAAATTCAAGAGGGTCAGGGGGAAGATGTGAGTACAATCATTGTTACAAACGAGAAGGCACTGTTTAAGAAGGAAGGAAAGTAAAGACCCGTTTAGCCTCATTGCAGTTGTTGGTAAGATTTTAATGTCCGTTATGAAGGAAGAGGTTTCACACTACTTTGTAGCACATGATAAAATAGAACAAAATCAGCATGGTTTTGTTATGGGGAGATCTTGCCTGACAAGCAGGATTTCAGAAGGCCTTCAATAATGTGCCACATATGAGGCTGCTAAAAAAGATGCAAATCCATGGCATTAGAGGAAATATACTAGCATGAATAAAAAAATTGGATGTGGCAAAGAATGGGAATAAAAGAGGCCTTTTACCAGTTGACTGCCTAGAGGTGTTCTGCACGGGCAATGTTGGATCTGCTACCTTTCATGTTATATGTTTATGATCTGGATGATCATAGCAGTGGCTGCCTCGCCAACAGTCTGTCTGTCCCCTCTTTGTTTTTATTATTTTAAGTATGTTATAAAACTTTGTTTTGGTGTTTCTTAGTTTGTTTTGTGTGGGGGATGGGGAGGGGAGGAATTGGGGGAAACTTTTTTTATCACTTACCTCGACGGAGATGCAATTTTTCTCCGTATCGCATCTCCGTCCCCCCTGCGGCCTAACAACGTGGAATGGTGCGGCCTTTCCTGAAGACCAGCCCGGCGCTTCAAGCCGCGGGCGCTGCGATCGGGAGCGCATCGAGAGCTGCGATCTTTTGCCGAGGAACGCCTGTGAAAGAGCTCCAAACTCGGGACCTGTGGACTTTAACACCGTGAAGCCCGCTGTCTCCTTTAAGAAAAGGCCGACTCGGGTGCTCCATGCCGCGAAGGGTTCCAATCCATCCCGACGCGAGTTTTGATCATCCCGACGCAAGGGCTTCGGACATCAGACCGTCGGCAGCTGCGACTGCAGAGGGTTCAACAGCCCCAACCACAGGTGAACAAAAAAAGGAAGATGATTGAACTTTATTACCTTCCATCACAGTGAGGAATGTGGATTCCGCTGTGGTGGATGTTTATGTTCAATTTTATTTTATTTTATTTTACATGCTGTGTGTCATGCTTTTTTTTACTTAGTATGGCTGTATGGTAACTCATATCACTGAACCTTAATTGGTACATGTGATAATAAATTTGAACTTGAACTAATAGCTTAGTGGCCATGTTTGTGGATGATACAAAGATAGGTGGAGGGGCAGGTAGTGTAGAAGAAGCAGGGAGTCTGCAAAAGGAATTGGACAGTTTGGGATAGTAGGCAAAGAGTTGGCAAATGGAATATAGCGTAGCAAAGTGTACTGTCATGCATTTTGGTAGAAGGAATAAAGGCATAGATTATTTACTAAATGGAGAGATGATGCAGAAATTGGAGGTGCAAGGGTGGTGCCGGTGCATGATTCCCAAAATGGTAATTTGGTTGAGACATTAATTAAGGATTCAAATGCTATGTTCGCATTCATTTCAAGGGGACTAGAATATCATAGCAAGGATGTAATGCCGAAGGCGCTGGTCTGACCACATTTGGAATATTGTGAACAGTTTTGGGCCCCATATCTGAGGAAAGATGGGCTGGCTTTGGAGAACCTCCAAAGGAGGTTTATGAGAATGATCCCAGGGATAATTGGATTATCATATGTGGAGTGTTTGACGGCTCTGGGCGTGTACTCACTGGAGTTTAGAAGGATGAGGGGGATCGCATTGAAACCAAGAAAGCAGGAGAGTCTAGGACCAGAGGGCACAGAATAAAAGGACGTACCTTTAGAATGGAGTTGAGGGGGAATTTCTTTAACCAGAGGGTGGTAAATCTGTGGAATTAATTGCCACAGACGGCTGTGAAGGCCATATCACTGGGTATTTTTAAAGTGAAGTGATAGGTTCATGATTAGTAAGAGGAGAAGGTAGGTGAATGGGGTTGAGAGGGAAAAATAGATCAGCCATTTGATGTGCCAAATGACCCAATAGTGCTTCAATCCAATGTCTTATGATCCAATGATTTAAACACTTTAGTAATGTCAGCAAATGGCTAAATCACCACAATAGGACTTGTTGCTCTCACAAAGAGAAAAAAGATGGATTAACTATCTGTTTACTAGTTAATTAACAAATGGACAGTTAATCCATCTTACTTTCCATTTTCATGACTCTCACCGCAGGCTAGTTGGAAATGATTGTAGCACAGCATTGGAAGTGGTTTATTAAATCCATGAATGACAGACAAACTGCTCTGGCAATGATAAACTGTCCATCTTCCTTCTTTTGACTTCACCACATTTGACCTGTTTGACTGTAACATCCTTCAGCAATGTATCCATCTTAAAGCTGGTTGCTTTCCTATCCCTATCGCAACTTAAAAATCTTTTGTAATGGCTTAGGCTCAGGTTTATTCTTATTACGTGTACTGAGGTACAGTGAAAAGCTTTGTTTTGCATGTTCTCCAAACAGATCAGATAATATTATATATGAATACAATCCAGTCAAACTCAAGTACCATAGATAGAGCAAAGGGGAAGATACAGAGTGTAGAATATAGTTCTCGGATTCCAATCTTAATTCAGTATCTTGAGACTCCTCCAAAAACAATTTTTTGGTTCCATATAGCTCTCAGCTGTTATACAGAGTACATTTTTGAAAATAAACTTACTGTCATTGGGTGCTTGATGCAACAGGCCTCAATCAGTTGGACTTGTAATACAAGGGCCAGCAATGGCATTGTTCAATGAAGACTCAGATTTGGGGAACATATTTTAAAATTAAGAAGTGTTTAAATCGAACGAAAAGGTTACTTCATCTGGCAAATTTGTGACAATGAGATTTTATTTTAAATTGTTCCTTGAATCTTTCGGTTTTATTGACATAATTTCACTTTTATTCCAATTTATTCTATATCCAGAAAAAGATCTGAAGTCTTCAATTAAATTTAATATATTTGGTATAGTGATTTGAGGTTTTGTAATATACAATAATATATCATCCGCGTATAAAGATATTTTATTATATGAGTCTTTAGTATTATATCCATGAATATCAGGGTGTATTCTAATTTTTTCTGCTAGCGGTTCAATAATGAGAGCAAACAGCTGTGGTGATAATGAGCATCCTTGTCTATTTCCCCTTGATAGTTGAAATTTCGAGGATAATATGTTATTAGTAAGTATTCTAGCTGTAGGTTTGTTATATAGTAACTTAATCCATAAAATAAAATTCTCTCCCAGTTGAAATTTTTGTAATACTTTATCCATATAATTCCATTCTACTTGATCAAATGCTTTTTCAGCATCCAGCGAAATAATTGATAATTCTTGATCTTCAGATTTGTGTGAGTGCATTATGTTGAGTAGACGTCTCATATTATTAGAGGAGTATCTCTTAGGGATAAACCCTGTCTGATCTGGGTTTATTAATTTACTAATGTATTTACTTAATCTTCTGGCTAATGTTTTCGCTAATATTTTTTGATCTGTGTTTAACAATGCTATAGCTCTATATGAGCCAGGTTCTTCTAAATCCTTATTTTTCTTAGGTATTAATGTAATCGTTGATTCCGCTAATGTATCAGGTAGTATTCGTTTTTTAAAAGCGTATTGGTACATTTTTTGTAATCTTGGTATTATTTTATCATAAAAGCTTTTATAAAATTCATTAGTAAATCCATCAGGGCCTGGTGTTTTTCCATTTTTTAGTGAGTTTATTGTATCTTCTAATTCCTTAATTGAGATTTGTGCACCCAGTTCCTCTTGTTCCTTCAGCTCTAACTTTGGAAGATTACAGGTATCCAAGAACTTTGTGATATTATTGGAATCAATTATCGTTTTAGATGTATACAAATTCTCGTAAAATTGCGCAAATCTTTTATTAGTATCCTTCGGTGTTGTTAATAATTCCCCTTTATCTGATTTGATCTTTGGTATAGTATGTTCCTTTTCTCGTTTTTTTAGCTGGCGAGCCAAAAGTTTATGCGGTTTATCCCCAAATTCAAAGTGCTCTTGTTTTGTAATTTGAAAAAGTCTTATAAGTTTGGCAGATAATAATTTATTTAATTTAAATTTTAAAATTATTATTTTATTATGTTTATCTATTGATGGATCTTTAGCATTATCTATATCCATTTGTCTAATAAGTTCTTCTAACTGTCTTTGTTCATTCTTATTCTTTTTATTTTGAAAAGCTTGATATGAAATTATAATACCCCTAATGTATGCTTTAAAAGATTCCCAAAGTAAAGTAGGCGATATATCTGAAGTATCATTTGTTTGAAAAAAGACCTCCATTTGTTCTTTTAAATATATACTCGCTTGTGGATCTTTTAAAATTTGAGAGTTAAATCTCCAGAATGAATTATTCTTAGACAATCCTTCCAGTTTTAAAAAGAAAGTTAGTGGAGAATGGTCTGAAATTGAATTTGTATGATATATTGCATTAGATGTTTGGGGAATTAATTTTGTATCCAGCAGAAAGTAGTCTATACGTGAGTATGTCTTATGTACCATTGAGTAAAACGAATATTCCCTGCCAGTTGGATTCACAATTCTCCAAACATCTGCTATATTAGTGTTATTTATGTAGGTATTGAGGAGTTCCCCAGTTTTCGATTTCATATTCCCTCTCTGTTTTTGACTTGATTTATCTAAGTACGGATCTAAAACACAGTTAAAGTCTCCGCCTATTATAACATTTTGATAGTTTGACTCTGCAATTATATTGAAGATTTTATTGAAAAAGTGGGGGTTATCAAAGTTAGGGGCATATATATTTACCAAAGTAAGTGGAGTGTCATGGATTTCTCCATTAACTATTAGGTATCTCCCTTCTATATCTGTTATAATATTCTTTGCTTTAAATGGTATACCTTTTCTTATGATAATTGACGTGCCTCTAGATTTTGAAGTGAATGAAGAGTGGTATGTTTGACCTATCCATTTCGCCCTCAGCCTAACTTGGTCCTGAGGTTTTAGGTGTGTTTCTTGTAGGAAGGTAATGTCAGAATTATACATTTTTAGCTGAGCTAATATCTTACCCCTTTTGATAGGTTCGTTAATACCTCTTATATTCCAACTACAAAATGAGATTCCTCCTAGGTTCTTTTGTGTGGTGTCATGCATTTTGAATAATTATAGTACCTTTGAATCTTGTGGTGCGTCCATATCCCAGGTCTTTAGGTATTGGGGGAGTTTTTGAATTATTAACTTTTGTTGGTATGTCCATATTATTCTTATCACTAAACACAAAACACAAACAAGTGATTTTATGTGATAAAAAAAAAACTAAAAAAGTGAGGCTACAGTGTCTATAGTCGGCACTGTAGCGAGTGACCCACCTGTAGGTGGGAAAAAACCTTATTTTGACTTCCATTGCGTTGTTGCTCAACTCGCTCCGCTCTCTTAGTTAATCATAACATATTAAAATATTAAAACGAGGCCTCACATTCAGATATATAATACAATTTTACCCTGATATTTCCTTATAACATATATATATATCAGAGTTTAATTATTAAACCAATATTTTTGATTTCAATAAGAATCAGCTGTTGGTTGAAGGGGTTAACGAGACGTGCTCCTGGACATAAGCCAGGAGCTCGTTTCTCATCCCCTCCTCCCGCTTATAGACAAGGTTACAATTTATTAAAAATTCATATTAGTATGTTAGTTCATTATTTTTTTGTTTTTTTTGTTAGTATTCTAATCTAACCTGCATAACTTTTAAAGTTGTTAATAGGATAAGTTCTTACAATTGGTTATAACATTTTAATCAATAAGCAATTATTTTCTAATTCATATCCAGCTATAAAGTTGATTACACGTTTTGAACAGAAAATGTCCTTGCTTCAACATTCCAGAGATAACAATGTAACTATCCCCAGACAAAACATAGCTGAGAATTATTCGGATCTGCCAAAGCTCCCTTTTATTTCTGTTTTTCAACAATTGTTTGGGCATATTTGAAAGCGTCTTCAGGCTTAACAAATGACTTTTCAAGACCATTAAAAGAAATACGCATTTTCGCGGGATAAAAACCCCCAAATCTGACCCCTTCTCTCCCTCTTAAAAGATCTTTAACCTTATCAAATTTATTTCTTTTTTGCACAATTTCATGTGGGTAGTCCCTGAATATCTTAATAGTGTCTTGTCCAGCCGTAATTGTACACCATATTTGATTTTAGTCATAACGTATTCCAGTTCTGCAGTATCTCGAAATTTCACTATAATATGTCGTGGATAAGCTTTTCCCGCATCAAATCTTTTTCCAAATCTTGGGACACGATGAGCCACTTCGATTTTCGGTTCCTTGGGAAGATTCAACAGTTGTTTCAACAAGCCCATGGCAAATTCACGTACCTGTTCCCCTTCTGCCCCCTCTGAAACACCAAGAATTCTCAAATTCTGGCGTCTAGAACGAGCTTCCAGGTCCAGGCATTTGAATGAGACTTTCTCTAATTGAGTCCCCATTTGTAGTGATGCTTGTTCGTTTTCTCGCCTCATTTGCTCATGTTCTTGCCTCAATTTCGCCATGTCTTCAACCAGTCGAGCCGTATTTTTCTCCATTTCCGTAATTGTCTGCATACTTGCAGCTACTGTTTCAAGTACAGCCGTGAACTTATCCGTAGTAATTACATCCATCTTATCCATTTTCTCTGATAGTCCATCTTTCACCTCATCAATTCGTTTATTCATAATGTCCAGTAAATCCGTCATATTCTTCTGGTTACCAGCATTTAAATCCTTCATCATCTTCTCCATTCCTTCCATCATTTTTACCGAATTTTCCTTCATTTCCTTCTTATCTTCCACCCTATTATCCGAGATCTCATCTTTCAAATTTTTCATTGATTTCTTCAAATCATCAAAGTCTTTCTTAGACATTTCTGCAGCCACTTCAGAGACTTCAGAGGTAACTTCTGTTTCGAACTTTTTCGACAGCTTATTCACAGCTCTCTGAGGGCTCACAGCTGGAGTCAAAATACTCATTTAAAGGGCTTCAAACCACCGTTTAAAACATCGCGTTTAACGATGACGTCATCAGCGCGGTAACCAGAAGCTCCGGTAAGGTTTTTAAAAACAATCCCGATTTTCGGACCCGTTTTACACGATAAATCGTGAAGTTTTTCGGGAGAGGAGCTGGGTGCACGTCTGTTAGTCTAACATGACGCCACACATCTTTTAAAATTCCCTTTTGAAATAGCTACAGAAAAATTTAAATATTTGGGAATCGAAATTACCAGAACATATCAAGGTATGCTCAGGGCAAATTTTGACCCCCTACTTAATAAACTGAATACATTAATTAAATTCTGGAAAACGCTTCCGATGTCTTTAATAGGCCGAATAAACGCAATAAAAATGATCTTTTTACCACAAATTTTATACCTATTTCAATCAATTCCTATATACTTACCTAAGAAGTTTTTTAAAAAACTCGACTCAGATATCACTAATTTTATATGGGTCTATAAATCACATAGAATACAAAAAACCCATCTGAATAAATCTAAAGTATTGGGGAGTCTAGCACTACCTAATTTTATGTATTATTATTGGTCAGTAAATATTAAAAACATGATTCAACTGATGGATAACTCCGCCCAGCAAGTAGACTGGATTGTAATGGAGAAAGAGGATTGCTCCTCTAGAAACATTGGAGCGATCCTCCTCTCTCCAATGAAATTGAATAACATAAACTATAATAAGAACCCAATTATTCATAGTACAATCCGTATTTGGAAACAAATAAAACAAAATTTAAAATTAAGAAACTTATCACTTTTATTACCTATAGTCAATAACCCTTCGTTTAGTCCTTCTATTATAGATAAAGCTTATACACAATGGGATAGACTAGGAATTAAAACGCTTGGTGACTTGTATGAAACTGGAAAATTACTTTCATTTCAACAATTACAAATAAAATATAAACTCGGAAATAATCAATATTTTAAATACTTTCAAATATGCGACTA
The DNA here is from genome assembly GCA_038087875.1 of Malacoraja senta. Taxonomy (NCBI): domain Eukaryota; kingdom Metazoa; phylum Chordata; class Chondrichthyes; order Rajiformes; family Rajidae; genus Malacoraja; species Malacoraja senta. The sequence goes on from CM075977.1 coordinate 365,087,882, forward strand.
TTTGAAAAAATATATAAAAGATCATCATAATAACCCAGCAGATGTACTGGACGAGGCAATGCAGATAAAAGCGGAATCAGCAAACTTAATATCATATTTGTACAATATTATCTTAAATGCACAAATACCATCTACGGAGGGTATCAGAAGAGACTGGGAACAAGAGTTAGCTATTAAAATTTCAAAGGAAAGTTGGAATGAATACTTATTAAAAGTGCATAAATGCTCGATTAATGTAAGACACACTTTAATACAATTTAAAATTTTACATAGATTATATTATTCGAAAACTAAAATTCATAAAATTTTCCCAAACGTATCATCTATTTGTGATAAATGTCAATCCCAAGAAGCAACTATAGCGCACTCATTTGTCTTCTGTACAAAAATTCAAAAATTTTGGAATGAAATTTTTGAAATCTTTACAAAGTTATTTAAAACAAGACTGATACCCAAAGCAGAATGGATTATCTTCGGAATAACGGAAGATGATCCAGAATTAAATGTGTTTCAAAAGAAATTAATGGATTATGGGTTAATAACTGGAAAAAAGCTAATTCTAAAATTTTGGAAGAAGGCTCCAATACCAACTATAAATATGTGGATTTCAAATATGTTTGAAACATTACACCTTGAAGAGATAAGACTCCTCCTAGCAGGTAAACCAGATCACTTCCACCTGACGTGGTCTGCATTTATAGAATTATTACAAACATAGGGTGCAAAAGTACTTTAAAAAAAAAAAAAAAAAATTGAGGTCGGGTAAGGGGGGATGATAGTTGAAGAGTTGGTATGTCCTATTTACGTGATGCTCAAAAAAAAAACATTTGTTTCTCTTTTTTTTCTCTTTCTCTTTTCTTTTCTTAGGGCCTATTTCTTAACTCTTTTTCTTTTTGTTTTTAATTTCGCTCTTATAGGGTCTTCGTCCTTTTTTGTTGTTACATTTTCTACACTTTTCTACACTTGCACTTTTTCCTTCACTTTCTTCTCTCTTTCAATCTTTTCTTTCTCTAGTGTAAAAAAATAAATAAAGGGAGTACATTAATTGTAAGATGATATAAATGACGAGTATTAATGTATGTGGTTGTAATGTAATGTACTTCTAATAAATAAAAATAAAAAAAAATAAAAAAAAATTGTTCCTTGAAAAGGAAGAAATAAATTAAAGGATAGAGGTCCTTGGGTCTTGTTTAGTTTTATGTTATTATTATCACGTATATCGAGGTACAGTGAAAAGCTGTTTTGTTGCGTGTTTTCCAGTCAGCAAAAAGACTGGGCTATTATAAATTATTGCATTGATGTTAAATTAAATTGACTTTCCAGGGGCAAATAAAACAAATTGTTCTTATCAACACAATATCATGTGGATACATTGACATTGAACACACCCAACTTACCTATGCCAAAGGGTCTTGACTAAAAATATCACCTATCCATCTTCTCCAGAGATGATGCCTGAGCTGCTGTGTTCCTCCAGCACTTTGTGTCCTTTTGTGCATTATCCTGCATCTGCAGTTCTTTGTTTGTAGTCTCCTCACCTAACCACCTTGATTCCCAAACTCCCATAAACACCATGTGGCTGCTTTGCCAGGACCTGGACATGAGAACAGGTGCTACAGAGTATTCTTAGGCCCCCTTCAGTCATGGCTGACCAGGGGTGTCTCCAGGGTTGGAGGACGCCAGTGCGTGACTTTGTTTAACGAGGGGAGACTGGTGCACAGACAGCCACCACACGGTCCTTGACAGATCTGGGTCATGATCCAGCGGCATGGAGTCCAAGACGACCGGAGACCCTTTTCTGCTGCAGCTTTCATCCTCCACCTGTTCCACCGTTGTGTTCTTGGTTGGAGACCTCAGAGTCTCCACAGCATGGAAATACAGCATGGAAATAGGTCCAGTCCAATTTGTTCATGCCAACCAAGATGTTGTCTATATTAGTCCCATTTACCCATGTTTGACCCATATCTCTCTAAACCATTCCAATCCATGTACCGAGCAAAATGTCTTTTAAATGTTAGAGTCATAGAGTGATACAATGTGGAAACAGGCCCTTCGGCCCAACTTGCCAACACTGGCCAACATGTCCCAGCAACACTAGTCCCACCTGCCTGCGCTTGGTCCATATCCCTCCAAACCTGTCCTGTCCTGTCCATGTACCTGCCTAACTGTTTCTTAAACATTGGGATAATCCCATCCTCAACTACCTCCTCTGGCAGCTTGTTCCATACACCCAGCACCAATGAATGAATGAATACGTTTATGATGTTTATTGGCCAAGTATGTACACATACAAGGAATTTGCCTTGGTGCTCCGGCGCAAGTAACAACACAACATACAGTAAACAACATGACAATGTCCAGCCACAAGAGCTCAATAACAACTCCAAGGTCAGACGCACTAATTGGCCTTATCTGCACATGGGTTATGATTGGTGAGAATGCAAGTAAAATGGGCTTCTGGAATAAACGTGTCACAAGGTGTCTGGCTCAGCTAACTGTCGTTTGTTCTTTGCTTTCTGTCGTGGGATTCAGGAGATCCTACAACTTGTGACCCCGACGTGATAAGTGGATGTATTCTCACTGCTGCGAACAATTCTAGCATACAGACATTTGGTCAGAAATCAGTCACTCTCGACCTCGGTCTGCAGAAATTGTTTCACTGGATTTTCACAGTCCCCGACGTATCAAAACCCATTATCGGAGCGGATTTTCTTTCACACTTTTTTTTGCTGGTGGATTTTAAAAATCGGCGCTTAAGTGATTACTGCACCCATGCACAGGTGAACTGCATCTGCCGTCTGTCAATGACTATTTCTCAACTTACCAGCCTCCAACCCAGCACCGGCCCATAACAGGTAACTTAAACAATTTCCATGACTAGTAACTCCATCTTACTGGCACAAAGATATCAAACACTCTGTCACGCATCATTTTCAGACCCGCGGCCCGCCAGTTTCGGCAAGAGCACACAGGTTACCCGTAGATCGCCTCAAAGTTACAAAATTTGGCCGAATTTGACCATATGTCGGTACTCTGGATCATCCGCAGGTCTAAGAACTGCTGGGCATCACCTCTTCACATGGTCCCGAAGAAGTCTCCAGGAGATTGGCGACCCAGCGGCGACTACCGTTCACTAAACAATGCCACTATTCCAAATCGATACAACATCCCACATTTGCAGAATTTCTCTGCAAGCCTACAGGGTAAGTGGGTGTTCGCAAGCATCGATCTCGTGCGCGTTTATTATCAAATTCCGGTCGAGTCTGCCGATATACCCAAGACAGCCGTGGTCACTCCGTTCGTGACGTTCGAATTTCTTCGGATGCCGTTTGGTTTATGGAAAGCAGCACAATTGTTCCAGCGTTTCATGGACCACGTACTCTCCGGCCTCGATTTCGTCTATGCAAACATCAACGACGTGTTGGCAGCGAGCTCCAGCGAAGACGAACACAAGAAACACCTCTGATTTCTGTTCCAGCGTCTCGACGAACATGGTATTGTCATTAACATGAACAAATGCGTGTTTGGTGTTCGTGAACTCACTTTCCTCAGGCATCGCATGACGGAGAACGGCATCCTGCCTGGCAAATCAAAGGTGCAGGAAATCCAAAACTACCCAGTGCCAAATTCGTTAAACCAATTACAGCGATTTTTGGGGATGATAAATTTCTACCGCCGCTTTCTACTGAACGCTGCAGGTTCCCTATTACCCTTGACCAACTTACTCAAAGGTTCGGACAAATCGTCTTCAAAGAAACCATTGTGTTTACCCGAGGATGCAGTGCAAGCCTTCAACTGGCGAGGACTAAGAGGACTCTCACAAACGCAACTATGCTGGTCCATCAGCGTCCCAATGCCTTATTTCCACTCACCACTGATGCCTCCATCAACGCCGTGGGACCCGTCGTGGAGCAGCGAGTCAATGGCAGGTGGGAGCCTCTGGCATTCTATTCGGCAAAATTATCACCGACTCAGATGAGGTACAGTGCGTTCGGGCGAGAACTTTTGGCTATGTACCTCGCTGTCAAGCATTTCCGCCATCTGTTGGAAGGCCGTCCCTTCGCTATTGGGACGGATCATCAACCGCTCATATACACTACTCGTACAAGTGTGGGGAGCTATTCACCACGGGAAATCCGCCATTTGGACTTCGTTCTGCAATTCTCCAGTGACATCAGGCACATTCAAGGAAAAGCAAATCCAGTTGTCGACGTCCAATCAAGACTGGAGGTGGATGCTCTGAATGCGGCCACATGCATCGATTTTTATGCCATGGCTCGCTCACAGCATACTGATCCCGATCTTATCCATTACCACTGGACGCACATAGCCCTAAAATTGGAAGATGTACCAATCGGTGACACCAGAGAAACCATTATATGTGACACTTCCACTGGCAAACCAAGGCCGTTTGTGCCTAGGATTATGCGTCGAGAGGCTTTCAGCGCACTGTACAACTTATCACATCCGGGAAAGAAGGCTACGAGAAAACTAATCTCCAAACGTTTCATCTGGCCTTTCATCAAGCGTGATTGGATTATGGGTGAAGACTTGTCTACCGTGTCAACAATCCAAGATCTCCAGGCACAATAAGACCCCTTTCGATGAGTTTCCTGTACCGAACACCCGATTCGAGCACGTGCATCTGGACTTGGGCGGCCCACTCCCACCGTCACAAAACTACACATATCTGCTCACTTGTGAAGACCAGTTCACAAGGTGGCAAGATGCTATCCCATTCATCAACATTTCAGCGGAAACAAAACTTTTGTTGACCGATGGATTTCGTACTTTGGAGTCCCAGGTACGATCACAACAGACCGAGGACCGCAATTCGAGTCTGCATTGTTTCAAACACTAACCGACTTCTTGGGTACGAACCGGATTCGAACGACTGCGTATCATCCACAAGCGAATGGCCTGATTGAACGGTTCCATCGCCAGTTGAACGCTGCTCTGGCAGCCGGAGGAGACACATCGAATGGGATTGAACAGTTGCCTCTGGTTCTGCTTGGCATTCGTACAGGGGTGAAAGCAGAAATGGTTTACGGCACAACTCTGAAGCTGCCTGGTGAATTTGTCGAATCAATCCCCACAGACAGATCGATGAGGGCAAACTATGCAGCTACTCAGGCCAACACCGACACAGCGAACACCTGCAATGGTCGACGTGCCTGCTGACGTCCAAGGCTGCACACATTTTTTGGTCCAACACAACACCGTCCGCCCTTACCAAGTTATCCAACGCCTACCCAAACGTTTAGTCATCTATCGGAACGGAAAAACTGACACTGTATCCGTCGACCGGTTAAAGCCAGCATACGTTGAGAACCAACTAACTGACTACTTCACCCACTGAACCGGCGAAGTCACAAGATCCGAACACTTCCTGTCAAAGACCTGCCACATTGCAGTAGCAAACAAGATCAGGCCGTAAAATCAACCCGCCAGATTGGTACGGGGCAGGACAAAGCCAGGCAGTCGCCACCTTGTATGACTCCGTGGCTGAGGGGGCAGCTGTGGCGCCTTCATGCCCACGTTGGTTTTGCGTACAGCCTGTTGCCACTAGCGACTCACCAACAGCTGCACGAGAAGGTCCAGCCACAAGAGTTCAATAACAACTGCAAGGTCAGACGAACTAATTGGCTTTATCTGCCCACGGGTCATGATTGGTGAGAATGTAGGTAACGGGCTTCTGGAATAAACGTGACACAAGATATCTGGCTCAGCTAAGTGTTTTGTTCTTTGATTTCCGTTGTGGGATACAGGAGATCCTATAACTCTATGATCAACTCTCGCTCTCCGATGCTCCAAAGAATAAAGTCCTTTGTGTATAATACTAAAATTGTCCACATTAACACTGTGTTCTCAGTCTCCGAGACCATCATCAGAAGATTTTACATGGGGGTGAACCGTCGACAGTGACATGCCTAAATGATTGCCCACACGTTACACTCACATCCATTATGATGAAGTGTTTTGTTGTAGGTCAACTTGTTCTATTGATCTTGTTTGTGCACGTTGGGTTGATTGCATTAATCGAAACAGGGTGGACCACGTGAAGGTTGCAATCTCGCACCCCCTATAAAGCTGCATCATGACATCCTATTCTTATACTCAATGTGCCAACTTGAGAACATAAGCAAACCTTACCATTGTGTCCTCTTGTTTCATTTAGTTTAGAGATACAGCATGAAATAAAAGGCCCTTTGGCCCACAGAGTCCGCAACGACCAATGATCACCCATACACTAGTGCTATTTTATCCCAGTTTTGCAACCTACACATTAGGGGGAATTTACAGAAGCCAATTAACCCACAAACGTCTTTGGATTGTGGGAGGAAACCAGAGCACCCAGAGAAAACCCACACAGTCACAAGAAGAACGTACAGCCAGCACCTGTAGTCAGGATTTAAACTGGGTTTTTGGGGCTGTAAGGCAGCAACTACTGCTGCGGCACTAGTGCTGCCGCTTTCAGGGAGTTATTCACTTGGACCCTAAGATCCCTCTCTACATCAATGCTGTTAAGTGTTTCATTTTTTTAAGAATCATTTGGACAAATTTGTCATTTGGACCCCTTGAGGTCCAAACGAAATATCGTTTCATTTAGTTTAGAGATACAGCATGAAATAAAAGGCCCTTCGGCCCACAGAGTCCGCAACGACCAATGTACAGTTCTGTCATTAATTGTACATTTTCCCCTTACATTTGATCTCCCATTGTACCATGCCTCATACTTGCTCGAATTAAACTCCATCTGCTATTTATCTGCACATTGCTATAGCTGATCTATATCCAGCTGTATACTTTGACAGCCTTCCACACAGTCCGCGACCCCAACAACCTTGTTCATCTGCAAACGTAGTAACCAACCCGTCTACATTCACATCCAACTCATTTATGGATATCACAAGCAACAGAGGTCCCAGCACAGATCCCTGTAGAACACTACTGGCCACAGACCTCCAGCCTGAATATTGTCCTTCCACTCAACTCTGCCTTCTATCAGAGAGCCATATGACCAAGTTGTTATTAATCCCATGCATTCATCTAAATCTGGATCAGCCTGGCATGGGGACTTTAATCCAAAGCCTCACTAAAATTCATGTAGACATCATCCACCATCCTATTCATATCGATCACCTTCTTCATCACTTCCTTAAAAAACGTAATCACGCTAGTAAGTTGTGACCTGCCATGTACACAGTCATGTTGAATGTCCCTAATTAACTCATTCTTTATCAAATGGGAGAAAATCCTATCCCGAAGAATCCTCTCCAATGCCTCCCGCCTATAATTTCCTACATTCTCCCTACATTCCTTCTTAAATAAAGGAACAACATTAGCTATTCTCCAGTCCTCTGGGACTTCGCCTGTGGATAGAGAGGATGCAAAGATCTTTGTCATGGCTCCCGCAATCTTCTCTCCTGCCTCTCCCAATAAGCTGGAATAGATCCCATTAGATACTGGGATTTTATTCACCTTCAAGAATCCCAACAACTCCTTCTTTATCTTAAACTGTTCTTGCATATTAGTATTCTCCACAATGATCTCATTGTCCTCCATGTCCTTCTCCTTGGTGAAAACAGATGAAAACAGATCCTTGTTTAGTACCTCACCTACGTCCCTAGACTCAGCACGTATTCCCTCCTTTATCCTTGAGCAGTCCTACTCCCTGGTTACTTTATTGTTTTTAATATGGGTATAAAAAGCTTTGGGATTTTCTTTAATCCTTCTTAGTTTTGAGATATAGCATGGAAACAGGCCCTTCGGTCCACTGAGTCCGCGCCGATCAGCGATCCCTACACACTAACGTAATCCTACACACACTAGGAACAATTTACATTTTTTACCAAACCCAATTAACTTACTATCCTGTACATCTTTGGAGTATGGGAGGAAACTGGAGCACCCAGAGAAAACCCATGCGGTCACAGGGAGAACATACAAACTTCATACAGACAGCACCCGTAGTCAGGATGGAACCCAGGTCTCTGGCACTGTAAGGCAGCATGTCTACTGCTGCGCCACCGTGCTGCCCCTTTTTTTCCCAAGATAGTTTTGTGGCCTCTTTTGGACCTTCTAATCACCTGCTTATGTTTTGGATACACAAATACCCTCTTGGATCTTACAACATTTATTTTCCAGGCATGTAAGTTGTCAATGAGTAGAAGCTATATTAAAGGCTAAATGCTTGGAAATTTACTCTCAGTATAATTTTACTGTAGTCACTGTAGAGTTAGCAGGGTGAGAATTTAAATCTGCCTGTGCTTCCAACATCTAAATCTGAATATAGTGGAAGAGAAACAGATAAAAAATCTTGGCGAGAGGAAGAAAAATATTTTCTGAGTGAGGAACGATTTTGGCTTTAGGCCACTGATCTGGCATTTGTGAATTCTATCACTTTGGAAAAGTGTCCAAAGCTGAATGATGATGCATCTTTAGAAAGGAGATGAGGAGGAATTTCGTTAGTCAGAAGTTGGTGAATCTGTGGAATTCATTGCTACAAAAAGCTGTGGAGGCCAAGACAATGGATATTTTTAAGGTGGGATATGGAGGAGAGGGGAAAGAAGAGCGAGGGTGAAGAGGTGGCGGAGGGAGTGGTGGGGATGAGGGGAATGGAGGAGGATAGGGGTAGGAAGAGGGATGGCGAGGTAATGGAGGAGGGGATGGGAAAGAGAGAGGAGGGGAGGGATGGGGTGAGCGGAGGAAGCAGAGGAGGGTTGATGGAGGGTGGGGAGAGGGAGAATAATGGAGGAGGGGAATGGGGGACTAAAGAGGGAGAATGAGATGCGTTCACATCGATCTTATATGTTATATTATTGCCATTTGAAACTTTTAAAATGTCGCAGTCACGCTCTCACTTGCCAGCCAAGCCTGCGCAGTTGGGTGAGGGTTGTGTGACTCGCGTCACAACAGGGATCTCTAGCATCACAACGGGAACCCGTCAGCTACGCCTGCACAGTTGGGGGCTATGGGTGAGTGGTGGAATATTGCGTTGAGGGAATGGGCCCAACGGGTCCGCACTTGGTCTAGTATAATCTATATTACTAAAAGTCTGATCTTGACGACTTCCTGTTGTACTGTATATTGATTTTAGAAAAAAACTCGGAGTCCCCCTCCGCTGCGCAGGACAAGCGGATTTTTCCCATCGATGAAAAATAAAAGAGTTATTAGTGTTTAAAAAATGATGAGATTCTCTCTGCTGAAGGCCACGCCCCTTCCAGAGGGACTATAAAACCCAAAAGTGTTGAGTGCCTTGGTCAGTCTCTCCAAGATGGGGGAGCGAGAGGGTCACATCTCAGTCTGAGCTATGAATAACACTTAACACATGTCTACTAAACTGTGAGTGTTGTTTTACTGACCTTGAGTGCCCTTAATGTGGTTTGAAAATGAAAATGTGGTTTGTTTGAAATAAAGCACAGCAAATGGTTGGTGGTGGTTGGTTTGAAATAAGGCACAGCAAATGGTTGGTGGTGGTTGGAAATGGCAAATGATTAAAAGTATAAACTTGACAACTTCCTGTTTGCACTGTATATTGATTTTAGATAAAATGCTACCACTTACGGCTGTGATTTTTGGCCATCTTAAAGCCCTGTCCCACTGTACGAGTTTATTCAAGAGTTCTCCCGAGTTTGCCCTGATTCGATCTCGGAGATTTACGGTAATGGCCGGTCGTAAGTACTCTGGCCTCTCGTGGACAATTTTCAACATGTTGAAAAATCTTCACGAGTCTTCCCGAGCTTATCGCATTTCCCGAGTACCTGCCGTTAGCGTTACGAGCCGCTAAGAGACATCCCCGAGCTCCGATGTACCCGCTAGGTACATTCTACATGCTTCCACTAGTTTGATTTTTTTTTTTTACTCGGGAGAGCTCTTGAATGAACTCGTACAGTGGGACGGGCTTTCGCTCAGTCCCCCTCTGCTCATCAGGTGCAGAGGATTCTTCCCATCAATTAAAAATAAAAGTGTTATTAGCGTTTAAAAAATGTAGCGAATCTATATCCTGTCAATCACACCATGAAGGCCACGCCCCTTCCAGTGAGAGGGGGAGGGATTATAAAACCCGGAAGTGTGGGTGTGACTCTCTGCAAGATGGGGGACGGAGAGGTCACGACTCTGAGCTGTGAATCAACTGAACACACTGAATATCTACTGAACTGGGAGTGTGGTATTTATGTGGTGTTTTGTGTGGTTTTATGGTGGTTTTATGGTGGATTCACCCTGCTTGAAATGGTCTGAAACTGCATTCGAATGTGGTGGCGTTGCACCCTGCATGAAATGGTATGAAACTGCATTTGAATTTGGTGGCCTTGCCTCATGCATGAAATGGTATGAAACTGCACTTGAATTTGGTGGCCTTGCACCCTACTTGAAATGGTATGAAACTGCATATGGTATGAACTGCTTGGACACGCTAGAGGCAGGAAACATATTCCCGATGTTGGTGAGACCAGAACCAGGGGCCACTGTTTAAGAATAAGGAGATAGCCATTTCGAACGGAGACGAGGAAACAATTTTTCTCATACAAAGTAGTGTCTGTGGAATTCTCTGCCTCAGAGGGTGGTGGAGGCAGGTTCTCTGGATGCTTTCAAGAGAGAGCTAGATAGGGCTCTTAAAAATAGCGGTCAGGGGATATGGGGAGAAGGCAGGAACGGGGTACTGATTGGGGATGATCAGACATGATCACATTGAATGGCGGTGCTGACTTGAAGGACCGAATGGCCTACTCCTGCACCTATTGTCTATTGTCTATTGTCTTTTGCGCTTGAATTTGATGGCCTTGCACCCTGCTTGAAGTGGTATGAAACTGCACTTGAATTTGGTGGACTAGCACCCTGCATGAAGTGGTTTGACACTGCACTTGAATTTGGTGGACTTGCACCCTGCATGAAGTAGTATGAAACTGCACTTGAATTTGGTGGCCTTGCACCCTGCTTGAAGTGGTATGAAACTGCACTTGAATTTGGTGGCCTTGCACCCTGCTTGAAATGGAATTTCAAGGAATAGCCGTGAGTCAACTGCCAGCCCACCAGCCGTGAGCTGCCAGCACATCAGGCTTGAGTGACTCTGACAGCCCAAGAATCCATTCAGCCCACCATGTCAATACTAGCCCTCTGGAAACCAGTCCCTTCAGCCCACAACACCCATACCAGCGCGCCAGAAAGCCCCCCCCACCCCTCCCCACCCCCCCACTGGCCACCAATATTGGAATTGTTGGAGAGGTGGAATATTGCGTTGGGGAACCAGCCCTCCCGTGTGAACATGGAACCCAACGGGTCCCACTTAGTCTTGTTTATATATATACTAGACTAAGTGGGATCCGTTGCAACCCATGTTCACACAGGAGGGCTGGTCCCCCAACGCAATATTCCACCTCTCCACCAATTCCAATATTGGTGGCTAGTCGGGGCGGGGGGGCTTTCTGGAATGCAAGTATGGGTGTTGTGGGCTGAAGGGACTGGTTTCCAGACGTCTAGTATGGACATTGTGAGCCGAATGGATTCTTGGACTGGCAGCTCAGTCACTCAGGCCTGGTAGGCTGGCAGCTCAGCCACGCAGGCCTGGTAGGTTGGCAGTTCAGTCACTCAGGCCTGGTGGGTTGGCAGCTCGGTCACTCAGGCCTGGTGGGCTGGCACCTCAGTCACTCAGGGCTGGTGGGCAGGCACCTCAGTCACTCAGGGCTGGTGGGCTGGCAGTTCACTCATGGCTATTCCTTAAAATTCCATTTCAAGCAGAGTGCAGGCCACCAAATTCAATTTCGTAGCATTTCAAGCAATGCAGGCCATCAAATTCAATTTCATAGCATTTCAAGCAGAGTGCAGGCCACCAAATTCAATTTCATAGCATTTCAAGCAGAGTGCAGGCCACCAAATTCAATTTCATAGCATTTCAAGCAGAGTGCAGGCCACCAAATTCAATTTCATAGCATTTCAAGCAGAGTGCAGGCCACCAAATTTCCAATCATCTCATTGCATTGTCATTAAAGGCTAACAAATCATTTATTGCAAGTACATTGCAGATTACAGCTCAGTTGATTCACAGCTTAGAATCACATTTGTGGACTCTCTCTCGTGATATTCCAGAGTGACTGACTCACGTCCAGGCATACGGGGTTTTATAGTCCTGCCCACCCCCCCCCTGAAGGGGCGTTACCTTCATCATGGTGATTGACAGGCGAGAGGACCAATCAGCTGATCTCAAGATTTTTTAAACACTCGTAACTTTTTTTATTTTTCATTGATCGGAAACATTCTCAGGGCTGCCTCAGCAGAGGAGGACTTTGAGTAAGATGGCCAAAAATCATAGCGATATATGGTAGCATTTTTGCTAAAATCAATATGCAGGGCAGTCAAGAAGTGGTCAAGATTAGACCTTTAGTTTTATATATATACTAGACCAAGTGAAGACCCATTGGGTCTGTTCCCGCAACGCACGGTTGCAAGGGGGGGGCGGCCTGACGTCATCGCGCAATGCCACGCGCTAGGCATACGCCGTCAAGACGCTGCGTACGACGATCGAGACGCTGTGTACGCCCGTCGAGGCGCTGCGTACGCCCTCAATGCGCCTGCGGACCGGCGGGCCGTTGACGCGCGGGATTTTCAGAGTGCAAGCGTGTGGACCGGCAGCGAGGACAGCGAAAAGCAGCGGGGGACCAGCCGATGTGTGCCTTCCGCCAGCGTGACAGAGCCGAGCTGGGCCAGAGGGGGGTATGTGGAGGAGAGCCGTGCGGCAGCAGCCGGTATGGTCGCACGCGGCACGCGATGAGAAGGTGGACAGCAGGAGGCGACAAAATGAGTGAGTGGGGGGCGGGGAAGGATTTTCAGGCCGTTGACGTGCGGTATCTTCGGACAGCGCAAGGCAGCGAGGATGGCGAAAAGCAGCGGGGGCAGCAGGCAATCTTTGGCTTCGGCCAGCGTGACAAAGCCAAGAAAACCAGCAATGGAGAAAAAGATCAGCAGATGAAAACCTCGCGTGAAATGGCCTGGAGCCTCGGGGAAGAAAGAATGGGAGACCATAAATGCAGACCTGACCAGTATCTTACAGGGTGTAAGGGGTGCAGTTGAAACAAAGGTTGACAAGATGGGGGACATCATCTACGGCTATGGAGCAGAACGATATGGAATAAGGGAGAAAAAGGAAAATGCTCTAGCTTTGGAAAGCAAGTCCAGACGGCAAAAGGAGATGGAATGCCTAATCCGGGAGAGAAGGCAGCTCAAGAAGCAGTGGAGGAAGGCATCTGTTAGTGAGAAGGAGGGCATCAACATTCTCCAGGGAAACATCAAAAACCATTTAGCAACCCTGAGATGAGCAGAGTACCTACGGAAATCACGAAAAAAGAAAGAACGAACGAGATCACGCTTCTTCAAGGACCCCAATAAGTTCATAAAATCACTTTTCATCAAAGAAAAGGGAGGAAACCTGAAAACATCAAGGCAGGAGCTGGACGAGCATCTGGAAAGAATGCATGCGGATGACAAGAGACACCAGAAGACAGCTATTCCGTCGGACATTCCACCAATTGAACAACCAGAGCACAAGATGGACATTAGTCCTCCAAAGTGGAGGGAGGTGGAACAGACAGTAAAGAGCATCTTCAGCCCCAGGGCCAAATGGGGTTCCGTATTGACTCTACAAAGGTGCTTCTGATGCTCTTCGCGTCCTGTGGACGCTAATGAGAGTGGCTTGGGAGAAGAGAGTCATACCCAAAGCATGGCGCAGGGCAGGAGGAATCCTGATTCCGAAAGAGAAGGAATCCACAGATATCAGCCAATTCCGCCCTATCAGTCTCCTCAATGTAGAGGGTAAGATTTTCTTCAGCATCATAGCTCAGAGGATGACCAGCTATTTAGAGAGAAACAACCTTGTGGATACAACAATCCAAAAAGCAGGCATCCCAGGGTTCTCTGGATGTCTCGAACATACCAGCATGATTTGGCACCAAATCCAGACTGCAAGAAAAGAGAAGAGAGATCTGCATGTCATTTTCCTTGACCTTGCCAACGCGTTCGGAACTGTCCCTCACAGTTTCCTCTGGGCATCCTTTGACTTCTTCAGGATACCAGAGACTATCGCAAGCCTTGTCGGGGCTTATTTTCAAGATCTGCAGCTCTGTTTCACCACGCCCTGACTTCACGACCACATGGCACTGCATGGAGATTGGCATTATGGCGGGGTGTACCATCTCCCCATTGATTTTTACAATGGCTATGGAAGTCATCATAAGGGCCTCCAAGTGAGTAGTGGGTGGCGAGCGGCTGAAGTCTGGAGTCCGTCTACCACCCATCAGGGCCTACATGGTGACATGACAATCATCACAAAAACAGCACCTTGCACCAGGCTCCTTTTAGGGAAGCTTCAAGAGAACATCACTGGGGTCAGAATGAAATTCAAGCCATCCAAATCAAGAAGCATTTCTATAATCAAAGGCAAACTGACAGATCAAAGGTTCTTCATTGATCAAGAACCTATCCCAACTGTGTCAGAGAAGCCAATCAAAAGTCTGGGAAGATGGTATAACTCTAAACTGAAGGACACTGATCAGGCTAATGAGTTTAGGCAAGAAGTCATCAAAGGTCTGGCGAACATCGAACGATCCATGCTGCCTGGAAAGCTGAAAATCTGGTGCCTGCAGTTTGGATTACTGCCTCGCCTTATGTGGCCACTAACCATGTATGACATCACCCTCACAAGAGTCGAGAAGATAGAAAGAACAATCAGCTCTTTCGTGAGAAAGTGGTTAGGTGTTCCTCGGTGCCTGAGCAGCGTAGGCCTGTACAGTCAGGGGGTACTCCAGCTGCCTCTCTCTAGTCTCACAGAGGAATTCAAGTGCACTAAAGTCAGACTAGAGATGACCCTGGCAGAATCAAGGGACACTGTCATCCGAGCTGCTGCTCCAACCCTGGGAACAGGAAAGAAGTGGACGGCTAACAATGCGACACAGCAGGCAAAATCTGCTCTCCACCAAGGCGGCATGGTAGGGCAAATCCAACACGGAAGAAGTGGCTTGGGGCTTGGCAGAAAGCGACCTTGCTGGAACAAGGCATCATCACTGGAGCGCCGGAAGTTGGTCGTGGCCGAAGTCCGCCGACAGGAGGAGTCGAGTAGGTGTGCCAAGGCTGTGTCGCAAGCTAAACAGGGCCAGTGGATGAGATGGGAGAGTGTGGAAAAGAGGAAGATCAGCTGGAAGGACATGTGGGAGATGGAGGCGAGCAGGATAAGTTTCCTCATTCAGGCAACCTATGATGTCCTTCCTAGCCCAAAAAATCTCAACCAATGGCTGGGCGAAGATCCATCATGCCCCCTGTGTTCAACACCAGCCACACTTAGGCACATCCTCACTGGGTGTAAAGTAAGCCTCTCCCAAGGACGGTACACCTGGAGACATAATCAAGTGCTCAAATGCCTGGCAGCGACTCTGGAAAGCAGGAGAAGAACCAACTATGCCCTGCCGCCCAGAACAACCAACCCAGTTAAGCCAATTGCCTTTGTTCGGGAGGGGGAACAAAGGCAATGGAAAATTGCACCAAGGACCAGGTTTGAACAGCTGGAGGCAGCCCGGGATTGGCAGATGCTGGTGGATGTGGACCAACGGCTTACAGTTCCATCAGATAGCCATCACCAACTTGAGGCCTGATCTTGTGCTCTGGTCGAACTCTCAGTGCATGGTGTATCTTGTGGAGCTCACAGTCTCTTGGGAGGATGCTGTGCAGGAAGCCTTCAAAAGAAAAAACTGCGATATACAGAGCTTGCAGCGGAGGCAGAACAGAGGGGCTGGAGAGCTAAGATCCGCCCGGTAGAAGTTGGATGTCGAGGATTCGTGGCAACATCTACCTTAAGACTGATGAAGGACCTGGGGATCAGCGGACAAGCCCTACGCCAGGACATCAAAGAGACATCACGGGTAGCAGAGCGGAGTAGCCAGTGGCTCTGGCTGAAGAGGAAAGACCCCAATTGGTCCCCCAATTAACTGACAAGACAGATGCAGAGCGGGGTGGTTCTGGGACGCCAGAATGCACCGCTGAGCCTACTGGAGACGTCGTGGGTTCAATCAGCGAAACATGGATGAAAGTAGGTGCCCACTTGATATCCCCAATGACGTGTCTGCCTAGCCTTTCACAACATCAGAGGAGCATAGGTGAGTGCAGAAGGCTCCCATCACCATCATTGATATTTGGCACTTTGGACTTTCAACATCTGTGTCCTGTGTATTTGTAAACAATACCAAAACTTTCATCTTGTTTTTGTTTTTTTTGTTTGTATATATATGTGTGTGTTCCCGAAACTCCGCCACAACCAGATAGGCTGCATCCCAGAGTACTTAAGGAAGTAGCCCCAGAAATAGTGGATGCATTAATGATAATTTTTCAAAACTCTTTAGATTCTGGAGTAGTTCCTGAGGATTGGAGGGTAGCTAATGTAATCCCACTTTTTAAAAAGGGAGGGAGAGAGAAAACGGGGAATTACAGACCAGTTAGTCTAACATCGGTAGTGGGGAAACTGCTAGAGTCAGTTATTAAAGATGGGATAGCAGCACATTTGGAAAGTGGTCACATAGAGAGTGGTGAATCTCTGGAACTCTCTGCCACAGAAGGTAGTTGAGGCCAGTTCATTGGCTATATTTAAGAGGGAGTTAGATGTGGCCCTTGTGGCTAAAGGGATCAGGGGGTATGGAGAGAAGGCAGGTACAGGATACTGTTGGATGATCAGCCAAGGTCATATTGAATGGCGGTGCAGGCTCGAAGGGCCGAATGGCCTACTCCTGCACCTATTTTCTATGTTTCTATGTAACAGTACACGATAGCGCTACAATTAGGCCCACCTTACTTACCATTGTCCTGTGGTGTGCATTAGCCAAGTTTTCTTCAGATTGATGTTATATTTTCAAATTATTGACATTTTAAACTTAAATGAACTTAAAACAGTGCCCCCACTTGCCAGCCGTGTCTGCGCAGTTGGGGGAGGCCCGCCAGCCACGTCACAATTGAAAATTACGGCAGTGATGCGGCAGTGACGCAAAATGACGCCGTCTCCCCGCACGTGTGCAGTGGGCCTGGTATGCACAGTTGGAGCCTTTGCTGATTTTCAGATCGCCATTTTTTCTTTACGTGTACTTGCCTGGCCTCAAAACATGGGTAAGTTTTGTTCTATTTTACAAATGGCTCCACAGGTCCTCTATTCACTTTATTAAATTTAACTTAATTTCTGCCATCAACCGCACAACTTTGAACACAGCACTTGCTCCTGCGCAGTGCGGGCCCGTCAACTGCGCATGCGCAGTTTGGTGGAACATTGCATTGTGGGAACGGGACCCAACGGGTCCGTGCTTGGTCTAGTCCAACATACTAGGGACTATTTACAATTCACAGAAACCAATCAACCTACAAACCTGTACATCTTTGAAGTGTGGGAGGAAACCAGAGCACCCGGCGAAAACCCACGTGGTCACAGCGAAAACGTACAAACTCCAAACAGACTGCAACCAAAGTCAGGATTAAACCCTGGGCTTTAGTGCTGTAAGGCAGCAACTCTACAGTGTAACACTAATGTGCTGCCCCATTTCTGCAACCATTTTGGAAAAGTGTCCAAAGCTTAAGTTAATAGTGGATGTTTATATTTCAAACAAATGACACATCCTGCATTACAGTATTTGGGCAGGGGCGCTTCAGCTAGAACTGAGGATTATATTAGGCTGAGTAAAAATCTTGTTAGCGTGTTCTATTTTTGTCCCCCGGTTCACAATTATTCAACCAGCAGATGCATATTGATAAATATTCTACACCAAGAATGGTTTCACATCCTCTGGCTAAACCACACAAACCGGAACAGAAATAGTATTTTAAATGCTCTGCACATTTCCCCAACGTTCGCAACCATGTTGATGGTTATGTATCGGCACCATTGGTGAATGACCCCCCCCA
>CM075977.1:365106003-365173409 GCA_038087875.1 Malacoraja senta
AGAGACAACAACCTGGCAGCTCAACACCCGGCTTGAGATCCAACTATTCCTTTGGTTTATGTTTCATTCGCAAGAAGAAGAAGATATAATTGTATAAAAGACTTCTCCTGAAGTCCAAACTCATGAAATAAAGTTAACATTTGCCTTCTGAACTGCTTCTTGTCCATGCATGACAATTTTCTAGGATCAATGCTTAAAGTTCATGTTCTAGGAGCAGAATTAGACCATTCAGCCCATCAAGTCTACTCCGCTATTCAATCATGGCACCCAAATCCACCTGAATATCAACATTTATTATCCTAATCTTCCACTAATCTAAAAGCAGCACCACCTTTTCCATTCCCTATTTTTAACGAGCTGTCTCGTAGGTCAAGAATCAAGAGTAATTAGTTGTCGTTTCCTTTGAAGAAGGGTTCGACCCAAAATGTCACATATTCCTTTTTCTCCAGAAATGCAGCCTGACCCACTGAGTTACTCCAGCATATTGTGTCAATCTTACTTGTATCTAAATTGTTTTTCTTTTGGAGATTGATGTCTGATTGCATGAATGTAATTTTCATCTAGTCTCTTTGATAATGATCTGTTTTGGCGAGTCGAGACAGTCGGGTATAACAAAGTTCTTTATTTTTAAACAAAAATAAAGTGATTACCCGAGTCGATATAGACAGCCAAAATAAACGATGCTCACTCAAACCGCGTGAATGGTTTTACAGAAAACCCGTGAAAAAGCTCCCCCGCTCACGTGACCGCGCTAGCCAATAGCGAGGGTTCGACATTACCAGGGCCACCACTAGGTGCCGCTACACTGTCATCAATCTGTCTTTCAGGTTGCTGAGTAACCTGACACATTCAACTGCAGATAGATTGGTTGAGGATGTTTGATCCTCTGATGCTGGTTGTAGTTTGGAAATTACTTCTTCTAACTGGCCTTATTGAAGTCCCGGGTTATGATAGAAAAGGCAGCAGGGTATGCTGACTGGTAGTTGTTGATCATGATGTGCAGCCCCTCCATTGCTAGCCGACCATCTGCCTGGGGTGGAATATGGACTGCAATCATGGTGATGGAGGTGAATTATCTTGGAAGTTAGAAGGGATGGCGCCAGGTATTCCGGAAAAGGTGTGAGAGATCCGGGTATGATCCTGACTACAGGTGCTGTCTGTATGGAGTTTGCACGTTTTCCCCGAGACCGTGTAGGTTTTCCCCGGGTACCCCGGTTTCCTCCCACGCTCCAAAGACCTACACCTTGTAAGTTAATTGGCTTCGGTAAAGATTGTAAATTGTCCCTCGTGTGTAGGATATTGCTAGTGTATGGGGATTGCTGGTTGGAGTGGACTCGGTGGGCCAAAGGGCCTGTTTCCACATTGTATCTCTAAACTAAACTAAACTAAACGACCACTACATCTGAGTATCATGAAGAAATTATGATAAGCAGGCACCGCCTCTCGCTTTCCTCAATGCTTCCGTTCAGTCCATGGGATGAATGGAGAAACCTTCGGACTTGAGGGCCAAGTCTGGGGAGCTGTGGATGAGCCATGTGTCTGTGAAACAAAAGCACACAACATTCCCCCATTTCCCTTTGATAAAGCAGCCTTGCCCTTGTAATCAACCTTATTCTCTAGTGACTGTACATTGGCCATTTGGATGGTAAGTAGGGGGGAAGTGGAGTGTCTCAGTTATCGATGTTTCCATCTTACTTGCAGACAGCTCCATCGACCACATTTCCGTGCACAATGGAAGTCCCCTCAATATTTCTTGGTACTATTTCACTGGGGTTTTTTATTGTCGCATTTACCAGGTACAGTGAAATACATTTTTTGCTTACATATCAAAAACACTATCCCCATACATAAGCACAACCCCCCTGTTAATACTGAATGTACAGAACAGCCCACCCACTCCCTATGCACGAGACATAATTTGTTGAGATATTTCCACTCGTGGAAGTCTCAAACAAGAGGATATAGTTACAAGATTCGGTGCATTCATTTAGACTAAAGTTCCAGGCTTGTGAAGCTGAGTAGTCTACTTCTCCACTCATTTACCTACCTTCAGTGCTAGGCAGTTTTTTTAAACAATTTTCTTCTTAGCATATCTTTTTTCTCTACATATGTACACATAGACCACTAGATGGCACAATGTGGACACGTTAATTTATAAGTTCTGTACCTGGCAATGTGCATGGGAAAGATCCTTAACAGCCACAGAAAAAGAAAGCTGTTAAAAAAAAGTAAGATAGTGAGGAAAATCCCATATCTACAGGATAACATTATTGAAATAGAAAGCTGAAGCAATGCTCAAAACGAGGACAAATGTGAAGTATTTGTCATTAACATATGCACTAAGATATGCAAGAAGATGACAGAAGAAAAGCATATGAGGGCTTCCGCGACAACCTCTATTTGAAGTAAACACCTGATTCTATTGAAGGAAAACAACACACAGAATCCTGGAGATACAGTGTGTCAGGTAGCATCTCTGCAGAACATGGATAGGTGTCAGATCAGTACCCTTCTTCAGACTCAAACTAAAGAATAAACCCGAACTGAAACATATTTCCCTTTCATACTTTAGGCTTTAGAGGTACAGCATGGAAACAGACCCTTCTGGCCCACCAGGTAATTTCAGGCCTACAATATCAAGATTGGGCAGAAGGTAGTAAATCTCCAGAATTCTTTACATAGGATTGTGGAGGCTACTTCACAGGAGATACTAAATGAGTTAGTTCATTTTATGAAAGACAAGGGAATTGTGAGTAAGGTGGAGCTGGCACAGAGAAGAGTTAAGGGCTGGAACAGGTCAGACTTGATCCAATTGAATAGCTGGACAGGCTAAAAGAGGCCAGTATAAAACCCCTGCTCAGATTTTATTGTGTTCTTTGACCAAACCGGATAATTCCTGCTGTGTCTCATTGTTTTTGTTCAATGACACTTTCATGATACACTTTGTTTCATTTTGCCCTATCGTGCTACAACTTAAATGTAATTGTTCCAATTAGGCCCTGCAAAGACCAAAGTGGACATCTATGTTTGGAACGGAGGAGATGGGCGAAGTCCTTGATGAATATTTTTCCTCTGTTTTTACCGTGGAAAAAGACAGGAGGACCAAATAATTCGGGAATGTTACTGGGGATGTCCTCGGGAAGAGGAGGTGCTGGATGACATAAAGCATGTGAAGATGGATGAATCTCTGGAGCCTCATTACTTATATCCAAGAACACTGTGGGAAGCGAGAGGAAAAATTGTGGTTGCCCTGGCTGAGATATACTGTATGCATCATCGTTAGCCATTGGTGAGGTGCCAGAAGACTAAATGGTGGCTGATGCGCCTTTATTTTAAAAGGGGTGCCAACAAAATTTTTTGACTAGTTTACTTAACAGTATACTTAACAAGACGGCACAGTGGCGCAGCGGTAGAGTTGCTGCCTTACAGCGCTAGAGACCTGGGTTTATTCCTGACTACAGGTGCTGTTGGTACAGAGTTTGTACATTCTCCCTGTGACCATGTGGGGTTTCTCCAGATGCTCCAGTTTCCTCCCACACTCCAAAGACATTCAGGTTTGTTGGTTAATTAACTTGTAAAAAAATCATAAATTGTCCCTAGGGTGTAGGATAGTGTACTTCCAAAAGGATTAATGAATGAATGAATGAATGAATGAATGAGTTTATTGGCCAAGTATTCACATACAAGGAATTTGCCTTGGTGCTCCGCCCGCAAGTGACAACATGACATACAGTGACAGTTAAGAATGATACATAAAACATTAATAATAAAACATTATTGATTAAACATGTGAATTAAATAAAATATCAGAGCAAAAGGAGGCTACAGATTTTTGGTTATTAAGTAGAGCTACTACTCATGGAAAAAAGCTGTTTTTATGTCTGGATGTGGCAGCTTTGACAGTCCAGAGTCGCCTTCCAGAAGGAAGTGATTCCAACAGTTTGTGGCCAGGGTGAGAGGGGTCAAAGATGATTTTACCCGCTCGCTTCCTGGCCCTTGCAGTGTACAGTTCGTCAATGGAGGGAAGGTTGCTGCCAATAACCTTCTCAGCAGATCGGACGATTCGCTGCAGCCTCCGGGTGTCGTGCTTGGTGGCTGAGCCAAACCAGACCATGATGGAGAAGGTGAGAACAGACTCTACGATGGACATATAGAATTGGACCATCATTGCCTGAGGCAGATTGTGCTTCCTCAGCTGCTGCAGGAAGTACATCCTCTGTTGTGCCTTATTGACTGTGGAGTCGATGGTAGCCCCCCACTTAAGGTCCTTGGAGATGATTGTTCCCAGGAATTTAAAAGACTCCACAGATGTGACTGTGGTGTTGTTGATGGTGAGTGGGGTGAGGGGAGGGGAACTCTCAAAAAGTCTACAATCAATTCCACTGTCTTAAGAACATTGAGCTCCAGGTTGTTGCGATCGCACCAGGACGCCAGCTGTGACACTTCCTGTCTGTAGGCAGATTCCTCCCCATCCTGGATCAGTCCAATCAGGGTTGTGTCATCCGCAAACTTGAGAATCTTGAGAGAGGAGTCAGTGGAGGTGCAGTCATTGGTTTAGAGAGCGTAGAGGAGAGGAGAGAGCACGCACCCTTGCTCCTATGTTGAGGGTTTGCAGGTCCGAGATGTGCTTTCCCAGCCTCACATGCTACTTCCTGTCTGTCAGGAAGCTGGTGATCCATCGACAGAGGCGTTCAGGCACAGTCAACCTGGAAAGTTTGGAGTGTAGTAGCTCTGGCACAATGTTGTTGAATGCAGAGCTAAAGTCAACAAACAAAATCCTCACATAGTTCCCCTGGTGCTGGAGGATGAAGTGCAACCCCAGGTTGACTGTGTCATCCACAGATCTATTGGCCCGATATGCAAACTGCAGAGAGTCCAGTAGGGGGTTTGTGATATTTTTCAGCTTGGCCAGCACAAGCCTTTCAAGGGTCTTCCTGATTACAGAGGTCAGTCCGACAGGCCTGTAGTCATTAAGACCAGCAACCCTTGCCTATTTGGGTACAGGGACAATAGTGGAGACTTTGAAGCAGGCAGAGACAGGACAGGCTTGCAGGGACTGGTTGTAAATGTCTGTGTAGACCGGTGCCAGTTGTTCGGCACCGAGCTTGAGAGCAGAGGGGAAAAATTGTCCGGTCCTGGAGATTTGCGGCTTTTCTGTCTTCTGAAAAGCCTCTCCACCTCCTCTTTTTTATTGTTGATGAAGGAGAAGTGATGTTGTGCACCACGGAGGGTGTGGGTGATTGGTTGTGAAGTGGTAATTGGAGAGGGATGGGTGGGAAAGTATCCAGTCTTTTCAGACTGGAGTCTTGCTTTAAGTATGTGTGAAGTGGTGAATGGGGAGGAGTGGGTGTAGAAGGGCCCAGTCTTTGCAGACTGAGGTCAGGCTGTGAGTGGATGTGAAGTGTTGGTTGGGGTGGGAAAGGGTCCAGTCTTTTCAGATTGGCGTCTTGCTGTAAGTAGGTATGAAGTGGTGAATGGGGAGGAGTGGTTGCAGAAGGATCCATTCTTTGCAGACTGGGGTCTGGCTGTGTTTGTTGGGGGGGGGGGGGGGAGGGGGTACCAGGGTTACGTTTCTGCTTGTCAAACCTGCAGTAGAACTCATTCAGGTCGTTGGTCAGCTGACGATTGTCCAAATAGCAGGGGGCTTTCCTCTTGTAGATGGTGATTTCTTGCAAGCCCTTCCAAACTGAAGAAGAGTCACTAGCTGAGAACTGGCTCCTCAACTTCTCAGAGTACCTTTCCTTGGCAGCTCTGATTCTTCTTCTCAGCTTGTACTTGGCCTGCCTGTAGAGGTCTGCATCCCCGCTCCTGTTGGACTCCTCTTTAGACTGTCGGAGCTGTCTGAGTTCTGAGGTAAACCAGGGCTTGTTGTTGTTGAACCAGGTCCGAGTCCTAGTTGGAATGTTGTTGTTGTAACAGGTCCTCACAACAGCTGATATATGATGCTGGAGTGTCTGTATCCTCATCGAGGCTTAATTAGGTTCAGTCAGCATAACTTTGTATGTGGCATGTCATGTCTTACTAACTTGAACGTATTTTTTGAGGAGATGACAAAGATTATCAATGAGGATAGAAAAGTGGATGTTGTCTAAATAGATGATATTTGTAAGGCATTTGATAAAAGTACAATCTTCCTGATGTATTAATGGCCAGAGGATCTGGGGTGATGGAGGAACTGAAGGAAATCATACAAACATAGAAACATAAAAAATAGGTGCAGGAGGAGGCCATTCGGCCCCGAGCCAGCACCGCCATTCATTGTGATCATGGCTGATCGTCCCCTATCAATAACCCGTGTCTGCCATCTCCCCATATCCCTTGACTCCACTAGCCCCTTGAGCTCTATCTAACTCTCTCTTAAATCTATCCAGTGACTTGGCCTCCACTGCCCTCTGTGGCAGGGAATTCCATAAATTCACAACTCTCTGGGTGAAAACGTTTTTCTCACCTCAGTCTTAAATGACCTCCCCTTTATTCTAAGACTGTGGCCCCTGGTTCTGGACTCGCCCAACATTGGGAACATTTTTCCTGCATCTAGCTTGTCCAGTCCTTTTATAATTTTAGGTACACAAAAATGCTGGAGAAACTCAGCGGGTGCAGCAGCATCTATGGAGCGAAGGAAATAGGCAACGTTTCGGGCCGAAACCCTTCTTCGGACTGATAGGGGGTGGGGGGGAGTGGGGGGGGCGGGGAGAAGAAAGGAAAAAGGAGGAGGAGCCCGAGGGCTGAGGGAGAGATAGGAAGGGGAGGAGACAGCAGGGGCTAGCAAAATAGGGAGAATTCAATGTTCATGCCCCCAGGATGCAGACTCCCCAAGCGAAATACGAGGTGCTGTTCCTCCAATTTCCGGTGTTGCTTTTATAATTTTATATGTTTCTATAAGATACCCCTCATCCTTCTAAACTCCAGTGAATACAAGCCTAGTCTTTTCAATCTTTCCTCATATGACAGTCACGCCATCCCAGGGATCAATCTCGTGAATCTACGCTGCACTGCCTCAATCACAAGGATGTCCTTCCTCAAATTAGGAGACCAAAACTGTACACAATACTCCAGATGTTGTCTCACCAGAGTCCTATACAACTGCAGAAGAACCTCTTTACTCCTATACTGATATCCTCTTGTTATGAAGGCTAACATTCCATTAGCTTTCTTCACTGCCTGCTGTACCTGCACGCCAACTTTCAGTGACCGGTGTACAAGGACGCCCAAGTCTCGCTGCACCTCCCCCTTACCTAACCTAACCCCATTGAGATAATAATCTGCCCCCTTGTTTTTGCTGCCAAAGTGGATAACCTCACATTTATCTATATTATACTGCATCTGCCACGCATCTCCCCACTCACTCAACCTGTCCAGGTCACCCTGCAACCTCCTAACATCCTCTTCACAGCTCACACTGCCACCCAGCTTTGTGTCATCCGCAAACTTGCTAGTGTTGCTCCTAATTCCCTCTTCCAAATCATTAATATATATGGTAAACAGTTGCGGCCCCAACACCGAGCCTTGCGGCACTCCACTCGCCACTGCCTGCCATTGTGAAAAGGACCCATTCACTCCTACTCTTTGCTTCCGGTCTGCCAACCAATTTTCTATCCATGTCAACACCCTACCCCCAATACCATGTGCTCTAATTTTAGTCACCAGTCTCCCGTGCGGGACCTTATCAAATGCTTTCTGAAAGTCTAGATACACTACATCCACTGGCACCCCTTCACCCATTTTATTTGTCACATCCTCAAAAAATTCCAGAAGATTAGTCAAGCATGATTTCCCTTTCATAAATCCATGTTGACTTGGACTAATCCTTTTACTACTATCCAAATGCCCCATTATTACCTCTTTAATAATTGACTACACCATCTTTCCCACCACCGAAGTCAGGCTAACAGGTCTGTAATTCCCCGTTTTCTCTCTCGCTCCTTTCTTGAAAAGTGGGATAACATTAGTTATCCTCCAATCCACAGGAACTGATCCTGAATCTATTGAACATTGGAAAATGATCACCAATGCGTCCACTATTTCTTGAGCCATCTCCCTGAGGACCCTGGGATGCAGACCATCAGGCCCAGGGGATTTATCATCCTTCAGTCCCATTAGCCTACCCAATACTATTTCTCGCCTAATGAAAATTTCTTTCAGTTCCTCTACCCCCTTAGATCCTCTGTCCTCCAGTACATCTTGGAGATTGTTTGTGTCTTCCTTAGTGAAGACAGATCCGAAGTACCTATTCAACTCTTCTGCCATTTCCTTGTTGCCCATAATAATTTCACCCGTGCCTGCCTTCAATGGACACACATTTGACTTTGCTACTCTTTTTCCCTTAACTTATCTAAAGAAGCTTTTACTGTCCTTCTTTATATTCCTGGCCAGCTTCCCTTCGTACTTCATCTTTTCAGCCCGTATTGCTCATTTTGTTTCCTTCTCTTGTCCTATGAAAGTTTCCCAATCCTCTGGCATCCGGCTATCTTTGCTGTGTTATACATCTTTTCTTTTAGTTTTATTCTATCCCTAACTTCTCTTGTCAGCCACGTTTGCCTCCTACTCCCCTTAGAATCTTTCTTCCTTTTTGGAATGAAATGATCCTGTGTCTTCTGGATTATGCCCAGAAATTCCTGCCATTGCTGTTCCACCATCATTCCTGCTAGGATCCCTTTCCAGTCTACCTTGGCCAGCTCCCCTCTCATGCCTTCATAGTCCCCTTTGTTCAACTGCATCACTGACACTTCCGATTTATCCTTCTCCTTCTCAAATTGCAGATTAAAACTAACCATATTATGATCACTACCTCCAAGCGGTTCCTTTACCTCGAGTTCTCTTATCATATCTGGTTCATTAGACAACACTAAATCCAGAATTGCCTTTTCTCTGGTCGGCTCCATTACAAGTTGCTCTAAGAATCCATCTCGGAGGCATTCTACCAACTCTCTTTCTTGGGGTCCTGAACCAACCTGATTTTCCCAGTCTACCTGCATATTAAAATCCCCCATCACCACAGTGGCATTACCTTTGTTACATGCCAGTTTTAACTCCTGCTGCAACTTACACCCTACATCCGGGCTACTATTTGGGGGTCTGTAGTTAACACCAATTAGTGTCTTCTTGCCTTTGCAATTCCTCAACTCAATCCACAGTGACTCTACCTCATCAGTCCCTATGTCTTCCCTCGCAAGGGACTGAATTCCATCCCTCATCAGCAGAGCTACCCCCTCTCCTCTGTCCACCTGCCTGTCCTTTCTATAGGATGTATAACCCTGAATATTAAGTTCCCAGGCCCGATCCTCCTGCAGCCACGTCTCAGTAATCCCCACAATGTCATATCTACCAACCTGTAACTGAGCCTCAAGCTCATCTACTTTACTTCTTATACTTCGCGCATTCATATACAATACTTTTAATTCCTTACGCATCTCACCTTTCACATCGATCCGTATTACACTTGGCCATACGCTCCTATCCCTTTGTGAGCTTCCTTTCCCATTAATTCTGGGGTCATAACCCATCCCTTTACTCTCTTTCCCTTTAACTCCATCCTCGACTATCCCATTTGACACCCCTCCCCCTTATTCAGTTTAAAACCACCCGTGTAGCAGTGGAAAACCTGCCTGCCAGAATGCTGGTCCCCCACCTGTTAAGATGCAATCCGTCCCTTTTGTACAGTTCCCCCTTGCTCCAAAACAGATCCCAGTTATCTAAGAATCTAAATCTCTGCCCCCCTGCACCAGTTCCTCAGCTACACATTCAGGTCCAGTATCTCCCTTTTCCTGCTCTCGCCAGCACGAAGAACTGGAAGCAAACCGGAGATAACAACCCTGGAGGTCCTGCTTTTCAGCATTTTTCCGAGCTCTCTAAAGTCACGCTGCAGAATATTCATCCCCATCTTTCCAACATCGTATGAGCCGACATGCACAAACACTTCCGGCTGTTCATCTTCGCCCTTGAGGATTATCTGCACTCTGTCCATGACATCCTGGATCCTGGCACCAGGAAGGCAGCACACCATCCTCGAATCCCATCTGTTCCTGCAGAAACCCCTGTCCGTACCTCTCACAATGGAGTCTCCAACTACAATGGCGTTGCCCGAAGTTGCCCTCTTTGGTTTTGGCTCAACAGCCCTTTTTGATTCGCAAGCCAGTCCGCCGCTCAGTGTGATAATGTCTTCTGTCCCGACAGCTTCTGAGTGGGTGAACCTGTTCACAAGAGGTACAACACCCAGGGACGTTTGCATTGCATGTTTCCCTCCCTTTCTTACCGTCACCCACCTTCTCTCTTCCAGTACCTTAAGTGTAACAATCTTACTGTAGGACCTGTCGAGGAACGACTCAGTTTCTCGGATGAACCTGAGGTCATCCACTTGCTTCTCCAGTTCCCCAACACGGTCCTTCAGGAGCTGTACCTGGATGCACTTCTCACATTTGTAGCAGCCATGGCACCAGCAGTGTCCTTGACCTCCCACATACTGCAAGCATCACACTGAATCAGCTTGCTTGACATCTCCTTCTTTCGTCTCTCCCTCTCCAGCCTCTTCTCCTCGCCAAAGACTCACGAGCCAAAGGCTCGCACTTTTCTCACAGGGCACTTCCCTCACAAGACCGCTCACTCACTGCCGCTCCCGAAGAGCCGTCTTGCTTATATTGACTGCTAAATTGCCTAATTTACCAATTTACAAACCAAATTCCTATTAAGCCACATTAGGCAGGGAATGGTGTTGGGTAGACTGATGGGACTGAAGACTGATAAATCCCCAGGGCCTGATGGTCTGCATCCCATGGTACTTAAGGAAGTGACTCTAGAAATCGTGGATGCATTGGTGATAATTTTCCAATGTGCTATAGATTCAGGATCAGTTCCTGTGGATTGGAGGGTAGCTAACGTTGTCCCACTTTTTAAGAAAGGCGGGAGAGAGAAAACAGGGAAATATAGACCAGTTAGACTGACTTCGGGGGTGGGGAAGATGCTGGAGTCAATCATAAAAGATGAAATAGCGGCACATTTGGATAGCATTAACAGGATCGGTCCGAGTCAGCATGGATTTAAGAAGGTGAAATCATGCTTGACGAATCTTCTGGAATTTTTTGAGGATGTAACTAGGAAAAGGGAGAGCCAGTAGATGTAGTGTACCTGGACTTCCAGAAAGCATTTGATAAAGTCCCACATAGGAGATTAGTGGGCAAAATTAGGTCACATGGTATTGGGGGTAAAGTGCTGACATGGATAGAAAATAGGTTGGCAGATAGGAAACAAAGAGTTGGGATTAACGGGTCCTTTTCAGAATGGCAGGTAGTGACTAGTGGGGTACCGCAAGGCTCGGTGCTGGGACCGCAGTTATTTACAATATACATCAATGATTTAGATGAAGGAATTCAATATGACATTAGCAAATTTGCAGATGACACAAAGCTGGGTGGCAGTGTGAACTGTGAGGAGGATGCTATGAGAATGCATTGAGGGTGACTTGGACAGGTTGGAGAGTGGGCAGATGCATGGCAGATTAAGTTTAATGTGGATAAATGTGAGGTTATCCACTTTGGTGTCAAAAACAGGAAGGCAGATTACTACCTAAATGGCGTTAAATTGGGAAAAGGGGAAGTACAACGGGATCTGGGAGTCCTTGTTCATCAGTCAATGAAAGTAAGCATGCAGGTACAGCAGGCAGTGAAGAAAGTGAATGGCATGCTGGTCTTCATCACAAGAGGAGTTGAGTATAGGAGCAAAGAGGTCCTTCTGCAGTTGTACAGAGCCCTAGTGAGACCACACCTGGAGTATTGTGTGCAATTTTGGTCCCCTAATTTGACGAAGAACATTCTTGTTATTGATAGAGTGCTGCGTAGGTTTACAAGGTTAATTCCCGGGATGGCGGGACTGTCATATGCTGAGAGAATGTAGCGGCTGGGTTTGTATACTCAGGAATTTAGAAGGATGAGAGGGGATCTTATTGAAACGTATAAGATTATTAAGGGTTTGGACATGCTGGACGCAGGAAACATGTTCCCGATGTTGGGGGATTCCATAACCAGGGGCCACAGTTTAAGAATAAGGGGTAAGCCATTTAGAACTTAGATGAGGAAACACTTTTTCACACAGAAAGTTGTGAGTGTGGAATTCTGTGGCTTAGAGGGCGCTGGAGGACGGTTCTCTGGATACTTTCAAGAGAGAGCAAGACAGGGCGCTTAAAGATAGCGGACTCAGGGGATATGGGGAGAAGGCAGGAACGGGATACTGATTGGGGATGATCAGCCATGATCACATTGAATGGTGGTGCTAAATCGAAGCCTACTCCTGCACTTATTGTCTATTGTTTATTGAAACATCACCCATTCCTTCTTTCCAGAGATGCTGCCTGTCTCGCTAAGTTGCTCCAGCATTTTTTGTCTATCTAGATAAGTTGGGAGTTGGGGATTGCTAACAATTGCTGGAATATTTGCAATGCTTTCCCAGTCAAAGTTGGAAATTCGTTATCACCCTTTTTGGAAATTGCTGAAAGTGTGCCATGTTTACAAATTTAACTCACTGCAGAAAATAATGGCTGATCTCTAAGGGCACAATGATTGCTTTAATGGTGAGAGTTAAGTACCTATTGAACGCCTCAGTCTCAGGTACCCAGAAAGTGAAGAATTGGAAAAAATGAAATCAAATTCCTTTAGTTGGTACTTATTTCTGAAAAAGATGTTGGAATTTGAAAAGCATTGGCATAAGTGGCTATTGAACCAGCAGTCAGGAGAGTTTAACAAAACATTAAAAATTATGTAAGGGCATTTGGAGAGCAGTAAAATGGGGATAGTACAAGGAGTTGCATTATGGGGTCAGTAAATTACCTTTCTGTCATTGAATTCTATCTTTGTGTTTGCAGTTTCGTAGTTCAAATGTACCCATGTAGCCAGTCTAACCTCAACATTGGATGTGATTTTTCTGTCAGCAGAATATTGTATTGTACTTCTCTAATGCATACATTTCATTGTGCAGGAAGGAACTGCTGATGCTGGTTTAAACCGAAGATAGACACCAAAGAGCTGGAGTAACTCAGTGGATCAGACAGCATCTCTGGAGAAAAGGAATAGGTGACATTTTGGGTCGAGACCTGGAATGTCACCTATTTCTTTTCTCAAGAGATGCTGTCTGACCCGCTGAGTTACTCCAGCTTGTTGTGCATACATTTCATTATTTGGAAATTGTATTTGTTGAAAAAGGGAAAATCTGAGCTAAAGAACTGTTTCATCCTGAAAGGTTTAGAGTTTTGTAATGGCAAGCCACTGTATATTTTCTGAGCAGGCCATTACACACATGAAGGAATGCATATCAAATCAATTTCAAAATCCTGGGTTGATTGCAACGGATGACATTTTGGTCACGCAGAGAAAAATAATATGCCTCAAGTTTGTTAAGAATAGAAGCAGCAACATTTTAATATCCATCTGCTGATAAAGGTCATGTCAAATTAAACCCAACTTTTGTGGAAGGAATTAACCTTCCGGGTGGTCTAGCAGCGTGAAATGATGCATGCAGTTTCTTCACCAGCCGAATGGTAAGAAACAGGATTTGTTGGACAAATTCCAGAACAGGTCACAAAAATAACCTGTTCTCAGGGATACTGAAAGAAATCAGCCAGTCAAGCAGCATCTCTGGAAAGAGAAACCATTTAACATTTCAGGTCAATGACGTTTCATCAGAGCTGAGAACAAGGAAAAGCAGGTTCAATATAACGGATCAATAATGGATCAATATAACGGAGAATGTGGGAAGGACAATGGGTGGAATAAAGGGAAGGTCAGTAGGGTGAAATTATCGAAAGCCATTGAATGTAATGTCAAGCAATTATTTTGCAAGTATCTTCTGTACTCGCAATACAGAGTTGGGTATTAATTTAGTTTTAGTTTTAGAGCATGGAAACAGGCCCTTCGGCCCATCAAGTTTACACGAACTAGCAATCACCTATACACTAGTTCTATCCCAGATGCTAGGAACAATTTACAGAAGCCAATTAACCTACAAACCATGCTCGTCTTTGAAACGTGGGAGGAAACCGGAGCACCCGGAGAAAACCCACCCGATCACAGGGAGAATGTACAAACACCGTACAGACAGCAACTGTAGTCAGGATCAAACCTGGGTCTCTGGCACTGTATGGCAGCAACTCTACCACTGCACTACTGTGCCGCCTCTAAATAAAAATGATTAGATCGAGAACTCTTTATCCATTGCCGAACTGCACTTTCTTTATTTTTACAAATATGTTGCACTATTTAAATAAGAATTAGAGTATTTTGGATAAAATATCAAATTTGAAAGACCTCGTACCTTCTGTACAGCTTTCACTTTTCTACTTGCAACGCAACGCATGAATTGCAATGCCAATGGTTTTATCCATCTATCAGCTATTATAGTGCTCTGAAAAACGAAAGTAAATTGCTCGTCTATGTAATTTATTCACTTCCTGGGGAGGATACATACAAATCAAAGGAGAAAAGCATTAAGACAGACTTCGAGATTTAATAATCCACAAGTGATTCATGATTTCATTATAAAGGCCTTTACATTTACTTAAGGAGCTAGTGCTTAAACAAAACACCTCCCATTTTCATTGGCAAGCTGACATTTATTATTTCTCTCTAGTTTCAGTAAGAGTACAGTAGAGGGCCTTCTACATCAATAATTTGATGGTTGGCTTGTAATATTAAAAAGAAAATCGGACCAGATTTTGGAGGGTAATGTATATCATACAAAGTATAGTAATGGTGTGCATTATATATTTAAAACCAAGTTCTTTACTAATGTCCTTAAGGGTGTCAAAGGTTACGGGGAGAAGGCAGGAGAATGGGGTTGAGAGGGAAAGATAGATCAGCCATGATTGAATGGTGGAGCAGATTCTATGGGCTGAATGGCATAATTCTGTTTCCATCTCTGACAAACTTATAATCTGCTATAAAAACATTGTATGTGAATCCAGATCCCCAATAACATCAGTTGACTTTTAACTACCTTCTGAAATGGAGTCACAGATGGTGTAAGATGGCAGATTTATTTTCCTAAAGTGAGTATTTTAGAATGATCTGATATCATCATCCTTTAAAAGAGACATCAAGTAAGAGAGTGAGGTGGTCACGATGAATCGCGATAAAACACTTGCCCGGCCACATCTGGAATAATGTGTCCAGGTCCTAGTGCCACATTTTGGGAAGGATTTGAAGGCTGAGGATATGTACAGAATAGATTTATGAAAAGGATTCCAATGGTGAGAGAGTTTGTTGGGGATGGACTGGAATAGATTATGGAAGCTAAAGAGCCTGTCCCACTTGGCGATTGTTTCGGCGACTGCCGGCATCATTGACTGACATATCAGGTCATTGAAAAATACATGGCATGATGACGTATGGCGCGGCGTGATGACGTATGACTGGACTCCGGTAGGGAGACGGCCGTTCCAGGTGTCCCAAGCTGCTGAGAGGGTTCTCCCGACGCCGGAGCACCATCACCCGGCGAAGAAGGGCCTGTAACATCGGCCCCTGTAGCGGCGACTGTGGAGGCCTATATAAGCCAGACTATGGGTGGACAAGGGGATATGGACTGGACTTTGTGCCTTCCCCCACAGTGGGATCCATTGTGGGGGGGATGTTTTTATGTTTTATGTTAAATTTCTTTAATGTTGTGTCTATTTGTGCTGCATGGCAAGAACAAATTTCACTACACCATTTGGTGTATGTGACAATAAATGTCCTTTGTCCTTTGTCCTTTGACTCGGCGGTGACGCGGCGTGATGACGTATGATGCACGTTTATTTTTCAAGTGTCGCAACATTTTTTTTGTCGCCACTGGATTTTGAAATGTTCAAAATCTTTTGGCGACACGGATGTTACGCCAGCAAGTGGGACAAACCCTTAAGACGTGGAACAGAAAATTTAGAGAGGATCTGATTGATATATTTAAAATTATGCAGACTCATTGATGACCCTCAGACTATCCTTGATTAGACTTTGCTGGCTTTATTTTGTACTAAAGGTTATTCCGTTAGCATGTATCTTTACACTGTAAATGGCTCAATAGTAATCATGTATTGTCTATCTGCTGATGCACTTAGTATGGAGCTTGGAAAAGAGAAGGGAGAGCAGCATTTGAATCAAAAACTGATGAAAAGGGGCACAGAAATACAATCTAGACAAAATCAAAAAGAGAACCAAGACTGATAACAATGATGATACGTAGAAATGCGACATTGGTGAAATGGAACAAATTTGCAGTCCAAAACAATATTCGGCACAAATTGAAGTTACTGTCAAAAGCTTCCATATTTATCGAATGCAGCAATGTAACAAAACATGAAGAAGAAATATGTAATAATGAATTAATTCCTAAAATGGACATCAAAGTGATTATTGGAGTGTAGTCAGCAATGAGTAGAGTCAGTAAACAGCAATTCTTCAGGTCAAGAAGTAATTACAATATCAGAAAATAAAGAGTTAAGTGTTTAAGAAAACCAATTGCCAGCATGAAATAACAATGATTGTACATCCATGAAAATATTTTATATATTGTTTTGAAAGTGGGAAAACAGTATATGGATACTATTGAGATGTCATCATACATATAACACAGCAATTGTGTCAGTTGTAATTAGCCTGCAGGAAAATAGAAATCACTGTTTTGAAGGATCTGGCATTTTCTGGGAATTGTTATTATTTGTATTTACAGTCACTACAAAGTTGCATCATGGAGCCACTCCAAATATGTATCTTCAATTCAATTCAACTATGTTTCCCTATAATAAATAACACACCATTCTGTGCATGATAATAAACAGTACAACATCTCTTGAATGCGTTTCACACAGCCTTCTTGATTATATGATAATTTGCTTTAAAAAAACATTTTCCAAGAGTGTATCCTCTTTGTTAAGCAAGGATATGCGGATGACCGTAGTACTCATCGCTACTAGTGACATTGTGTTCTCATGATTGAAATACCAAGGTCTATTGCATGAGAACTGATTCAATGATTCAATTATACTTTATTGTCACATGTACCTAGGTACAGTGAAATGCTTCATTTTGCATCCAACTCAGTAAAATAATAGAGCAGACCTTGCCATGCTATACACAAAAGTTACCATGTTTCTGCCGCTGACAAAGTTACATAAAGTTCATCAAACAGACTTATCTTCTACTCACAGTGGTGAACCAGGACTGCCACTACATGTGGTAGCAAGCAGCCCCCGCTGGGTACCCCTTCGTACTCGCCAGCCTCTCCGCCCCCCCGGCCAGGTCCCCCCCCATCATTAGCCGAGTACATAGAAACATAGAAAATAGGTGCAGGAGTAGGCCATTTAGCCCTTCAAACCATTCAATATGATCATGGCTGATCATCCAAAATCAGTCCCCCGTTCCTGCTTTTTCCCCATACCCCTTTATTCCCTTAGCTCTAAGAGCTAAATCTAACTCTCTCTTGAAAACATCCAG
The DNA here is from genome assembly GCA_038087875.1 of Malacoraja senta. NCBI lineage: Eukaryota > Metazoa > Chordata > Chondrichthyes > Rajiformes > Rajidae > Malacoraja > Malacoraja senta. The sequence goes on from CM075977.1 coordinate 365,123,451, forward strand.
TGAATTGGCCTCCACTGCCTTCTGTGGCAGAGAATTCCACAGACACACAACTCTCTGGGTGAAAAGGTTTTTCCTCATCTCAGTCCTAAATGGCCTGCCCCTTATTCTCAAACTGTGCCCCTAGTTCTGTACTCCCCCAACATCTGCACTATTTTTCCTGCAGCTACCCTGTCCAATCCTATAAGAATTTTATGTCTCTATAAGATCCCCTCTCATCCTTTCCAGCGAATACAAGCTCAGTCGACCCTTTCTTTCATCATACGTCAGTCCCGCCATTCCGACATATCTGGTGAACCTACGCTGCACTCCCTGAATAGCAATAATGTCCTTCCTCAAATTAGGGGACCAAAATTGCACACAATACTCCAGGCGTGGTCTCACCAGGGCCCTGTACAACTGCAGTAAGACCTCCTTGCTCCTAAACTCAAATCCTCTTGCAATGAAGGCCAACATGCCATTGGCTTTCTTCACTGCCTGCTGTACCTGCATGCTTACTTTCAATGACTGATGAACAAGCCCACCCAGGTCTCGTTGCACCTCCCTTTCTCCTAATCTGACACTGTAAATGATTGATGATACACAGGTCTGGAGTTTAAAGTCATCTTTAATTGTAACACATGGTATAGCGGTACAGCAGGTTGTTACTTGTTAACCCATCATTACCGTCTCCAAGACTACCTAATGTAGGAAGTGGTTGTTAATATAAAGCGTACAGTAAGGTGGGGTTAATGATGCTACTCTACTATGATTGGTTCACATGCAATAACCAATCTTCATCCTTCCCCGTAAAGAGCGAATATAGTTGAACAAAGGTAAGACGCACAAATTTAAACATGCTCGCCGTATCTGTCAGGCGGTCTACTAATACGACCCGAACGCATATGGACCAACCCCTCTCCCTCCGTACCAGAAAAATGAGTGGGGGGAGGGAGGCAGTGAACCCGGAAGGGAAAAAGTAGCTAGGGACACTTTAGGCGACCGGTAGGGTGAGCATGCGGGAGAGGTAGTGTTGTTTGTTAGACGGGGTTGCCGGCCGTGGCGGAGAACGGGACACGCTGGGACTATTGATAGCAGAGGGTTTAAACAGTAGAGGTGGAGCAAAATGATCGGCTGGTGGTGGACGAGGTTCTTTTACAAGCAGCAAGTGTTGGCGGCTATGTCTGTACAGGGCACCATCAATGTTGACAAGGTAGGAGCGGGGTTCCTTAGACGGGCCGACAACGAAACCCAGACGGGAATGTCCCACAGCAGTCTGCATACGTACGACTTGACCCTGCAGTAGCGGTTTCAGTGGTTTGCTGGACTTGTCATCTGATCGTTTCTGAATGTTGTGTTTCTCCTGGATGCGCTGGCTTAAACACCTGTGGCACCAGCTTCCGCTGGGCAATTGGTATCGGAGATCGGAGGTCCGAGACATCAGGCGTTGGGCTGGTGAGCCTAGGACCCCTCCCTGGAGATGTTTCTGAGGTTTAAAAGGTCGAGATACAGATCTGACTTGGCCAGGTAGGAGCTTTCCATTAGTTGTTTTGCGCTCCTGATGGCACGTTCAGCGAGCCCGTTACTTTGAGGGTATTCAGGGCTGCTTGTGACGTGGTGGAAGTTCCATCGGTTGGCAAAGTGTTTGAATGCGTGACTGGTAAATTGTCTTCCGTTGTCAGTTTGCAGGCGGACTGGTGCGCCGAATATGGAAAAGTGTCTCGGTAGCTTTTGAATGACCATGTCGGATGTGATGGTGGGCAGTAAATCGAGTTCGAACCAGTTAGAGTAGGAGTCAACTAGGACTAGGTAGTGTTTACCGTGCCATTCGAAAATGTCTGCTGCCAGCGACGTCCAAGGCAGTGCTGGTGGGGGTTGTTGTAGCAGAGGCTGTTTCTGTTGGTGTGGTGCCAAACTGTTGCAGATGGGACAGGAAGCTGTTCTGTCCCGTATGTACTTGGCCATACCGGGCCAGTAGAACATGCTCTGTGCGTGGGCCAACGTGGCCTCAGTACCAGGGTGGCCTCTTTGTAATATTCGTCTTGTAAGGATGAAGGGATCACGACTTTGTGACCTTTAACTATGACCCCATCCTATATTACCAGCTCATCGCGGACTAGGAAGAATGGCTGCACCTCCAGTGGTGTGCTGGATTGCCTGTCTGGCCAGCCTCTTTTGATTATGGATGAGAGTAGCTGTAGAGTGCCATCAGTGGCTGTGTGTTCAGCCAGGCGACGCTGGCACACATCTAATTGGTTTGGTATAAATATATATAGTGTGTGTAGGGTAGTGCTAATATGCGGGGGTCACTGTCGGTGCAGACTCAGTGGGCCGAAGGATCTGTTTCCGCTCTGTATCTCTAAACTAAATGACAACAGTCATAACACACAACAAGGTACATGAAAACTTGAAATTAAAAGTAAAAAAAAAGAAAAAGACAAGCGACTGTTGTTTGGCTGTCTTCACGGGAATGAACGAACAAACAAATGAACCCAGATTTATCCCCTGGGCAGAGGATTCTAAACTAGGGTGAACCCCCCCCCCTCTCCCCCACACCGGGTCTCCCTTTGTTCTCCCACCGTCCCTTACGGTAGACCCCCCAAGCCGGTCCCCATTGTTCTTCATGGCGGTCCCCCCTTACGCTCATCGACCGCTGATCGCGGGTCGATTGCGAGGCCCCACCGCCACAGGCTCCCGCTGCTGCCGAGGCCCCCGTTGCCGGCGAGGCCCCACCGCCCCAACTCCCACGAGGTTCCCGCTGCTGCCAAGGCTCCACCGTCGCGTACGTCGAGGCTCAAGCTCCCGTCGAGTCTCCTGCTGCCGCCGCCGAGACTCCCGCTACCGCTTCTGAGTCTCCCATTGCCGCCGCTGAGGCTCCTTCGGACCAAGCAGGCCTCGCCACCCGGCTTCTCCGCAGTCCCCTGCGAAGCCTGTGAGGCAAGTGTGGCCTAGCGGGGCACCGCGATCAGCGGCGCGGTTGTTCTGCGGTTGTTCATTTTTTAATTTAAACTGATTAAAATGCAGGATCCCGCAGGCAGTAATCTCCAGATTACTCTCAGTGCCATGTGCTAATGAGGGTAGGAATAGGAAGTCAGTACAGGTGAATGAGTGGCTCTGGAGTTGGTGTAGGGGCAGGGATTCAGAATTTTAGACCATTGGGATCTTTTCTGGGGCAGTGGTGACCTGTACAAGAGGGATGTGTTGCAGCTGAACTGGAGTTTGACCAATATCATGGCAAGAAGGTTCACTAATGCTACATGAGAGCGTTTAAACTAGAGAGGTAGGGAGTGGGAACCAGAGCCACAGGTCAGAAATTTGAAAGAGTGAAGGGTGGGTAGAGATTAGGACCAGTAAGTCTCAATGGAAAGACAGGCAAAATGGGTGAAGGAATATGGCGGCACTCAGAGAGGACAGACTGGAGGGTTGATCCACTGAGGTGAAATGGGTAGGGCGTAAAAAAAGGTGCAAGCACTATAAAGGGATTGTACTATATGTTCCCCTAATAGCAAATGGGAGATAGAGAAACAGATATGTAGGCAGGTTACCGAAAGATGTCAAAGCAACAGGGTAGCCTTAGTGGGTGACTTTAACCGGAGCTTGCAGGAAGACCTGATGGAAGTATATAAAATTAAGTGAGGCATAGACAGGGTAGACAGTCAGAAACCTTTACAAGATGGAAAAAATCAAATAGTACTAAAATTACCCTTTTGCTTTGACATCTTTCGGTAACCTGTCTACATATCTGTGCATGTCCTGCTGAGATACTCCAGCACTTTGTGTCTACCTTCGATTTAAACCAGCATCTGCAGTTCTTTCCCACATCATCTACATATCTGCTTCTCTATCTCCCACTTGCTATTGTGGGGCCTATAGTACAATACTAAAAGAGTACTTGCACCTTTTTAAAAAATTTTACTCCCTATCCATTTCATTTCAATGGATCAGACTTCCTTTATGTCCTCCTCTCTGAGTGCCGCCATATTCCTTCACCCCATTTTGCCTGTCTTTCCATTGAGACTTACTGGTCCTAATCTCTAGGATACCTATAATCCAAATAATCAATATCTGTTTCTCTATCTCCTCTATTGGGGGTCCTATTGTACAATCCCATGAGAGTGCATGCACCTTTAAAAAATTTTGAATGTCCCTCTAGGGGATAGTTTAAGGTGAGAGGAGAAAAGTTTAAAGAGATGTACGGGGCATTTTTATTTTACACGCAGTGTGATGAGTGCCTGGATCGCACTGCCAGGGTGGTGGTGGTCAAGGCAGATATGATGGTAAAATTAAAAGACTGTTGGATAGGCATATTGATATGCAGGGATTAGAGGGATATGGGTTATGTGCAGGCAGATACAATTTGGTCTTGGCACTCTGTTTGGAACATGCATAATATGAGCTCTCACTATCACAATTTTAAAAGCATCCCACTTTCTGGACATCCCTTTGCTTGCAAACAACCTCCTCAATCAATTTCCGCAGGTTCCTATCTAAATCCATCAAAGTTGGCCTTGCCCCAAATAGAATTTTAACTTAAGATAGACGCAAAAAGCTGGAGTAACTCAGCGGGACAGGCAGCATCTCTAGAGAGGAATGGGTAATGTTTCGGGTCGAGACCCTTCTTCAGAGTGTTTAGGGATAAGGGAAACAAGAGATATATTGAGGGAGTCCAGAACCAGGGGCCACTGTTTAAGAATAAGGGGTAAGCCATTTAGAATGGAGACGAGGAAACACCTTTTCACACAGAGAATTGTGAGTCTGTGGAATTCTCTGCCTCAGAGGGCGGTGGAGGCCGGTTCTCTGGATACTTTCAAGAGAGAGCTACTAGATAGGGCTCTTAAAGATAGCGGAGTCAGGGATCTGGGGAGAGGGCAGGAACGGGGTACTGATTGGGGATGATCAGCCATGATCACATTGAATGGCGGTGCTGGCTCGAAGGGCTTAATGGCCTACTGCACCTATTGTCTATTGTCTATGATGTAGAGAGATAAAGAACAATGAATGAAAGATATGCAAAAAAAGTAACGATGATTGTTATCTGTTTGTTAGGTGAAATTAAGAAGCTAGTGGAAGAGGGATAGAGAGAGAGGGAGTGCCAGGGCTATCTGAAGTTCGAGAAATCAAAAGTTCATACAACTGGGCTGAAATCTGCCCAAGCGAAATATAAGATGCTGTTCCTCCAATTTGCATTTACTAGCAATGTTACAAAATTTTGAGATTTTAAAAATAAAGTCTGCAATTTATCCCATCAGATAAAGCATAAAAAGAAGTTTAATTTGACACCTAATTCACTTTCATATCCTCAGTATTAAAGAAGTTATGGCCATTTTCATACTCGGAAATTAGCATCTTGTTCCCTATTGCTTTTCCATTGACTTAACACAAAAGCTGTGATCGAGGACAGTTAAAAGCCCATAACTTTCTTAAAAATTAAGATAACTGAAAGAAATTTTCAGTTATTATAGATTGAAGCATTCTGAAACAAATATGAAACAATCTTACTCAGAAGACATGAAAGTAAAGCATATAATTAGTTAGTTACCTAATTGTAGCTAATTACAAAATTCAATTACTAGATCTAAACATCTATCAATTTCTTAAGAATAGATTAACATTTTTAAATAGCCTAAGTGTCCAAATAACATTCACACAATAATTCACAATATAACATAATTTTTAAATCTCATTTTCATGAATTTACAGGCCAAATGGAAGGAATTGAATGTTTAATACCTGTAAATTAATGGGCATTTAAATCATCTTGCGAGTGAGGACTTCTGGAACGCGATCATTTGGAACGTTCATTTGCGGTGAATTTAACCCCGTATTGGCATGAAAAATACTGCCGTTAGTTCGGGGAATAAAATCACCGTGTCGCATGAAAAAATGTGAATTAAAGGCTTCTTAAGAAGTACTTTTATACATTTAAAGAAACCACTTCCGTTTACCTGTCCCGTGTGTGAAATCCGTCCCCGTTATCGGCGTTGACGCTTCAGGAGCTGCTTTTAAAATTACTCCAGCGCTGACATTGACAATTTAATAAAAATAAAAAATTCACAAAACGGCGCTAGGAACGATTTGTCAGCCAACGCTTGTACTCCAACGAAATATAATTCAGGACAAGGGAGGAGAAACCGTGTTTTAACCCCACCCCCCCCCCTTAAAGGCGCCAAAATCGCGCACACGGCCAGTGGCAGAATTACAGCGCGACTGAAGGTAAGTTTTGTAACATACCTACATTTACACCATGCACTCTGACAATGGAGGAGACCTAGGACACAAAGGTCTGTGCGGAAATGAGAAGGAGAATTAATGTGTTTAGCATCCGGGAGATCAGGCGGAATGAGCGAAGGTGTTTAACTTGTGGACCAGCTCTGCCCTTATCCATAATGATTTTAAAGCTCATAGAACCGTGTTTGTTGGTCTCAAAAAGCTTTCCCACTAACACTTTAGTCATTTGACCTGCCCAATTCTTTAACAGGAGGTGAAGCCTTGTCCTCTCCCCTTGCAAGGACATCCACATAATGCCTGTGGAAATTTTCCGGAGCACACTTTATGTATTCCATCCCATTTGGCACTATGACAGTCTGAGTCTATTGATAAAAATACATCTATTGATGCTCCTGAATCAATCAATCAATCAATCAAGATGTATTCATCACATACACAATAACAATAAAGTGCAGTGAAATGAACTTGCCAGCAGCGGTAAAATAAAAAAGAACACACAATACACAATAAAAATTTAACACAAACATCCACCACAGCATTCTTCACTGTGGTGGAAGGCACAAAGAGTATAGTCAGTCCTTCTCCATTTTCCCCCGTGGTTGGGGCCATAATCTCCGCGGTCGCCACTGCGGGCAGCCAGATGACAGGCCCTCTCATCTGGAAGGTAAGTCCCGAATCGATGCTTCCCTACCGGAGACCGTGGCTTCAGGATAACAGTTGAAAAGGAGAGGCAAAGCACAGGCAGACTTTACTCAGAGCTCCCGTGGATTTGGAAGCAACAGCAACAAAGAAAAGCAGGAGAAAACACTGATTGGCTCTAGCCCGAGTGGGAGGAGAGTTAGAAGTGAGTCAGAGGGGGAAAACAGTTTAAAACTGAGGAATTTGGTTTGTAAATTGGTAAATTAGGCAATTTATCAATCAATATAAGCATTTGGGTCTTAGGGAGTGACAGTGAGTGAGCGGTCTTGTGAGGGAAGTGCCCTGTGAGAAAAGTGCGCGTCTTTGGCTCGAGAGTCTTCGGCGAGTAGGCTGAGGAGAGGAGGCTACGCAAAACGCTGGAGAGGGAGAGATGAAAGAAGGATATGTCAGGCAAGCTGATTTAGTGTGATGCTTGCAGTGTGTGGGAGGTCAAGGACACTGCTGGTGCCTCTGACTGCTACAAATGTGAGAAGTGCATCCAGGTACAGCTCCTGAAGGACCGTGTTGGGGAACTGGAGAAGCAAGTGGATGACCTCAGGTTCGTCCGAGAAACTGAGTCGTTTGCTCGACAAGCCCTACAATAAGATGGTTACACCTAAGGTACTGGAAGAGATAAAGTGGGTGATGGTGAGAAAGGGAGGGAAACATGGAATACAAAGGTCACCAGGTGATGTACCTCTTGTGAACAGGTTCGCCCACTTAGAAGCCGTCGGGACAGAAGACGTTATCTCACTGAACGGCGGACTAGCTTGCGAAGCAAAAAGGGCTGTTGAGCCAAAACCAAAGACGGCATTCGAGGAAGGTGTGCTGCCTTCCTGGTGCCAGGATCCAGGATGTCACGGACAGAGTGCAGAAATCCTCAAGGGCGAAGGTGAACAGCCGGAAGTGGTAGTGCATGTCGGCACAAACGATGTCGGAAAGAGGGGGATGAATATTCTGCAGCGTGACTTTAGAGAGCTCGGAAAAATGCTGAAAAGCAGGACCTCCAGGGCTGTTATCTCCGGTTTGCTTTCAGTTCCTCGTGCTGGCGAGAGCAGGAACAGGGAGATACGGGACCTGAATGTGTGGCTGAGGAACTGGTGCAAGGGGCAGGGATTTAGATTCTTAGATCAATGCGATCTGTTTTGGAGTAAGGGGCAACTGTACAAAAGGGATGGATTGCATCTTAACAGGTGGGGGACCAGCATTCTGGCAGGCTGGTTTTAAACTAAATAAGGGGGGTGGGGTGTTAAATGGGATAGTCGAGGATGGAGTTAAAGGGAGGGTTAATGACCCCAGAATTAACGGGAAAGGAAGTTCACAAAGGGATAGGAGAGTATGGCCAAGTGCAATAGGGATCGATGTGAAAGGTGAGATGCGTAAGGAATTAGAAGTATTGTATATGAATGCGCGAAGTATAAGTAGTAAAGTAGATGAGCTTGAGGCTCAGTTATAGGTTGGTAGATATGACATTGTGGGGATTACTGAGTCGTGGCTGCAGGACAATCGGGCCTGGGAACGTAATATTCAGGGTTATACATCCTATAGAAAGGACAGGCAGGTGGGCAGAGGAGGGGGGGTAGCTCTGCTGGTGAGAATGGAATTCAGTCCCTTGCGCGGGAAGACAAAGGGACTGACGAGGTAGAGTCACTGTGAATTGAGTTGAGGAATTGTAAAGGATTTCAATATGCAGGTAGACTGGGAAAATCAGGTTGGTTCAGGACCCCAAGAAAGAGAGTTTGTAGAATGCCTCTGAGATGGATTCTTAGAGCAGCTTGTAATGGAGCCGACCAGAGAAAAGGCAATTCTGGATTTAGTGTTGTCCAATGAACCAGATATGATAAGAGAACTCGAGGTAAAGGAACCGCTTGGAGGTAGTGATCATAATATGATTAATTTTAAAATTCAATTTGAGAAGGAGAACGTTAAATCGGAAGTGGAAGTGATGCAGTTGAACAAAGGGGACTATGAAGGCATGAGAGGGGAGCTGGCCAATTAGACTGGAAAGGGATCCTAGCAGGAATGACGGTGGAACAGCAATTGCAGGAATTTCTGGGCATAATCCGGGAGACGCAGGATCATTTCATTCCAAAAAGGAAGAAAGATTCTAAGGGGAGTAGGAGGCAAACGTGGCTGACAAGAGAAGTTAGGGATAGAATAAAACTAAAAGAAAAGATGTATAACACAGCAAAGAGTAGCCAGAAGCCAGAGGATTGGGAAACTTTCATAGGACAACAGAAGGAAACAAAACGGGCAATATAGGCTGAAAAGATGAAGTATGAGGGGAAGCTGGCCAGGAATATAAAGAAGGACAGTAAAAGCTTCTTTAGATATATTAAGGGAAAAAGAGTAGCAAAGTCAAATGTGGGTCCCTTGAAGTCAGACACGGGTGAAATTATTATGGGGAACAAGGAAATGGCAGAAGAGTTGAATAGGTACTTCGGATCTGTCTTCACAAAGGAAGATACAAACAATCTCACAGATGTACTGGAGGACAGAGGATCTAAGGGCATAGAGGAACTGAAAGAAATTTTCATTAGGCGAGAAATAGTATTGGGTAGGCTAATGGGACTGAAGGATGATAAATCCCCTGGGCCTGATGGTCTGCATCCCAGGGTGCTCAGGGAGGTGGCTCCAGAACTAGTGGACGCATTGGTGATCATTTTTAAATGTTCAATAGATTCAGAATCAGTTCCTGTGGATTGGAGGATAGCTAATGTTATCCCACTTTTCAAGAAAGGAGCGAGAGAGAAATCGGGGAATTACAGACCAGTTAGCCTGACTTCGATGGCGGGAAAGATGCTGGAGTCAATTATTAAAGAGGTAATAATGGGGCATTTGGATAGCGGTAAAATGATTAGTCCAAGTCAACATGGATTTGTGAAAGGGAAATCATGCTTGACTAATCTTCTGGAATTTTTTTAGGATGTGACAAGTAAAATGGATGAAGGGGTGCCAGTGGATGTTGTGTATCTAGACTTTCAGAAAGCCTTTAATAAGGTCCCGCACGGGAGACTGGTGACTAAAATTAGAGCACATGGTATTGGGGGTAGGGTGTTGACATGGATAGAAAATTGGTTGGCAGACCGGAAGCAAAGAGCAGGAGTGAATGGGTCCTTTTCAGAATGGCAGGCAGTGGCGAGTGGAGTGCCGCAAGGCTCGGTGTTGGGGCCGCAACTGTTTACCATATATATTAATGATTTGGAAGAGGGAATTAGGAGCAACACTAGCAAGTTTGCGGATGACACAAAGCTGGGTGGCAGTGTGAACTGTGAAGAGGATGTTAGGAGGTTGCAAGGTGACCTGGACAGGTTGAGTGAGTGGCCAGATGCGTGGCAGATGCAGTATAATATAGATAAATGTGAGGTTATCCACTTTGACGGCAAAAACAAGGGGGCAGATTATTATCTCAATGGGGTTATGTTAGGTAAGGGGGAGGTACAGCGAGACCTGGGTGTCCTTGTACACCGGTCACTGAAAGTTGGCGTGCAGGTACAGCAGGCAGTGAAGAAAGCTAATGGAATGTTGGCCTTCATAACAAGAGGATTTCAGTATAGGAGTAAAGAGGTTCTTCTGCAATTGTATAGGGCTCTGGTGAGACAACATCTGGAGTATTGTGTACAGTTTTGGTTTCCTAATTTAAGGAAGGACATCCTTGTGATTGAGGCAGTGCAGCGTAGGTTCACGAGATTGATCCCTGGGATGGCTGGACTGTCATATGAGGAAAGATTGAAAAGACTAGGCTTGTATTCACTGGAGTTTAGAAGGATGAGCGGAGATCTTATAGAAACATATAAAATTATAAAAGGACTGGACAAGCTAGATGCAGGAAAAATGTTCCCAATGTTGGGCGAATCCAGAACCAGGGGCCACAGTCTCAGAATAAAGGGGAGGTCATTTAAGACTGAGGTGAGAAAAAACTTTTTCACCCAGAGTTGTGAATTTATGGAATTCCCTGCCACAGAGGGCAGTGGAGGCCAAATCACTGGATGGATTTAAGAGAGTTAGATAGAGCTCTAGGGGCTAGTGGAGTCAAGAGATATGGGGAGAAGGCAGGCACGGGTTATTGATAGGGGACGATCAGCCATGATCACAATGAATGGCGGTGCTGGCTTGAAGGGCCGAATGGCCTCCTCCTGCACCTATTTTCTATGTTTCTACGACTGAGGCCGCAGGCCTACGTCATCCTGAACACATCATCAGTTATGTAACCTGTGGTCATTGGGTGTTTCGGGTCTTTCAACATCATACACCCTCACCCAGGCGACCCAGCCGTGGTTGATCAGACCACGTGTTCAGGTGACATTTGCTCCTCCCCGTGGACCTCCTCTCCTGATCCAGAGCCATCTCGAGGCCTTCTCCGCTGCCTCTGTGGTGTTCCTGATGGCTCTTCTCTCCATTCCGTTGATGCCCAGTGCACTCAAGGCTTTGTAGAGCGATTGCCCTGCAAAACCTCTGCAGCCAACCTCGATGGGCATACACCTTGCCTTCCAGCCCTGCTTACGGCAGTCTATGACCAGCTCTTCGTACTTGGTCATCTTCCTCTCGTGGGCCTCCTCCAGACGGTCCTCCCAAGGCACTGTCAGTTCCAACAAGACGATGTTTTTGGTCGCCTCTGTGACCAGGAGGATATCTGGCCTCAGGGTGGTCGTGGCAATGTGCTGTGGGAACTTCAGCTGTTTCACCAGGTCTACAGAAAAATGCCAGTCCTGCGCAGTCGCCAGGATTCCTGACGAATTCCTGACGGATTCCTGTCTGCTGTGGTTTTTGGCAGCTGCACTCCGGCCTTCACGAAGGTGATCATCTGGGTGGTGGGGCGTGCTCGTCTGCAGCTGCTGATTCCCATGCTGATGGCTTTCCAATGGGTTTTAAGAACCTGGTCGTGATGCCAGATGTACCGGCCCTGCCCAAGAATCTTTGGGCAGCAGCTCAGGATGTGTTCCAACATCCACTTGCCTGAGCATTGCGGGCAATCCGGAGATTCTGCTTTGCCCCAGATGAAGAGGTTCGATGGGCTGGGCAAGACATCGTACACTACCTGGACCAGGAACTTGATACGTTGTGGTTCAGCCTGCCAGAGCTCAGTCCATGTGACTTTTCGGTCTACAGTGTATGGAGAAAGTTAAAATCCCTTTGAATGACAACCCTATTAGGCGAGCAGCAGTTGACAATCTCCTGGCATATTTGTTTCTTTAATTCCCATTGACAATTTTTGACTTGTTCACAGATTAAATCAATAGATTATGTACCATTTGCTCTGTAAATCGAATAGTGAAAGGCCTGGATCGAGTGAATGTGGAGAGGATGTTTCCACTAGTGGGAGAGTCTAGGACCAGAGGCCATAGCCTCAGAATAAAAGGACGTACCTTTAGAAAGGAGATGAGGAGGAACTTCCTGAGTCAGAGGGTAGTTAATCTGTGGGACTCAGAGGGCTGTGGAGGCCTGAAGTCAATGGCTATTTTTAAGGTGGAGATTGGTAGATTCTTGAATAGTACCGGTGTCAGGGGTTATGGGGAGAAGGCAGGAGAATGGGGTTGAGAGGGAAAGATGGCTCAGCCATGATTGAATGAATTGATGGGCCGAATGGCGTAATTATGCTCTGAATTAGTTTATGAATTTATGAAATGCTTAAATTCCCCTTGCCGTGTTCATTAGCTAATACAATCATCGTTTTTTTATGAGCACAGAGAACAAGGGGCAGCACGGTGGCAAACTAGTAGACCTGCTTCCTCACAACTTCAACAACCCAGGTTCAATCCTGACCTCTGGTGCCGCTTGTGGGGATGTTGTAATTCTGCCTGTGACTGGTTAGGTTCCTTTGGAATTTCCTGTTACCTCCCACATTGCAAAGATGTGCAGGTCGTTAAGCTATTTGGGCACTGTAAACATTGACTGATGTGTGGTAGAATCTAATGGAGAGTTACTAGGCATGTGGGGAGAATAAAATGGGCAAGAATAGAAGTGTGAAAATGGATGCTTGATGATCATTGCAGACTTGATGCACCAAAGGTCTTGTTTCAATGCTCTATCTCTCTCTGACTTTGCAACTAAAATTTTCCTTCATACATTCTTGGAACACATGCAGATATCCTAAAAGCATTAGGATCTTCAGTGTATTTCTGAATCACATAAAACAATTATTGTTTAGTCTTTCCAATAAAATAGCTGTCCAAGAAAAGGAAGCAATCAATTCTATCTAACGTCATATTGTCCTCTACCCTCTTAACTTTCAGGTCATATCAACTTTCTTGTACAATAGCTGAAGAATACATAATTTTTAGGTTTCAGTTTATTTTTTCTGTCTTCAGTAAGCGTCTCCCAGTTAATTATATATTAATGCATGAATATTCTTCAGTACTGGAAATATCTCTTTTATTATAAATGCGAGGCGTGGAACTAGTGCACATCTCAGAGGCTTGCTGCAGATAAGTTTTCATCAATCTGCAGGAAAAATGTCAGAGTTGCTTGCTCGTTCATGTTAATAACATAAGTCATGAGGGGATTGGAATATAACACCAGTCTGCATCTGCCTTCAAAGCCACCACCTGAATAATTATGGTTCATCTCCATCCCATGCATAAACAATGATGCACTCAGGTGAAATTGGACAAAGAATGATTTTATGAATTTGCTTTCTCATCCAAACCTGTCCCAATTTCACCAGTATGCTTCCCATGGATTTATCTCAATTAAATAATTAACCACATGCATGTATGCTAGGAATGTAAACTGAAAAATACAGTCTGAAGACAGGTCCCGAACCGAAACGTCACCCATTTCTTGCCAGTGATGCTGCCTGACCCGTTGAGTTACTCCAGCACTTTGTGTCTATCTGCTGGAAATACTCAGCAGATTAGAGATCATCTGTGGAGAGAGGGAGACAGCATTACTCTTACAGGCCAATGATCTTTCATTGGAACTAAAACTAAAAAACAAGGTTTCAGGATCTCAGCTCGAAACAATAGACAATAGACAATAGGTGCAGGAGTAGGCCATTCGACCCTTCGAGCCAGCACCGCCATTCAATGTGATCAGGACTGTAGATCCACAAACGTCACCTATTCTCCAGAGATGCTGCCTGACCCACTGAGATACTCCAGCATTTTGTGTCTATCTTCGGTGAAGGGAGATCCATTTAGTACCTCATCTACATCCGCAGACTCCAAACCCTCTCAAATTCCCTCTTTTATCCTTGAGTGATCCTGTCTTCACACTAGGTGCTCAATAGTTTCTAATGTAGGTATAAAAAGCGCAGTGATTTTCCTTAATACGATTCACCAGAGCCATTTTTGTGTCCCTTTTTGGCCTTCCTAATCGCTCTCTTAATTTCTTTCCTCCTCTTTATATTCCTCAAATGCTCTGCCTGATTCCATCCTCTTAAACCTTGCGTGCATTTCCATTTTCTTCTTGACCAAATTTACAACCTTTTTGGTCATCCAAGTCCTCATTTCCCAACACAATATCCTATATGTTTCCTTCCCTCTACTCAGTTCAATTTCAGTTTAGTTTATTGTCATGTGCAGCAAGGTATAGTGAAAAGCTTTTGTTGCGTTCTATCCAGTCAGCAGAAAGACAATACATGATTACATGATCTCGAGTTGGACTATCCAAGTTCAAGTTCAAGTGAGTTTATTGTCATGTGTCCCTGATAGGACAATGAAATTCTTGCTTTGCTTCAGCACAACAGAACATAGTAGGCATTGACTACAAAACAGATCAGTGTGTCCATATACCATTCTATAAATATATACACACATGAATCAATATACTGATTAAGTGCAAATAACAGTTAATTGGCTAATAAAGTTCAGTGTTTTGTCCGAGCCAGGTTTAATAGCCTGATGGCTGTGGGGAAGTAGCTATTCCTGAACCTGGTTGTTGCAGTCTTCAGGCTCCTGTACCTTCTACCTGAAGGTAGTAGGGAGATGAGTGTGTGGCCAGGATGGTGTGGGTCCTGGATGATACTGCCAGCCTTTTTGAGGCAGCGACTGTGATAGATCCCCTCGATGGAAGGGAGGTCAGAGCCGATGATGGACTGGGCAGTGTTTACTACTTTTTGTAGTCTTTTCCTCTCCAGGGCGCTCAAGTTGCCGAACCAAGCCACGATGCAACCGGTCAGCATGCTCTCTACTGTGCACCTGTAGAAGTTAGAGAGAGTCCTCCTTGACAAACCAACTCTCTGTAATCTTCTCAGGAAGTAGAGGCGCTGATGTGCTTTCTTAATAATGGCATCAGTGTTCTCAGACCAGGAAAGATCTTCAGAGATGTGCACGCCCAGGAATTTGAAGCTCTTGACCCTTTCAACCATCGACCCGTTGATATAAACGGGACTGTGCGTCCACATCCTACTCCTTCCAAAGTCCACAATCAGTTCCTTGGTTTTGCTGGTGTTGAGGGCCAGGTTGTTGTGCTGGCACCATATGGACAGTTGCTCGATCGCTCTTCTATACTCTGACTCATCCCCATCAGTGATACGTCCCACAACAATGGTTTCGTCAGCAAACTTGATGATGGAGTTCGCACTATGTCCGGCTACGCAGTCATGAGTATAGAGTGAGTACAGCAGGGGGCTGAGCACGCAGCCTTTTTTTAAATTTAAAAAATATATATTTTTATTTTATTAGAAGTAAGTACAATCATATTTTCATAATACATTTTATGTACAGCTTCTTATATATTTTTTATAATAAAGAAGAAAAAGAAAAAGAAATTAGATAATGAGGTATAGAAAAATGTGAGATATATAGTGTGTGGAAAATAAAAATAAAAAGTGAAAGAAGAAAGTTAAAGAATAGAAAATAAGAAAAAGAGAATAAAAGAAGAAAAGGGAAGAATAAGAAAAAAGAAGTAAGGAGATCTTATTTATAATCTTGACCATCCCTCGCCCAGTCACGAGTTAGCTTTTACAATTGTGTTGCACCATATGATTCCAAAAAGACAACAAATGGAGACCAACTCGTTATGAATTGGTCAAATTTATCTATTAGGAGGAATCGCATTTCCTCAAGATGTGCGGTCCAACATACTTGCAATCCACATTTTGAGCATTGGTATTGGTGTATTTTCCAAAATTTAAGTATTAATTTTTTTGCTATAATTAAACCATAATTAAAAAATAATGAGTAAAGCAGGGGGCTGAGCACGCAGCCTTGAGGTGCTCCCGTGCTGATTGTTATCGAGTCTGACACATTTCCCCCAATACAAACAGACTGTGGTCTGAGAGTGAGGAAGTCGAGGATCCAATTGCAGAGGGATGCGCAGAGATCCAGTTCTGTGAGTTTGGTAACCAGCTTGGAGGGGATGATTGTATTAAATGCCGAGCTGTAATCGATGAATAACAGCCTGACATATGAGTTTTTGTTGTCCAAGTGGTCCAGAGCGGATTGGAGGGCCAGCGAGATCTGCGCCATGATCAACCTCTCAAAGCACTTCATCACCACAGGCGTTAGTGCCACAGGTCGATAGTCATAGATGGAACGTCACCTTACTCTTCTTGGGCACTGGTATAATTGATGCCCTTTTGAAGCAGGTGGGAACCTCAGACCTCAGAAGTGAGAGGTTGAAAATGTCCGTAAAAATTCCAGCCAGTTGGTCCGAACAGGTTTTTAGAACACGACCAGGTATACCATCAGGTCCAGGCGCTTTTCGAGGGTTCACGGAAATACCATCACAGCGAATGGGGGCTCGGGAAGGCACATCGGTGTTCTCCCTATCAAAGCGTGCGTAAAACACATTGAGCTCATCAGGGAGTGATGTTTCGCCGACATTCAGCTGCCTCCTGATTTTGACTTGTAAGAGGTGATTGCATTCAGGCCCTGCCACAGCCGCCGTACATCTGTCTCTTTCTCCAGTTTGGAGCAGAAGTCCCTTTTGACCTTTTTGATGGCCTTACCAAGGTCGTATCCACATACTGTTCCAAGAAACCCTCTAGCAAACAACTCACAAATCCTGCCCTATCAAAGCCTTTGGCACTGAACAAGCCCCAGTCAATATTGGGGAAGTTAAAGTCACTCACTAACACTACCCTATTGCATTGGCATCTTTAGATAATCTGTCTACATATCTGTTCCTCTATCTCCCGCTTGTTATTGGGGGGGGGGGCCCAGTGGCGGAAATCCTGGGGGGCCAGGGGGGACACGTCCCCCCTCTCTTTTGAGAGGTGGGGGACGATCCCTACCCCCCCATTTTTTGTAATCCGGATTTTAAAACCCGGTGAAATCTCCGCTTTTCGCGAGACAGTGGGGGTGGGACTGCTGATCGAGGGCGAGAGAGACGTCGGCCAGCAGGCAATGGGGGCGGGACATAATGATTCAGCGCGATGATTGGAGGAGGGAGGTGTAAAATCCCGTTAAAATACTTGCACCTTTCTTATTTCTAAACTCTACCCATATTGCCAGAAGCGAACAAAACCTCCAGTATATCCCGAAGATAGACACAAAATGCTGGAGTAACTCAACGGGACAGGCAGCATCTCTGGAGGGAAGGAATGGGTGACCGTTTGGGTCGAGATCCTTCTTCAGACGGGTATATTCAGAAGGGTCGACCCGAAACGTCACCCATTCCTTCTATCGAGAGATGCTGCCTGTCCCGCTGAGTTACTCCAGCATTTTTTTAAATTTTTTAAAAATATTATTTTTATTAGAAGCATATAAATATAATAACCAAAACATGATTTGCTTACCAATTACATATATACAAAGCTTCTAATTTTTATTTTAAAAAAAATGAAAGATAAAGCTATAGAGAGAAAAGAAATAAGAAAAAAAAAGGAAACTATAAACTAATAGAGAGGGGAGGGAACAAAAACAAAGGAGATTACCAATAACACAATTTATAAAATGTAATTATCCATCCAGTCCTGGATTCAAGTTTCAGTCCAGCTTCCGTGTTGAACCAATTTACCCTTTAAGAAAACCAATAAATGGAGACCATATTCTGGCAAATAGTTCTGATTTGTCAATTAAGACAAGTCTAATTTTTTCCAAGTGTAAGGTCTCAGACATTTCCGTAACCCACATTTTAATTGTGGGGGTTGTTGGATTTTTCCAAAAATTTAGTATTAATTTTTTCCCAATTATTATACTATAATCAAGAAAATTTCTTTGATTCATTGTAAGTTTTATACTTTGTTCTGATATTCCTAATATTATTAGTTTTGGATGGCCTTTTTGATGGCCTTACCAAGGTCGTATCCACATACTGTTCCAAGAAACCCTCTAGCAAACAACTCACAAATCCTGCCCTATCAAAGCCTTTGGCATTGAACAAGCCCCAGTCAATATTGGGGAAGTTAAAGTCACTCACTAACACTACCCTATTGCATTGGCATCTTTAGATAATCTGTCTACATATCTGTTCCTCTATCTCCCGCTTGTTATTGGGGGGGGGGGGCCCAGTGGCGGAAATCCTGGGGGGCCAGGGGGGACACGTCCCCCCTCTGTTTTGAGAGGTGGGGGACGATCCCTACCCCCCCATTTTTTGTAATCCGGATTTTAAAACCCGGTGAAATCTCCGCTTTTCGCGAGACAGTGGGGGTGGGACTGCTGATCGAGGGCGAGAGAGACGTCGGCCAGCAGGCAATGGGGGCGGGACATAATGATTCAGCGCGATGATTGGAGGAGGGAGGTGTAAAATCCCGTTAAAATACTTGCACCTTTCTTATTTCTAAACTCTACCCATATTGCCAGAAGCGAACAAAACCTCCAGTATATCCCGAAGATAGACACAAAATGCTGGAGTAACTCAACGGGACAGGCAGCATCTCTGGAGGGAAGGAATGGGTGACCGTTTGGGTCGAGATCCTTCTTCAGACGGGTATATTCAGAAGGGTCGACCCGAAACGTCACCCATTCCTTCTATCGAGAGATGCTGCCTGTCCCGCTGAGTTACTCCAGCATTTTTTTTAATTTTTTAAAAATATTATTTTTATTAGAAGCATATAAATATAATAACCAAAACATGATTTGCTTACCAATTACATATATACAAAGCTTCTAATTTTTATTTAAAAAAAATTGAAAGATAAAGCTATAGAGAGAAAAGAAATAAGAAAAAAAAAGGAAACTATAAACTAATAGAGAGGGGAGGGAACAAAAACAAAGGAGATTACCAATAACACAATTTATAAAATGTAATTATCCATCCAGTCCTGGATTCAAGTTTCAGTCCAGCTTCAGTGTTGAACCAATTTACCCTTTAAGAAAACCAATGTTCTGATATTCCTAATATTATTAGTTTTGGATCAGGATCCGATTGAATATTAACAACTTCAGAAATAATTAAAAAAATATCCGTCCAAATTTTTTTAATTTTTATGCAGTTTACAAAGGTATGAGTTAGATTAGCTTCTAAGCATTGACATTTGTCACAGATAGGAGAGATATTTGGAAATACTCCATCATTTTGAGTCTATCTTTGGTTTAAACCAGCATCTGCAGTTCCTTCCTACACGCCTCCAGTATATCCTCTCTGAGTGCCCCCGTGACAGTCTCCCTGGTTAGAAATGGTTCAAAGGCCGCTGGATTTTGCACTATTTTAAAGTGCACTGTCATTACAGGATGACCAAAGCTGAACAGAATACTGAATGCGGCCTCACTAAATCTTGATCACTGTAACATAACATGCCAGTTTCTTTACACAATACCCTGACTGATGAAGGCCAGTGTACCAAAAGCCTTTTAAACCAACTACCTGTGATACCATGTCCATGCAGTTCTGGATGCTTCTGCTCTACAAGACTTCCCATGACCCTGCCATTCATATTCCAGCTTTATTTTTATCACAATACATCTTCCATGGTCTCATCTATCTATCTATATTATTAGTCTGATCTTGAGCACTTCCTGTTGTTCTATATATTGATTTTAGAAAAAACGCTGCCACTTACAGCTATGATTTTTGGCCATCTTACTCAGAGTCCCCCTCCGCTGCGCAAGACAAGAGGATTTTTCCCATCGATGAAAAATAAAAGAGTTATTAGTGTTTTAAAAATGTTGAGATTCTCTCTCCTGAAGGCCACGCCCCTTCCGGAGGGACTATAAAACCCGGAAGTGTTGAGTGCCTCAGTCAGTCTCTGCAAGATGGGGGATCGAGAGGGTCATGTCTCTCATTCTGAGCTGTGAATAACACTGAACACATGTCTACTAAACTGTGAGTGATTTTACTGACCTGTCAGTGCCCTTAATGTGATTTGAAAATATAGTTTGGAAATGCTAAAGCTGTGTTGCCTTTGGTTTAGAAATGCTAAAGCTGTGTTGCCTTTGGTTTGGAAATGCTAAAGTTGTGTTGCCTTTGGTTTGGAAATGCTAAACCTGTGTTGCCTAATTAAAGTTGCCTTGCCCTCTATATAATTAAAAGTCTAATCTTGACCACTTCCTGTTTGCGTTTATATTGATTAAAAAAACAAAACGCTACCACATATGGCTGTGATTTTTGGCCATTTTACTCTGCTCATCAGGTGCCGAGGATTTTTCCAATCGGTGAAAAATAAAAAAGTTATTAGTGTTTAAAAAATGTTGAGATTCTCTCTCCTGTCAATCAAAGCCACGCCCCTTCTGGTGGGAGGGACTATAAATCCCAGAAGTGTGGGCGTGGCTCAGTCTCTGCAAGATGGAGGAGGGAGAGGTCACGACTCGCTGTCTTTAGCGGCCTAGCACCCTGCTTGAAATGGTATGAAACTGCACTTGAATTTGGTGGCCTTGCACCCTGCTAGAAGTGGTAAGAAACTGCACTTGAATTTGGTGCCCTGGCACCCTGCTTGTAATGGAATTTCAAGGAATAGCCGTGTCAACTGCCAGCCCACCAGCCGTGAGTGAGTGAGCGAGCTGCCAGCACAACGGGCTTGAGTGACTGAGCCGCCAGCCCAAGAATCCATTTGGCCCACAATGTACATACTAGCCCTCTGGAAACCAGTCCCTTCAGCCCACAACACCTATACTAGTGCTCCAGTTGGGGGCAATGGGTGAGTGGTGGAATATTGCGTTGGGGGAACAGGACCCAACGGGTCCCATTTGGTCTAGTCTCTCTTAAAGCCTTGCATGATTATAATAAGACATCACTGCTTTTGTAACTTAGCGGGTCAGGCAGCATTGCTGGAGAATATGGATAGGTGACGTTTCAGGTCGGGACCTTTCTTCAGTCTGAGCCCCACCTGGATTTGCAACCATTTCTCCCCTTACCCCTCCTCCATCCCCTTCAACATATATCCCCTCCTTTGGCTTGACAGTTCATCGCTCTTCTATCCTTATTTCACACTTTTTGCTTGTTTTCCATCTCTGGCCTTTGTCCATCCATCTGCATATCAACCCCCCCCTCATCTGAATCCACCTATCACTTGTCAAGCTTTGTCTGAAGAAGGGTCTCGACCCGAGACGTCACCCATTCTTCCTCTCCAGAAATGCTGCCTGTCCCGCTGAGTTACTCCAACTTTTTGTGTCTATCTTTCACCTGACCCCATGTCTTTTTCAGCCTCCTCCCCCACCATAATCAGTCTGAAGAAGGGTCCTGACCCGATATGTTACCGATCCATGTTCTGCGAGTATTTTCCAGCACTCTTGTGTCTTTTTATTAAGCCAGCATCTGGAGATTCTTGTGTCTCCCTTCTTTTTATTCCATCTTCCATGCAATGAAGTCCAACAATCTATTTGCCTTCGTAATTACTGCTGTAGCAAAGTCCTAACATATTGTATTTATTGAGCAAGCACACTCGGATCTTTTTCAACACCAATATTTAATACTGTTGTGCTACTTAAATAATTTCCCCCTTTCCATTCTTCATAAGGTGGAACGGTGGCATAGTAATAGAGCTAGAGCGCCAGAGACCTGGGTTCGATCCTGACCACAGGTGCTTGTCTGTACAAAATTTGTACGTCCTTCCCATGACCATGTGGGTTTTCTCCGGGTGCTCTGGTTTCCTCCCATACTCCAATGACGCACAGTGCATTCAGAAAGTATTCAGACCCCTTCACTTTTTCCACATTTTGTTGCGTTACAGCCTTATTTTTAAATGGATTAAATTCATATTTTTCATCATCAATGTACACACAATACCCCAGAATGAAGAAGCGAAAACAGGTGTTTAGAAATTTTTGAAATAATTAATAACTGAAATATCACATTTACATAAGTATTCAGACCCTTTGCTATGAAACTCAAAATTGAGCTTAGGTTCATCCTGTTTCCATTGATTATCCTTGTGATGTTTCTACAACTTGATTGGAGTCCACCAGTGGTAAATTAAATTGACTGGACATGATTTGGAAAGGCACACACCTGTCTATATAAGGTCCCACAGTTGACAGTGCATGTCAGAGCAAAAACCAAGCCATTAAGACGAAGGAATTGTCTGTAGGCCTCCGAGCCATGATCATATTGAATGGGGGTGCAGGCTCGAAGGGCCGAATGGCCTACTCCTGCACCTATTTTCTATGTTTCTATGTTTCTATGAGACAGGATTGTGTCGAGGCACAGATCTGGGGAAGGGTATAAAACAAATTCTGCATCATTGCAGGTCCCGAAGAGCACAGTGCCCTCCGTCATCCTTAAATGGAAGAACTTTGGAACCACTAGGACTCTTCATAGAGCTGGCCTTGTTGTGAGTCCCCCTGGTCCTCACCTTTCACCCCACCAGCCATCACATACAACAAGTGATCCTCCGTCAGTTTCGCCACCTCCAACGTGACCCCACCACTCGCCACATCTTCCCATCTCCCCCCATGTCTGCCTTCCGCAAAGACCGCTCCCTCCGTAACTTCCTTGTCAATTCTTCCCTTCCCTCCCATACCACCCCCTCCCCTGGTACTTTCCCTTGCAACCGCAAGAGATGCAACACTTGTCCCTTCACTTCCCCCCTCCACTCCATTCAAGGACCCAAGCAGTCGTTCCAGGTGCGACAGAGGTTCACCTGCATCTCCTCCAACCTCATCTATTGCATTCACTGCTCTAGATGCCAGCTGATCTACATCGGTGAGACCAAGCGGAGGCTTGGCGATCGTTTCGCCGAACACCTCCGGTCGGTCCGCAATAACCAACCTGAACTCCCGGTGGCTCAGCACTTCAACTCCCCCTCCCATTCCGTATCTGACCTCTCTGTCCTGGGTCTCCTCCATGGCCACAGCGAGCAACACCGTAATTTGGAGGAAATGCACCTCATATTCCGCTTGGGCAGTCTACATCCTGGTGGCTTGAACATTGAATTCTCCCCATTCTGCTAGCCCTTGCTGTCCCCTCCCCTTCATCAGCCATCTGGTTGCCTCCTCCCCTCCCCCAGCCCTCGGGCTCCTCCTCCGCCTTTTTCCTTTTTTCCTTTCTTCTCCCCACCCCCTATCAGTCTGAAGAAGGGTTTCGGCCCGAAACGTTACCTATTTCCTTCGCTCCATAGATGCTGCTGCACCCGCTGAGTTTCTCCAGCATTTTTGTGTACCTTCGATTTTCCAGCATCTGCAGTTCCTTCTTTAACACATTGTACCCAAGAAGACTTGAGGCTGTAATCACTGCCAAAGGTGCCTCAACAAAGTAAAGTCCGAATGCTTAAGTAAATGTGATACTTCAGTTATTTCTTTTTAATTACTTTGCAAAAATTTCTAAACACCTGTTTTCGCTTTTTTATTATGGGGTATTGTGTGTAGATTGATGATACAAAAAATGAATTTAATCAATTTTAGAATAAGGATGTAACATAACAAAATGTGGAAAAAGTGAAGGGATCTGAATACTGTGTATAGGATAGTGTTTGTGTGCAGGGAACGCTGGTCGGCAGGTGGGCTGAAGTTTCCACGCTGTATCTCTTAACTAAACTAAATAGCAACTCAAAATCATATTTTTACTTACCATCAGCTATTTCATTCAACCTGCAGAATAAGAAAATATCAGTGTAACTGAATCTCATCAACTATCCTCATGAAAGGATAATTGTACTTGGTATTGTGAGATTCAAAATCACAAACGCTTTTAGAGACAAAGTCGGCAAAGAAGCTTTTTATTTAAATCATATTCTGCAGAATAGGTGCCTCTCCTCTGATGTCCCCTAGAGGCACACCGAGGATCGGGATGTCTTCTATCTTTATACATTTCATGGGTATCATTGTCACACCCTCATCCCTCCCCATTGTGCTTCTTCCAATCATAACATAAAGCCCACATTCCCACGAGAACGTCCTGGAACGTCCACCCGACGTCAAAGACACCTCCCATATCATGCATCGCATGTGCATTTAAATGAGACATCTTGTCATAGTGGGTGTGTGTACATATTCATGTAAGTTCATTGCCCATGCGCACAGAGAGTTGTTCCTGACTCTTACCCTAGTTCTTTGCTGGGCTGTTGCTATCTTCTCTGTTCTCATCCTTGAAAAAGTCACCATCTGTACTCGTTCTTCACTCCCCCCTATCCTCCCTACTATACTCCCTACTATACAAAGGGTTCTTGTCTAAATCAACTTATACCTATTAACCCCTTCCTCACAATCCACACTTTTACTTTTTGCTACTGCAATCTTTGATTTAGACTATCTGCCCCTTCTCTAATGCTAGCAGCAGAATCTTCGCCTCCTTATCTTCCTCTCGCTGGTCATACTGTGTTTTAAATTCGATAGACAGGGAGGTGACACCTGCTAGGGCTCTCGATACTGACCCATCAGGAGCAGTGTTGTTGGGGATGAAGGTGCAACATTGTTCCCCAAACATTACACACACCCCTCCCTTCTCAGCCAGTAGCATGTCTAAGGCCATGCGATTTTGCCAGGCCATTAGGCTGGTATCTGTCAGTTGTTCCGCTAATCCTTCAACCGCATCTCGAGTGTAATTTATAAAGCGTTGTTGATTGTAGGATAGGTAGTTGATCCAGTCCACATTTTTATTAAGTGTGGACCACCAGAAGAGTATGGACTCAAAGTCCGCAGCTATCTGGTTTCTGGCTTTGAATTCATCGGGTACCCCTCTTGGCACCCCTATCGCATCTATATATATATATATATGTGTGTGTAATGAAGACTCTGGCAGGTCGCATCCTTTGGTAGGATGGGATTCGTGAATAGCTGTAGTATACATGACATAGCCCCAGGTGTCCTATCCCAATTCAAGGAAAATGGTTCTGGAACCAGCTGAGGCTTAGCTCCGGCACAGGCGTAGCAATTGGTGTGTTGCATACTCCTGGCCGTGTACATCATCCAGGCAAGCGAGGTGTTGGCTCCCTTGCCTCCTGTGGGTATTCCCCCCTCATATAATTGCCTTAATTCTGTTTCTCCTGCTACTATCATTATCTTCAAATCCTTAGGCTCATTCTCCCTGTTCTATCTGCACATATCCAATACCTACCACTTTCCTGCATTTGAACACTCTGTATGCTTACATAGTTGGGTAACCACCCAACACACGACCCACCAACACGAAATCTTCATTTTTCCTGCGGGTTCTTGTTAAATATTAAAGTCAATGGTTCCTCTCCTTTGCGCACAGTCCACGGGCTGATATTGTCTGGTGGGGCCTCCACAGGACCCTTAAATCGGCTTGCGTGTGTCCACCCTTTTTCTTTTGTTCGTACTGCTGTCTCGGTGATTAGTAACACCAGGTAGGGTCCAGTCCACTTAGGTTGCAGCTTTTCTTCCTTCCATGATGTTACAAGATCCCAGTCCCCCGCTTTCACAGAATGGATTGGAAAGTCGAGATGGGGACTCTGTGCCAGCAGCCCCTTGGTTCTTAATTCTGTAATAGAACGAGATACTGCCAGTAAATAGTTCCTTAGGAATACATCATTCCCTTGTATTTGTTGGGACCCCTTCTATCTTTCCTAAATAATAAAGACTTAACTTGTTCAACCTTTCTCTGTGTCTTAGTTGCTGAAACCCAGTCAACATTCTAATTGAT
The DNA here is from genome assembly GCA_038087875.1 of Malacoraja senta. Taxonomy (NCBI): domain Eukaryota; kingdom Metazoa; phylum Chordata; class Chondrichthyes; order Rajiformes; family Rajidae; genus Malacoraja; species Malacoraja senta. Next base: position 365,149,194 of record CM075977.1, read on the forward strand.
CTCCTCTGTACTCTCTCTATTTTGTTGACATCCTTCCTATAATTATGCCTACCAAAATTATACACCATACTCCACAATTGACCTCACCAATACCTTGTACAATTTAACATTACAACCCAACTTCTATACACAATGCTCTGATTTATAAAGGCCAACACACCAAAATCTTTCTTTACCATCCTATCTTCATGAAATTCCACCTTCAGGGAACTATGTACAGTTATTCCTAGATCCCTCTATTCAACTTCATTCCTCAATTCACAATCATTTACCATATACGTCCAATTTTGATTTGTCCTGCCAAGATGTATCATCTCACACTTATCAACATTAAACCCATCTGTCATGTTTCAACCCATTCTTCCAAATGACCTAAATCTCTCTGTACACTTTTAAAATCTACTTCATTATTCACAACACCACCTATCTTAGTATCATCTACATACTTATAAATCTATTTTACCACACCAACATCCAGATTATTGATTCACATGACAAACAACAGTGGACCCAACACACATCCCCAAGGTACCCTTCTAGTCACTGACCTCCAACCTGACAAACATCCATCCACCATTGCTCTCTGACATCTCCCATACAGCCACTTTTTAATCCATCTTGTTATTCCTTACTAACCCGTCTTAACCAACCTTATTTCCTTATTGAACCTTGTCAAAGGCCTTCCTGAAGTTCATCTAGACAACATCCATCACTTTACCCTCATCAATTTCCCTAATAACCTTTTCAAAAAATTCAAGATTAGTCAAACATCACAATCACAAATCCATGCTAATTCTTCCTAATCCTACCCTATTCTTATATATTGTCTTAAGTATGCTTTCCATTATTTTGCCCACCACTGATGTCAAACAACGTTCTTGTTCAAACTCTACTCTTTTCTCACATCTTTGTCCTCCTGTTCACTTACCTCAGGGCTATTATCTATTCATACCTGCGGGACAGCCCTCATGTAATTATTGAAATGGTACCAGGTATATCAACCTTCTACCTGAACATCGGTCGGCTAGTTTAGAAAACTCATACATACACCTTGTCTTCAGGTTTAAAGGGTCCTTCCTCCTGGTCCACCTCCAACAGCTTTTACTTTTCCTGTTCATAAATAGACTTGCATATCATAATTAACTGTTTCATATACTTTTTAAATTCTATCTTTAACTGTTCCAAACTCGGTCTCTTGTAGGGACCTCTCCATTGTGCCACCTGCTCGGTTAGTTTGCATGCAACTCTCTTCAGTGCCAATGGCAGGGCATCGATCCAATTCAACTTTGTAATTAAACAAATCTTATTTATATTAACCTTCAATGTTCCATTTATTCTTACATACACCCAAATGTGTATTTTACTCTAAGGGTCTCTATCGCCAACTTAGCTACTCCCTAAATGAAAACAATCCGTTGTCAAAGCTGATTTCTGTAGGTCTACCAAACCTCTTAATTACCTTATTCATCATAAACGACACTACAGGGCTTATACCTAATCTAGTCCTGCCTTTAAATCCCTTTCTCTCTTGGGGACCCCAGTCCTGTTAGGGCTTATATCCAGATTAATTTCACTCCCTGATATGACTTTTTGAGGAAACGTTCCCCAAAGACATTCATTATTGGCATGTAATTCTCTGGCCCTGCTTGGTTCCATCATAGGACTCGCTTAGGTCCATTGGTTATTGACAACAGCTCCTCCTGCTGGTTTGCAAGTCTTTTTCCTATCTTTGCGATATTTCTCGACCGCAGAGACCAACTGTTCGCTGAATCTGCTTGACTTTAAGAAGAATGACATCCACCACAGTAGTTCATAATATAATGTTCATCAATCAACTCTCCACCTTTTCAGCTGGTTTTCCAGATAGGCTATTTGCCTTTCCTTCTTGTGTATCTCCCCTTTGTTCCTTGGGGTTCTCTTAAGTGGGTAACATTGTCTGAGGGTCTGCCATACCCTCTGCCTGACTGTGTCAAACAGTATGCCATTGCTTGTTACATTGTTCGCATCAGTTTTATACCATCCATCTTCAGTTCTGTCACTTTAGTGGTTCCTATCACTTTTACCAACAGTGCCTTCAAATCTTCCATGATCAATAATCGTCCCACGTTCTCCTCCTCCAAAGCCCTAATCCATTTCCTCCCCCATCAGGGATATAGGGTGAGGGTATTTTTAGCCCTTTCAGTTTATGGGTGCCCCAAGGGATAATCCGTGTCTGTCCCTTCTCTTTTCTCTTTAAAGCAGGCTCATCACTTTATCCCAATGCTTCCAACTTTAATCCTTTCTGGTATGCCTTCTTTCTAATTCTAAACTCAATTTCTTGCTTCTCAAATATTCTAGCCTTCTTGCAAAAATCTTCCACTGACTCCTCCTGCTTTATTACTTTCACGCCTGTCGTTTTTCTACTTCTGTTATCTTCTAACTGCCTCTCTCTCCTTTCTTTCTAACTTGAATGTTTACCAATTAACTTATTTCCAATTATTTCAATCCATATTCACCACTATTTTAAATGTCCAATTCCTAGCACTAGTAACAATTTTCCAAATTATCTTTACTGACTAGAAATCTAAAAGAACATCAGATCTGGGGAAGGGTATAAAACAAATTCTGCATCATTGCAGGTCCCGAAGAGCACAGTGCCCTCCGTCATCCTTAAATGGAAGAACTTTGGAACCACTAGGACTCTTCATAGAGCTGGCCTTGTTGTGAGTCCCCCCTGGTCCTCACCTTTCACCCCACCAGCCATCACATACAACAAGTGATCCTCCGTCAGTTTCGCCACCTCCAACGTGACCCCACCACTCCGCCACATCTTCCCATCTCCCCCCATGTCTGCCTTCCGCAAAGACCGCTCCCTCCGTAACTTCCTTGTCAATTCTTCCCTCCCATACCACCCCCCTCCCCTGGTACTTTCCCTTGCAACCGCAAGAGATGCAACACTTGTCCTTCACTTCCCCCCTCCACTCCATTCAAGGACCCAAGCAGTCGTTCCAGGTGCGACAGAGGTTCACCTGCATCTCCTCCAACCTCATCTATTGCATTCGCTGCTCTAGATGCCAGCTGATCTACATCGGTGAGACCAAGCGGAGGCTTGGCGATCGTTTCGCCGAACACCTCCGGTCGGTCCGCAATAACCAACCTGAACTCCCGGTGGCTCAGCACTTCAACTCCCCCTCCCATTCCGTATCTGACCTCTCTGTCCTGGGTCTCCTCCATGGCCACAGCGAGCAACACCGTAATTTGGAGGAAATGCACCTCATATTCCGCTTGGGCAGTCTACATCCTGGGGGTTTGAACATTGAATTCTCCCAATTCTGCTAGCCCTTGCTGTCCCCTCCCCTTCATCAGCCATCTGGTTGCCTCCTCCCCTCCCCCCAGCCCTCGGGCTCCTCCTCCGCCTTTTTCCTTTTTTCCTTTCTTCTCCCCACCCCCTATCAGTCTGAAGAAGGGTTTCGGCCCGAAACGTTACCTATTTCCTTCGCTCCATAGATGCTGCTGCACCCGCTGAGTTTCTCCAGCATTTTTGTGTACCTTCAATTTTCCAGCATCTGCAGTTCCTTCTTTAACACATTGTACCCAAGAAGACTTGAGGCTGTAATCACTGCCAAAGGTGCCTCAACAAAGTAAAGTCCGAATGCTTAAGTAAATGTGATACTTCAGTTATTTCTTTTTAATTACTTTGCAAAAATTTCTAAACACCTGTTTTCGCTTTTTTATTATGGGGTATTGTGTGTAGATTGATGATACAAAAAATGAATTTAATCAATTTTAGAATAAGGATGTAACATAACAAAATGTGGAAAAAGTGAAGGGATCTGAATACTGTGTATAGGATAGTGTTTGTGTGCAGGGAACGCTGGTCGGCAGGTGGGCTGAAGTTTCCACGCTGTATCTCTTAACTAAACTAAATAGCAACTCAAAATCATATTTTTACTTACCATCAGCTATTTCATTCAACCTGCAGAATAAGAAAATATCAGTGTAACTGAATCTCATCAACTATCCTCATGAAAGGATAATTGTACTTGGTATTGTGAGATTCAAAATCACAAACGCTTTTAGAGACAAAGTCGGCAAAGAAGCTTTTTATTTAAATCATATTCTGCAGAATAGGTGCCTCTCCTCTGATGTCCCCTAGAGGCACACCGAGGATCGGGATGTCTTCTATCTTTATACATTTCATGGGTATCATTGTCACACCCTCATCCCTCCCCATTGTGCTTCTTCCAATCATAACATAAAGCCCACACTCCCACGAGAACGTCCTGGAACGTCCACCCGACGTCAAAGACACCTCCCATATCATGCATCGCATGTGCATTTAAATGAGACATCTTGTCATAGTGGGTGTGTGTACATATTCATGTAAGTTCATTGCCCATGCGCACAGAGAGTTGTTCCTGACTCTTACCCTAGTTCTTTGCTGGGCTGTTGCTATCTTCTCTGTTCTCATCCTTGAAAAAGTCACCATCTGTACTCGTTCTTCACTCCCCCTATCCTCCCTACCATACTCCCTACTATACAAAGGGTTCTTGTCTAAATCAACTTATACCAATTAACCCCTTCCTCACAACTTATACCTATTAACCCTTTCCTCACAGTATCACCAGTGACTGTCATTTCAATAGGATAGCATGGGTAGAGCAGGCAGAATACCACCTCGTCTTGTTGGAACTTTGCATTATTCTGAACCTGAATGTCGGTGAGTGCATTGCAATGGAAATGAAATAATTTGTAATGTTCAATCTTTCCATTAGTGTTCACTGTGCCACTGAGGACTGGGAGTAGTGCTGATATCTTCCTGCCTTCCATGAGGTTGGTTATTTTTTTATTTTGTTTTATTACTGTTTAAACAATATGATAGCCTGTAATCAACTGTGAGAATTTCATTCAGAGTTGAACATTATTTATCCATGAGACACTTCATGAACTGTCACAAATCCTTTTGGATCTGCTCCACTTGTTTGTGTCGGCAGGAATTGCAGATGCTGGTTTAAACCAAAGATAGACACAAAAAGCTGGAGTAACTCTGCGGGTCAGGCGGCATCTCTGGAGAAACGGAATAGGTGACATTTCAGGTCTCAGTCTGAAAAAGTGTCTCGAACTGAAATGCCACCTATTCCTTTTCTCCACAGATGCTTTCTGACTTGCTGATTTACTCCAGCCTTTTGTGCCAATCGGCACTTTTGTTTGCATTGCATTCTTGGTAGGGTAAATAAATAAAATATTTCAATTTCTTTAAATCATGCACTTATTTGTTCCATTGAAAATTTCTGCTGCAATGTTAATTTCTATTGAAATTAAAATATCTATATGCAGGAAGAGGTATTATATCTTTATATTAAAAAAAACGCAATAAACCTCCGGATGCAATATTCTAATTACACATCTTTGGAAGAATCTAAACATAGAATATAGAACGTGACAGCACAAAAACATTCCACAATCTTTATGCCAAACATGATGCCAAGACTAACTCTTATCTGTGTAGGAAAGAACTGCAGATGCTGGTTTAAATCGAAGGTAGACACAAAATGCAGGAGTAACTCAGCAAGACAGGCAGCATCTCTGGTTTACACACTGTCTAAAACCATGAGGTACCCTCTCTGAGCTGGACTTCCTAGTTTATGATAACTTCCTGTATAACAGGAAACATAACGCAAAGCTGCTGTACAGGGATTTCCAGCAGGTGGCATTAATGCATGTAAACAAAATGCAGTCCAGCACAGCAGTCTTTTGTGTCTCCAGCACCTCATATTCCACTTCGGTAGCAACATTGAAATCTCTCATTTCTAGTGAATCCCCTCCCCACTCCCCTCTCCTTCTGATATACCCAGGTCCTCTCATGCCCAAAGTGGTAAAAAGGAACTGCAGATGCATGTTTATTTATACCAAAGACAAACACAAAATGCTGGAGTAACTCAACGGGTCAGGCTCAAACTCTGGAGAAAATGGATAGGTGATATTTCGGGTGGAGACCCTTCTTCAGCATAGAGCACCCAGAAGGAGGGGGTGGAAGGAATCTGGAGGCAGGAAAGAAACGGGACAAATCAGGGCCTGGCAACAAGTTACCTTAGACAGTGTGGTTCCCTGATAGGCCAATTGTTGGCTCGGGACGAACTATGGGACTGGTTCGCCGACTTTCAGTGGGTGGGTGGGTGCGAAATAAAACGAGGGGAGGAGATAATTCCACAGTTCACACCGATGCATCCCACTTGGGATCACATTCTCAATATAGGTTTTAAAAGGGATTTGGATAGGCACTTAAAGAAAAGGGTTGAGTGGGAAAGGCAGAGGAATGGAACTAAATAGATTGCTCTAACTGGCTAACAACTTTAAGAATGGCCCAGTGGAGCAGCTGGTAGAGCTGCTGCCTCACAGTGCCAGAGACCCGACTTTGATACTGACCTCAAATCCTGGCTGTATGGGGTTTGCCCATACATCCTGTGACTGTATGGATTTATTTATTGATTATCACAACAGAGAAATGCAGCTCTGAAATTGAATGATATGCAACAGAGAAAATAATTCAAATTGGTCCGACCGATCATCTACTTTAAGCAGCATCCCAGTAAACACCCTCTCCAAAACCTCCCCATCGTTTCTGTAATCGGGCAACCAGAGTTGCACATGATACTCCATATGCAACCCAACATGCCTGATGTCGCGGGGAGCCGCGCGGGCCCGATCCACCCATCGTGCTGTTGGCGACCAGATCGACAACCGATGACCGGAATGCGCCCCAGTAGGCCCGACTCGCACCACAGGCCTCCTAGGGGACTGTGGTGAAGCCGGGCGGCGTGGCCTGTCTGGGCCGAAGGAGCCTCAGAATTGGCGGCGATGGGAGCCTCGGCGGCAACGTGGGCCTCGGCGGCAATGGGAGCCTCGAAGGCAGTGGGACCTCGCAGTCGATGAGCGTGAGGCGGGAGGGGAAGACAATGAGGATTTGGCGTGGGGGGGACCGCTGTGAGGGAAGGTGGGAGAACAAAGGGGGACCTGGTGTGGGGGGAAGGGGAGGGCACTCTAGTTTAGAATCCTCTGCCCAGGGGGTAAGTCTGTGTTTGTTTGTTCGTTGTTCTGGTAAAGGCACAGTGCACCTGGCAGCCAGACAATAGTCGCTAGTCTTTTTCTTTTTTTTCACTTTTAATTTAATTTTAATTTCAAAATTTTGTCTACCTTGTTGTGAGTTGTGACTGTCGGCAGACCAATTTCCCTCCAGGGATGAATAAAGTTTTATCGTATCGTAACCAAAGTCCAACAATGTTGCAACATGACTTATTGACTCTTATATCAATGCCCTGAGTGATGAAAGCAAGCAAACCATATGCCTTCTTTACCATACTATCTACTTGTGTTGCCACTTTCACCAAAAGATCCCATCAGTAATATTAAGGGTCTTGCCATCAATTATACATTCGGTTTCCCAACATGCAGTTCCTCACATTTGCTCAGATTAAATGTTATATCCCACTTCTCTGCCCTTTTCTGTAGCTGATCTATATCACACTGTACACTTTGACAACCTTCTTTACTGTCCACAACTCTACCAAATTTAGTGCCATTTCCCAGCTTGTAATTGATCCCTTAACATTCATGTCCAAATTGTTTATATATATATATATATATATATATATATATTCTGGCCACCAGCTGGAATGACACCATTCTACCACTGACCTCCGTGTTCCATAAGAAAGCCAGTTCTGAATCCAAACAATCAACTCACTATGGATCCCAAGCATCTTATTCTGAATCAGCCCGACTAAAATCCATGAGTTCAGCATCGACAGCCCTATCTTCATTGATCACCTTCATCAGCTCCTCAAAAAATACATCAAGTTCGTAAAGCATGACCTGCCACATACATACAAAGCTATGTTGATTGTCCACAATTCACCCATTCTTTTCCAAATGGGAGTAAATCCTATCCCAAAGAATCCTCTCTAAAAGCTTCCCTACCACTGATCTGAGGCTCAATGGTGTATAATTCCTTGGACTATCTCTGCTCCCCTTCTTGAAGAGAAGAACAACATTGGCTACTCACCAATCCTCCGGGACCTTGCCTGTGACTAGAGAAGATGCAAAAATCTTTGTCAAGCCTCCCACAATCTCTTCCCTTGCCTCTCACAGTAATGCTCCTCAAGAGCCCCAACACAACACCCTTCATGAATTCAAACTGCCCTTGTATAGTAGTATTACCCACACTGATCTGTGGGATTGGTGGGTGGCGCGACCCACGTCGCAGCGGCCTCTGCAGTCCGTCTGTCTTTTTTTTTTGTTTTTTGTTTCGTTTGAGTGTAGTTTATAGTGTTTTTTAAACCTGGGTATGTGTGGGGGGGGGGATGGGGAAACTTTTAAAATCTTTTCCCTGTACGGAGGACCCAACCTTTCTCTGTCGGGTCTCTGTTGTCGTTGGGGCCTAGCACCGTGGAGCGGCCTCCAACCAGAACGACCTGGGGCTCCAGTCGCGGAGCCTGCAGACTACTTACCATCGTGGGGCTAGCCGAGTTCGGAACGGGAGGAGCTGTGGTGGCTCGCTGCTGCGGCCCGACCCCGGAGAGTCGGAGGCTGCAGCCGCCGGCCCGGTGGACGGTAACACCGGGAGCTCGCGGGTCCCTTGTGGGAGACCGCTTTTCGTAGCTCCCGCAACGGCAACTTCTCCCGCCCGAGTTGCGGGGTTGAAAATGACCTGGAGCGGGGCCTTACATCGCCCGGCGCAGCTTTAATGGCCGCGGGACTGGCTAGCGCCCGCCGCGGGCTCCAACATCAAGACCCGGAGAGTGGCTTTGCATCGCCCGGCGCGGCCTTAATGGCCGCGGGACTTTTTTACCATCGCCCGCCAGGGGCTTTGACTTTGACATCGGGAGGAGAATGAGGAGAGCAGGGGAGAGACAAGACTTTGCCTTCCATCACAGTGAGGAGGAGATTCACTGTGATGGATGTTTGTGTAAATTGTGTTGTGTCTTGGTTCTTTTTACTTGTTTGTATGACTGCAGAAACCAAATTTCGGTTGAACTTGGGTTCAAATGACAACAAATAAATTGTTTCATTGTATCACGGTCCTCCATATCCTTCTCCTTGGTGAATACGGATGCAAAGTACTCATTTAGTACCTTGTCTACGTCCTTTGAATCCAAGCATAAATTCCCTACTTTAAGAGGCTGTCCCACTTGGGCGACCTAATCCGCGGGTTCTGGCGAGTTTGCCCTCAATTCATACTCGCAGCATGGTCGACACGAGGTCGTAGGAGGTCTTTGTAACTCTCCTTCATGCTCGAGAGTAGTCCCTGTGTACTCGAGGCCTCAGCTAGGTCGCGGCGTATTTTTCAACATGTTGAAAAATGCCTGCGAGTAAAAAAAGGTCGCCATGGAAAAAATCAACACTCGTAGGTTTAGTCGAAGTAGGTCGTAGTAGGTCTGCATGTTATTCGGAGGTAATCAAGGGTAGTTGAAGGTAGTCGTAGATAGTCTTCATCATAGTCAAAGGAGGTCATCAGCATGACATTTTGTCAAACTCTCCTAAACGTCTAAACTCGCCAATTAGGTCGCCCAAATGGGACAGCCCCTTTACCATTGAGAAGTCCATCCTTCTTCTTGAGTGCCCTCTTACAAAGATAAAAAACCTTGTAATTTTCTTTAATCTGTGTAACCAATGACATTTCTTTTGGGCCCTTCTAGTTGCCTGCTTGAGTTTAGTTTAGTCTAGAGATACAGCGCAGAAATGGGCCGTTCAACCCATCTAGTCCACACTGACCAGCGATCCCCGCACACTAGCACTATCATACACACACTGGGACAATTTACATTCATACCAAGCCAATTAAGCTACAAACCTGTACATCTTTGGAGTGCGGGAGGAAACTGAAGATATCCGAGAAAAACCACGTGGTCAAGGGGAGAACAGACAAATTTTGAACAGACAAGCACCTGTAGTCAGGATTGAACCCGGGTCTCTGGCACTGTAAGGCAGTACCTCTACCGTCATGCCACCATGCTGCCCCGAGTTCTTTGTTGCTTGCTTCGTATACCTCAAAGACCCTGTCCGATTTCATCTTTCAAAACCTCGATACGCTTCTTTTATCTTTTTGTCCAAATTTGCAAACTCTTTCATCCAAGGTTCCCTTACCTTGCCATCCTTTCCCTTCCTTCGTCCAGGAACATGCCAGTGTGAACACTGATCAGCTGCTCTTTAAACAACTCCTACGTGTGAATAACAACGGCTCCCAATTTATTTTCCCTAACTCCTATCTCATAATGCTCTAAATAGTCTTAGCCCAAATTAGTACCTTCCCCCAAGGTGTATAGTGTGTAGGATAGTGCTAGTGTACAGGTGATCGCTGGTCGGCACGGACTCAACGGGCTAAAGTGCCTGTTTCTATGCTGTATTTTTAACATCTAAATGCCGTTATTGGACCTGTCTCAACTACTTCCTCTTGCAGCTCGTTCAATATAACTGTCACCCTCTGAGTGAAAAATATGACCCTCAGGTTCCTATAATATGTGTGTATTTGTAAGAATTGTATGTACCATGTAGTATGACTGCTGTTCCAACAGCACAGTATTAGTTGAGTTGACTGTATTAGACTTTTAGAGATACAGATTGGAAACAGGCCCTTCGGCCCACCGAGTCTGTGCCGACCAACAATCACCCCATACACTAGCACTATCCCACACACTAGGGACAATTTACAATTTACAGAAACCAATTAACCTACAAATTTACACGTCTTTGGAATGTGGGAGGAAACCAGAGCACCCAAAGAAACCCCACGCAGTCACAGGGAGAATGTGCAAACTCTGTACAGATATATGTGAGGGGTGGAGGAGGGAGTCGGGGGAAACTTTTTTTCAATCTCTTACCTTGCCAGAGATGTGATTGTTTTCTGGATCGTATCTCCGGTCGCTTTCTGGATCGTATCTCCGGTCGCTCTGCGGCCTAACATCATGGAGCTGGCGGCCTTGCTCGAGACTGACTTTGAGGGGCCGTGTACTTACTATCGGAGCCTGCGATACCTTGCCTGGGATCGATGCTCCAACCGCGGCCTGCGGATTTCACCATCGAGGAACACGCAGTTTCGGGTAGAGACTGATGTCGGGAAGCTCCAAGTCGCAGGAGGTTCGACCAGCCCCGACCCGGGGGTCTGATCGCCCAGCGCGGGGAGCTGAGATTCCCCCGGTGCGGGAGCTTGATCACCCCGACGCGGAGGGGCTCGACTGCCGGCTGCGCGAACCAAGATCAACGGAAGGCTCGAGGCCCTCGACCATGGGAGGAGAAAGAAGGGAAGAGATTAAACGTTTTTTTCGCCTTCCATCACAGTTAGGAATGTGGAGGAGTCACTGTGGTGGATATTTATGTTAAAATATATTTTGTGTGTCTTGTTGCTTTTTATTGGTATGACTGTATGGCAAATCAAATTCCTCATATGCTGCAAAACATACTTGGCTAATAAAGTATGATTATGATTATGATTATGAAGATAGACACAAAATGTTGGAGGAACTCAGCGGGAGAGGCAGTATAGGGCCTGTCCCACTGCGGGGACCTAATCTGCGAGTTTAGACGAGTTTGCCCTCGACTCAAACTCGCAGCATGATCGACACATGGGTCCTAGGAGGTCATATGAGGTCACTGGAACTCTCCTTCATGCTCGAGGGAAGTCCCGAATACTTGCGGCCTCAGCTAGGTCGCGGAAAATATTTCAGCATGTTGAAAATTTTTCCGCGAGTAAAATTTGGTCGGCATGGTTCTTTTTAACTCGTAGTGGAGTTGGGTCACTATTTAGTTACAGGCAGTCGAGGGCAGCCGTAGGCAATCTCCTCACTGACCGGGCATTTTGATTGGCTCATTGGAGTTTTCAGGCCCCAGGAAACCAACCGGTAAGTAAAATGCCCGCTAAACTTTATTATGCTTCTTTAAAGTGACTCCCCCCTTCTCTCTCCTTCTCTCTCCTTCTCTCCGCACCCCCCCCCCCCCGAAGGACTTGCCGTACACTGTGCAGCCGTCTTTCCTTCCTCTTCATCGTGGGTCTGAATTTCAGACAGCACTCCCCCACTTTCCCTGGCCCCCACCTTTGCGATGTGTTTGTGTATGTGTGTGTGTGCGCAGTCGGTCGATCCAGTTCGCGGTTTCATCGCTGATGGTCGATCCAGCTTGATGTTTTCCAGGCGAGTGCCCTCGAGCTTGAAGGTCGAAGACACTCTTCTTAACTTGCGGATTACGTCGCCGCAGTGGGACTTCCTTCTCTCCAGAGATGCTGCCTGTCCTACTGAGTTACACCAGCATTTTGTGTCTATTGCCGTCCATCATAGGCTTGTCACTTCCTTCCACCCAATCCATCTTCATGGTGTGTTGTATCAGGAAGGGTGACAGTATCAGCAGGGATGCCATTTTCTTTTCTTTCTTCCACCCACTGGGAGAAGATACAGGATCTTGAAAGCTTTGATATCAAGACATGAACAACTTCTTCCCCGCTGCTTTCAGACTCCTGAACCAATCATGTGTTCTTCTTATCTCTATCGCATTCAGTTATTCCACTATTGTACTTCAGATTGCACTACAACTTTGCACACTTATGCAGTTTTGCACCTGTTATTGTATATATTGTTTTATTATTATTGTATGTATACTGTTTACTCTGTGTGCTTCATACGTATGTACTTTTATTGCATCCTGGTGTAGATGGCAATAAAATTATCTGTCTGGAGATTTTGCTCATTGGAGATGCCAGTGAAATGCCTCTCATATTGATCGCTGATTATCTAGTAACAATGAGGTGGTTTCTACTCAAGATTTTCCATGTCTCCCATTCTAACCTGTCCCTTTTACCAACTTTAGGAATGTCAGAGAAGCAGACCCAATGCGCTACATTTGTGTTGAGCAGATGATCCACCAGCATGTTTATTTGTTCTTTCACACAATTAACATCCCTTAGCAGGTAGGTTAATTATTCAATGATTGCTTAAATTCTCCCATGTGGAAAATGGAGACAGGGTTCTCTGCAACCACATTACCAAAGCGATAATTGTCTCATTGTTAGGCAGAATCTGGGCGTAGCATGGAAAATGTTGTACGCTGTTTAGTTTCGGCTCAACTCCACATGTTCTGTCAGTTTTATGTTTCATTTCTGCCACCTCAGAGCAGGAGATTACATCCTCCAAGGACACTGAATGAATGTTTATGTTATTTAGTAAAATATATATTACTTCCTTTGTTTAAATTTAATTGTACGAGATATTAGCTTAGTCATAGAGCAATACAGCATGGAAAAAAGGCTCTTGGCACAACCTATCCAAGCCAAACAAGATGCTCCATCTAAGAACGTCCCATTTTCATATATCTATCTAAGTGTCTTTTAAAGGCTTTACCTGCCTCGACTACCGGCTCTGGTGTTAAGGTTCATTTTTACTTCAACAGATAACAACACAAAAGTTAGTAATAACACAGTAAAATCTTTATTTTGCCCAGGCGGGTGTGGTAGTCAACTCTCACAGTATGTAAAATACAGACTATAGAGTCACAGAGGTAATGTTCAATCAGATATATTTATACCCTAATCATTAGCGATTTAGCAATTCTTTATGTTACAGAGCAGCCTCTTGCCTGTTAGGAATGACAGGTTCTTCCGATAGAGGAAAGGTTAGCCTATATATGGTTATGCTGAAGAAGCTTTTTTTTTTGTTGCAGATTCAAGCACTTGTTTTATGACCTTGTTGATGTACATTGCAATCTGTGGAGCAAAGGGAAAGAACCGTTGTCTGAACATTTTTCTGATTGTTTTTATCATATAACAAAACATTCATGTTATAGTGCTGTAATCTCGCTAGTGTTATAGAAGAAGGGTGAAATATTTCTGTTGTTCTGCAACCTTGCTAGTGTAATAGAAGAAAGGTGAAAACATTTCTGTTATTGTGCTGTACTCTTGTTAGTGCTAATAGGAGAAAGGTAAAGCATCCTTTTTATTGCTTCTAAATCTACAGCCGAATCCATTTTGTAACTTTTACATCTTTAAACTTTCTCATTCCTTCATTTTTATCATTTATGATAACATTCACAATCCTCGGTAGGTACATAATGGTCGCAAGCATTTAACAATAAAAATCAGAGCGATGATTAACAAAAAGATAGAGCCATAATGTAACACCAGAGTCCACCAAACCAACTGAATGTCCAGCAGCTCCCATTTCCTTCATTGTACCCATGCATGTTACTGCCAACCTTATGGATTTTCTCAATTTCTTGGGAAATGTGGGTAGCAAGGTCAGTGATATTAGAGGATTCATCAAGGATCTAAGCACAACACTCCCGTCTTATTACAGCACAGGTGCCTCCTTGTTGATCTTTATGATCAATACTTATATTATAGTAAAAAGTTGTAAAATATTTTCTCTCATTAATCAGTTGCAGAAATGGAGGCATTGTGTGTCTGATTGTAATTTGGTTTGAAACTGTCCTTGAGCTCGTAAAGGGATATGGCACAAACGCAACATCCTAATCAGATAAGGAAGCTTGTTTACCTTACAGCAGCGAGTTCACTACTAACATTCTATCATTGTAGCCCTCGCCGTTACAGTGCGTAAGCAGGCTGGCATGCCATTTACTACTGCTGGTAAAGCCACAGAATAATAGGCTATCGGTCTTTATGCAGGGTATGGAGAAAAAGGCTGAACATAGGTCAATAACTGTAAAGGTGTCGGCTTCTGCCGTTATAGATGACAGAATAATATTGGTATCATGTACTAAAGGAGCAATAGGGATCACTACTTTTGATAACTCTCAGGTCTCAGATAAAACACCATTCATTATGTCTTCCCACTTTTGGGATTGGCAGAATAGGAGTATCACACAGACTTTTCATTTTCACTAATAGTGCTTGTTCAAATAAAGACATGATGACCATAGCTATCCCTTCTTCAGCCTCGGGCCAGTCAATATTGTTTTAAACATGGCAAGGCAACACCCTTTAAAAAAATATATATATAATAATAATAATAATATTTTTATTAGAAGTCATACACAATAGTATAAACCAAGAATAATATAATACATTTCATGTACAACTTCTTGTTTTTAAATTTAATAATAAAAAAGTAGTAGAAGCAAAAAGAGAGAAAAAGTTAGATAAGGTGGTGAAAGTAATAGATTGTGAAAAAGTGCAGTAAAAAGAGAGAAGAGAAAAGAGAAAAAAAGGAAAAAAATTAAAAAGAAGATAAAAGGGATATAGTAGCAATGTTACAAAATTTTGAGATTTTAAAAATCAAGTCTGTAATTTATCCCATCAGATAAAGCATAAAAAGAAGTTTAATTTGACACCTAATTCACTTTCATATCTTCAGTATTAAAAAAGTTATGGCCATTTTCATACTCGGAAATTAGCATCTTGTTCCCTATTGCTTTTCCATTGACTTAACACAAAAGCTGTGATCGAGGACAGTCAAAAGCCCATAACTTTCTTAAAAATTAAGAGAACTGAAAGAAATTTTCAGTTATTATAGATTGAAGCATTCTGAAACAAATATGAAACAATCTTACTTAGATGACATGAAATTAAAGCATATAATTAGTTAGTTACCTAATTGTAGCTAATTACAAAATTCAATTACTAGATCTAAACATCTATCAATTTCTTAAGAATAGATTAACATTTTTAAATAGCCTGTGTCCAAATAACATTCACATAAGAATTCACAATATAACATATTTTTTTTATCTCATTGTCATGGATTTACAGGCCAAATGGAAGAAATTGAATGTTTAATACCTGTAAATTAATGGGAATGTATATCATCTTGCAAATGGGGATTTCTGGAACGCGATCATTTGGAACGTTGATTTGCGGTGAATTTAACCCCGTATTGGCATGAAAATTATTGCCGTTAGTTCGGGGGGGAAAATCACCGTGTCACATGTAAAAATGTGAATTAAAGGCCTCTTAAGGAGAACGTTTATACATAAAAATAAAGCACTTTCGTTTACCTGTCCCGTGTGTGAAATCCGTCCCTGTTGTTAGCGTTGACGGGTTCAGAAGATGATTTTAAAATGATTCCAATGCTGAACTTGTCGGATTTGTAAAAATAAATACTCAAAACGCCCCTCGGAACGATTCTTCCGCAAAAGCTTGTACTCCAACAAAATATAATTCAGGACAAGGGAGGAGAAACCTGCGTTTTAACCCCGCCCCCCCCCTAAAGTCGCCAAAATCGTGCACACGGCCAGTGACAGAATTACAGCGCCGCTGAAGGCAAGTATTGTAACATACCTAGATATAGCTGCTTCATATCTTTGCTATATCCCTTTTATCTTCTTTTTAACTGTTTCAGAACCCCTCACCCGGTTCTGAAACAGTTAATTTCCAGGGTTATGTTGCACCATATGCTTGTAATATATCGATAAAGGGAGACCAAATCTTTAAGAATTGGTCTATTTGCCTGCTAGGATGAATTTCATGTCTTCTAGATGTAACATTTCAGACATATTTGAGATCCACATTTTAAGCGTTGGTGTTGGTGCATTTTTCCAGAATTTTAATATACGTTTTTTTGCCGTTATTAAGCCATAATTAAGGAAACTCTTTTGGAACGAAGTCAGCTCAGGGCCGACCTCCGTTGTTCCAAAGATAATCAGTTCTGCGTTGGGGTTCAGTTTTATTTTAAATACTTTTGTAAAAATCTCAAACATTTTCTTCCAAAATTTCTGAAGTTTTATGTAAAAGACAAAAGAATGTGCTATAGTTGCATCTTGAAATGAGCATTTGTTGCAGATGGGAGACACATTTGGAATTTTTTTATTCAATTTAGTTTCCGAGTAATATAATCTGTGTAAAATTTTGAATTGAATTAAGGTATGTCTTACATTAATCGAACATTTGTGTACATGTAGCAAATATTTATCCCATCTGTCTTTCGAGATATTTATAGATAATTCTTGTTCCCAATCTCTTCTAATTGCATCAGACAGTGGTATCTCTATGTTTAAAATGATATTATACAAATATGATATTAAATTTGTTGAGTCCGCCTTTCTGTTCATAGCTTCATCTAATATATCTGAGGTCAAAGTTTTATGTTCTTGTGTATGTTTTTTCAAGTAGTCACGGATTTGAAGGTATTTAAAGTATTGATTACTTTTCAGGTTGTATTTAAGTTGTAGTTGTTGGAATGTTAAAAGGTTTCCCATTTCATACATATCTCCAAACGTTTAAATTCCTATTCTTTCCCAGTGTGTAAACGTTTTGTGCAACACCCTTTTTTAAAGTCATTTTATGTTCAAGGACTGAATGCACTCATCCCACATGATTTTTATGCTTTGTCCATAGTTCAAAGGGTACTTGGACCAGAGCCATTGGTAACCTTGGCGGATCCTACGTAGAAGGTTTTTGCTTTTCATAGTGTCCCATTCCTTTCTGACCCATGTGATCTTTCCTTCTGTGTCATTGGCAACTTTAAAACATGAATTGTTTGTTTGTCATTCAGCCATATTATCAATTTTCCTACTTCTTTCGCTGTTGCTGGAAGTCTAGTAGCTACAGTTAAGTGTGACTCAGAGGTGTCTCCCATCTCAAATCGATCCCTTAGGTGTTAAGAAAGGTGGACCATTATTCCTAATCCTGGCACCCCAAAGAACAAATAAGGGGTCACTATTAATTTTTCAAGTATATTCAACCAATGTTCCTGGTATCCGGGATTAGCGATTCAGTGCAATGCGTTCGCTTATGTTCATGGCTGGTTTCAACAAGATACTGTAAATATTGGCCTTTAAAAAAAATGTTTTTTATGGCTTCCTTTTACCTCCAGTCTTGCAGGAGGACATCCAAGTTCATATTTCCTTTTTCTAGTTTCTAATTCTTTTGCAATCGGTTAGGTTTATTCAACGATGATTATTTTCAACCTTCACTGTTGTAGGTGTAGTCAGTAATACTTGGAAGGGCTCCTTCCACCATTCTCCCAATTTCTTCCGATCCCAATTCCTTATCAGTTCATGATCTCCTGGTTGTAAAGATTCGCCGCTATGGTCAGCTGATAGTGGTTTCTGCGTTCTTGTGGTTCAGTGGTTTCTGTAAGACTGACAAGGCTCGGGTCAATTGCTGTGCATATGTAATTAATTCATCACTAAGGTCCTGTCCAGTCTCAGTCAAGGCTTTACTTAAACTCTTAAACTACTTACAAGGCAGACCCTTTATTGATAGGTCATTATAAAGAACAAAACAATTAAAAAATTACTCCCAATTCTTTCAATCTATCTCCCCAAATTCACAATTTCAAATTAACAGATTTTTTCCTGAGATAAAGGCATTTCCAATTCTCATCCAACACCTCAATCTGAATTCTACATGGCCAGTGTGCAATTCATATCTCTCTTGAATTCAATTCAAAAGGTAAGAAATAGGAAGAAATCAACTTAAAATACAGACAAGGTCACCAATCCTAATGCCAGGTTATGCGGCCAAGAAAATTAACAGTCTCTTTGCTGAGCCACATCTGCTGTTTAATAAAAGTTGAGAAGACAGGATAAACAGTTAATTTCCACATAGATAGCCAATGCATTTCCAAAGAGCAAAGGAAAAGAAAATAACTGTGTGCGGCTCCACCCCCACACAACTGCAACTTCTTAAAGAGACACTGCCTCTTAAAACACATCAGACTCTACAAAGATTTATCACATAAATGAGCAAGCTCATTCAATGACATCCTCTTTCATCAGAATTATAGGATTAACTAGACTAAGTGGGAGCGTTGGGTCCAATGTTCACATGGGAGGGCTGGTCCCCCAACGCAATATTCCACCTCTCCACCAATTCCAATATGGTGTGGGTGTTGTTGGCTGCAGGGACTACTGGTCTCCAGAGGGCTAGTATGGACATTGTGGGCCAAATGGATTCTTGGGGTGGCAGCTCAGTCCCTCAAGCCTGATGTGCTGGCAGCTCACTCACGGCTGGTGGGCTGGCAGTTGACTCACGGCTATTCCTTGAAATTCCATTTCAAGCAGAGTGCTAGGCCACCAAGTTTGAATCAATTTTCCTACCATTTCAAGCAGGGTGCAAGGCCACAAAATTCAAAATGCAGTTTCATACCACTTCAAGCAGTGTGCAAGGCCACCAAATTCAGGTTCATCTAAAATCAATGTAGTGCAAACAGGAAGTTGTCAAGTTTAGCCAAACAACCATTTGCACTGCCTTTTTACTTCAACCCAAGCCCCCCCAAGCATGCATTTGCACTGCCTTTTTACTTCAACCCAAATCCCCCCCAAACAACCATTTGCACTGCCTTTTTACTTCAACCCAAACCCCCCCCAAACAACCATTTGCACTGCCTTTTTACTTCAACCCAAAACCCCCCCAAACAACCATTTGCACTGCCTTTTTACTTCAACCCCAAAACCCCCTCCAAACAACCATTTGCACTCTTTTTACTTCAACCCCAAACCCCCCCCAAACAACCATTTGCACTGCCTTTTTACTTCAACCCCAAAAACCCCCAAACAACCATTTGCGCTGCCTTTTTACTTCAACCCCAAACCCCCCCAAACAACCATTTGCACTGCCTTTTTACATCAACCCAAACCCCCCCCCCAAACAACCATTTGCATTGCCTTTTTACTTCAACCCCAAACCCCCCCAAACAACCATTTGCACTGCCTTTTTACTTCAACCCAAAAAACAACCAAACAACCATTTGCATTGCCTTTTTACTTCAACCCAAAATCCCCCCAAACAACTATTTGCACTGCCTTTTTACTTCAACCCAAAAAAAACCCAAACAACCATTTACACTGCCTTTTTACTTCAAACCAACCATATTTTCATTTTCAAACCACATTAAGGGCACTCACAGTTGAATAGACATGTGTTCAGTGTTATTCAGAGCTCAGAGAAACATGAATCTCTCAGTTCCTCCATCTTGCAGAGACTGAGGCACACCACTTCTGGGTTTTATAGTTCCTCCCCCTCCCACCAGCAGGGGCAGCAGAGAGAATGGCAACATTTTTAAAAACATTACTATATCTGATTGTTCATCGATGGGAAAAATCCTCCAGTCCTGGCAGGCGGAGGGGGGCTCTGAGCGAGGTGGCCAAAAATGACGGCCGTAGGTGGCGGCGTTCTCTCGGGAAATCACAGCACAGCGAGCCAAAAGCGGTCAAGATCTTCATTTTAGTAATATAGATACAACATTCACCTAGAACCGGTTCCACAGACAAGTAACAGTCTTTAAACTCTCTTTCCCCCCCCCCTCCCTCTCCCCCCCTCTCTCACCCCCCCCCCTCTCTCTCCCCCCCTATCTCTCCCCCCCCCTCTCTCCCCCCCCCTCAAGTACATTGCAATCTGTAGAGCAGAAGGAAAGAACCGGTGTCTGAACATTTTTCTGATTGTTTATATCATAGAGCAAAACATTCATGTTGTAATGCTGTAATCTCGCTAGTGTTATAGAAGAAGGGTGAAACATTTCTGTTATTGTGCTGTAACCTTGCTAGTGTAGCAGGAGAAAGGTGAAACATTTCTGTTATTGTGCTGTACTCTTGTTAGTGTTAATAGGAGAAAGGTTAAGCATCCATTTTATTGTTTCTAAATCTACAGCTGAATCCATTTTGTAACTTTTAAATCTTTAAACTTTCTCATTTGCAGCTCAATTCATATACCCAACAGCTTCTAAGTGAAAAGATTGCCCCTCAGAATCCTATTAAATCTTTCCCCTCTCACCTTAAACCTACAGTATGTCATCTGGTTCTTGATTGCCTTACTCTGGGACACGGTGGCGCAGCAACCTTACAGCACTTGCAGTGCCGGAGATCCGGGTTTGATCCCAACTATGGGTGCTGTCTGTAGGGAGTTGGTACGTTCTCCCCAAGATCGCGTGGGTTTTCTCCGAGATCTCCGTTTTCCTCCCACACTCCAAAGATGTACATGTATGTACGTTAATTGGCTTGGTGTATGTGTAAAATTGTCCCTAGTGTGTGTGTAGGATGGTGTCAATGTGCAGGGATCACTAGATGGTACGGACTTGGTGGGCTGCATTTCCATGCTGTATCTCTAAACTAAACTAAACTACTCTGGGTAAAAGACTATGTGCATCCACCCTTTCATTTACCCTCATGATTTTAGACATCGATGGACATAGAGAGGAAATGTAAGATGCAATATTTAGTTAAATAAGGAACACTTCACCAAAAAAGTGCCGTTCTGAACATCAGTAGAAGGAAAGGCACTTAACCAGGAGATTGATCAGTGGAGTTGTCAGGGATTCCAACCCTGTAGTTTTCATGATACTTTTAATGACAACTGCAGCCTTTATTTCAAGAGTCAAGAGTGGTTAATTGTCATGTGTACTGACAATAGAGCAAGGAAATTCTTACTTGCAGCAGCATAACAAGCCTTTATTTTCCAAGGCAGCAAATTCTTGATAGGCAGCAGTAATTTTGCCCATTCAAAGCTTGCCACTTGGAAGTCCTGGAGCTGCAGACTGATATAAAGTGTTACATCCTGTGGCATTTAAAGGGGATATCATGCTTCAAACTGTTAATGCAATTGAAAAGTTTTGCAATAAAGAATCTTGTCAAAGACATTAGATAGGAAGTGACAGGAGGTGATCTCTAGGACCTGTGATATTTTGACCATAAGACCATAAGGCACAGGAGCAGAATTAGGCCATTTGGCCCATCGAGTTTGCTCTACCATTTTATCACAGCTTATCAATTTTCCCACTCAATCACATTCTCCTGCTTTTTCCCTGTAACCTTTGACACCCTTACTAATCAAGAAGCTATCAATCTCCACTTCAGTCTGAAGAAGTCTCGACCCAAAACGTCACCCATTCCTTCTCTCCAGAGATGCTGCCTCCACAGCCTTCTGTGACAAATAATTCCACAGATTCACCACTCTCTGGCTAAATAAAATTCTCCTACCTTCTCCCCATACCCCTTAATACCTGTACCTCTCTGACGAAAGAAATTCCTCCTCATCTCTTTCCTAAAGGAACCATCTCTTAATTCTGAGGCTATGTCCATATTCCTAGATGCTCCCACAGTGGAAACATCCTCTCCACATTCAATCTATTCAGGCCTTTCCACTATTTGGTATGTTTCAATGAGGTCCCCCTCATCCTTCTAAACACGAGCAAGTACAGGCCCAGTGCCATCAAATGCTCATTATAAGAAGGGTCTGAAGAAGTGTTTCAGCCTGAAACTTTGCCTATTTCCTTCGCTCCATAGATGCTGCTGCACCCGCTGAGTTTCTCCAGCACTTTTGTCTACCCTCATCATGAGTTAACCCACTCATTCCTGACATCATTCTGTATACCTCCTCTGGACCCTCTCCACAACCAGGCATATCCTTCCTCAGATATGGTGCCCAAAATAGCTCACAATATTCCAAAATGCAGCCTACCAGCGCTTCAGCATTACATCCCTGTTTTTGTAATCTAGCCCTCTTTAAATAAATACGAGCATTGAATTTGCCTTTATTTTTTTGGGGGGGGGAATCCTGCAACAGCACTCCCAAGTCCCTTTGAACCTCCGATTTCTGGATTCTCTCCCCATTTAGAAAATAGTATATGCCTTTATTCCTATTACCAAAATGCATGACTCCATACTTTTCTACACTATATTCCATCTTCCACTTCTCTACCCACTCTCCCAACCTGTCTAAGTGCTTCTGCAGAGTCCCTGCCTTTCTCTACACTACC
This sequence comes from Malacoraja senta, assembly GCA_038087875.1. NCBI lineage: Eukaryota > Metazoa > Chordata > Chondrichthyes > Rajiformes > Rajidae > Malacoraja > Malacoraja senta. Next base: position 365,171,861 of record CM075977.1, read on the forward strand.
TGTCCCTCCACCTATTTTTGTATAATTTGCAAACTTGGCCACAAAGCCTTCAATCCCATCATCCAAATCATTAATATACAGCGTGAAGAGTAGCGGCCCAGCACCAATCCCTGCGGAACTTCACTAGTCACAATATAAACAATTGATTGCATACATTATATGCATACCTAACTAGATCTCTAAAACAATATAAGGGGCTGATTTAACCATCTTATGGACAGATAATAGAAAGCTCTGGTCATCTCCTGGAGTTTACCAGACACGCTGTTCATTGATTCTGAGCCAAAACAATTACCCTGGTATTCAGTAACCTTGTGTATCAAGCCCAAACTGTTTCAGTGCTGATAAGGGAGGCCTAGCTAATCAGTTCTGTCCATGGGACGACACAATGGGCCTCACAATACCGAGTCAGTATTCTATTTTGTAACATGACGCTTGACTATTCTCTGTTTTTGTAACATGTTCACTTGCTATTTGTTGTGACTGTTGTGGTTCCGTTTTTACCTTGGTAATTTCTGAAAGGGTATGTTATAGTTCCCTGAAAGTAGCAACAAGTGGTGAAAAATACATATACTTGCCTGCAGAGGTTGGGGAATCGAAATAGGCATTTGGCTCTCATATTATAATTTCACAAAATATTGAAAGACACAGAATCCTGGAGTAATTCAATGGGTCAGGCAGCATATTTGGAGAACATGGATAGGTGAAGTTTTGGTTGGGACCCTTCTTCAGACATTGTGGTGGGGGGTGAAGCTGGTAGAGAGGAGGGGCAGGACAAAGCCTGGAAAGTAACAGATTGGTACAGGTGAGGGAGGGTTCAATAGGTAGATGGTTGGACAAAGGCCAAAGATGAAAAGACAGAAGGTGAGACAAAAGGTTGGAACAGTTGCGATTTTCAAAGTCAGAGGAAGGATTGTAATGGAAGGGGATGGGGAGGGGAGAAATAGTGTGAGTCCAGGTGAGGCACAGGGGAGTGAGCGGGGCACAGGAGGATGGTTTGGGGGATTGGGGTGGGGTGGGGGGAGCGAGGGGGTATAGGCAACTCATCCTTTTCAACCAAGATGCCCCATCTAAGCTCATAGAAACATAGAAACATAGAAAATAGGTGCAGGAGTAGGCCATTCGGCCTTCGAGCCTGCACCGCCATTCAATATGATCATGGCTGATCATCCAACTCAGTATCCTGTACCTGCCTTCTCTCCATACCCCCTGATCCCTTTAGCCACAAGGGCCACATCTAACTCCCTCTTAAATATAGCCAATGAACTGGCCTCAACTACCTTCTGTGGCAGAGAATTCCAGAGATTCACCACTCTCTGTGTGAAAAATGTTTTTCACATCTCGGTCCTAAAAGACTCCCCCTTATCCTTAAACTGTGACCCCTTGTTCTGGACTTCCCCCAATTGGGAACAATCTTCCTGCATCTAGCCTGTCCAACCCCTTAAGAATTTGTAAGTTTCTATAAGTTCCCCCCTCAATCTTCTAAATTCTTGCGAGTACAAGCCAAATCTATCCAGTCTTTCTTCATATGAAAAGTCCCTGCCATCCC
>CM075977.1:365173609-365200121 GCA_038087875.1 Malacoraja senta
CAGCACATTTGGAAAGTGGTGAAATCATTGGACAAAAGTCAGCATGGATATATCAGCATGGATATAAAGGTAAATCATGTCTGACGATTCTTATAGAATTTTTCGAGGATGTAACTAGTAGAGTGGATAAGGGAGAACCAGTGGATGTGTTATATCTGGACTTTCAGAAGGCTTTCGACAAGGTCCTACATAAGAGATTAGTATGCAAACTTAAAGCACACGGTATTGGGGGTTCAGTATTGATGTGGATAGAGAACTGGCTGGCAGACAGGAAGCAAAGAGTAGGAGTAAACGGGTCCTTTTCAGAATGGCAGGCAGTGACTAGTGGGGTACCGCAAGGCTCAGGGGTCTTGGTGAGACCACACCTGGAGTATTGCGTACAGTTTTGGTCTCATAATCTGAGGAAAGACATTCTACCCACAGAGGGAGTACAGAGAAGAATCACCAGACTGATTCCTGGGATGGCAGGACTTTCATATGAAGAAAGACTGGATAGACTCGGCTTGTACCCGCTAGAATTTAGAAGATTGAGGGGGGATCTTATAGAAACTTACAAAATTCTTAAGGGGTTGGACAGGCTAGATGCAGGAAGATTGTTCCCAATGTGGGGAAGTCCAGAACAAGGGGTCACAGTTTAAGGATAAGGGGGAAGTCTTTTAGGACCGAGATGTAGATAGGGTGGTAAAGAAAGCTTTTGGTGTGCTGGCCTTTATAAATCAGAGCATTGAATATAGAAGTTGGGATGTACTGTTAAAATTGTACAAGGCATTGGTGAGGCCAATTCTGGAGTATGGAGTACAATTTTGGTCGCCTAATTATAGGAAGGATGTCAACAAATTAGAGAGAGTACAGAGGAGATTTACTAGAATGTTGCCTTGGTTTCAGCAACTAAGTTACTGAGAAAGGTTGAACAAGTTAGGTCTTTATTCTTTGCAGCGCAGAAGGTTAAGGGAGACTTGATAGAGGTCTTTAAAATGATGAGCGGATTAGACAGAGTTGACGTGGATAAGCTTTTCCCATTGAGAGTAGGGAAGATTCAAACAAGGGGACATGACTTGAGAATTAAGGGACAGAAGTTTAGGGGTAACATTAGGGGGAACTTCTTTACTCAAAGAGTGGTAGCTGTCTGGAATGAGCTTCCAGTGGAAGTGGTGGAGGCAGGTTCGATTTTATCCTTTAAAAATAGATTGGATGTGTATATGGGCAGGAAAGGAATGGAGGGATATGGTCTGAGTGCAGGTAGCTGGGACCGGGGGAAGTAAGAAGAAAGAAGGGAAGAGAAAAAAAGGGCCGAGATGGCCTGTTTCCATGCTGTAATGGTTATATGGTTATATGGAGATGAGAAAAATCTGTGGAATTCTCTGCCACAGAAGGTAGTTGAGGCCAGTTCATTGCTATATTTAAGAGGGAGTTAGATGTGGCCCTTGTGGCTAAAGGGATCAGGGGGTATGGAGAGAAGGCAGGTAGGTACAGGATACTGAATTGGATGATCAGCCATGATCATATTGAATGGCGGTGCAGGCTCGAAGGGCCGAATGGCCTACTCCTGCACCTATTTTCTATGTTTCTATGATTACATAACAGTTGGTCCAATATTTTGTTGCTACAACTCTCTACAGGTTCATTCTCTGCTAGTTTTCTCTACTATGCAACAGCAGATCTCTGAACAGCGGGCACCATTGTTGGTACTGTGTTGGTTACCTTGGCCCAACTCTGTTGTTGTGATAAATATAGATAGGAGTATTAGTAAATTTGAAGATGACAGGAAAATTGGTGTAGTGGTGGAAAGTGAGGAAGGTCATCAAAGGATAAAACTGAATATAGATCAGTTAGAAAAATGGGTGGAAAAATGGCATATGAAATTTACTCTGGATGAGTAAGGTGTTACACTTTGGGAGATCAAATGAAAGGGGAAAATATGCAATAAATGTCAGGACATTAAAGAGTTTACCTTCATTGGACAGGGCATTGCGGATAAATGTATGCGTTATTTTACAGCTGCATAAAACTTTGGTCAGGCCACATTTGCAGTGCTGTGTGAAGTTCTAGTCACAGCATCAGCAGAAGGATGTGTCTTTGTCCAAGGTAGTCAGAATAGTGTGTTTTCCGCAGCAAGCTGAGCAAAAAAACAAGGATTCCTTGTGGAATCTTAAGGAGCAACCATTAGCCCATAAGATAAAATACGATTACATTGTTAAATGTATTAACTGAGACTCTGGGTATCTTCATGCTTGCATTTTGGCTTCCACCAGATTTAGCTTTCTGAAAGATTTGGGATACAACTAATGCTAAAGGTTCCATGAACAAATTGTACTGGCTTACCCTCATCGGGTTATTGAAAGTCTGTGAAGCTCTTTCACTGAAGTTGAATTGATTGGGAATTTTCCGCTCTTGTCTGGGTTTAATTGTTTCCTTCTCATCCTTCTCTTCTTCTTCTTCCATTCCCTGCAGAATAACAAATAACCCGCATAAATAGACTGTACTTCAGACATGTTTACACAGTTGAAAAACCAATTAAAATTGAAATTAAAAACACATCGTTTTTTATTGGAAGCAATTTCTAAAAAGTATAAAAATAATTGTAACTGGAGCCCAGAGATACAGTATGTCCTGAATATATTGCAACCCAGATGAACATAGAAACATAGAAAATAGGTGCAGGAGGAGGCCATTCGTCCCTTCGTTGCCAGCCATTCGGCCATTCATTGTGATCATGGCTGATCGTCCCCAATCAATAACCCATGCCTGCCTTCTCCCCATATCCCTTGATTCCACCAGCCCCTAGAGCTTTATCTAACTCTCTCTTAAATCCTTCCAATGATTTGGCCTCCACTGCCCTCTGTGGCAGGGAATTTCACAAATTCACAACTCTCTGCGTGAAAAAGTTTTTTCTCTCCTCAGTCCTAAATGGCCTCCCCTTTATTCTAAGACTGTGGGCCCTGGTTCTGGACTCGCACAACATTGGGAACATTTTTCCTGCATCTAGCTTGTCCAGTCCTTAATAATTTTATATGTTTTCTATAAGATTCCCCCTCATCCTTCTAAACTCCAGTGAATACATGCCTAGTCTTCTCAATCTTTCCTCATATGACAGTCCCGCCATCCCAGGGATCAATCTCGTGAACCTACGCTGCACTGCCTCAATCACAAGGATGTCCTTCCTAAAATTAGGAGACCAAAACTGTACACAATACTCCAGATGTGGTCTTACCAGAGCCCTATACAACTCCAGAAGAACCTCTCTACTCCTATACTGAAATCCTCTTGTTATGAATGCCAACATTCCATTAGCTTTCTTCACTGCCTGCTGTACCTGCACGCCAACTTTCAGTGACCAGTGTACAAGGACACCCAGGTTCTGGCTTGTACCTCCCCCTTACCTAACCTAACCCCATTGAGATAATAATCTGCCCCCTTGTTTTTGCCACCTAAGTGGATAATCTCACATTTATCTATATTATACTGTATCTGCCACGCATCTGCCCACTCACTCAACCTGTCCAGGTTACCCTGCAACCTCCTAACATCCTCTTCACAGTTCACACTGCCACCCAGCTTTGTGTCATCCGCAAACTTGCTAGTGTTGCTCCTAATTCCCTCTTCCAAATTATTAATATAAATGGTAAACAGTTGCGGCCCCAACACCGAGCCTTGCGGCACTCCACTCGCCCCTCCCTGCCATTCTGAAAATAACCCGTTCACTCTACTCTTTGCTTCCTGTCTGCCAACCAATTTTCTATCCATGTCAACACCCTACCCCCAATACCATGTGCTCTAATCATTGATTGACTGGAAAGGCTTGGTAAGGTGCCCTCATGAACTTCAGGTGAAGGTACTTCCAACTGTGATTTTAGGCAAGCAATTCCAGCATTGTGAATGTGAAATGTTTCAAAATCAGGATGGTGTGTGGGATTGGAGGGATCCATGCAGATGGTGCCATTACCAAGCATCCAACCCTTGACCTCATTTTAACATACCTTTAAGAACATAATTTTACTTCGGAGTCACGTAAGTGACTACGTGAAGAAGACCGTCAGCACGCATGCGCATCATTACGTCTGACGCATGGCGCAACGCTGACTGGCAGGCACCGAAGTAAAATAGTAAGATTAAACGAGAACGTACCAGTTTGAAGTTTGATCTTTATTTTATGAGGATTTACGATGAGCCATTACGTGCCCACCGCTCCCAACCCTCATATTATGAAGGTCATCTGGTAGATTCAAGTTCTCTCCAATCTTACTATATTCAGGTCAACTACTGTTATCTGTGATTTCACACCGCTGCTTTGAAGATTGACGCGCATGTGTGCTGACGGCCTTCTTCACGTAATCGCTCATCGTAACTCCTCATAAAATAAAGATCAAACTTCAAACTGGTAAGTTCTCGTTTAATCTTACTATTTTACCACGTGGAAAGACAAAGGCAGTGAGTACTTAGAAATTTTCTGCAAACTCTTCTCAGGGCAGTGGGCAGTTGGCAGGTGCTAAAGACCTGCACGGGAAGGTAGACCCTCCCGCCCCCAAGAGTCTCGGGCAGATACGGCTCATCAGCCTGGGAAGGCAGTCCATCTAGGAGAGGGAAAACTCGGATTTAATACCTCCACTGCCTTGTGGCCAAATCCAGTCATGGAAAAGGCTCCAGGAGTAAACCTCAAGAAAATCCAGAGTCAGAGCCCCTAAGGCAGTTCGTCGTTGTCTACAACCGCACTCTGGCAGCTCCTGTGACGGCGCTGGTGCCAAACTGTAATGGCCCTGCTGTTCCTTTGGATCGATCAGCGACGTGGAGAGGGGAGAGGTGCTGCATGGGCACAGCCTGCCCTCCATATGACATCGCCCAGGCTTGCATCCGACCAGGATGCATCACCCATGGTCAGTCATGACCGAGGGAGGCCTACTTCTCTATATTCCATTTTAATAAGTTAGGTTAAAACTATCAATGTTTGGTCAACATTTTGGAGCTCCTTTCCCACAGCACAAAATTGATGTTGCTCAGCCTGGCTTTGTTATCAACTTGTAGTGGCCTGGATGAGGTCAGGAAAAGGCCAGACGCCAGGCAGGTTCAGAAGTCGTTAAATGAATCATGGCAAAACACACAGAACGCCCGCGGGCAGGCACCCGGGAAACCCCGTTGGCAGACAATCGTCCCTGTCCCTCAAGAGCCGAGGGGATGACCCAAGGAGTGGCCTAACCCCCAGGGACTGCCACAGGACCCCACCCCCCCAAGAACCAGAGGCATGAAACAGAATAGGAGTGCGTACGCGGCGACCATCCCCGGTGCGCACCATGCCCGGCACAGGAACGGGCAACCAACCAACAGGTGCAGGGGGCGGAGTAGCCACTGGAGGAGGTACCCTAGACGGAGGGCGCCTTGCTTATGGGGCCGCGCTACCAGCACCGGTCGATCAATGTCAATATGCGCCGGCTTCAGCCGCGCAACCGAAACAGTCTCATGCCGAACCGCCATGTCCAGGACGAAAGTGGATGAGCCATGTTCCAGGACCCGGAAGGGACCCTCGTACGGCCGCTGGAGGGGTGCCCGATGAGCATCCCAACACAGGAACATGAACTGGCAGTCCTCCCGAGCAGAGGGAACGTGCGGACGGAAGGACCCATGATGAGACGTGGGCACCGGCGCCAGCTTGCCCACCATCTGCCGAAGACGTTGCAGAGTGTCCGAAGGCTGCTCCACCTGGCCCCGTGCCGGTGGGATGAACTCCCCAGGCACCGTCAACGGCGTCCCATACACCAACTCGGCGGAGGAGGAGGCCAAGTCCTCCTTGGGTGCGGTGCGGATCCTCAGCAAAACCCACGGCAGAGCGTCCACCCAGTCCGGATCATTGAGCCGTGCCTTCAGGGCATCCTTGAGTTGGCGGTGAAACCGCTCCACCAGTCCGTTCGCCTGCGGATGATACGCCGTCGTGTGGTGTAGGCGAACCTCCAGGAGGCGTGCCAAGGCCCCCGGTCGGATGTTATGTCCAGTGGCACCCCGAACCGGGCGATCCAGTGCACCACCAATGCCCGAGCACAAGTGGCCGTTGAGGAATCAGCCAGCGGAATAGCTTCAGGCCACCGCGTGAAGCGGTCCACCGTCACGGCGGTCGGGGCATCCTCTCGTGGATGGACGAGCATCGTGGTCCCAGCCAGGGCCTCCTTAGCACTCTTGAACTACGCTAATGCTTCGTCGGACCACTCAACCTCCTTGCGATGACCAGTGATCAGGTTGAAAAGCGGGCGCATGATTGCGGCAGCCGCCGGCAAGAAATACAACAAGGATACAACGATAAAGGACATGTATTATCACATACACCAATTGGTGTAGTGAAATATGACTTGCCATGCAGCACACAAATAAAGAAAAGACACAACATTAAAGAATTTAACAATAAACATAAAAAACATCCCCCCACAATGGTTCCCACTGTGAGGGAAGGCACAAAGTCCAGTCCCCATACCCTTGTCCACCCATAGTCGGGCCTATTGAGGCCTCTGCAGTCGCCGCTACGGCGGCCCGATGTTTCAGGCCCTCTCAGCGGCTTGGGACACCTGGAACGGCCGCTTCCTTACCGGAGACCGTGGCTTCCGAAGTAAACAGGCTGGATGGAGCTCCACCACTGGTGATCTCGCCAAGAGATCCCAGGCTCCCGATGTTAAAGTCAGCGCCGCCGCCCGCGGCTGGCCACTCCACAGTCCCGCAGCTCCGTGATGTTCAACTGCGGTCTCAGCATTCCGGAGCTGTGCCGCCGCCGAAGCCGTGGTTCTGTCCGGTCCCTCAGGAAATGCCGCTCCAGACCCGTTGGTAGGCCGCGAGGACGGGTCGAAGATGCTGCCCGGAGAAAAGCCTCCTCTCCGACCAGGGAGGGACCAGGAAGAGCAGTTTCCCCCTACCCCTCCCCCCACCCATATAACCATATAACTATTACAGCACGGAAACAGGCCATCTCGGCCCTTCAAGTCCGTGCCGAACACTTTTTAAATTTTTTTTTTAATTTTAATTTTTTTATTTATACTTAACCCTAGTCCCATCTACCTGCACTCAGACCATAACCCTCCATTCATTTCCCGTCCATATACCCATCCAATCTATTTTAAAGGATAAAATCGAACCTGCTGCAGGTGCAGGGGGCGGAGTAGCCACTGGAGGAGGTACCCTAGACGGAGGGCGCCCTTGCTTACGGGGCCGCGCTACCAGCACCGGCCGATCAATGTCAATTTGCGCCGGCTTCAGCCGTGCAAAAGAAACGGTCTCATGCCGAACCACCATGTCCAGGACGAAAGTGGACGAGCCATGTTCCAGGACCCGGAAGGGACCCTCATACAGCCGCTGGAGGGGTGCCTGATGAGCATCCCTACACAGGAACATGAACTGGCAGTCCTCCAGAGCAGAAGGAACGTGCGGACGGAAGGACCCAATGATGAGACGTGGGCACCGGCGCCAGCTTGCCCACCGTCTGCCGAAGACGTTGCAGAGCATCCGAAGGCTGCTCCACCTGGCCCCGTGCTGGTGGGATGAACTCCCCGGGCACCATCAACGGCGTCCCATACACCAACTCGGCGGAGGAGGGGGCCAAGTCCTCCTTGGGTGCGGTGCGGATCCACAGCAAAACCCATGGCAGAGCGTCCACCCAGCCCGGATCATTGAGCCGTGCCTTCAGGGCATCCTTGAGTTGGCGGTGAAACCGCTCTACCAGTCCGTTCGCCTGCGGATGATACGCCGTCGTGTGGTGTAGGCGAACCCCCAGGAGGCGTGCTGAAGGTAAGCATATTTAAATAAAAACAGGGCTCGTGTCACCCATAATGGCGAGCATGTCCTCCAGGAGGGTCAACGGCCGGCGGTCAACTAGGCCGTCAATTCGGAGAATACGAGCTGCCCGCTCAGACTCGTTAAGGCCAAACCTCCTGATGAGCAGGGCCTTGAGGCCCCTATATTTGTTAGTTAACGGGGGGTCACTGAGGTAACGTTTAACCCGCCTCGCAGTCACCGGGTCAAGAGCGCTGACCACGTAAAAGTACTTAGTTTCATCTACCATCACCACTTCGCAGAGCAAACTGTGCCTCTGCCTGCTGGAACAGATATCAGGCTCTTTGGTCCACAAAGTCGGGAGCTTCTGCGCAACGGCGTTGTTTTTCCATCACGATGCGTGATGAACGTCGGGGTCACCAGTTGTAGTGGCCTGGATGAGGTCAGGAAAAGGCCAGACGCCAGGCAGGTTCAGAAGTCATTTAATGAATCATGGCAAACACACACAGAACGCCCCCGGCACCCGGGAAACCCCGTGGGCAGACAATCGTCACTGTCCCTCAAGAGCCGAGGGGATGACCCAAGGAGTGGCCTAACCCCCAGGGACCGCCACAAAATTTCATTACCCTCTTGCACGTGAGCAACAAAACTAAATGAAGGTCAAAAGAAAGTATCCAATAATGGTAACTTGAGAACATTAGAAATCTGCACTTGTGCCTGTTTTGTCATTCAACAAAATCTTTTTCACTTTCCTCCATTAACAACTTAATCCATTGATTCATCCTATAATTTCTTATAATCTTGGAGAAAAAAATTGAAATAAGTAAATAACAGCACAAAAATCACAAAATTAAAAAAAAATGGAAAAACTGAAATCAGAAAATGAAAAATGGAAAACCTGAAAAACCGAATAGATCATACACCGTGCATGGGAAGATAAAGCAAGTGAGATGAATAAGAATATGAAACAGTTACATCAAAAATAATTTAGGAAAGTAAACTAAAAACTATAAAATTCAATTGCCAATTAATTTCAAATTAAATTATAATCTTCAAGAACATAAATAATAAAAGAAAAATCATAATTGGGATAGCACATTTTAATAACATTAGAAATGACGATATGATAAAAATAACAAATTACTTGGCCTTAGTTTGTACAAGTTGAAATAGGTGGCTACTGACACAAGATTATAACAGAAAGGTTGAATAATATGTAAATACATTTTGGAGAGATACGGGCCATAATTGATACACCAGGGAGGATAAAACATGAGTGACTACATACTTGCATAATCCGCACACAGTATATTTCCCTTTGCTCTACCTATGTACTTGAGTTTGGCTTGATTGTATTTATGTATAGTATTATCCAATTTGATTGGAAAGCATGGAAAGCTTTTCACTGTACCTCAGTACACCTGACAATAATATCTAAATCTAAACCAGAGCATTACAATAAATGGATCATTGTTTTGGCAAAATTGGTGCAATGAATAGTAGAAAATTATGGCATAGTAGACTTTGGTCAGTTATGGCTTTGCTAGCTCTCAGAAAGGACAGTATGTAGCAATGTTACAAAATTTTGAGATTTTAAAAATAAATTCTGCAATTTATCCCATCAGATAAAGCATAAAAAGAAGTTTAATTTGACACCTAATTCACTTTCATATCTTCAGTATTAAAGAAGTTATGGCCATTTTCATACTCGGAAATTAGCATCTTGTTCCCTATTGCTTTTCCATTGACTTAACACAAAAGCTGTGATCGAGGACAGTTAAAAGCCCATAACTTTCATAAAAATTAAGATAACTGAAAGAAATTTTCAATTATTATAGATTGAAGCATTCTGAAACAAATATGAAACAATCTTACTTAGAAGACATGAAAGTAAAGCATATAATTAGTTAGTTACCTAATTGTAGCTAATTACAAAATTCAATTACTAGATCTAAACATCTATCAATTTCTTAAGAATAGATTAACATTTTTAAATAGCCTAAGTGTCCAAATAACATTCACACAATAATTCACAATATAACATAATTTTTAAATCTCATTTTCATGAATTTACAGGCCAAATGGAAGGAATTGAATGTTTAATACCTGTAAATTAATGGGCATTTAAATCATCTTGTGAGTGAGGATTTCTGGAACGCGATCTTTTGGAACGTTCATTTGCGGTGAATTTAACCCCGTATTGGCTTGAAAAATACTGCCGTTAGTTCGGGGAATAAAATCACCGTTTCGCATGAAAAAATGTGAATTAAAGGCTTCTTAAGAAGCACTTTTATACATTTAAAGAAACCACTTTCATTTACCTGTCCCGTGTGTGAAATCCGTCCCCTTTATCGGCGTTGACGCTTCAGGAGCTGCTTTTAAAATTACTCCAGCGCTGACATTGACGATTTAATAAAAATTAAAAATTCACAAAACGCCCCTAAGAACGATTTTTCAGCAAACGCTTGTACTCCAACGAAATATAATTCAGGACAAGGTAGGAGAAACCCACGTTTTAACTCCGCCCCCCCTTAAAGGCACCAAAATCGCGCACACGGCCAGTGGCAGAATTACAGCGCGACTGAAGGTAAGTTTTGTAACATACCTACAGTATGCTTATTTTAGATTCACATTTTTTCTTTGAGCAAATAGTTTATCCCATTTAATCTCTCAAAACCTCATCACCTAGAAAACTTCCATGGAGTCTTTTTTGACTTTTAATATTTTCTATTTCAACAAAAGCTGCCTTAATTATTGTCAAAGACTTCTTCTGATTGAAGTTCCTCAATCCAGAAAACATCTTGGCATACTATATTTCCTTTCCATCTTTCCAGGTGTCCAGCTGAGGCCCACGTAATAATTCATTAAGTTATAACTGGTTGAGGGATAAATGTTGATAAGGACATAAGAATAATTTGCCTGTTAATCTCCAAATGGAGACCTTTTACACCTATTATAATAATGTGAAATTATGAGCAACTTAAAATTGTAATATTTGTTAAAAAAACTTTAAAAGTCTGACAACCATTGTAAGTACACATTGTGAAACAAAAAAGCGTTAGAAGTGGAAACTCTGATATATATATATGTTATAAGGAAATATCAGGGTAAAATTGTATTATATATCTGAATTTGAGGCCTCGTTTTAATATTTTAATATGTTATGATTAACTAAGAGAGCGGAGCGAGTTGAGCAACATCGCAATGGAAGTCAAAATAAGGTTTTTTCCCACCTACAGGTGGGTCACTCGCTACAGTGCCGACTATAGACACTGTAGCCTCACTTTTTTAGTTTTTTTTTTATCACATAAAATCACTTGTTTGTGTTTTGTGTTTAGTGATAAGAATAATATGGACATACCAACAAAAGTTAATAATTCAAAAACTCCCCCAATACCTAAAGACCTGGGATATGGACGCACCACAAGATTCAAAGGTACTATAATTATTCAAAATGCATGACACCACACAAAAGAACCTAGGAGGAATCTCATTTTGTAGTTGGAATATAAGAGGTATTAACGAACCTATCAAAAGGGGTAAGATATTAGCTCAGCTAAAAATGTATAATTCTGACATTACCTTCCTACAAGAAACACACCTAAAACCTCAGGACCAAGTTAGGCTGAGGGCGAAATGGATAGGTCAAACATACCACTCTTCATTCACTTCAAAATCTAGAGGCACGTCAATTATCATAAGAAAAGGTATACCATTTAAAGCAAAGAATATTATAACAGATATAGAAGGGAGATACCTAATAGTTAATGGAGAAATCCATGACACTCCACTTACTTTGGTAAATATATATGCCCCTAACTTTGATAACCCCCACTTTTTCAATAAAATCTTCAATATAATTGCAGAGTCAAACTATCAAAATGTTATAATAGGCGGAGACTTTAACTGTGTTTTAGATCCGTACTTAGATAAATCAAGTCAAAAACAGAGAGGGAATATGAAATCGAAAACTGGGGAACTCCTCAATACCTACATAAATAACACTAATATAGCAGATGTTTGGAGAATTGTGAATCCAACTGGCAGGGAATATTCGTTTTACTCAATGGTACATAAGACATACTCACGTATAGACTACTTTCTGCTGGATACAAAATTAATCCCCCAAACATCTAATGCAATATACCATACAAATTCAATTTCAGACCATTCTCCACTAACTTTCTTTTTAAAACTGGAAGGATTGTCCAAGAATAATTCATTCTGGAGATTTAACTCTCAAATTTTAAAAGATCCACAAGCGAGTATATATTTAAAAGAACAAATGGAGGTCTTTTTTCAAACAAATGATACTTCAGATATATCGCCTACTTTACTTTGGGAATCTTTTAAAGCATACATTAGGGGTATTATAATTTCATATCAAGCTTTTCAAAATAAAAAGAATAAGAATGAACAAAGACAGTTAGAAGAACTTATTAGACAAATGGATATAGATAATGCTAAAGATCCATCAATAGATAAACATAATAAAATAATAATTTTAAAATTTAAATTAAATAAATTATTATCTGCCAAACTTATAAGACTTTTTCAAATTACAAAACAAGAGCACTTTGAATTTGGGGATAAACCGCATAAACTTTTGGCTCGCCAGCTAAAAAAACGAGAAAAGGAACATACTATACCAAAGATCAAATCAGATAAAGGGGAATTATTAACAACACCGAAGGATATTAATAAAAGATTTGCGCAATTTTACGAGAATTTGTATACATCTAAAACGATAATTGATTCCAATAATATCACAAAGTTCTTGGATACCTGTAATCTTCCAAAGTTAGAGCTGAAGGAACAAGAGGAACTGGGTGCACAAATCTCAATTAAGGAATTAGAAGATACAATAAACTCACTAAAAAATGGAAAAACACCAGGCCCTGATGGATTTACTAATGAATTTTATAAAAGCTTTTATGATAAAATAATACCAAGATTACAAAAAATGTACCAATACGCTTTTAAAAACGAATACTACCTGATACATTAGCGGAATCAACGATTACATTAATACCTAAGAAAAATAAGGATTTAGAAGAACCTGGCTCATATAGAGCTATAGCATTGTTAAACACAGATCAAAAAATATTAGCGAAAACATTAGCCAGAAGATTAAGTAAATACATTAGTAAATTAATAAACCCAGATCAGACAGGGTTTATCCCTAAGAGATACTCCTCTAATAATATGAGACGTCTACTCAACATAATGCACTCACACAAATCTGAAGATCAAGAATTATCAATTATTTCGCTGGATGCTGAAAAAGCATTTGATCAAGTAGAATGGAATTATATGGATAAAGTATTACAAAAATTTCAACTGGGAGAGAATTTTATTTTATGGATTAAGTTACTATATAACAAACCTACAGCTAGAATACTTACTAATAACATATTATCCTCGAAATTTCAACTATCAAGGGGAAATAGACAAGGATGCTCATTATCACCACAGCTGTTTGCTCTCATTATTGAACCGCTAGCAGAAAAAATTAGAATACACCCTGATATTCATGGATATAATACTAAAGACTCATATAATAAAATATCTTTATACGCGGATGATATATTATTGTATATTACAAAACCTCAAATCACTATACCAAATATATTAAATTTAATTGAAGACTTCGGATCTTTTTCTGGATATAGAATAAATTGGAATAAAAGTGAAATTATGTCAATAAAACCGAAAGATTCAACACATCTTTTAAAATTCCCTTTTAAAATAGCTACAGAAAAATTTAAATATTTGGGAATCGAAATTACCAGAGCATATCAAGGTATGCTCAGGGCAAATTTTGACCCCCTACTTAATAAACTGAATACATTAATTAAATTCTGGAAAACGCTTCCGATGTCTTTAATAGGCCGAATAAACGCAATAAAAATGATCTTTTTACCACAAATTTTATACCTATTTCAATCAATTCCTATATACTTACCTAAGAAGTTTTTTAAAAAACTCGACTCAGATATCACTAATTTTATATGGGACTATAAATCACATAGAATACAAAAAACCCATCTGAATAAATCTAAAGTATTGGGGGGTCTAGCACTACCTCATTTTATGTATTATTATTGGTCAGTAAATATTAAAAACATGATTCAACTGATGGATAACTCCGCCCAGCAAGTAGACTGGATTGTAATGGAGAAAGAGGATTGCTCCTCTAGAAACATTGGAGCGATCCTCCTCTCTCCAATGAAATTGAATAACATAAACTATAATAAGAACCCAATTATTCATAGTACAATCCGTATTTGGAAACAAATAAAACAAAATTTAAAATTAAGAAACTTATCACTTTTATTACCTATAGTCAATAACCCTTCGTTTAGTCCTTCTATTATAGATAAAGCTTATACACAATGGGATAGACTAGGAATTAAAACGCTTGGTGACTTGTATGAAACTGGAAAATTACTTTCATTTCAACAATTACAAATAAAATATAAACTCGGAAATAATCAATATTTTAAATACTTTCAAATATGCGACTATTTGAAAAAATATATAAAAGATCATCATAATAACCCAGCAGATGTACTGGACGAGGCAATGCAGATAAAAGCGGAATCAGCAAACTTAATATCATATTTGTACAATATTATCTTAAATGCACAAATACCATCTACGGAGGGTATCAGAAGAGACTGGGAACAAGAGTTAGCTATTAAAATTTCAAAGGAAAGTTGGAATGAATACTTATTAAAAGTGCATAAATGCTCGATTAATGTAAGACACACTTTAATACAATTTAAAATTTTACATAGATTATATTATTCGAAAACTAAAATTCATAAAATTTTCCCAAACGTATCATCTATTTGTGATAAATGTCAATCCCAAGAAGCAACTATAGCGCACTCATTTGTCTTCTGTACAAAAATTCAAAAATTTTGGAATGAAATTTTTGAAATCTTTACAAAGTTATTTAAAACAAGACTGATACCCAAAGCAGAATGGATTATCTTCGGAATAACGGAAGATGATCCAGAATTAAATGTGTTTCAAAAGAAATTAATGGATTATGGGTTAATAACTGGAAAAAAGCTAATTCTAAAATTTTGGAAGAAGGCTCCAATACCAACTATAAATATGTGGATTTCAAATATGTTTGAAACATTACACCTTGAAGAGATAAGACTCCTCCTAGCAGGTAAACCAGATCACTTCCACCTGACGTGGTCTGCATTTATAGAATTATTACAAACATAGGGTGCAAAAGTACTTTAAAAAAAAATAAAAAATTGAGGTCGGGTAAGGGGGGATGATAGTTGAAGAGTTGGTATGTCCTATTTACGTGATGCTCAAAAAAAAAAACATTTGTTTCTCTTTTTTTTCTCTTTCTCTTTTCTTTTCTTAGGGCCTATTTCTTAACTCTTTTTCTTTTTGTTTTTAATTTCGCTCTTATAGGGTCTTCGTCCTTTTTTGTTGTTACATTTTCTACACTTTTCTACACTTGCACTTTTTCCTTCACTTTCTTCTCTCTTTCAATCTTTTCTTTCTCTAGTGTAAAAAAATAAATAAAGGGAGTACATTAATTGTAAGATGATATAAATGACGAGTATTAATGTATGTGGTTGTAATGTAATGTACTTCTAATAAATAAAAATTTTAAAAAAAAGAAGAAAAAAAAAAGAAGTGGAAACATATAAATTTGATTGTTTTAAGTGCCACGGTACGTTCAGTATTGTTAGTGAGACTGCACTTGGATATCATTAAGCCCAAAAGGATGCAGAAAAGATTCATGAGGATGTTACTAGGACTGTACGGCTTTTTAATAAGGGGTAGGCCATTTAGAACGGAGATGAGGAAAAACCTTTTCACCCAGAGAGTTGTGAATCTGTGGAATTCTCTGCCTCAGAAGGCAGTGGAGGACGATTCTCTGGATGCTTTCAAGAAAGATTTAGATAGAGCTCTTAAAGATAGCGGAGTCAAGGGATATGGTCAGAAGGCAGGAACGAGGTATTGATTGTGGATCATCAGCCATGATCACAGTGAATAGCGGTGCTGGCTCGAAGGGCCGAATGGCCTACTCCTGCACCTTTTGTCTATTGCCTATCATCTAAAAGGAGAGGCTGGGACTTTGGAGCATAGGAGATTGAGGGAGACCATATAAAGGTATATAAAATCACGAGGGACATATATAAGGGGGATGGTTACAGGGAACGTGGGCTTAACACCAGCATTGATTTACGGTGCCAGAGGAAAGATTTAAAGGGACCCAAGGGGCAATTTTATTCACATGGAGGGTGGTGGGTATATGGAAAGAGTTGCCAGAGAAAGCAGTAGTCAGGCACAATTACATTATTTAAACAATATTTGCATAGATACGTGGATAGAAAAGTCTTGGAGGGATATGGGCTAAACACAGGCAAATGGGACTAGTTCAGACGAGCAAATTGCTCAGCAGTGACAAGTTGGGCTCAAAGGCTCAATGACTTTCTAAATCCATGTTTCAAGTGAAACTAGATAACCAGGCACTTTATTTTTGACTGATGTCTAGAGTGAGTTAGTACCCAATTTCAAGCTCACTCATTATTGAAGCTCTAATCCAATACACCAATACCACAGAATGTGGGTAATCATAATTACGTTTGAAATGTTACGGTGCAAAGTGATTGCTGAATTGAATACTTGTACCTTTGCATCTGCTGGTTCTTCGGCATCTTCTTCTGTATCAATCTTTTCTGCACTTTCAGAAGGAAGAAGTTCAATCGGTGTAGAGGCAAATTCAGGTTCTTCCTCTAGATAATGGAACAGGAAATGCTGCCAATTATTGGCTGGATCATGTTTACCTTCGACCGGTGGCCTGAGGTCAGAAGCATGTGTAGTTACAGTTACATTTTAGTTTATTGTCACGTGTACCGAGGTACAGTGAAAAGCTTTTGTTGCGTGCTATACAGTCAGCGGAAAGACAATGCATGATTACAATCGAGCCATTTACAGTAGAAAGATAAATGATAAGGGAATAACGTTTAGTGCAAGGTAAAGCCAGCAAAGTCCGATCAAAGATAGTCCGAGTGACACCAACAAGATAGATAGTAGTTAAGGACTCCTCTCTGGTTGTGGTAGTATGATCCAGTTGCCTGATAACAGCTGGGAAGAAACTGTCCCTGTATCTGGTGGTGTGCGTTTTTACTCTTCTATATGTTTGCCTGATGGGAGAGGAGAGAACGAGGGAGTGGCCAGGGAGCGACTCGTCCTTGATTATGTTGCTGGCCTTGCCGAGTCAGCGTGAGGGGTGTATCAGTAGGCTTTGCAAACTGACCTTTTTACATGTGGACTTCTGCACTGTTGAAATGAGACCCAATGTAAACTTGAGGAATAACAGCTCATCTTCTGTCCAGGGAAGTGTAGCCTTTGACTCTACAATTTTCTCTCTACAACTAGCCCTTCCTGTAGTACATCATCCATCTAAGATATCTGCTTAATTCTACTCTCTCAATTAGCACAGATTAACCTATGAAGCAACGTCAGAATATGTTCTACAGTGCATTTGTAGTAGTTCGTTAGAGTATTTAGTGACATGCTGAATCTCTTTAAATTATTAAGAACGCATAAGGTCATAAGTGATAGGAATAGAATTAGGCCATTCGGCCCATCAAGTCTATGCTATTCAATCATGGTTGATCTATCTCTCCCTCCTAACCCCATTCTCCTGCCTTCCCATAACCTGACCTGTACTAATCAAAAATCTATCCATCTCTGCCTTAAAAATATCCACTGACTTGGCCTCCAGAGCCTTCTATGGCAAAGAATTCCACAGATTTACCACTCCCTGACTAAAGCAGAGGCACTAGTTAACCTTCTTCATTATTCCATCTATGTGCTGGGCCTAGAAATTTGAAGCTGCTAACTCTTTCCACTGCTGACCCATCAATGGAAACTGGCACATGATTTCCCAACTTCCCCTTTCTGAAGTCAACGATTCGTTTTGTTGACTTTTACTGAGAGGTTGTTTTTGTGGCACCACTAACTCATCCTCATCCATGATGTCAGTCAGGAGGCTAAGCATGCAGCCCTGAGACCTGTGTTGATGGTCAGTGAGGAGAAGTTGTTACCAATCCACTCTAATTGGTATGTGCCAAGGAGAAAATCAAGGATAAAGTTGCAGTGGCAAGTCCAGAGACTCATGTCTTGGAGCCTGCTAATAAGTTTTGAAGGAATAATTATCTTGCATGCCAAGCTGTAGTCGATTAACAGCGGCCTGATGTGCGTATTCCTGTTACCTAGATGGTTCAGAGCGGAGTGGAGAGGCAATGAGAAATCATCTGCTCTTGACATGCTGTGGCAATAGGCAAATTAAAACTCAAGTGGATCCAGGTCATTTCTGAGGCAGGAGTTAATAAGCGAGTTTCATATTCCGCAAAACGCAAGGAATCATGGGATTTGTCAAAGGTCACTGGCTATAAAGAAAAAGGAAACGAAGCGATGGCTGAATAAACTGTGTGTAAATTCTTATAATTATTCATGATTTATGTGTAAAAATGTATTTAATCTGAGGAACGGGGTGCCAGGTAGAGGGAGAGCGAGTGATGCCAGTCTGAGACGGGGAGAGAGCACGCAGACATGCGTCTCATCCGCAGTCCAGGTCGAACCCGTGTCCCCGGCGCCGTGTGCGCTGTTGAGCCGCCGCTGGACCCCCCCCCCGGGTGTCCTGTCCCCGCCCGGGAGGCGGTCAGACATATCCGGGGGACCCTGGAGCAGCGGCCCACAAGGGGGGGTGGGGGGTGTGAGGCTCTACCTCCAGCCCGGCCCCGCTCCTACTCCTGTGAACCCATTCTTTTTCTCCGGGGATGCTGCCCATCCAGCCGAGCCACCGCAGCACACCGTGCGCACCCCCGCGGCATCGAAAATATGGCTGAAACAAAGTCCTGTTCACACAGCAGCTCAGCACTGCTCAGCAGCAGGCATGATATTTATAGTGAGTGACCTATGATCTGGGCATGCACAGTTGGAATACCGAACTCACTTATTCCGACTGCGCATTCCCAGGTCAAAGGTCACTTCGGGATAAACATTGCTGGAAGCAGTGGAGTTGTGTACACATTTCACCCGTTTTTTCCAGCTTTGATTCTTCTAGGTAAGAAAATACTGCTTTCAAACTATGAATTAGTTGTATTTATTGTTCCTTTATTAAAAGCTAAGATTATTTTGTCAATTTTATTGCTTTGTGCGAGGTGGAGGTTCGTGGTCGGGCCCGGGTCCGGGCTCGGGCTTCCGGTGCTGCGGGCACCGTTAAGTTGCTGCTGGGCCGTCCCCGTCCCTTCCCGGGTGTCCAGTCCCTGTCCGGGGGCGGCCGGAGGTGTCGGGCCAGTTTTGCAGCTGGCGTGAGAGGGGAGGTGCTGGCTCCGGCTCTGGGGGGGGGGCATTCCCCGGTGGTCCAGGGGCAGTCGGCTGCCCCTCTCTCCTTGTTCAGGCAGAGTTGAGCTGGGGTTGGAGCTTCTTTTCCATGCTGGCTGTGGGCCTGTGGGCCACTGCTGCTCTGGGCCGCTGTTGCGTCGGTCCGGGGCTGTTGGTTGGACCGGTGGGGCAGGCAGAGTTGAGCTGGGGTTGGCGCTTCTTCTCAGCGCTGGCTGTGGACTTGTGGGGCGCTGCTCCGGGCCGCTGATCCGGGGTTGCCCAGACATCTCCAACCCACTCAGGATGGGGGAGGGGGGGGGGGGAAGAAGGTGTGACGGTCCAGTGGCGGTTCGGCAGCGCTTCCGGCGCCGGGGACCCCGGGTTCGATCCTGGCTGCGGATGAGGTGCGGATCTGTGTGTGCGCAGCTGCCGAGAATGTCTCTCCGCCGGTCCAGTCTCCCCCCCCTGTCTCCCACTCGCGTCTGCCCTCTCTCTCCCGCTGTTACACCCTGCTCTCCCGCTACTTGGCACCCCCGTTCCTCAAATTAAATGTACTTTTACACATAAATCATGAATAAAGATAAGAATTTATACACAGTTTATAATGCCAGCGCTTTGTTTGCTTTTTCTTTATAGCAAGTGACCTTTGACAAATCCCATGATTCCTTGCATTTTTCGGAATACCAAACTCGCTTATTGTCTCTTAGCACTTGCAATGACCTCTAGTTTGTGCCGGGACATTTTGCATGACTGGTTCATCAGTCCTAAATGCCATAGATCTAGCCATCAACAGATTATGAATCTCCTGGTTCATCAGGGCTTCTGGTTGGGAAAGATTCCAAATGTTTTTGTAGATATGCTCTCATCCCACATTTCTTTATGAAGTCAATGACAACTATGGCATATTCATTCACCTCTGCTGACGAATCCTTGATCATGTCCCAGTCCACTAATTTTGAGAAATACCATAACTGGCCCTCTGCCTCCACCGACCAGCAATTCGTAATGCTTTTGCTGATGCCATGCTCCTTTGTGTTGGGTCCTCTGGTGTTGATTGTGACGTGTTGAAGATAGTTTGTCAGATACATCCTCAAGCTAACTTGGTTGCAGTTCCCATAGATTAGGAGAAAGGTACCGGAATACATTGTTTCGTGCTTGTCGATCAATAGTATTATATTGTCACATGTACCTAGCGTCAGTGAAATTCTTTTTTTGTATACAGTTCAATAAAAATCACACTACACATAGCACAATCTTACTTAAGTACGAGAGTGTAGGAATAGTAGATTTGCAGGGGTCGGTCTGGCCAGGTGATGTTGTTGATATCCGGCGATGCAGATTGCAGTCAGGATGACATCGGAGAATTCCCTCGGTGGGGAGAAGTGTCAGCATAACCACCAGATATCCAGGTCAGGGGAACAGAAATGGGACAAGACCACATTGTGCAAACGCAAATATGAGTTTATCATGAAACAGACACCACCGAGCTTCGTCCTTTTCTTGACCTAACATCGCCATATGCATGGATGAAAATGTCTTTGGCTGGAGCACAGTGTCCGGAGAGTTGAGCATGAGCCTTGCGTTTGTTTCATAAGTGATGGGAGTAGAATTGGGCAATTCGGCCCATCAAGTCTACCAAGTCATTCCATCATTGCTGATCTATCACTCCCTCCTAACCCCCTTCTCCTGTCTTCTCCCCATAACCTCTGACACCTGCACTAATCAGGAATCTAAGGTACACAAAAATGCTGGAGAAACTCAGCGGGTGCAGCAGCATCTATGGAGCGAAGGAGATAGGCAACGTTTCGGGCCGAAACCCTTCTTCAGACTGATAGGGGGTGGGGTGAGGCGGGGAGAAGAAAGGAAAAAGGAGGAGGAGCCCGAGGGCTGATGGAGAGGTAGGAAGGGGAGGAGACAGTAAGGGTTAACAGAATTGTGCGAATTCAATGTTCATGCCACCAGGATGCAGACTACCCAAGCGGAATATGAGGTGCTGTTCCTCCAATTCCCGGTGTTGCTCGCTCTGGCCATGGAGGAGGCCCAGGACAGAGAGGTCGGATACGGAATGGGAGGGGGAGTTGAAGTGCTGAGCCACCGGGAGGTCAGGTTGGTTATGGCGGACCGAGCGGAGGTGTTCGGCGAAACGATCGCCAAGCCTACGCTTGGTCTCACCGATATAGATCAGCTGACATCTAGAGCAGCGGATGCAATAGATGAGGTTGGAGGAGGTGCAGGTGAATCTCTGTCGCACCTGGAACGACTGCTTGGGTCCTTGAATGGAGTCGAGGGGGGAGGTAAAGCGACAAGTGTAGCATCTCTTGCGGTTGCAAGGGAAAGTGCCCGGGGAAGGGGTAGAGCGGGAGGGAAGGGAAGAATTGACAAGGGAGTTACGGAGGGAGCCGTCTTTGCAGAAGGTAGATGGGGGGAGATGGGAAGATGTGGCGAGTGATTCCTAATCAGGAATCTATCTACCTCTGCATACATATAACCATTGACTTGGCCTCCACAGCCTTCTGTGGCAAAGAATTCTACAGATTCACCACCCTCTGACTAAAGAAATTCCTCCCCATCTTCTTCCTAAAGAAATGTCCTTTAATTCTATGACTTCTCATCCTAGACTCTCCCACGAGTTGAAACGTCCTCTCCACATCCACTCTATCCAAGCCTTTCACTATTCTGTACGTTTCAATGAGGTCCCCCCTCATTCTTCTAAACACCAGCGAAAGAAGGCCCAGCGCTATCACACGCTCATCATATGTTTGTTTGATAGAGTACGCAACAGGGCAAGGACCAGGGGAGGGGGGGGGCGGGGGGTTTGTTGCTGAGTTCATTAGGCAATCGAGATATCACTACTCTATTTAAATCTTAAAAGCCTGTTTCCTCCTGCTGCAGTTCTGACTACAGTTTCCAGCTTTAAAAGATCAGAATATGAGTAGACAAGTGTTCTCAGGCATGCTGTTGCAAAATGTTGCCGCTCCCTGGCGACACCTTGAGAAAAAATTGTTCTATGTTCTAAATGCATATCTTTGTTCATGAAGTATGCAAAGAAAGGAAGCTAAATCCCCTCTGCAGTCTTCTGGGATCCCACAAAATGCAAAAAGAACATGCATAGTGAGGACAGATGCACGTTATTTTAAATGCAATTGACAAAGCTGACTCGAGTTCGGTAAAAATTTTCATGCACTCCCTTTGATAGTTTGATAATTTTGTTTATTGTCGGCGAGTGTTTATCTTTATGCAACACAACTTATATCTTATTTTTTGTTGTCTTCTTTAATCAAATAATTAATCAAACACTTCTTTAATCAAATAAATCAATGAAGCAGTGTGGTTTAAAGTTTCATGAAAGCAGTCAGACTTCTTATTCTATATTGAGAAGAACTGAAAAGCTCCTCAGTCTTATTGAATGTGTGTCCTCGCCTTGTTTGAACTTTAGGATGCTTCTCATGTCTGGATGACCCTCTCCATACATGAGAAACATCCTAAAGTTCTAACAAGACGACGACACACATTCAATAAGACTGAGGAGCTTTTCTGTTCCTCTCACTAAAAAAAAAAATCCCGTTTTCAGATCTTCAGCATCTACACTGCATGTATGAGAATGGATAGCATATAAGGATGTCATCCTCCCACATGTTTACATGTTCACAGGTAGTGAAGGAACCAGCAGGCTGCTACACAGACTACAAAGTCAGAAACTGCAGGAGTTGCAGGAGTGTTGTCTAGCTCAGCTTCACCTGAGAATATTCAAGAAATCCATGGATTTGCAGTGGAAATGTAGAAACATTAAAGGGCCTGTCCCACCAGCATGCGACTGCATGCGGCGAGCGCGACCAAACGTGGTGGCTTGAGGCGTACGGCCTCGCGGGGCCGGTCCCACTTCCAACCGCGGAGCCGTATGGAGCTGGTCCCGACATCATACTCACCAATCAGCTGGGCAGGAGGCGGGCCGACTGAATTTGGACGTCGCATGGCGTCGGGCGGTTACGTCATCACGCAACGCCGGGCGGTGACGTCATCGCGCAACGCCACGCGCTAGGCGTACGCTGTCAAGACGCTGCGTTCAGCGTCAAGACGCTGTGTACGGCGTCGAGGCGGTGCGTACGCCCATCGAGGCGGTGCGTACGGCATCAATGCGGAAGCGGGCCGGCAGGCCGTTGCCGCGCGGAATTTTTGGACAGTGTCAGTTTTTCGGAGACCCACGCGGTGTCGGGACCAGCTCCGCACAACGGCTCCGGCGATTGAAGTGGGACCGGCCCCTCGAGGCCGTACGGCTAGCACGACCACGTTAGGTCGCGCTAGCCGCATGCAGTCGCATGCTCGTGGGACAGGCCCTTTAGTTTGGGAAGATATATTTAAGTAGCCAGAAACTTGATTTCAGGATGGCATGTTGTTTTTCAGACTTACATATGCCACTATTGCTGCAGATCATTCTTGGTTTAATGTGAATAGCCAGACCTCATGGTCCACAATGAAGGGAAGGAAGAAAGGAAGAAAGGAAGAAAGAGAAAGGGGGGGGGGAGGAGGGAAGGAGGGAAGGGGGGGGGCACGAGGGAAGGAGTGAAGGAGGGAAGGAGGGAAGGAGGAAAAATCAACGTACCTTCAGATAATTCCCATCTAGACATTTGTCGCTTTGCTTCATCTGAATCCTTGTGTAGTAGGTTGCCATCCAATGATAAATGAATGGCCATTTGGTTAATTAATGGTACTGGTTTGTAAGACCTTTCCTTTAATATAAAACAAAATGGCAAGTTAAGGATTCAGGTAAATCTTACTAATTTCAAGCAAACCCTTCATCCAGCAAAATCAATTTGCTACCTGATGCGCTGAGTTACTAGAGCGTTTTGTATCTTTTTATCAATAATAAAAATTATTTCACTCAAAATATGGACGAAAAATAGCTAACAAAAGGGGGCGGCACAGTGGTGTAGCAGTAGTGCCAATGCCTTATAGCACCAGACCCGAGGTCTCTTTGTTCTGCACACTTTCCAGTCCCCTATGTTTTACTGTACAAATCCTGTTCTGGTTTAACTTACCAAAATGTAAGTAGGCTCCCGATTCAAAACATCGCCCATTGATGTTCTCTAGAGATGCTGCCTGACCTGCTGAGTTACTCCAGCTCTTAGTGTCTTTTTTTTTTGCAACACCTCGCACTTCTTTGAGTTAAATTCCATCTATAAATTTCCCAGTCCCTCTAACTCCTTCTTATCTTCACAGTCCAATACATCACCAATTTTATTATCATCAGCAAACTTACAAACCATGTTAAAAACATTGTAATCTTCATCTTTAATATCGTTGCCAAAGAACAGTGGAATCAACCCTAATTCCTACAACACACCACTGGTCATAGGTCTTCAATCTGAAAAAAAAACTCCACTATTACCCTCTTCTTCCTTCCACCGCCAATTTTGTTTACATAGACAACATATCTGCCCTGCCTTCATTAATCCTCTTCGTCCCCTATTTGAAAAATTCACTCAAATATGTTAGCCATAATTACCCACACACAAATCCGTTGCTTTTCCACATTCTGCTAGGTCTTATCCCTCAGAATCCCTTCCAGTAGTTTTCCCATTGATATTAGGCTCACTGGCTTGTAGTTCTGTTGCCCTTATTGGTGGCGCAATGAGTATAAATGTTGGGAGGTCACATTGCACTGTGTAAAGATTTAACCAAGCCACAATTTGGAATATTGTGCTCATTTCCGATCAATGAAGTACAGGAAGGATGCGGAAGCTTTGGAGAGGGTGCAGAAGAGGTTCAAAAGAATGTTGCCTGGATTGAAGAGCATTAGTTTTAAGGAGAGACAAGATACTTTAGATGTTTTAATCTGGACCATAAACAAACTGCTGGTGGAACTCAGCAGTTCAGACAGTATCTGTAGAGGCACAGGGATGGCTGTCATTTAAGGTTGAGAACCCATCAGGACTGAGAATGCAGAGGGATGAGGTCAATTTAAAGAGGAGAGAGGGTGGGATGAGGGAGCGTTGAGTGTCACAGTGACACAGCAATAGAGCTGCTGACTCATCACACTAGAGAGCCGGGTTCATTCCTGACTACAGGTGCTATCTGTGCAGTATTTGCACATTCGCCCTGTGACTGGGTGCTCTGGCTTTCTCCCTCATTCCAAAGATGTGCAGGTTTGCACATTAATTGGCTTCTGTGTGTGTTGGATGCAAAAGTGGACATAGGGTATGGGTGATCAATGGTCGACGTGGCCTCGGTAGGGGAAGAGCCTGTTTGCACACTTCATCTCTAAACTGAACTAAAAACGAAACATTGGCAGGAGATCGATGGAAACAGATGAGTAGGGAAGAGAGAGAGGGGTGAAGTTGAGAGACAGCAGCTGGTGATGATAGCGAAGGCATATAAAAAGAAAGAAAAAAAGGAGAGCCTATGATGTGCCAGGTGGCGTGAAGACAACAAAAAAGGTGACGTGGGTTGGGGATGGACGGGAGGGGGAATTTCATATTTCACCCTACCTGCCCCCGTGTCCATTACTTGAACCTTCTGGCATTTCCACCAGCTTCAACAGGATCTCGCCATCCATTACATCTTTCCCTCGCTACCCTTTTCTGCTTCTCGCAGCTGTTCCTCTCTCAATGACCCCTGGTTTCATAGCTGACATACCCTTCCCTGTCACTTTCCCCTGTAACCATAAGATGTGCAACATTTATCATTACACCTCCTCCCTCACCACCAGCACGAAACAGCCCTAACAGGTCAGCTTAAGATTTACACACAAATCCTCCAAACTCATCTACTGCAGTCAATGATCTCGATGTTGGCTTATCTACATTGACGAGACCACGCACAGACTAGGCGACTGTTCTGCAGAACATCTGCACTCAGTCTGCCATGGACATCTTGAGCTCCTTGATACCCGCCAACCTGACCCGATTTGACCTGGCTCTTTTGTCCATTCCCTCCACATATGCTTCCTGGCACTTTGAGTTCCTCCAGTAGTTCAATTTTTATATATACGTCAACGTTTTTTCTATGTATCAAGAACAACAGAAGTTCCGGTACCAATCCCTACAGGACATTATTGATCACAGACCTCCAGCCTGAATAACACACTTTGACTACTGTCCTCGGTCTTCAATGGGTAAGCCTGGTCTGAGCCCAACCTGTGCATCATAACCTTTTGTTCAGCCTACCATGAGGGACTTTATCAAATGCCTCTAAATGTCAATGTAGACAACATCCACTGCCCTACCCTCATCAATCATCTTCATCACCTCAAAAAACACAATCAAGTTAG
The DNA here is from genome assembly GCA_038087875.1 of Malacoraja senta. Classification (NCBI taxonomy): domain Eukaryota; kingdom Metazoa; phylum Chordata; class Chondrichthyes; order Rajiformes; family Rajidae; genus Malacoraja; species Malacoraja senta. The sequence goes on from CM075977.1 coordinate 365,199,993, forward strand.
TAAGACGTGGCCATGCTGACTCTCCCTAACTAGCCTGGTCACGTCCAAAGATATAAAATCCTCACCAACAGCTATCCGACCATTGACGTAAATCTCATCGGCCGTCTGTTTCCTGGATTAACTTTATTT
>CM075977.1:365200321-365267028 GCA_038087875.1 Malacoraja senta
CGCCATCGTCGCGACTCCTGCTCCGGCTGGACCGGACCGGATTGGGTTGGGTTGGGTTGGGTTGGGTTGGGCTGGGCTGGGCTGGGCCGGGCCGGGCCGGGCCGGATCGGGCTGGGTCAGGCTCGTTCGGGCTGGGTCAGACCGTTTCTGCTCCCTCCCTCCGAAAGTTGGGGACCTCCGCCAGCCATCCAGTGCCTCCCGCAGCTGCAGTAAAGACGCGATGGCGCAGGAAGGGGCGGACGGTCCTGTGGAGTGACAGTAGAAGGGACCAATCTGAGCGGCAGTGAATGGCAGGAGAGGCAATCGATCTGCGCACGCAAGGTTTTTAAGATTTATAAACCTCAATAACTCTTACCAGCTTTCACCGATCGGAACGAAACTCGGTGCAATCGCAGCACAGGCAAACGGTGAGTAAGCTGGCAAAAATCATGACGCTATCGCGTACTGTTTTTGCGGAAATAGAATGACCACCAAACCAGAAGATAACAAGATCAGAGTTTTAGTTATGTATAGATAGATAGACCAAACAAAGGCAAATTGGTTGGCTTAGTAGGCCAGCATGGACACCACCACTTCCCGACTAACCTGGATTTCACTCAGTTCCTCCATCTCCTTTGACCCGCGGTCCCCTGCTATTTCCGGCAGATTATTTATGTCTTCCTTAGTGAAGACGGAACCAAAGTAGTTATTCAATTGGTCCGCCATATCCTTGTTCCTCATGATCAATTCACCTGTTTCTGACTGCAAGGGACCTACATTTGTTTTAACTAATCTCTTTCTCTTCACATATCTATAAAAACTTTTGCAGTCAGTTTTTATGTTCCCTGCCAGTTTTCTTTCATAATCTATTTTCCCTTTCCTAATTAAGCCCTTTGTCCTCCTCTGCTGGTCTCTGAATTTCTCCCAGTCCTCTGGTATGCTGCTTTTTCTGGCTAATTTGTACGCATCATCTTTTGCTTTGATACTATCCCTGATTTCCCTTGTTATCCACGGATGCACTACCTTCCCTGATTTATTCTTTTGCCAAACTGGGATGAACAATTTTTGTAGTTCATCCATGCAGTCTTTAAATGCCTTCCATTGCATATCCACCGTCAACCCTTTTAGAACTAATTGCCAGTCAATCGTGGCCAATTCACGTCTCATAGCCTCAAAGTTACCTTTCTTTAAGTTCAGAACCGTTGTTTCTGAATTAACAATGCCACTCTCCATCCTAATGAAGAACTCAACCATATTATGGTCACTCTTGCCTAAGGGGGCACGCACAACAAGACTGCTAACTAACCCTTCCTCATTACTCAATACCCAGTCTAGAATAGCCTGCTCTCTCGTTGGTTCCTCTACATGTTGGTTTAGATAACTACCCCGCATACATTCCAAGAAATCCTCTTCCTCAGCAGCCCTGCCAATTTGATTCACCCAATCTATATGTAGATTGTGTGCTGTTGATTAAAAATAGATTGATCTATATGTAGATTGTGTGCTGTTGATTATAAATCAAATGTCACCAAAACATTCTCGGGCAATTAATATTTACGTAATTAAATTATATGTTTACCAGGCTGCAGAAGTTTATTGAGGTTACTAAGTACATGCCACAATAAACAATCATGGAATAGAGCTGAAACAAAAGAAGGTATAACTTTAAATTTAGCATTAAAACTAAGAGTGAATGAAAATTATACAAACTAGTTCCACCATAAAATGACCTACCCTTCATTTAGTGACACCTGTGTGAGCTTGTAAGTGTGTTCAAGGTCATAATGACTGCTTAGAAAAGTAGATGGCTTTAATAAATTAATTTTGTGTATCTGGGTTATACTTGTGAATTTTCCTTTTTTAATGTCTACTAGACTAAGTGGGACCCATTGAGTCACAGTCGCACAGGAGGCTTGGTCCCCCAGCGCAACCCATTCCCCAATGCAATATTCCACCGCTCACCCGTTCCCCCAACGCAACCCGTTCCCCCAACACAATATTCCACAACTCACCCATAGCCCCTAACTGCGCAGGCGCGGTTCATTTCCCCTCATCCCCGAGCACTCCCTCCCCCTCATGTGTGGGAGGGGAAGAGGGGAGGGGAGGAGGGAAGTGGGGTGTGTGGCTGGGGTGGTGTGGGGTGGGAGTGGAGGAGGGATGTGTGTGGTCGGGGAGGTGTAGGGGGGGGAGAGGGTGGTGTGTGGGCAGGGGGGTGTGGGGTTAGGGGGGAGTGGGGGTAGGGGGAGGGGGGTGTGGGCTGGGGGTTTGTGGGGGCGGGGGGGGGTTGTGGGGGTGGGGGGTGTGGGGTGGGGGGGAGGTGTGTATGTGAGCGGGAGGTGTGTGGGAGAGGGGAAGGAGGGATGTGGGGGGGGGTGGGGGGGGTGTGGGGGGGGAATGTGTGTGTGGGTAGGGGGAACAGGTGTGTGGGCGGTGGGGTTGTCATGGTGAGGGGTGTGTGAGCATGGGGGAGGGGTGTGTGAGTGTGGGGGAGGGGTGTGTGAGCATGGGGAGGGGTGTGTGAGTGGGGGGAGGGTGTGTGGTGGCCGGGGGGTTGTGGGGGCAGGGGGGTTGTGGCGGCGGGCGGTTTGTGGGGGCGGGGTGGTCGTGGTGGCGGAGGGGAATTGTGGGGGCGGCGGGGCTGTGGTGGCGGGGGGGGGGGGTTGTATGGGCGGAGGTGTTGTGGCGGATAGGGGGTTGTGGGGGAGGGGTGGTTGTGTGGGCGGGGAGAATTGTGGGCGGAGAGGGTTGTGTGGGTGGGGGGCGAGCACGGAGAAAAAATGGGGGAAGAGCCATGGGAGAGAGGGGGGCATCACTGGGGAGAGGGGAGGATCCAGCGAGGGGGACCAGAGGAGTAGTGGCTGGAATTGGCGGTGCGATGGGAACCCACAGCGGGTGCTGGTCACTGTTCGTTCTCCTCCGCCGGGATCAGAGTCTCGGCTTTCTGTTTGGCGACATCGACAACATTTCTGAGTTGGGTTGGGTTGGGTCTCCGACTCTGGGCTGGGCTGGGTCTCCCACACTGGGCTGGGCTGGGCTGGGTAGGGTCTCCGACGCTGGGCTGCTTGGGGCTGGGCTGGACTGCTTCGGGTCCCTCCTAATGTCCGGTTGGAAACCTCCGCCGGCCATCCTCAGCTCTAGTAATGACGCGATGGTGCAGGAAGGGGCGGACCGTCCCGGGGAGTGACAGGGGAGGAGACTAATCTCCTGGCACTGATTGGCAGGAGAAGGGATTGATCTGCGCACGTGCGGTTTTTAAGATTTTTAAACCTCGCTAACTTTTACGGCATTCAACCGATCGGAACTAAACTTGCTGCAATTGCAGCACAGGAGAACGGTGAGTGAACTGGCAAAAATCATAGCGCTACCGCGAACCATTTTTGCGCAAATAGAATGACCGCAAAACCGGAACATAACATGATCAGAGTTTTAGTTGTGTATAGATATTTCTTTTATCTCTTTAATTACAGTATGTTCATTCCTTATTTAGCTCTCTGTATAATGTGTAAAGTGATAATTGAAAATAGGACTTTTTTGCTTCCTAATATGGTACCTGTTAAATTGCTTTAATATAACTGGCTATTCATCCAATTTGATGATATGATAGCTTCTTGATGCCAGGTGCTTGATGCTTCTGAACTATTGCATGGCAGCAACAGGTGTCAGAAAAGATAAGATTCTTGTCATAAAGAGCCCCATACCAGTGTTGAAAATTATCTCTCAGTCTGAAGAAAGGTCTCGACCTGAAACTTCACCTATTTCTTCTCTCCAGAGATGCTGCCTGTCCCACTGAGTTACTCCAACATTTTGTGTCTATCTTCTACCTATCTTCAAAGTCAGCATCGAGCACCATTGTTTTGCTGCTGACCACAAATTCAATTGCCGATTTTGTAATGACCACGTGATGCATTCTCACCTTAAGCTACAAGAAAATCAACAAAATTTGTATTTATGAAATAAATATTAATGAAATAAAAAAGGATTTATTTTCAGAGCACAGTTCTTAAATGTTATTAACATTAAATATGGAATTGACCTTTTTTTTCTCTCTGCAGACTTTAAGTATTTTGAAGATCCTTCTGATGAATTCCGAGATCAAGAGGGCACTGTTCTACCTCTGTGGAAATATTTTTATGACAAGGTTAAGAAATTGTCAGTTTGTGGGATGTCTTGGTGCGTATCACAATTGTCAAACTAGGTACAAGTTCAATAAGCAATAATAAAAAATAAGTAATCAAGTAGCATCATGTACCATATGTTACTGACATCTTTCTATTACAAATCAAAAATTCTCCAGGTTTGATTGAGGTAAAATTTTAATCATTTCCTCCTGTTCCTAATATAACATAATTTGGTTATTTAAAATTCATCTGAACCATTGGAACACGCAGAATGCTTATTGATTTAGGTTTAGGTGTATCATTGTCACATGTCCTAAGGTACAGTGAATGATACTGATACTCTATTTATTGTTGCATGTGACAAGTCACTGTGATATTCTGATTGGATGAATGAATGAATACTTTGTCACGTGTAACATGTCACAGTGAAATTCTTTCCTTGCATACCTTGTAAGAAGGTATGCAATGGGTGCCCATGAAGGGCGCTTACAAAGCTACAAATTCCACCCCCCCCCCCTTTTCACGGTGGTCTCCCCATGCCAGGTCCCCATTGTCCATTGTTCGGCTCCCGTCATGGTGGTCCCCCCACGCCAGGTCCCCATTGTCCATTGTTCTGCTCCCCTCATGGTGGTCCCCCCACACCGGGTCCCCATTGCTGTTCCCTCTCCCTCTCGGCAGTCCCCCCATGCCGGATCCTCCTTCGTTCCATCCCTTGGCAGTGGCATCCTCACTCCCATGTGTCCGTCCTCGTCCCTTGGATGGTTCCCTCATCGACCGCCGATCTGACTTCTCCACAACGCGCTGCCGGGTCCTCTCCTGAGGCGTCGGTGGCTCCGACCCAGGCCCCGGCCGTAGGCCCCGCCAGCCTCGGGCTCCGTCAGCCGCTCCGCCAACCCGGGCTCCGCTCGGACCCGGGCTTCGATGACCTGGGCTCCGACCCACGAGGCTCCTCCGACTCGCGAGGCCCCCGGCGGAGTTCCGACTTGGGCTTCTCTGCGGCCATCCGGGAGGCATCGAGAATAAAGGCCTCCGGCCACGTTCCCAGCCCATGGTCCGGCAGGAAGTCTTCTGCCCTGGCAGGAATCATTCTTTGCTTTGACTACCCAAGGTATGCAAAGAGTCGGTACATGAAGGGTGCCGACGAGTTTTATTTTGCATGCTTTTCAAACAGATGAGATGTAACATATATAGATATAGATACAATCAGTTCAAAATCAAGTGCAATAGATGGAGCAAAGGGAAAGATAATGAGTGAAGAATATAGTTCTAAGCATTGTAACACATAAGTTCCCAACGGAGTAGAGGTGGATCAAACAGTACCCTAGCTTATGGACGATATGGTTGGGTCAGAAATAAACTGGGGAGTGGTGCAGGGAGATGATTGGGGTAATGGTGATAGGACATTGGCAGATTAAAAGGTGAGACTAAACAAAAAGTAAAAATCTACAAAGAAGAAGATGGACATAGGATTCTCAGGTAGTGGCTCATGTAGGATTGAGAATTTTAAGTAATGCTGAAGTAGGCCCCAGTTCTTTGATTAAGCTATTTCACAGTTCGAGCTCTGCTTCAAACACAAGGCTGATGTATATAGCAGAATTCTACATGCAATGGCAGGCAGTGACTAGTAAGGTACCGCAAGGCTCGGTGCTGGGACCACAGCTATTTACAATATGCATCAATGATTTAGATGAAGGGATTCAAAGCAACTTTAGCAAATTTGTAGATGACACAAAGCTTGGTGGCAGTGTGAACTGTAAGGAGGATGCTTTAAGAATGCAGGGTGACTTGGATAGGTTGGGTGAGTGGGCAGATACATGGCAGATGCAGTTTAATGTGGATAAATGTGAGGTTATCCACTTTGGTAGCAAAAACAGGAAGGCAGATTATTATTTAAATGGTGTCAAGTTGGGAAATGGGGAAGTACAACGGGATCTGGGAGTCCTTGTTCATCAGTCAATTAAAGTAAGCATGCAGGCACAGCAGGCAGTGAAGAAAGCGACTGGCATGTTCGCCTTCATAACAAGAAGAGTTGAGTATAGGAGCAAATAGGTCCTTCTGCAGTTGTACAGGGCCCTAGTGAGACCACACCTGGAGTATTGTGTACAGTTTTGGTCCCTAAATTTGAGGAAGGACATTCTTGCTATTGAGGGAGTGCAGCGTAGGTACACAAGGTTAATTCCCAGGATGGCGGGACTGTCATATGCTGAGAGAATGGAGCAGCTGGGCTTGTATACTCTGGAATTTAAAAGGATGAGAGTGGATATTATTGAAACATAAAATTATTAAGGGTTTGGACACTCTAGAGGCAGGAAACATGTTCCCGATGTTGGGGGAGTCCAGAACCAGGGGCCACAGTTTAAGAATAAGGGGTAAGCCATTTTTGAACGGAGATGAGGAAACTTTTTCACACAGAGAGTTGTGAGTCTGTGGAATTCTCGGCCTCAGAGGGCACTGGAGGTCGGTTCTCTGGATACTTTCAAGAAAGAGCTAGATAGGGCTCTTAACGATAACTGAGTCAGGGGATATGGGAGGAAGGTAGGAACGGGGTACTGATTGTGGATGATCAGCCATGATCAATGAATGACGATGCTGGATCGAAGGGCCGAATGGCCTATTCCTGCACCTATTGTCTATTGTCTAATGTTAATTGAATGTCCCATGCTGTTTACTATCACTGTGCATATCCAATATACTCTATTCAAACTGTCAGCCCACAGATTTTCTGTGTACGTTTAACTGTCATTTTTTAAATGCGACACAATTGACATGCATATCTTATTTAAATTTCAAACTTAGTGATAGACATTGTAATCGAATGTTCAGCTGACCATGAATCATGCAGTTAAATGTTTTGAATTTCAATTGTTTTTGATACCAGAGTGATGTGATGTAACTCACACACAAATAAATTGACAGCAAAAGTCACCTGGTTACTGGGAACTATTTAACAGAAAGGAAAACAATTTGGGCAGCTTTCTGGGCCACTAGAAATGCCAGGAAGAAGGGTAGAAACACCATTTACAGTGGACAGAATGTCTCAATCTCTTTTAATATTAGGAGGTGTTGAGTGTACTAGCACTACAAGAGATAAAATAAAGAAAATAGTAAGTAATTTACATTTTCTCTTCCTAATTTTCAGGAATCCTAGATACCATGACCTTTTCGCAGTGGCACATGGCTCCTGTAAGTTGGAATTTAGAAATAACCCATACTGCATTTTGAGCATTATACAAGAAATACACAAAAACTCTATTGTTGTTAATTTTAAAGCTGGTTGAGAAGTGTTAAGACATCCATTTAGTTTATTTACATTGATTTTACAAAACATGGCATATCAACCAAGTCTAGCTTTATTAATCAATCCTCATTGACCTTCAGAAAATCATGCAGTGCACCCATCACCATTTTCTGAAAGTTAATTAGGAACGGTTATTAAGGTGAGGTGATTGAATCATCACAATCCTGTACTGTTTTAAATATCTGCTTGTCTTTAATTCTAAAGACTGGATTTCAGTACAGACAATAGAAAGATGATTCTTTCTACTCGTCAGTATTGGAAGTAAAAGTTAGTACTGACTATATGAGCATCGTTTTGACAACGAAGAAATTGTATCCACAGCATGGGTAATTTAACAATCAAGAATGTTATGATTTGGAGGTGAAACAGGAGATTTATGGGCCTGTCCCACAGGTGATTTTTCAGCGGATTGCCAGTGACTGTCAAGTTGCTGGCAGTCGCCTGAAAAACCGGGAACTGTAACGTCAACTCTCAGAGTGGAACACACACACACAAACACATCGCAAAGGCGGGGAACAGGGCAAGCGGGGCAGCGCTGTTTAAAAAATTCCCACGGAGCAAAGCCAAGGTGATACAGACACACACCGCGATGAACAGGAAGGTTGGCGCTGTAATTAAGACAGCTAAATCACAGTGTAAGTCCTTTAAAAGAAGGGGGAGAGGGGGGGAGAGGGGGGAGAAGGAGGGAGAAGGAGGGAGAAGGAGGAGGGAGGAGGAGGGAGAAGGAGTGGAGACAACTTTTAAGAAGCCAGAGATACATGGCTGTGAAGTTCGGCAGACATTTAACATTACCGGTCGGTTCCTTGGTTCTGAAAACTACTGCTTACCTCTTTTTTCCCCCAATGAGCCAATGAAATTCACCGGTCAGCACCGGCTCCAACCTACGAGAACCTCCGAGAACCTTCAACCTCCTGGCATCCCACTAAGACCTCCTTGCGACCCACCTACGGCTTGAGAATTTGCGTTACTCTCCATGGCGACTTCATTCTAGTCGCCGCAAATTTTTCAACATGTTTGAAAAATTCTTGGCGACCATAATGAGGCCGCGACCAGTTCCCAAAATGTGGGAACTCCTCACGACCATGAAGGCGACTCCCCGGCAACCACTCGCGAACATGTGGCGACCATGTGGTGACTGCAAAGTCTCCTGCAATCGCCTAAAAAGTTGCCTAAGTGGGACAGGCCCATAACTGGGACTGCGTAGATTGGACGACTTTGGTATAAAGAGAGATTGGATTAGGCTGGTCTATATTTCCTTGGAGCTAAGGAACTGAGGCATGGTATATACAATTAAGAGAAGCATAGATAGAGTAGATAATCAAATCATTTTACTTATTGTAGGGGAATAGTAAGATTAAACGAGAACTTACCAGTTTGAAGTTTGATCTTTATTTTCTGAGGAGTTACGTTGAGGGACTACGTGAAGAAGAGCCCGTCCAGCCGCACACGCGTCAATCTTCAAAGCAGCGGAGTGAAATCAGACAACAATAACTGAAGTATGATAGTAAGATACGTAAAGACTAGAACTACCAGCTCAATCTTTATGAGGGTGGGAGCGGAGGGCACGTAGTCCCTCAACGTAACTCCTCATAAAATAAAGATCAAACTTCAAACTGGTAAGTTCTCGTTTAATCTTACTATTTTACTTCGGAGTCACATGAGTGACTACGTGAAGATTTCAAAGCTATGTGATTTCACGCCGTAGATTCAAATCCAGGCGTCTCACTGCATTGATTGACTCTAAATAAGTAAAACAATCAACAATGCATAACCACAACATAGATGCAACCAGTTAATGGTTAATTTATCACCATAATAGTAACCCCTTTATCACAAGAGGAATATTTAATACTAAATCTAAAACAGCACCACCAAATAACCACAGGTACTATAATCTCCTTATGGTAATACTTGTGAAATTCTTTCACTTATGCCTGCGGCCGCGAGGGTATGGTCTATTGGAACTTCCAATTCCTTGGCCGTCAACGTTGATGGTACCCTAGTGGAATGAGATTTAAATTTGTCAGTATCAATACCTGCATCAAGCAACACCTGCTTCAGCCATTTTTAAATAGTCTGAACCGACACTTTCTTATGCAGCTATTTATGGCTAATAAAATACTGATACTGAACCTCTTTAAGGTTCTGGTGGCTTCAATCTAACATTGTAAATGTGATACCACACATAGATGTGGATCCGTAGGATATGCTGAAAACCCCAACTAACATCCTGTGATTCCAGGTCTACTCTGTTTAAGCAAATCATAGACATAGAACACAATAGTATCTGTTTCTCTTTCCATCATGTCTATTCGTAGTTTCTGCAATGTTTGCACTCTCTGTGCTAAAACCAGTGCCCTGAGCTTGACTACCTTAATGGTAATTTAAGCCAAGGACAGCACTGTAATAGGAGTCCATTAACGAAAAAACATAATACATCTCTTACACTCCAGATTTTTGTATGCCTGTATCTAGGAGGCATTGAATTGAAAATTCCCTTCATAAATCTGCAGACCAAAGGGTGTAACCCTACAAGATTTTATTCTGATTCCTCCATAGATATGCAGTAAAAGCACTCCTTGCAGTATTCATAGCACTATAGCTTAACTGCTAATAAAATAAAGTTTACAGAAACTCTAACACTACCGAGATGTCTATAGTGTGATATGTAATATTCTGCTTTAAGCAAAACATATCCCATTTCCTTATGTAAGAAATGTACTACTTCTGGGTAATATCCCTCCGGGTTGCAATAATATCCACAGTACAATCTGATAGTCCTCTTCCGATATATGGCACTCCTTAGAATCTGCAAATCAACAAACCAATACGATTATGTAAAGGATGTGAATCATCAGTTATAGGGTGCACAAACAGGTTAATTCTGTTTGGGAAATCATAAGAGGCTTTGTGATCATTTTTAACTCCTGAGGGTACCATGGTTTTGTAGATCAAATCTGGTACCACCAATACTCCCGAAGCGGAGTCCTGTTTGATCTTCTGTATATACTGTCTAAATGAGGCAAAATTGAGAAAATGTATACAAATATTCTACCCCAATGCAGCGAGAAACATCCACCGCTACTGCCCCAGGATCAGGTTTCCATGACACGTATTTAGGTAATTGGTGGTTAAGTCTGGATGCAAACAAGTCATCAATCATGCAACAATATTATTAAATTTGTCACGATCCAACATCCATTCTGTATTATTGAATTTACATGACCTTGAGTCTGCAACTATATTGAATCTACCTGGTAGGTAGTTTGCCAACCAAATATTTCTGGTAAACACCAGGTCTAGATCACGTTAGCCAGTCTATTACAAGATTCTGACTCATACCACTCGAATGATTAACATACGTTCTATTCCATAGTGTCAATCTATACCTAAACATGCAAATTTTGCATATTAGAGCAATAAGCTTTAGGCCATCAAATGTTCCTAAAACTCTCATTAATGATCCCTTGTTATTGGATCAAAGGTACTTTCTCCACATTCCATGTACCTCCACAGCTGGAAATACTTATAAGTATGACCCCCAACTTAGACCACTACAATTAGTGTGTAGCATAATGGAAGGTGTTCAACCAGAATCTCTCTGGAGGCATTTGAGACACTCATGATTCATTATAATATTCCAGTAATAACTGCAACTGGCAAATACATGGCCTGGCAAAATTGCCCTAGATTGTATTCTTCATGCCTCTATCCATGCTTACTGTAAATGCTGATAATGCAGCAGTCTAAATTCTACAGCTGAAAAATAAGCAATAGTTTGCAAAGCAGGCTTGCTTCCTGCCTAATTGAGGGTTGGTGCTCTGTAATGAGCTTAATACAACTTAATACAACTTCCAATTAAATGCCTAATTGAGGGTTGGTGCTCTATAATGAGCTTCCAATTCCAACTTCCAATTAAATGCAGCCTTAATCCTTGGGCGGAATCACAAACATGTGTTCTCATTTAATAATGGAACCCAAATAATCAATAACTGTGTTTGGTAATTGTTTAGATTTAACTGGATGGTTAATAAATCTCCAAAGTGAGCTTGATTCTTAACACTCATGGTTCTGTTGTAGCCCGAATGTTTCCTACAATCAGAATATATCAAAATAGGCCATTACCAAATGGACCTGAGTTCTTAGTAATGCTAAGATTAGTTCCAACAACCTGGCAAATAGTCTCAGGGCTGAGACTAAACCTTAATACAATGCTTTAAATTGCCATAATTGACTCATCCAGTTAAAATTAAAATATCTATGATTATTTACCATATACAGTCACACAGTAAAATGCATTTTCTTGAAATTGGCTGCATAACATAGACAAATGTTCCAAAAAAGGGTTAAAACTTGTCAGATCTAGAATAATTCTACACCCACCATCCTTATTTGCTCTCATAACACACTTGGCATCAATTGATGGTAATGGTGAACTGACTTCTTAATCATCCCTTTTTCACAATATTTCATGTTTTGTCTGAATCTACATATTCTCTTATTTTGAGAAATATGTGTCCGGTTTCAAATACCTTAGTAGGAGAAACCAAATATGGGTAGAATTAAATTCTAAACCCCACAATACTGTACAGTATAAATATATCAAATTGCCATTCTTTTAGCAAGAATTGTAATCTTTCCCAACTTGTAAGTGTAAAACATTTAATATGTTTCTTACAGAACCAGACCTCCTACCTCAGGGTTTGCCGATGGCAATTGTTATCCCCTGATCTTAGTGGAATATTGTAACCTCCACATACCTCAGGAGGAGTGCGCCTACAACGCACATATGGGAAAGACCAATTTGATCCTTCACTATCCCCAGTCACCACATATTGGTAGGGAAAACTGCCTTTAATTTGATCTGCCAATCACACAGGATCATTCCTTTTTTGGCTAGATTCTTTCTAAAACAGATTATTAGGCAATTTAATATTAGATGGTGTACAGAGCCCCCCCCCCCCCCAAAACTTAGGGTATATATTAGGTCTTATAGCACTTTTATAAATACAGTTTATTTCAAAGTGCGCACTACACATGAGTGCTAATTCAACCTTGTTGTGATATAGACACATGCTGTCCATCCAACCTTTGGTCAAAAAGCCGTAATGCCTGACCAGTAATTTCAACACCCTCTCCCCCACTGAGACTGCTTATAATGCTCAATACTGCGGGTTTCATATTTGTAGACAGCTCATACATGGTTAGAACCTGGAGCTGCTGGGAGAGTAAGTATTTTATTGACATAGTTAATTTATCTCGCAATGGTTCCCCTGATATTTTTGGAACCAAAATGTGATATATTGTGCCAATTCTGGTCCTTTGGGCTCTGTTATTGGCACAGTCCTCATATGATTCGTTTACTGAATCTTTGTATGAAATAATCCTCCTCATGGAGGGGCGAATTGACATCCTGTTTCAGGTGTTTCTAGCGCTGGCTCTCCCATAGGCCTACGCACAGTAAACCCTTTTCCAGGTGCTCGCCGTGCGGGCTCTCCTGTAGGCCCATGCATAGGCAGCCCTCTTTCAGGTGCTGCTGGTGCTGGCTCACTTGTAGGCCAACGCTTAAACTGTTCTCTCCAGACATAGTTGGCGCTGGCTCTCCTGTAGACCAACGCATAAAAAATGCCTTTAACCAGGCATAGCTCACACTGGCTCACCTGTAGGCCAGCGCTGAACCGGACCTTCTAAAGCACTCCATGCGCTGGCTCTCCTCTAGACCAACGCTAAGCCTGGACCTCCACCAGGCACTCCTTGCGTTGGCTCCTGTATGGACAACGCTAAGCCGGACCTTCCCCAGGCACTTCATATGCTGGCTCTCCTATAGGCCAACGCTAAGCCTGGACATTCCCCAGGCATTCCCTGCGCTGGCCTCACAACACGGTTCTGAATATAACTAACTATCTGCCTGAATCGGGGATCCTCCGGTCTGACTTTCCAGTCTACTGGCCACCCGGCCTATTTCTCTTGCGCTCTAATAGCGCTACAACGGTATATATCTTTAACCATTTTTAAAAATTAAAAAGGGCGCCCGCTACTCGCAGACCCGTGGTCTTACTTGCGTTACCTGCGGTACGCCTCTAAATCCTTTCTTCATTCTGACTTGTGTTTTCCCAACTACAAGTCCTCTGAAGAAATCGACCTGAAAAACGTAAGTAAACACTTACCTTCAGGCTTTTTACTTACCGGTTTGGAGGAGCTCTGCTCACTCCAAACACATCGGCACTACGCTATGCGTCTGACGATATGACGCGTGTGTGGCTGGATGGGCTCTTCTTCACGTAGTCACTCACGTGACTCCGAAGTAAAATCAAAAGCGAGGGCATAGGTTTAATTTAAGAGGAAGGATTTTTTAAGGGAATCTGAGGGGATTTTTTTTTCACAATGACAAAAGAAGGGGTGAACATAGATATGATCAGAACATTTAAGAGACATTTAGACAAGCATAGAACATTTCCTCTGGTAAATTATTTTCCGATAATAAATAATTTGAACGCCTTTCATTAAATTTAATTTCATGTTTTGGGTACTGCTTCCTTTATGAACAACATGAGTAATAGTTTCCCAATGCTGATTCTTGCCAGAGAGAGAAGAACAAATGGAATGAACAGAATAAAGACATTTCCAACAAGTATACTTTCAATTATTTAGGATTGTACGTCAACAATGGTAATACTCAGGCAATGGAATGGATCATTAAAATTGTGGTATTTGAATCTGTCCCCATTCTGTCCACATTGATCACAAAGTCCTATAATTTGGACTGTGGGTGTATTCCATTTGATTCTGATTATCTTCATTGAAAGATTAGTGCCTAGTTAAATATAAAGGCTGTAAAATAAGAATAAATGCAAGATATCAGAAATAATATATCATCCCTGAAAGTGGCATCACAGATAGATAAGGTGATGAAGAAGGCTTTTGACATATTGGCCTTCTTCAGTCAGGCAACTGAGTACAGAGGTTGAGATGTTACGTCACAGTTGTACAAAGTGCTGGTGAGGCTGCACATGGAGTATTGTGCCGAGTTTTGGACACCCTGCTATAGGTAAGATGCCATTAAGTTGGAAAGTATGAGGAGAGGTTTTATGAGAATGTGGTCAGGACGCGAGGGACTGAGTTGCAGGGAGTAATTGGACAGGATAGGACCTTGGAGCGCAGGAGGCTTGAGGGCTGAGGATTAGAAAGGGCTCAGAGTCTCTTTCCCAGAGTAGGGAAATCAAGAACTAGAGGGCATAGGTTTAAGCTGAGAGGAAAACAATTTAAACTGAGCCCGAGGGGCAGCCTTTTCACAGAGACAGTGGTGGGTATATGGAATGGGCTACCACAGGAAGTAATTGAAGCAGATACAATAACAATATTTAAAAGGACAGGTACATGAATAGGAAAGGTTTAGAGGGATGTGGGCCAAATGTGGGGGAATGGGACTAGGTTAGATGGGCATGTTGGTCGGCAGGGACAAGTTAAATTGAATGACCTGTTTATGACTATGACAGTTATGCTTCTGTTAACTGCTGAAATGTGTTGTGATTTAATGTGTCATCATTAACATAAATAAATGAGAAACTTATAATGTGGATAATTTTAGGGAATTGATAACAGTGTATATTTTCTTATTCCAATTTAGGAAACAGTTAAATGCTCGTTTATCCTTTACACAATTAAAATACCATGTGCAATTATTTCACAATTAGATATTTTGTCCTGTCATTCTACAACTGCAATAATCTATATCTCATCTACTATTGATGTATTAACTTTCATTTCCACACGTGAATTACCATTTACATTTGAAAATTATGTTTTGTGTCAATCTTGAAAGGAGGAAAGCCATAAATTATTGCAATAACATTGAGTAAATATCAGTGCTCAAGAGGTTAATCAATGCAGCTTATATTTAAATACATTCATTGCATAAGGTAATTTTAGCAAAATAAATCTATAAAACTGATATAACAGTGTTAGGAGAGGAACTGAAATATTGATCCAATTCACAGAACATTACATTTTGAAGATAATCTAGTAAAGAAAGTAGTGCAAAATAAATCAGTCATGTACATCATTTATTCTTTGGCACTGTGGGGACTCTGGATGATGTCAGAAGGGTATTGGACAGCCAAAGAGCTGAATTATATATAATAAGTGTCAAGAGGAGATCTCCAGTGAAAAGGCTAATAAGCATTTCTGTACATGCTGACAGCTTGATGCCAGGCTGTGACCCACTGAAGTTTAAACATCCAAAACTTCCTCTTTGTTGGTAATGAAATCTCCTTAATCACTTCTCCTTAAATTTTGAAAGCTTTTTTTTTTGTTTAAAGCAGATCTATAAAAGTTATTTTTGATTCTTATCCTGTATTTTAGTATTTGGAAATGGTATGTGAAATTGATGGGCATGTAACTTCATGGGTGATACTTTTTCTCTGAAGTTCTATGTACGCATGGTGAATTTTGGGATAGTAAATAAGCTGAAATCCATTCTTAAAGGCTAGTGGTTCAAATTTGCCACAACCCAGTTGGTTTCTTAAAAAAACAAATTTATTTCAGGGCCATTTGAGACTCCTGATCTGCCTCATGTAAATCAGTGTGCAACAAATGCCTGCAAACAACTTTTCTCATTTTACCCAAGCTGCCCTATTTACTACAATAGTGAAGGAAGGCACTGCAGAAAGAAATCTCTGATGTGCTTCCAATATAGTGGAGAACGGTTTCTGTGTGAGAACATAGGGATTACTTTGCAATACTTAAGTCAAACAATAATATTGTTATAGAAAAGCAAACTGCTGGAGGAACTCTTGATTTTCCAGCATCTACAGTCTACTTGCCTCCAAAAATACTTTATTTTTCTCACTTCCATCATGAACCACTTTGCATTAGAACTTCAGGCTTAGAAATTAACCTCTGTGACAGATGAACATACCTAAAAAGACCAGCCACAGCATTGCACAAAGTTGATCCATTGTCCTTATATATAATCAGCCATCTGTAGGCATTTGTCTTAACCCCAGAGGTAAGTTCTCAAAGAAAGGAGATGAAACCAGGCCTTGGATGGAGGTACGGATGGTCAGTAGGACTACAACTTTATGCCATCTGTCTCCTTTCAATGTACCTTATGAAAATGGAAGCAGTAATGTGGCACAGTGGTACAGCCAGTGAGTTGGGTTTGGGTCTGGGCTCTGGTGCTGCCTGGGTGGAGTGTGCATTGCTTTTGCTGTGATTCCATGATTTACCACAGGGTACGTCAATTTCCTCTCACATGTCAAAGCCAGGTTGGTAGGTTAATTTAGAATCATAGAAACATAGAAAAATAGGTGCAGGAGTAGGCCATTTGGCCCTTTGAGCCAACACCACCATTCAACATGATCATGATCATGATCAGTACACCGTTCCTGCTTTTTCCACATATCCCTTGATTCCATTAACCCTAAGAGCTAAATCTAACTCTCTCTTAAAAATATCCAGTGAATTGGCCTCCACTGCCTTCTGTGGCAAAGAATTCCACATATTCACAACTCTCTGGATAAAAATGTTTTTACGCATCTCAGTCCTAAATGGCAGACCAGTTATTCTTAAACTGTGACCCCTGGTTCTAGACTCCCCCAACATCGGGTACATGTTTCCTGCATCTAGCCTGTCCAATCCTTTAAGAAATGTATGTTTCTATAAGATCCCCTCTTGTCCTAAATTCCAGTGAATACAAACCCAGTCGACCCATTCTTTCATAATATGTCAGTCCCGCCATCCCGGGAATTAACCGCTGCACTCCGTCAATAGCAAGAATGTCCTTCCTCAAATCAGGAAACCAAAATTGCACATGATACTCCAGGTGCGGTCTCGCCAGGGCCCTGTACAACTGCAGTAGGACCTCCTTGCTCCTAAACTCAAATCCTCTCGCAATGAAGGTCAACATGCTATTAGCTTTCTTCATTGCCTGCTGTACCTGCATGCTTATTTTCAGTGACTGATGTACAAGCACAACCAGCTCTCGTTGCACCTCCCCTTTTCCTAATCTGACACCATTCAGATAATAATCTGCCTTCCTGTTCTTGCCACCAAAGTGGATAACCTCACATTTATCCACAATATACTGCATCTGCCATGCATCTGTCCATTCACCCAACCTATTCATGTCACCCTGCAGCCTCATAGCATCCTCCTCGCAGCTCACACTGCCACCCAGTTTTGTGTCATCCACAAACTTGGAATTTACTGTTGTAATGATAGGAGATATAATCTAGAGAAAGTTCACAAGAATATGGGGAGAATAAAATGGAAGAGTAGGCACAGACTCAGTGGGCCGAAGTGCTTGTTTCCAGGAAAAAACAAAAAAACAAACTGCTGATGAACTCAGTGGGTCAAGAGGAGTATGGGGCAAAGGATCGCTCAGATCCTCTAGTCCTGGCAATATCCTCGTAAATCTCCAGCTTGACAACATTTTTCCTATAACATGGTGCCCAGAACTGAACACAATAGTTCTCTAGTGCTGGACATTTCCACCTTGGGGAAAACAGTTTCTGGCTGTCTACCATATCCATATCTCATAGCTTTATATATTTCTATCAGGTCTCCCCTCAACTTCCGATGTTACAGAAAAAGCAATTCAAGTCTATCTTATCTCTCCCTGTAGCTGAATCCCTTTAATATAGGATACATTCTGGTAAACCTCCTCTGCACCCTCCCCAAAGCCTCCACATCTTTCCTTTAATGCGGCGATCAGAACGGCACAAATGCAACCTAACCAAAGTCTTATACAACTGCATCATGACTTCCTGGCTCTTATATTCAATGCCCCTAGCAATGAAGGCAAACATACCACAAGCCTTCTTTACCACCCTATCTACTTGTGCTGCCACCTTCAGTACGCTATGATCTTGGACTCCAAGATCCCTCTGCACATCAATGCTGTTAACGGTCTTACCATAAACCGTATACTCTCTCCTTACATTCAACCTCCTAAAGTGCAACACCTCACATTAGTTTGGGTTTAATTCCACCTGCCATTGCTCTGCCAATTTCTGCAGCTGAACTATATCTTGCTGTATCTTCTGATGGCATTCCTCACTGTCTGCAACTCCTCACGTTGTCTGCAAACGTTTGTTCAACAATCTGCTGACATGGAAGTTGATGATCCAGTTGCAGTCGCAGATGTCTCTCTATATATATCAGGTATCAACCTCCGACACTCTAGATAAAACAATCCAGGTTTGTCCAACCTCTCCTCATAGCTAATTAATCCAGGCAGCATTCTGGTAAACTTTTTCTGCACCCTCTCCAAAACCTCCACATTCTTCCTGTAAAGGGGTGACCAGTACTGCACACAATACTCTAACTGTGGCCTAACCAAGGTTTATACACCTGGGCCTTCTCCCATACTCATTTCAGGCACCTTTAGCAGATTATTTTCATTTTTCAAGATATTGTACTGCTGCATTTCGTCCGTTGGCATCACTTTTCATGCTACTAACCCCACAACCTCTGATTACATTAATATCTAAAAATCGATCTCTGTCTTGAATAGAATTAAAGACTGAGCCACAGCAGTCCATTTGCATAATGAATCCCAAAGATTCAACACCTAATAGATGAGGGCATTTTTTTCTCAAATCTATTCTAAATGAGCTGTCGCAAACTAACTTGTTAAACTTGGTATGATCTTTCAAAGAGATCTCTTCCTATTCTTCTAAACAGTCTTCCTAGGGAAATTGCAAACATAAAAAAGGCTAGTTATTTATAAATTAAAAGAGTTATTTAAAGGTGCATGTAAAGCTAAAACATACAATTAAAAATAAGTGTCTATTTCATGGTTAAAGACGTAGAATGAGACTCTATAAGGCGCTGGTAAAAGGCTGCTCTTGGAATATTGTGAGTAATTTTGGGCACCATATCTGAGGATGGATATGCTGGCAATGGAGAGGGTCCAGAGGAAGTTTACAAGAATGATCGCAAGAATGAGTAGGTTAACTTATGATGAGCGTTTGTCGGCACTGGGCCTGTACTCGCTGGTGTTTAGTAGAATGAGGGGGGGACCTCATTGAAACATACAGAATAGTGAAAGGCTTGGATAGAATGGATGTGGGGAGGATGTTTCCACTAGTGGGAGAGCCTAGGACTAGAGGTCATAGCCTCAGAATTAAAGAACGCTCTTTTAGGAAGGATGTGAGGAGAAATTTCTTTAGTCAGAGGGCGAATCGGTGGAATTATTTGCCACAGAAGGCTGTGTGGGCCAAGTGAGTGGATATTTTTAAGGCAGAGATGGATAGATTCTTGATTAGTGCAGTTGTCAGAGGTTATGGGGAGAAGGCAGGAGAATGGCTTTAGGAGGGAGAGATAGATCAGCCATGATTGAATGGTGGACTTAACTTGATGGGCTGAATGGCCTAATTCTATTCCTATTCCTTATGACATGACATTCTAGGCTCAGAAAGCTGACAAAGAGATCAATATTTTATGGACAAATCTGCTCAATATTTTGAAGTTATCACAAGGCATTTTCTAAAGTTGCACTAATGCAACCACCAGTGAAAGCTACCATTCAAGTTCAAGCCAAGCAGAATTTTGCTAGTCCTTGCCTATATGGGGCCATAACTTGTGTGAATTTATATTCTGTGATGTCAACCTGAAACAGAGTGAGTCCATTATTGGGCTATTTTCAATTTAATGCTAAAGTTAGATCAGTTTAATACGTACCAAGTTTTCAGTTAAAGTACTCCCATGGGTTCCTCTGAAATCAAATATACTTTTTTCCTGTAGAATCAAAGCACCATAGATAAGAACAGCACAATTTAAGACAAGTTAGTCCATTTCAGCCATTCCAGTTCATTTACAGCTATCTAATTAATCCCATTCTGTACACTTCTCAACAGTCTGACTATTTTTTGCTCTTCATTTTAATTGTGCAAATCCATTTAAACTCAATATTGCACTTGCTTCATCTATTCTTTCAACAGTATATTCCAGTATATAGTACTTTTTGGTAAAAAGCCTTGAAACGAGATTTCACTCGTTTTTGGTGTGCTGAATTGGCAGCCATGTGGGGTGTCACCAAAACAAGTTGTAAAATTGGGACACAGTCACTTTAAGAAATTAATAATTTTCTTATTCAGAGTAAACATGAAGTACAAGAAGGATCAGCATTAACAGGAGTCACTGTTGCATAATAAATAGAGATACAATACTGATAAAGCTGCTGTGTTGTGTTGGTGACGGGGTGTGAATCACAGTCCTCTCTGTTGTGCATTCTTGTCCCCCCTCTATGTGGTGCACTCCTATAAATGACAACACCCCCCCCCTCCCTGCCCCCAAACCCTGCCCCCCCCCCTTGTTTTATCTAGAGTGTATAGGGAGATTGAGATAGCTGTAAAAATAATAGGGTAGTATTAGTGGGAGATTTTAACTTCCCTTATATTGACTGGGTTTCCCATTGTGTAAAGGTCATGGACAGGGTGGAATTTCTTAAATATGTCCAAGAAAGCTTTCTTAAACAACATATAATGGGCCCAACTAGAGAGGACACCACGCTGAATCTACTGTTAATGTTTAAGAAAGAACTGCAGATGCTGGAAAAATCGAAGGTAGACAAAAATGCTGGAGAAACTCAGCGGGTGAGGCAGAATCTATGGAGCGAAGGAATAGGTGACGTTTCAGGTCGAGACCTTCTTCAGACTGTTATGTATTGAGGTAAGGCAAGTGACTTAAGTGTCAGTCAGGAAGCACTTTGGAACCAGTGACCTTAATTCTATTAGTTTTAAAGTTGTTTTAGAGAAGGATAGGAATGGGCCACAAGTTAAGGTCCAACATTGTGGTAAAGCCGATTGGGAGAATCTATTTCCAGGTAAGGGGATGGCTGGCAAGTGGGAGGCTTTCAAAGTGAATTAGCAAGTCTACAGGGGCAGGATGTTCCTCTGAGAGTGAAAGGCAAGGTGTTGATGAGAGAAGAGGAGACTCTGGCCAGGAAAAAGGAGGAAACATACATCTGAATTAGGCAGTTAAGATCAAGTGAATCCCTCCTTGTGTATAGTAACTGTAGGAGTACACGAAGGTAACAGGAAATTATCCCAAACTACTAAAGAAATGACATATTGGAGGCTTTGATGATCATTTTCTGATCCACACTGGCATCAGGACTAGTGCCAACAATGTGTAGTCAGAATTGATTTGTAAATGGAAGGTTGTTCATGTGTTCATAAATTATAAGAGCAGAATTAGGCTATTCGACTCGTCAAGTCTATTCCGCCAATAAATCATGGCTGATCTATCTTTCCATCTCAATCCCATTCTCCTTCCTTCTCCCCATAACCCCTGACACCCGTACTAATCAAGAATCTGTCAATCTCCAACTTAAAAATCAATTGACGGCCTCCACAGCCTTCTATGGCATTTCATTCCACAGATGCACCACCCTCTGACTTAAGAAATCTTTCTAAAGTTACATCCTCTTATTCTGAGGCTTTAGCCTCTGGTTCTAGACTCTCCCACTGGTTGAAATATCCTCTCCAGATCCACTCATCCAGACCTTTCACTATTTGATAAGTTCCAATGAGGTCCCCCCTCATCCTTCTAAACTCCAGCAAGTACAGGCCCAATGCCATCAAACACTCATCATATTTTAACCCAATCATTCCTGGGGTCATTCTCGTCTTTATCTGACTAATTTGATTGCACTTTGCATTGTAAAGGGGATAACAAGGAAGGTCAATGGAAGCTTTTGACAAGGTATATGTGATAAGCTGGTCATAAAGTAAATATCAATGAATTCCAAGTGAGAGTAGCAAATAAAATCCAAAAATGACAATGGCAAGACGAAAAATTACGTCCTTTTTTTGTCACTGAACTATTGCTTCCATTGGTATTACACAGGCACACATTATCCTATACTCCACTATAGGATAAACTAATAATTTGGGCTTAAGTATTTGCGGCTTGATGAAAAGAATGTCCAGCTGATTATTAATGAGAAGGAAAATTTGAGACTACAAGAGTATTTCATGGACTGGTCTGTTGGGTAGAAAAATAGCAAATGGTTTTAAATTTGGATGAGTGTAAGGTAAGGGAAAGCAAAAAAATACACAATAAAAGGAAGAATACCGAGTGGTGTGGTCCACAGATGCTGCCTCACCCGCTGAGTTTCTCCAACAAGAGGTACATCTGAGTATATGTTAACAAATACTTGCAGGATAGGTCATTAAATTTAATTAGAAAAGACAAAGGGGATGACTTCATTCATGAGCTGAGGCACACAATGTAAGATGTTGTGTTGTGTGTCTCAACTAATAAAGGAAGTCATGCTGGAACAATGTACAATAATGGTTGGACCATAGTTTGAGTAGCATGAACAGTTCTGATTACTGGTAAAGTTCAATTATTCAGGAGAGAGTACGCAGGAAATTTACGACAACATTTCCAGGACTGAAAATTTAGCCTGAAGGAAGATTGGATAGTTTTTAGCTTTAGAGATAGAGCGTGGAAACAGGCCCTTCGGCCCACAGAGTCCGCACCGGCCAGTGTGCTACACACTAGGGCAATTAAAGTCAATTAACCCACAAACCTGCACATTTTTGGAACATGGGAGGAAACCAGAGTACCTGGAGAAAATCCACACAGTCACAGGGAGTACATGCAAACTCCCTACAGACAGCATCCGTAGTCAAAGGTAGACAAAAATGCTGGAGAAACTCAGCGGGTAAGGCAGCATCTGTGGAGCGAAGGAATAGGTGATGTTTCAGGTAGAGACCCTTCAGACTCTGAAGAAGTCTGAAGAAGGGTCTAGACCCGAAACGTCACCTATTCCTTCGCTCCACAGATGCTGCCTCACCCGCTGAGTTTCTCCAGCATTTTTGTCTACCTTCGATTTTTCCAGCATCTGCAGTTCTTTCTTAAGCATCCACAGTCAGGATCAAACCTGGGTCTCTATTGCTATAAGGCACCAACACAACTGCTGGCCCACTGCCGCCCAAAGGTCTGGCATTGTTTTGTTTGGAATAGTGGAGGATGGTAACATTTCTTCTGACATTGGTCTTAAACATAGAACATGGAACAGTACAGTGCAGGAACAGGTAATTTGGCCCATGAACAAGATGCCAAGATAAACTATTTGTTAATTTAACTTGCACTGCACATGATCCATGTCACTCCAGACTGGAGGCCTGTGACTAGTGGTGTGCCTCAGGGTTCGGTGCTGGGCCTATTACTGTTTGTTATCTACATCAATGATTTGGATGAGATCATACAGGGCAAGATTAGCAAGTTTGCTGATGATACAAAAGTTGGTGTTTTTGCAGATAGTGAAGATGGTTGTGAAAGATTGTAGCAGGATCTGGATCGATTGGCCAGGTGGGCTGAGGAAAGGTTAATGGAATTTAATACACAAAAGTGTGAAGGGTTGCATTTTGGGACGTCTAACAAGGGCAGGAGCCACACAGTGAATAGTTGGCCTCCTGGGAGTGTTGTAGAGCAGAGAGATCTAGGAGTGCAGTGCATGGTTACTTGAAGGTCGAGTCGCAGGTATATAAGGTGGTCAAAAAGGCTTTTGGCACTTTAGCCATCATCAGTCAGAATATAGAGTATAGAAGTTGGGAGGTTATGTTGCAGTTGTATAAGATGCTGGTGAGACCACATTTAGAATATTGTGTTCAGTTCTGGGCACCATGTTATAGGAAAGATAATGTCAAGTTTGAAAGGGTTCAGAGAAGATTTACGAGGATTTTGCTAGGACTAGAGGGTGTGAGGTATAGGGAGAGGTTGAGTAGGCTGCGTCTCTATTCCTTGAAGTCCAGGATGAGGGGTGATCTTTAAAAGGTGTGTAAAATCATGAGAGGAATAGAACGGGTAGATGCACAGAGTCTCTTGCCCATAGTAGGGGAATCGAGGACCAGACGACATAGGTTCAAGGGGAAAAGATTTAATAGATATCTGAGGGATATGCTTTTCACTCAAACGTGGTGGGTGTATAGAACATGCTGCCAGATGAGGTAGTTGAGGCTGGTTCTATCCCAACATTTAAGAAAAAGTTAGACAGGTACATGTATAAGACAGGTTTGGAGGGATATGGACCAAGCGCAGGCAGGTGGGAATAGTGTAGCTGGGACATGTTGGCCGGTGTGGCCAATTGGGCTGAAGGGCCTGTTTCCACACTGTATCACTCTATGACTCTATGTTACATGAGTTAGAATAGAGGAGGTTTCAACAACCCATTTAGTCTTTTGCTGTAAATTACAAGACCACGATTTTTGGTAACTCAGAATGCCCAGAATTGAAACTTTTTCGATCTCTAGAATCCACTACAAATATTTTCAAAACATAGCGCTGTGTAGCAGACATGGTAGTAAGCAACACAGGGGCTCCACAATGGACAGTCATCTCTCCCTTCCTGTTCACCATCTACACCTCGGACTTCAGGTACAACTCGGAATCCTGCCATCTGCAGAAGTTTTCGGCTGACTCTGCAATTGTGGGCTGCATCAGCGAGGGGAGGGAAGCTGAATACAGAGGTGTAGTCAACGACTTTGTTGAGTGGTGTGGGCTGAATCACCTATAACTCAACACCAACAAGAGTAAGGAGGTAGTGGTGGACTTTAGTAGGAAACAAACATCCCTGCAACCTGTCTCCATCAAGGGTCTGGATGTGCAGTTGACCTAGGAATTACAAGTACCTTGGAGTTTACCTGGACAGTAAACTGGACTGGTCCAGGAATGCTGAGACACTGTATAAGAAGGATCAGAGCTGTCTATACTTTCTGATGAGGCTCCTCTCTTTCAATGTCTGCAGTAAGATGCTGCAGATGTTCTATCATTCGGTGGTGGCCAGTGCCATCTTCTCTGCTGTCGTGGGGGTAGCAGGGTGAAGGCCGCGGACGGCAACAGAATCAACAAGCTCATAAGGAAGACTGGCGGCTCCATCCTGAGAGTGGGATTCATTGGAGGTGGTCTCAGAAAGGATGATGCTCCTCAAACTGCGGAGCACCCTGGACAATACACCTCACCCCCTCTTTGACACACTGGTCACCTTAGGAGCACCTTCAGCAACAGACTGGTCTGAACAAGGTGCAGCACAGAATGCCACAGGAGATCCATTTTCCCTATGGCTATCAAACTGTACAACTCCTCCCGCTTCTGTTGTGGCGTAGACTGGCTCCTGCTCCCACTCCCACCTCCCCCCCCCCCCCATAAATAAAGTTGTATCGTTTTAATCGGGTGAAGTTTTATTGTGCCAGAATCCGAATGAGAAATTCCAATTTAGTTATTTTTGTGTATTATAGACTTTAGTAAGAGTGTAGTTGTTGCCTTATTTACAAGAATATAATTTCTGATATCTTTTGAAATGGCAATCCCAAGTTTATTTTAATTTTAATTTTTTTTCTATGACTATATGATTTGTGAAATGAAAATTATTTAAATCGTTCTAAAAAAGTCTTCATTTAGCTGCTGCTTCTTTGGTTAATAAAATCTTATTTTTTTCTCCTCTTTGCTCCTAGATGATTTTATGAAGCAGAACAATGGTATGCTTCTGGTTCATTCTCTGAAAAATCCTATCTATCCTGAATATCAATATAGCACAGAGAGCAGTATCTTGTGCTTAGACTTCCACAGATCTTATCCGCATTTGATAGCTGTTGGATTTTATGATGGCAACGTTGCTGTCTACAATCTTATGGAACGGACTGATGGGCCCACTTACAAGAGTACAGCTTACACTGGCAAGCATTGTGATCCAGTTTGGCAGGTGTGTCTTATTGTAGCTTTACAGTATGTAGTAAAATTCAAAATCTTTGCAGAAGATTGACAATGAATCATTTTGTTCAGTTTCTATTTGTTAAAACATGTCAAAATGTAAATGTTTGCCTTCCTATATTGACTACTTGATTGCCATATGGGAATCAAGGTTAAAGGGGCTGTCCCACTGCGGCGACCAAATTGGCAAATTTTGAAGAGTTTAGGAGAGTTTGAAAAAATGTCATGTTGAAGACCTCCTTCGACTATGTAGAAGACCTCCTTCGATCTCCTTCGACTATGTTGAAGACTAGCTTCAACTAGCTTCGACTAGCTACGACTAGCTTCAGGAATATTGGATACCGAATATTGAAGAGTGAAGACGACCTCCTTCGATCTCCTTCGACCTCCCTTCGACCTCCCTTCGACTATGTTGAAGACTATCTCCGACTACCTTAGGCTTCCTTCGATTACCTTCGATTACCCTCGATTACCTACGAATAACATGCCGACCTTCTACGACCTACTTCGACTAAACCTACGAGTAAAAAAAGTATAGATTTTTTCCATGATGACCATTTTTTACTCGCGGGCATTTTTCAACATGTTGAAAAATACGCCTCGACCTAGCTGAGGCCTCGAGTACGCGGAGACTATCATCAAGCATGAAGGAGAGTTACAAAGATCTCCTAGGACCTCGTGTCGACCATGCTGCGAGTATGAGTCGAGGGCAAACTCGTCTGAACTTGCGGATTAGGTCGCCACAGTGGGACAGCCCCTTAACATTGACAGAACAAGTATCTATCCATGTCAATGCCTGTAATAAAAGGCACATAAATAGAGTGATCTGTCATGGGATTTTTTTAAGTGACTTCAGAGAAATGAAATTAGCAGTTTGTTCTGAGCTCTGAAGAGTTAGCTAAAATGGCAAACTTCATTAACCTTAGAAATGTATAATGTCAACATGAGGAATCGCACAGTTTAAATGGAAATGGTCTTCTGTTATGTTATGAATTCAGCACTCTATCAACTTAGTTCCTGAGTCACATTAAAATTTATTTTTGCTGGTTTCAGATTTTCTACAGCTTTCACTGATATATTTGACAAATCAATTGTGTTTGTGCTTATCTAACCGTTGCAAAAAATTGGGAATTTTCATGGAAATCTAGTTGTTATTATATCCATAAAAATGCAAAGAGTTCAAATCTAAAGGACAGATTCCAATGTGCAAAACAACATAAACATGTAATCCAACACCATATTGGTTCAGGTTCTGCAACTTTAACAGATTTTAAGCTACACGGTAGGGAGGATGTGATTCCACTGCTGAGAGGTCAGAGGAGATCTATCAGGAGACTAGACTAGGCAACTGTTTCACGGAACATATGTGGTCTGCTTAGGTCTGCTGGATTTCCCAAATACTAATCATTTTAACTCCCCCCCCCCATTCTCATCCTGACCATTCTGTCCTGACCTCTAGTATTGCTAGAGTGAGGACACAGGCAAACTGGGGGTACAGTATCTCATATTCCACTTGGGTAGCTTAAACCTAATGGTTTGAACATTGAATTCTCCAACTACAGGTAACACCCCACCCATTTTTTTCTTCTTCTTTGTCCCCTCCTCTCTTTCCTGACCCTGATGCACACCCGTTCTCCTACTATCCTACCCCACTCCTGCCCTCCACAAGCTCGTCCCCTTCCCCCTATGTCCCTTCCTCAGGCTTTACATTTCATTCCTCTTTCACTTCTCTTCTCTCTGTATCAACACCCTTTTGTCTCCTTGTCTCTTTTTTTTGTTGCAGGATCTTGATCGGTTGGGCAGGTGGGCTGAGGAATTGTTCATCTTCTTGCGTATGGCGTGCACAGCCTAAACATAGAAAACATAGACATAGAAAATAGGTGCAGGAGTAGGCCATTCGGCCCTTCGAGCCTGCACCGCCATTCAATATGATCATGGCTGATCATCCAACTCAGTATCCCGTACCTGCCTTCTCTCCATATCCCCTGATCCCCTTAGCCACAAGGGCCACATCTAACTCCCTCTTAAATATAGCCAATGAACTGGCCTCAACTACCCTCTGTGGCAGAGAGTTCCAGAGATTCACCACTCTCTGTGTGAAAAAGTTTTTCCTCATCTCGGTCTTAAAGGATTTCCCCTTATCCTTAAGCTGTGACCCCTTGTCCTGGACTTCCCCAACATCGGGAACAATCTTCCTGCATCTAGCCTGTCCAACCCCATAAGAATTTTGTACGTTTCTATAAGATGCCCTCTCAATCTCCTAATTTCTAGCGAGTATAAGCCAAGTCTATCCAGTCTTTCTTCATATGATAGTCCTGACATCCCAGGAATCAGTCTGGTGAACCTTCTCTGCACTCCCTCTATGGCTATAATGTCCTTCCTCAGATTTGGAGACCAAAACTGTACGCAATACTCCAGGTGTGGTCTCACCAAGAGCCTGTACAACTGCAGTAGAACCTCCCTGCTCCTATACTCAAATCCTCTTGCTATGAAGGCCAACATACCATTCGCTTTCTTCACTGCCTGCTGCACCTGCATGCCTACTTTCAATGACTGGTGTACCATGACACCCAGGTCTCGCTGCATCTCCCCATTTCCTAATCGGCCACCATTAAGATAATAGTCTGCCTTCCCGTTTTTGCCACCAAAGTGGATAACCTCACATTTATCCACATTATAGTGCATCTGCCAAACACTTGCCCACTCACCCAGCCTATCCAAGTCACCTTGCAGTCTCCTAGCATCCTCCTCACAGCTAACACTGCCCCCCAGCTTAGTGTCATCCGCAAACTTGGAGATGTTGCTTTCAATTCCCTCATCCAGTTCATTAATATAAATTGTAAATAGCTGGGGTCCCAGCACTGAGCCTTACGGTACCCCACTAGTCACTGCCTGTTATTGTGAAAAGGACCCGTTTACTCCTACTCTTTGCTTCCTGTTTGCCAGCCAGTTCTCTATCCACATCAATACTGAACCCCCAATACCGTGTGATTTAAGTTTGTATCCTAATCTCTTATATGGTACCTTGTCGAAAGCCTTCTGAAAGTCCAGATACAACACATCCACTGGTTCTCCCCTATCCACTCTACTAGTTACATCCTCGAAAAATTCTATAAGATTCGTCAGACACGATTTACCTTTCGTAAATCCATGCTGACTTATGTCCAATGATTTCACCACTTTCCAAATGTGCTGCTATCCCATCTTTAATAACTGACTCAAGCAGTTTCCCCACTACCGATGTTAGACTAACTGGTCTGTAATTCCCCGTTTTCTCTCTCCCTCCCTTCTTAAAAAGTGGGGTTACGTTTGCTACCCTCCAATCCTCAGGAACTACTCCAGAATCTAAAGAGTTTTGAAAAATTATCACTAATGCATCCACTATTTCTGGAGCTACTTCCTTAAGTACTCTGGGATGCAGCCTATCTGGCCCTGGTGATTTATCGGCCTTTAATTCATTCAATTTACCTAACACCACTTCCCGACTAACCTGGATTTCACTCAGTTCCTCCATCTCCTTTGACCCGCGGCCCCCTGCTATTTCCGGCAGATTATTTATGTCTTCCTTAGTGAAGACGGAACCAAAGTAGTTATTCAATTGGTCCGCCATATCCTTGTTCCCCATGATCAATTCACCTGTTTCTGACTGCAAGGGACCTACATTTGTTTTAACTAATCTCTTTCTCTTCACATATCTATAAAAACTTTTGCAGTCAGTTTTTATGTTCCCTGCCAGTTTCCTTTCATAATCTATTTTCCCTTTCCTAATTAAGCCCTTTGCCCTCCTCTGCTGGTCTCTGAATTTCTCCCAGTCCTCTGGTATGCTGCTTTTTCTGGCTAATTTGTACGCATCATCTTTTGCTTTGATACTATCCCTGATTTCCCTTGTTATCCACGGATGCACTACCTTCCCTGATTTATTCTTTTGCCAAACTGGGATGAACAATTTTTGTAGTTCATCCATGCAGTCTTTAAATGCCTTCCATTGCATATCCACCGTCAACCCTTTTAGAACTAATTGCCAGTCAATGTTGGCCAATTCACGTCTCATACCCTCAAAGTTACCTTTCTTTAAGTTCAGAACCGTTGTTTCTGAATTAACAATGTCAGTCTCCATCCTAATGAAGAACTCAACCATATTATGGTCACTCTTGCCCAAGGGGGCACGCACAACAAGACTGCTAACTAACCCTTCCTCATTACTCAATACCCAGTCTAGAATAGCCTGCTTTCTCGTTGGTTCCTCTACATGTTGGTTTAGATAACTATCCCGCATATATTCCAAGAAATCCTCTTCCTCAGCACCCCTGCCAATTTGATTCACCCAATCTATATGTAGATTGAAGTCACCCATTATAACTGTTTTGCCTTTGTTGCACGCGTTTCTAATTTCCTGTTTGATGCCATCCCCAACTTCACTACTACTGCTAGGTGGCCTGTACACAACACCCACCAGCGTTTTCTGCCCCTTAGTGTTTCGCAGCTCTACCCATACCGATTCCACATCCTCCAAGCTAATGTCCTTCCTTTCCACTGCGTTAATCTCCTCTCTAACCAGCAACGCTACCCCACCTCCTTTTCCTTTCTCTCTATCCCTCCTGAATATTGAATATCCCGGATGTTCAGCTCCCAGCCTTGGTCACCCTGGAGCCATGTCTCCGTGATCCAAACTATATCATAATCATTAATTGCTATCTGCACGTTCAACTCATCCACCTTATTACGAATGCTCCTTGCATTGAGACACAAAGCCTTCTGGCTTGTTTTTACAACGCTCTTACCCCTTATACAATTATGTTGAAAAGTGGCCCTTTTTGATTTTTTTGCCCTGGATTTGTCTGCCTGCCACTTTTACTTTTCACCTTGCTAGCTATTGCTTCCGCCCGCATTTTACACCCCTCTGTTTCTCTGCTCACCCATTTAAGAACCCCACCACCTCTTATTCTCTGTTTATTATTGTTTTCTTCTTTCCCCCCTACATGTTGGGTCTGAGTGCTTTCCTTCTCTGCCTCCTACACTGTCTAATAGCATTCTCTATTTGAGTCCCTCCCCAAGTAGGACAACATGTTCTCTTTGCTCTTATTTGATTGTGCTCACCAGGTTGATTGCATTCGTCCCACATTTGCAATCTCCCACTCCTGAGGAATTGATGATGGAATTTAATACAGAGAAATGTGAGGTGTTGCATTTTTGGATGGTCTAACATGGCCACGACCTACACAGTAAATAGTAAGGCTCTGGGGAGAGTTGTAGAGCAGAGGGATCTACGTGTGTATATACATAGTTTGTTGAAAGTGGCGTCACAGTTAGATAAAGGTGGTCAAAAAGGCTTTCAGCAATTTGGCCTTTATCTGTCACATTATTGAGTACAGAAGTTGGGAGATCATGCTGCAGTTATAGAAGGTGTTGGTGAGGCCACATTTAGACTATTGTGTTCAGTTTTGGTCACCGTGTTATAGGAAATATGTTGTCAAGTTGGAAAGGGTGCAGAGAAGATTTACAAGGATGTTGCCAGGACTTGAGGCTTGAGCTATGGAAAGAGGTTGATCAGGCTAGGACATTATTTCTTGGAGGGTAGGAGGATGAGGTCCTTTCCCCAGCATAGTGGAATAGAGAACCAGAGGACATAGGTTGAATGAAAGATTTAATAGGAACCTGAGTGGTAATATTTTTTTACACATAGGGTCGTGGGTGTATGGAACAACCTGCCAGAGGAGGCAGTTCAGGCAGGTACTTTTGCTATTAGAGGCATTTAGAAAGGCACAAGGATAGAATAGGTTTAGAGGGATATGGGCCAAATGCAGGCAGGTGAGACTAGTGTAGATGGGGCATGTTAGTCGGCACGGGCACATTGGACCGAAGGGTGTTTTCGTGCTGTATTACTCTATGACTCTAAAAGTTTGTCAAGATAATTCACTTAAAATTAAAAATCTGTTATCAAAAGTAAAAACTATGCAAGTTATAAACTTGTAGATCATTACAAAATTATAAATGCAAACCAAAGGCCTTTGCATTGAAAAAATATATATTGTAGTTTCAACAGCAAAGGCAACAAACTAATTTGTGCTTATCAATATTCCACAAACATTAATTAAACAAATTCTAATCCACAGCCCATTGTCAAAGCCATGTATCAGCCAGAGCAGTTTGCCAAGGGCACTTGGTGCAAATCCTAACGAAAGATCTGAGCTTAACTTCTGAGGTCACCCAGGCATCCAACTTGCTACCATATGCTGAGTGCTCAGTGGCAAGGTCGTGCAAGGTGGCAACCTAGTTGATTTAAATTGAATCACATTGTTAAGGGTTGTGAGGTAGGGTGTTAGTGGAAATGGCTGAAGGAATGGGAGAGCAAAGTTGTGAAAGCAATCCCCGCTCATAAAATATAGTCAATAATTAATTTGATAACTGATTTAACCATGTTCTCCTTGGCTTATATAAAGGACACAAAGTACTGGAGTAAAGGGCCTGTCCCACTTACGTGTCCTTGGCACGCAAATTACGCGACCTCGTCGTCGTGTTGAGGCGCACGGGCATCGTATGGCCGTGCGGGGCCGGTCCCACTGAGAAGCGCAGAGGGGGTATGTAGTTGTGCGCGACATCGCGCGGGGCTCCGAAATTTTTGTAGCGAACCAAATCTTCGCGCGCCAACGACCTGTCGCGTAACTGACGGCCAAAGTGGGACAGGCCCAAGACCGTGGCGCGACGCAACATCTCACCTCGAACAGCAGCAGAAGCAGGCAAATGATCGCCGAACTCGGCCTGGGGCTCACGGCCGTTGCGGTCCGAATCCGCCCCCACTTCTACTCCCAGAGCGGGGCCAAGAAAATTGAAGATAGACACAAAATGCTGGAGTAACTCAGCGGGACCGGCAGCATCTCTGGAGAGAAGCAATGGGTGATGTTTCGGGTCAAGACTCTTCTTTCAGACTGAAGATGAGTCTCGACACGAAACGTAACCCATTCCTTCTCTCCAGAGATGGTGCCGGTCCCACTGAGTTACTCCAGCATTTTGTATCCATCTTCAAATGACGTCACGCACTCCAGACGGCTGTGCGGGCGCATGAAATTGCGCGGGACCGTCGCGCCTCAACGCGACCACGAGGTCGCGTAATTAGCGTGCCAAGGACACGTAAGTGGGACAAGGGCTTAACTCAGCGAGTCAGACAGCATCTCTGGAGAACATGAATAGGCAGGATTTTGGGTCAGGACCCTCCTTCAGTCTGAGAAGGGTCCTGGCCCGAAATCTTACCTATCCATGTCTCAAGTGCTGCTGCCTAACCGCTGAGATACTCCAGCACTTTGTGTTCTATTGCGTAAACCAGCATCTACAGTTCCTTGGTTCTACTTTCTTCTTGGCTTAGCTGGCTGTGAGATGTTTTTAAAATATTACAGTTAAATACAATTAAAAACAATAAATTTTAAAATATTTAACCAAAGTCAATTCATTTAAAAAAAATGTTTAAATTTATTTTCATTTTCCTTGCTCCTTCAGAGCCATTCTCTCCATTCAAAGTAAAAGGTCATTGTTCCTGCATCAACTAACATTGCAGGTGGAGTAGACAGATTCCCTCATGTTCCACTGCTGGGTTCCAAGAGGAGTATAATTTCAAAGCATGGCAGTGAAACTGCTGATGGCAAATGACCAGCAAGTTTAGGTCTTCTCTGCTCATGCAAGACACCTGAACCTTTGCCACAGAAGGCTGTGGAGGCCAAGTCAAAGGATGTTTTTAAGGCAGAGATAGATAGCTTTTTGATTAGTATGGGTGTCAGTGGTTATGGAGAGAAGGCCGGAGAATGGAGTTGGGCGGGCAAGATAGATCAGCCATGATTGAATGGCAGAGTGGTCTTGATGGGCCGAATGGCTTAATTATGCCCCTATCACTTATACTCATGCTATTTCCTCCAACTTCTCCCCTCTATCTGTACCTTAAAAATGTATCTTTATTTTAAGTTCAAATGTAATTGACATCATATTCTGTTTCTCTCTTCAATGTTTGACCTGCTGAGTGATTCATGATTTTAGTTGTACATAGATATGTAAATACTTTTGCTTTTCTACATGTTCTTGTCTTTTAACTCAATGGTGTAAGGGTCATCATAACACATTTAGTAAGGCAGCTGCCATACAGATCGAGTGACCTGGATTCAGTGTTGCTTGCATGGAGGTTACATTTGTGAAAGAGGGGGTTTCTGCTGGATGCCTTGGTTTCCCCCCACCTCCCAAAGAGGTGTAGATTGGTTGTTTATTTGACCACTGTAATTTGCTCCTGGTATGCAGCAGTAGAATCTGCAGGAATGTGTAGGAGAATGAAATTGAATTAGTACTTGAAAGGGTACTTGATGGTCAGCACAAACTAGGTAAATCAAAGGGCCTGTTTCCATCCTGTGTCTCTCTATCAAATTTGACAATACTTCAATTTATCTTTCCAAATCTAAGGTAGTGAACCCAATTTTCTAGGATATTTCATCTCTCCTGCTCACTCTCTTCTTTGTTCTTTGTTCTGTTTGCAAAAGCTGACAACAGAACAGTTTCATCGGAAGACTGTTAAGGCCTTTGATTATGCTCTCTTCATTCATCCATCCAAGCAATGCACAAATAAAACAAGAATAATATTATGCCTTTAGCCTAAATAATTGCCTCGACTGAATATTTTTTTTACATGTCTGATTTCATTTTAGTCTGCTTCAGACTGTTGAGAATCTTTGCATTTACTATTTCACAGGTGAGATGGCTAAAAGATGACCTTGACAACAATATTAACTTCTGCTCTATCTCATCAGATGGACGTTTTGTTTCTTGGGCTTTGATTAAGGTATACATTTTCCTGAATATTTATTTGATAGTGTTCACAATGCTGGTCTTGATACTTTAGGAGGCAGCCTGATTGCATGTGGATCATGTTTACAGAACCGAGATAAATAAAATTCAGAGATAAAACGGGATTATTCACCCACTCCACCTTACTCAGACCTTTCATTAGGAACTATCTTTGCAAAAATGTATTATAGAAAATTGAATACCATTTGTACGAAAATTGGTACGAGTTAAGTTAAAAGAGTTTTTTTTAAGATTTTGGGCAGCTTTTGAAATATTACATACAAAAAAAGTTGCTTATTCCAGTAAATTAAGAAGTATGATTAGTTTTCATTTTCAGCAAGAGTAAAAAACATTTGAACAGATATATGGAGAGGAAGATTATTAGAGGGGTATGGGCCAAATGCAGCCAAATGGGACTAGTCCAGCATACCAACTTGGTAAGCTTGGGCAAGGTAGGATGAAGGGCCTGCTACTATGAGTCATAGAGAGTCATACAGTGTGGAAACAGGCACTTCAGCTCAACTTGCCCACACCGACCAACACGCCCCATCTACACTAGTCCCACATGCCTGTATGTTACGCATATTCATCTGAACCTATCCCATCCATGTTCCTGTCTAAATGTTTTTTAAACTTTGTGGTAGTCCCTGCCTCAAATGCCTCCATACACCTACCTCCCTTTCTATTAAAAAAATTGCCCCTCAGGTTCTCATTAAATCTCTCCTCTCTTACCTTAAAGGTATGTCCTCTGGTTCTCCATTCCCTTACTCTGCATAAACGACTCTGTGCATTTACCCTATTTATTCCTCTCCTGATCTTGTACACTACTATAAGTTCACCCCTTATCCTCCTGCAGTACAAAGAATAAAGTTCTGGCCTGCTCAACCTCTCCCTATAGCTCACGCCTATGAGTCCTGGCAACATCCTCATAAATCTTTTCTGCACCCTTTCCAGCATAACAACATCTTTCCTGTAATAGGATGACCAAAACCGAACCCAATACTCTAAATGGGGTCTCACCGATGTCTTGTATAACTGTAACATGACCTACCAACTTCTATAATCAGTACTCATGAAGTCCTATGTGCTGAAAGCCTTCTTTACCACCCTATCTATTTGTGACACTACTTTTAAGTACCTTTGTACAGTTGTTCTGTGCTTTATAGCTCTATGACTATGTGTAAAACTGGTAGAGAATTTCAAAAACTTCAATTTTTCCTTTCTATTAAATTAAACAATTTTAATTGCTAGATTGTTACAAATGACAGAAATCCAAGAGAAAGTTCAATGCTGCCTAATGTAGAGTCATACAGCACAGAAACAGACACATAGACCCAACTTGTCCATGCCAACCAAGATGTCCCATCTAGAATAGTCCCACTTGCCCACATTTGGCCAATATCACTCTTAACATTTCCTATCCATATACCTGTCCAAATGTATTTTAAATGTTGTTGTAGTACCCACTTCAACTACCTCCTCTGGCAACTCGTTCCATATATCTTCAACTCTCTATGTGAAAAAGTTGCCTTATTAATCTTTCCCCTCTCACCTTAAAACTACGTACTCTGGT
This sequence comes from Malacoraja senta, assembly GCA_038087875.1. Taxonomy (NCBI): domain Eukaryota; kingdom Metazoa; phylum Chordata; class Chondrichthyes; order Rajiformes; family Rajidae; genus Malacoraja; species Malacoraja senta. The sequence goes on from CM075977.1 coordinate 365,236,830, forward strand.
TCTTGATTCCCCCACGCTACTCTGTGTATTCACCCTATCTATTTTATTACACCTCTGTAAGATCATTATTTTTTTACACCTCTGTAAGATCACCCCTCATCCTCCTGCGCTCCAAGAAGTAAAGTCCTAGCCTGCCCAATCTCTCCCGATAGTTCAGACTCTCAAATCCTGGCTACATCCTCGTAAATCTTTTCTGCACTCTTTGCAGCTTTACAACATCCTTTCTGTAGCAGGGTGACCAAAATTAAACACAATACTCCAAATGTGGCCTCACCAATGTATTTTACAACTGCAACATATCATCCCAACTTCTATATTCAATACCCAGACTGATGAAGGCTAATGTACTGAAAGCTATCTTGACCATCGAATTTACATTTTCCTCCACTTTCAAGGAACTAATTACCTGCGCTCCTAGATTCCTCTGCTCTACAACACTCCCCAAGCCCCTGTAATTCGCTGTGAAGGCTGTGCCCTGGTTTGACTTCCCAAAATGCAACACCTCACACTTATCTGGATTAAATTCCATTAAACATTCCTCAGCCCACTTGCCACCTTTGCTATACATGATACCATTCATTTAGTGTCATCTGTAAACTTACTAATCATGCCTTCTACATTCAAAGGTTTCAAAGGTTTCTCATCCAAGTCGTTGATATAAACCATAAATAACAAAGGGCCCAACACCGATCTCCGAGGCACACCACTAGTCGCAAGCCTCCAGTCCGAACAACAACCTTGCACCATCATGAAGGGAATTCTCTATCCAGTGGTTAGCCCTCCCTGGATCCCATGCGATGTAACCTTCCAGACCAGTGTACAATGCAAAACGTTATTGAATGTTTTGCTGAAGTCCATATAGACAACGTCTACAGCTTAATGATCTATAGAATTTACTTTGAAGCTGCTGTGGACCAATTCTTTGTTAATGATGCAGTGTCAAATATGTGATTTTGATGGGCTCTGGAATACATCAAGTTGTACACAGTAATGATCATTCACTTATTTTGTTTATACTTACTGTAGATAATTTGAGTTCTGGGGTGAATAATTAATACTACAATGATGAATGTAGTATTCTGAATTTAACAGGTGATAATGAGAATTGATGTATCCCTATTGAATAACGTCTGTTTTTAAAAATAATACACAATTGTAATTAACAGTGAATAATCTCCAGTGAATTCTTAACATTTACTGTAATCAAGGAAAAATATCCTGCTTATTTTGATTTGTGGAATTTCTATTAATCACAAAAAGGTATATTCTGCATTTGAGTTTGCAATTGATCTGAAAATTATTTGACTTGTTACACCTCTGTGCTGATATAAATAATATGTATTTTGAAGGTTTTTAGGATTTTAGCCAATGAAATAATTCTGTAATGTGTACAGGTTGTCCTCAGATTATGACAGGGTTTCGTTCTTGCGAACTGTTTGTAATCTAGACAGTTCCCAAGTCGGAAATGCGACCACAAGTGAATTCCCAGGTGGCAGAAGATATCTGTAGACAGTAAATCCATCTACTGGTCTCCAAAATACTTATTCATACTGGATATATGTATGGGCTGCACATATATTGGATGTTCATAATCTATGGAAAACCAGTGGTTTAGTCGATTGATTAAATTTAAGAAAATATAGCTACTATTTTGCACATAGCAAGCAATGAACCATAAACAAAAAGTATCTAAATGTGTTATTAGTGACTAATCAACAACAAAATAAACGAATGTTCCCATTTACAATCAGGGGGATGTCCTACTTGGATAAAATGGCCTCACTAAACACTGTTGGTCTCAACTAGCCTGATAGTGAGGTCTGTGGTTAACTGTCACATAAATCATAAGGATCTTACCTTCACAGTACATGGAGAAAAAAAATAGTACTTGATTAAGGACGCATTTGAACTTAGTACATACATTTATCCAAAATAATGTATTATATGGGCAATCATTTTTAATTTTCACTTTGAAAGGTGCACTAGAATAGCAGAAATCAAGATTGTTGAAACATTTATTTTGTAATGTCCCAATGTATCCTAACATCAATCACATAGTTTCTAACTGACTGTTCATGCATGAGATTTTATAGCAGTCTATTAATATGATGGGCATGGTGCTCCAACTTATTATTCTGTAAACAGAAATTGTATCACACTCAGAGCAATTACATTTGCAATGAAATGAATAACATGAGTATATAAATCAACTTACTATTGATATTCAGACCACATTTAAGGTTCATTTATTAAGGTTTTAAGAATGGCGTTGTATCAGAGAATGATAGAACGCAGAAAATCTTTCAGCTCATCGTTCAAATGTCAGCCTATTTAGTGGAGCTATCCGATTCATCTCTGTCTTTTTCCTTTTTAGCTGTAGTCTTGAAATTGTTTTTCAGCATGCATACTGTATATCTAATTTACATTTTCATTTTGCCATTGGATCTGCTTCCCCCACCCTTTTAGGCAGTCACATTGTAGATCACAATAATTCTCCATGTAAATAAAAAGTTTCATAGAAACATAGAAAATAGGTGCAGGAGTAGGCCATTTGGCCCTTTGAGCCAGCACCGCAATTCAATGTGATCATGCTGATCATTCACAATCAGTACCCCGTTCCTGCCTTCTCCCTTGATTCTGCTAGCCCTAAGACCTCTATCTAACTCTCTTTTGAATGCATCCAGTGAATCGGCCTCCACTGCCTTCTGAGGCAGAGAATTCCACAAATTCACTACTCTCTGGGTGACAAAGTTTTACCTCATCTCAGTTCTAAATAGCCCACCCTTTATTCTTAAACTGTGGTCCCAGGTTCTGGACTCCCCCAACACCGGGAACACGTTTCCTGTATCTAGCATGTCTAATCCCTTAATAATTTTATATGTTTCTATAAGAACCCCTCTCATCCTTCTAAATTCCAGTGAATACAAGCTCCTTCTTCACATCTGGTTCTCTTTTTATTTACCTAAATCTTTGTCTTCTGGTTACCAGCTGTCAGAAATGAAACTAAATGTGAGGAGGTGAGTACATCACAAAATCTCTTAACATTCACTGTACAGAAGGTGTCATCAAGTCTATATTGGCTCTTTGCAAAAACAATCCTGCTTGTCCCACGCATCTACCCACTCTGTCCGTTTTGCCCCATAATTATTTCCTTTCAAATGCTTATGGGCAGGGTGAAATTTGGTAAAGGTGCAACTGGTAGAGGTGCTTCCTCATCACTCCAGTGACCTGGGATCAATCCTGACCCCTGACGTATTCTGTATGGAGTTTGCATGTTCTTGCTGTAACCAAATGGGTTTCCTCTGGGTGCCTGATTTCCTCCCACATTATTACAAAGACTTGCATGTTAGAGGGTTAATTGGTTACTATAAATTGTCCCTAATGCGTCAATAAGTGTTTTAATCTGGAACAGGTTAATGAGTCTGGAGAAAATAAAGTGGGAGCAGTCTATAATGGGTACGATGATTTACAGAGGATCTGAGTTATATAACACTATTACTTATCCAGCTCATTTTTTAAACTCTACCAATGAATTTGCCTGCACATGTACAACTATGACAACATTCCACACCCTAAGCACTTCTTATGTAAAGAGGTTTGACTTCATGTCACCACTGGAAACCATTCATTTTACCCACATTTAATGCCAGAAACCAAAGACAAATTTCTCCTCCATCTTCTCCATGGCTATCTGATCAAACCACTTTGCCTTTTAATTTAAAGATTACTACTCGATCATCCGTCAGCCTTCTTTTCTCCAGAGAAAAGAGCCTCAAAATATTTAGTCTTGCATGCAAGTGTTCTGTTCGCATCAATGTAATTATTTTGTAACTTCCCCAAAGACTCCAACATATTTTTAAAATATTGAGATTGAAGCATCCACAGTGTTCAAAATTGGATCTAATCAAAGTCCCTTATGTGTTTAATGTAAATTACTACATTTTCAATTGTATTCCTTGGAATACTTTTACCTAGATATACATCTCTTTTCTGTCTTTTAAGCCTTGCCTAACTTTATGAGTTACTTTAATTCTCACCCTTCTTTCAATCTAATCTTTCAGCCTTTTGTTCTAATGAATCTTATTGTAAGTGCAAGGAACAATATCTAATTTTCAAATGGGCACATGATAGCCTTCCAAATTCATCATTAGTTCAAAGTTTTCATATAAGGATTTTGCAATTTATATTTACCATATACCTGTCCAAATGTGTTTTAAACATACCTGCATCTACCTCCCTCTGGCAGCTTGTATACCCACCACCCTCTGTGTGAAAAAACTTGCTCCTCTAAATCTTTCTCCTCTCATCTTAAAACTATCTCCTCTAGTTTAAGACTCTCCTACTGTGTGAAAAAGGCTATGACTATCTACCCTATCCATGTCCTGCCTAATTTTATAAACCTTTGTAAAATCATTCCTCAGCCTTCTTCGCTCCAAAGAAAACAGATCCAGTCAAACTCTCCTTATAAAACAAGCCCTCTAATCCAGGCAATATTCCTGTGGAAGGTTTTCTGCACCCTCTCCAGCTTAATCACATAGTTCTTACAGTGTGTTGATGAGAACTGCATACAATATAAGTGCAATCTGACAAATGAGATGTACAACTGTCATGTGACTTCCCAACTCCTATACGCATTGCCTCGGCACAATGATGCCAAGCATAACATTCACTTCTTCACTACTCTGTCTACCAGTGTCACACTTTAAGGGATCTGTACTCCAAAGTTACGCTGTTCAAGAACACTCATTGGGTCCCTACCATTTGTTGTGTATGTCTTGGTCTTGTTTATCTTCCAAAAATGCATTACTTTTACTGAGCATTACTAAGTTAAATTATATCAGCCATTTCCTTGACCACTTACCCAGTTAATTTATTGTAAAATTGACACAGTCTTTTTCACTGTCCACTATACAACTAATGTTGGTGTAATCTGCAAATGTGTGAATGTCATTACATTTTCTTCCAAATCATTAATATGTATGACCAACAATAAAGGGCATCGCTATCACCTTCTACCTTCTATTATCAAGCCATTTTGTACCGAATCTGCTATCTTCCCCCGTCGATCACCCCACCATTTTTAATTCTCACCTCCTCAAAAAAAAAGCAATGAAATTTGTGACTTACGATTTCTCACGAACAATGTCACACTGACTATTCATAATCAACCCTTTCCTTTCCAAATGCAAAGAAACTCTGTCCTTCAAAATCACTTCCAGTAACTTTCCCACTGCTGATTCAAAATGCACAGGCAAAGTTCAGTGGCTTGTCTTTGCAGCACTTCTTAAATGAAGGCACAAAAGTAGTGATCCTCCAGTTTTCAAGTACCTCACCCATGGCTAACAAAGTTTTTAAAGGTTTGTAAGGACCCCATCAATCTCCTCCCTTGCTTTCCAGGGTACAACTGGTCAAGCAGCATTTCTTGAACCAATGACCATCCCTTTTCCTTCACAGATGCTGCTTAAGTTTCTCCAACAGTTTTTATTAAACCCAAGATTGTAGCTTCTGCAATATCTTGTATTTCCATTAAATCCGTCGAAGCTGCTCAACCTAATTCTATCCCAGAAGATAACTCAATTTTCCAAAAAACGTAATCTCTTCTGCCTGCACCAGCTATTCACCCACACATTCATTTGTTATACCCTATTCCTAATTGCACTAGCGTGTGCATATGTTCTACCCAAACATCCTGCTTTTTAAACTTCTACCTAACTTATATTCACTTTGCAGAAGAAGCTCATCCCTTTTTCTACCTATGTACAATGTGCACAATAATCTCTGTCTTGAGAAAGTTCTGCAACTGCTTTGACTCTGGCATCAGGGAGGCCATCACCATCCTGCGTTCTCGTCCATGGCCAAAGAATCTTCCTTGTAGGAAGGAACTGCAAATGCTGGTTTACATCAAAGATAGACACAAAATACTGGAGTAACTCAGCGGGATAGGCAGCATCTCTGGAGAGAAGGAATGGGTGACGTTTCGGGTCGAGACTGAGTCAGCAGTAGGGTCTAGACCCGAAACGTTACGCATTCCTTCTCTCCGGAGATGCAGCCTATCCTGCTGAGTTACTCCAGCTTTTTGTGGCTATTTTCAAATAATCTTTTGTCTATCCCTCTATCGAGTCTCATGTCATTCCTGCTCTCCTAGGCTCCACCCTCCAATGTTGTGCATAAGGGCCATGGTGCTACAGACGGTTGCTGCTACTGCTTCCCTTTGAAAGGCCACCCCACTCAACAGTATTAAACATACATTACTGAGGGGATGTCCACACAGCAATCCAGCATTCCGTCTACCCCTTCTGTCTTTTTTGGTGGTCACCTAACTACCTGTTGCCTGAACCACAGCTAGACCACCTTCCATAAGGCTCCTATATATGATGCTCTCAGCAACACAAGTCTAACAGTAGCTTCACCTGCTCCATGCAGTCAGTCAGGAGCTGTAACTGGACACATTTCCTGTAGACATAGTCATCAGGGACATTGGAAGTTTTCATAGTTTCCCACATTCTACAGGACAAACACATGATTGCCCTTCCATCTCTAAACCCCCTAATGCAAAGGAAAGTAAAATATGTCATTCTGATTGTCACTTAATCCCTCCTACCTTTAGACCTATCACAACCTCAGAACCTTCCCCTTTATTTATTCTTCTTTCCTCATTTCCACTGTATCTTAAAATGTGTTACATTTCAGGCTCAACATTTCTGATGAAAGGACAATGACTTAAAACTTCAACACCATTTCACTATCCACTGCTGCTACCTGACCTGGCAAATAATTCTAGTTATTTCTGTTTTTAAACATAGGAGATAAATAAAGGTGACTCCACCCAATTTATCTTTCACCGATAGTGCATGTATTTAAAAGAGTGCAAACAAATATCACTTTGGTTATGCAGCATAGCTAATTATTGGGATATGACTGAGGCAAAAATTAAAAATTAGCAAGTAAATATTAATGATGTATTCACTTTGGAAAATGCAACCACTAAAGTAACTGGAATATATTATTTTTATTCCCAGAATGAAATTATTTACACAGATATCATCAAACTTACACTTGATGGAATTTGTAAAGATGCACTAGAAAATTTGCAGCTGCAAATTATGGGTAAGCCATAATATTTAATCATATCATCTATCAGAACAAGCAATTATTTTTCCCCTTCAAGAATCTTCAACCAGAACTAATGCAGAATCCTATCCACAGTTTTCTGATTCAAATAAATTATAGGCCTTATGGCAATGAGCCACATTTCTTACATGTTAGAACCGGTTTTAGTAGCTAAGGAATGTTTCAAGAATTTCTATTTGCATATTATGTTTTACATCCTCTTAAATTTTAATTGCCGATTATGTTTAACCCAAGATACTGTACATGTTTAAAAATGTTCTTGCTGAGGGAAATTACAGTCAATGGGGTAGGGACTATACATTATTTTGAGCATGGCAGATTTTAAAAGAAAGAAAAGGGAATTTTACAGCTAATAATTGAATCAGTTTAAGGTACGGATCTGTGATAGTCAATTTTTTGCACAGCAAGATCCCTTAAACTGCAATGAAATAATGATTGAACCAGGTTATCTTTTTGGATAGTTGAAGAAGATAGGCTAACCAGAACACACTGGTCTTTAAACTTAGGTTTAGGTGTGTTATTATTGTCATGTGTACTGAGGTACAGTGAAAAGCTTTGCTCTGCATGCTATCCAATCAGATCAGATATATCATACCTGAATACAATTAAGTCAAACTCAAGTACAATAGATAGAGCAAAGGGAAAGATACAGATTGCAGAATATCAGTTCCAAAGTCAAAGTCTAATATCCAGGTGGAGGTGAATTGGACAGTACCCGAGCTTATTCCTCCCATCAAAAGATGTATCATAGTTTTATATCTCATTAGAAAGATGTACCTACACCAGTGCCAGTCTGGACAAATGCTCATTGATTTAAAAAAAAAAGGGGAATGGATCCACAATCTCATCTTTTATCTAAGACGGAAAACAAGAAACTGTGAAATTTACCGAAACATGCTGTCGCAGAATCCATCTGACCCATAATTACAGTTCTGTGGAACTCTTGAATCTGTGAAGGCCATTCCAAGAAGAACGTGAACATTGAAGCAGAAATAGTCAATCTGCTATACAATAGGATCATGGATGTTCTCTCCTCAGAACCATTATCCATTATGCTGAGGCTTTATAAGACGCTGGTCAGGCTGTATTTGGAATGTTTTGAGTCATTTTGGGAAACATTTCTGAGGAAGGATGTGCTGGCTCTGTAGAGGGTCCAGATGAGGTTTACAAGAATGATCCCAGGAATGAGTAGATTAACACATGATGAGCGTTTGACAGCACTTAGCCTATATTCGCTGGAGTTTAGAAGAATGAGGATGGACATTGAAACATACAAAATAGTGAAATGTTTGGATACAGTTGATGTGGAGAGGATGTTTCCACTAGTGGGAGAGTCCAGGACTAGAGGTCATAACCTCAGAATTAAAGGACGTTCTTTAAGGAAGATGAGGAGGAATTTCTCTATTCAGAGGGTGGTGAATATGTGGAATTCTTTGCCACAGAAGGTTGTGGAGGCAAAGTCAGTGGATAAGGTAGAGATAGATAGATTCTTGAGTAAGGGTGTCAGATTTTATGGTTAGAAGACAGGAGAATGGGGTTAGAAGGGAGTGATAGATCAGCCATGATTGAATGGCGGAGTAGACTTGATGGGCTGAATGGCTTAATTCTACTCCTATCACATGACATGATCCAATCTCTTATTCTTTTGATTTTTTTAATATCTAAAGCTATCAATCTCTTTCTTGAACATATTGATTGACTGAGCCTGCATGGTCTTCGTGGATAGTAAATTCAAAAGGTTTATCACCCCAGACAAAGAAAGTTCTTCTCATCCCCATCCTGTATTGGTTTACCTTTTTTTTGTCACAATAGTTGGTTAGCTCTTCATTAAATCAAATTCAACCTTTAAATTGATCCTGTCTATCTTTCCTCTGCTGAGAAAATAGGGAAAATGTTCCATGAGTTGCTTTGTTTGAAATACAGGTGTTTTCGTGGCATGTTAGTTTTGAGGTGCGGTTGCGGCCAAAGGATAGAGAATAATTAGGAGAGAATACCTTACAGATAAAATCAAATTTTAATCCCACTGTATTCTCTGAAGTTTAATTGTCTTGAGAGTGACCAATATGTTAGGTCCCAAGATAACTTGGACTAATTTCTTCTGCAATACTTCAAAAGCAAAAAACGGAATAGGGAAATGGCATTCACCTGTTATGTGACTCAAATGAAAACTATATCAGTGTTTGGTTCAATGTTCAGAGTTTCACGAAATAGCCAGGAAACATTTGCCATCATATCTTACTCGGGGAAAATATGATTTGTCAAGCACTTAAGTATGAAAACAAAAGCATTGCATGATTATATTTTCATGCAAATGCTTTAAAAAAAAAATGTGTCCTCCTGTAAAAGCATTAAAATAGGACATTTCCAGTTCAAGGCAATTTTTCAAGATATCTGTTTTCTGAATTGAAATGCAGAGAATGCTTACCATCTCTATACTTTGTCAAAGATCTTATAATTGTCCCTCAACAACTCCATCAACATTAATGATGTGACCCTCATTATTTTGTCAAACTCCCTTCTGCTAATATTCCATGCCATGGAGACCTGGAACCTATAATCATTCTTGCCTCAGCCTTATTTCATTAACAAGAACCTTACAGCATGGAAACAAGCCTTTTAGCCTTGCACAGAGAGGGCCAGTTTTGTGCCTCCTCTTTTTCTATTATCTTGCAACATGGGATAATCATTGATCATGCCATCTAAATGCTTCCTAATAATTATTGATTTTGTAACAAGTAATAGGCCTATGTTTTCAGAACTTCACAGGTTGAATATAATGTAATGTGAACCAGAATTGTGAAATCAAGAGCATTTGCTGTGAACTATTCGACAGGCCAGTTGCATTCTTTGAAACTCGATCATTCAATTTGTATTCATATTAATTGAATGAAATAATGAAAGAATATGACATTTAGTATAGCAAAAATCTTATAAATTGCCAAACTTATTCCTTCACATTTTGTGTATTTAAACTAGGCTGTGGAACCTCATTTGACTTCCATAAAAAGAAACCCAATTTGTTTCTGGTTGGCACAGAAGAAGGAAAAATACACAAGGTAAAAAGACCAAAAAAATCAATGTGACTAAATGCTCAAGAAAGCAAGTGTAGTGTCAGAATACAGCACATAACATGGTGTAATCTATCAATCAGAGATGGCATTTGAGCTTGCACTTGCACTCAGTCCGCCTCGGCCTGCTGGATCTCCCAGTTGCTAACCATCAAACCTCCATTTCCCCTACTGATCTCTCTGTCCTGGGCTTCCTCCATTGCCTGAATGAGATCACATGGAAACTGGAGGAAAAGTGGCTCATATTCTGCATGGGTGGTGTACAACCTAATAGTATGACCATTGGATTCTCCAATTGTAGGAAATACTCCATACCATTTTTTTTCTCTTCTCCTTCCCTCCTGCCTCCCCCCCCCCCCTTTCCAGGCACTGCTGCACACCCATTCTCCCACTCTCCAACACTGTCCACTTATATCCCTCTCTCACGCTTTCCTTTCACTTCTCTTTCTTTCATATTCTCTCCTGATAAACACCCTTTTGTCTCATTTAGATGCATTTTTATCTCCTGTTTGTCCCATTTTCATCTCGATGCTTTGTCTACAGTTCTGCCAATCAAATCAAATTCCCACCTGTATCTACCTATCACTTGCCAGGCTTTGTCCCACCTCCACCTCTTTTCCAGCATGCTCTCCCCCACTACAATTGATGTGAAATGGGGTCCTGACCCGAAACGACATCTAGCCATGTCCTCCAGAGATGCTGCCTGTCCTGCTGAGTTACTCCAGCACTTTGTGTTCAACACAAGATTCCAGCATCTGACTTTTCTTGAGTCCACATCTGAAGCTTGGTGTTCCTTATTTTATAAATGCTTATTTTGTTACTAGTGAGAGTACAGCAAAAGATTGCATGATTGACCCGTAGTTAACTGAAAAGTGTGGCTCTATTGAAGGATCTGATAGATTTGCTTAAAACAATGAACAGTTTGGATAAAGGAGACTCATAGCTGGCTGAATATGATCAGCAATAATAGCCATGGCTTTACTGTAAAGCACTAGTCTCTGCCATTGTTGAGAGTGGGAATGCTTTTGGAGCCTCCTCCTCTGGCATGACATTCATGTTATTTAATTGATGGTCAATATTATTTTTGATTATTCCTTCCTACACATATATTCAATGTATCATCAATAAAAAATGATTTCTCATTATTTAAATTTTTAGTGTTCCAAAGCCTATTCCAGTGAATTTCTGGCTACATATGATGCCCATCATATGGCCGTGGATGCATTAAACTGGAATGCCTTTCATCCAGATATCTTCATTTCCTGCAGTTCAGATTGGACAGTGAAGATTTGGGATCACAATTTAAAGTAGGTGAAAATTGAGAATGAAGATGTTTTGAATAGTTTTACAATGCACAATATAAGAGGCAAATCTGTCTAGTTTCACATATTGGCTTTCACAGGTAATTTTTATGTAGGATTATACTTTGTCCTCTGTCATATCATTATTTTTATTCATATAATTTCGTATCCTTTAATACCACTAAAGTAAGAATAATACAGTCAATCAATTTCCAAAGATTCACTTCTGATTTTTGTTGAAATAACATATTTCAAGTGAATAACACTGGGAGTGCTTTTGGAATGAGAACTAAAAAAAAATTGCCAGGATTTCTAATCTACTCACATTTTGTTAAATATTAGCAAAGAGATTTGAGAATGTAAACTTATGTTTTGCAATTGGTTCTCTTATTATCATGAGGACATATTTGCATAAATCTTTCTTTGAAACTATATTCTGACGAAAAAGGTGCGGGAGCCCAGGTTTAAATTTACGAGTCATCTGTAAATACAGGAGAGGTGCCGGAAGACTGGAGGGTGGCAAATGTAGTGCCTTTATTCAAGAAGGGCTGCAGGGAAAATGCATGAACTAAATGCCAGTGAGCTTAACATCTGTAGTTGGAAAGAAACTAGAGGGCATTCTGAGGGATAGGTTATAGGCATTTAGACGAACAAGGGCTGATTACGGATAGTCAGCAAAGTTTTGTACATAGGAGGTCGTGTCTCACGAATCTGATTACGTTTTTTGAAGACGTGACACAAAAAGGTCAATGAGGGCAGAACTGTAGATGTTGTGTACACGGATTTGAGTAAGGCATTTGACAAGGTTCCGCATGGTAGGCTGCTCTGGAAGGTTAGATCGCATGGGATCCATGGAGAGATAGCTGAATGGGTAGCAAATTTGCTCCATGGAAGGAAGCGGAGGGTGATGGTGGAAGATTGCTTCTTGGACTGGAGGCCTGTGACTAGTGGTGTGCCACTGGATTCAATGCTGGGCCAGTTACTGTGTGTCATCTATATCAATGATATGAATAAGAACATACACGGCAAGATTAGCAAGTTTGCAGATGATATAAAAGTGAATGGTTTTGCAGATAGTGAAGATGCTTGTGAAAAGTTGTAGCAGGATCTTGATCAAGTGGGCTGAGGAATGGTTGATGGAATTTAATGCAGAAAAATGTGAGGTGTTACATTATGGGAAGTCTAACATGGGCAGGACCTACACAGTGAATGGTAGGGCTCTGGGGAGTGTTGTAGAGCAGAGGGATCTTGTAGTGCAGGTGCATAGTTCCCTGAAGGTGGTGTCGCAGGTAGATTGGGTGGTCAAAAAGGTTTTTGGTACATTGGCCTTCATCAGTCCGAATATTGAATATAGAAGTTGGGAGGTCATTTTGCTGTTGTATAAGATGTTGATAAGGCCACATTTAGAGTATTGTGTTCAGTTCTGGACACCGTGTTACAGGAACGATGTTGTCAAGCTGAAAAGGGTACAGAGAAGATTTATGAGGATGTTGCCAGGACTAGAGGGTCTGAGTTAAGGACCTGTCCCACTGCGGCGACCTAATTGGCGAGTTTAGAAGAGATTGCCCTCGACTCATACTTGCAGCATGGTCGACACGAGGTCCTATAGGAGGTCTTTGTAACTCCTTCATGCTCGAGAGTAGTCCCCGCGTACTCGAGGCCTCAGCTACCTCGACTAAACTCATAGGTTTAGTCGAGGTAGGTCGTAGTTGGTCGTAATGCTATTCGTAGGTAGTCAAAGGCAATCGAAGGTAGTCGAAGGTAAAGCTCGTTGAGAAAAAAAAGGTAAGTAAACCGACTGGTAATGTTAAATGCCCGCTAAACTTTATTAAAAGTTGTCTGGCTTCTTAAAAGTGTCTCCACTCCTTCTCCCCCCCTTCCCCCCCCTTCTCTCCCTTTCTCTCCCCTTCTCTCCCCTTCTCTCCCCTTCTCTCCCATTCTCTCCCCTTCTCTCCCCTTCTCTCCCCTTCTCTCCCCTTCTCTCCCCTCCTCTCCCCTTCTCTCCCCCCCACCCCCCCTCTCCGCGCTCTCTAAAGGACTTACTGTAACTGTGCCAGCCGTCTTTTACCTTCCTGTTCATTGTGGGTGTGAATTTCAGACAGCTCTCCCCCGCTTTCCCTGGCCCCCACCTTTGTGATGTGTTTGTGTGTGTGCGATTGTGTGTGTGTGTGTGTTGACGGTCAATCCAGCTCGCGGTTTCATCGCTGACGGTTGATTCAGCTCGAGGTTTTTCAGGCGAGTGCCCTCAAGCTTGAAGGTCGAAGACAGTCACTGAAAAGTCGCGTTAGTGGGACAGACCCTTCATAGGCAGAGGTTGAGTAGGCTGGGACACCATTCCTTGGAGCGCAGGAGGATGAGGAGTGTTCTTATATAGTGTATAAGTTCATGAGAGGAATAGATCGGGTAGATATACAGAATCTCTTGCCCAGAGTAGGTGAATCGAGGACCAGAGGACATAGGTTTAAGGTGAAGGGGAAAAGATTTAATGGGAATCTGAGGAGTAACTTTTTCACACAAAGGGTGGTGGATGTATGGAACAAGCTGCCAGAGGAGGTAGTTGAGGCAGGGACTGTCCTAACTTTTAAGAAGCAGTTTGACAGGCACATGGATAGGACATGTTTGGAGGGATATGGACCAAATGCTGGCAGGTGGGACTAGTGTTGCTGGGACATGTTGGCCGGTGTGGGCAAGTTGGGTCGAAGGGCCTGTTTCCACAATGTATCACGCTATGACTATCACCTTGGTGGGATCATTTTCAACAGTTTGTCTGAGAGATTCAGCTATATTTTATTGTGCCCCTGTTTGTAAAGAATAAAATCCTAAAAAATAGATTTCACCTAGTTTTGCTGTGTCAAATGGGAGTTCCATTTTATCCTAATGCCAAATAGAGTGTCACCAAAAATTGCTGCATCAGAACATCCTCACATGATGAATTTATTTTGGTTTTCTCCCATTTAAACCATTAAAAACTAACTTGCGTATTTACAAATAATAGCCATTTACTGAACGAGCAACTGCAGAGCAGAGGGAGAGGGGAAGAGGCAGAGGGGGAGGGAGGGAAGGAGTAAAGGGTGAAAGAGAGGGATGGGTGAAAGAGGTTATGGGTAAGGGAGAGTGGGGAGGGTAGAGGGAAGAGCAAGAGGAAAGGAAAGGTGAGAGGGAGGGGGGTGATTTTATGTGCTCTCTGGCCAGTAGCGTTAAAGAGCTCTATTCATGGCAACTAGTGCTGATGTGAAGAGGAGGGGTGGTGGGTGGACGAAGAAAGCGGAGAGGGATGGGAAATCAGAGGAGATTTAATTGAGGGTAGCGGGTGAAAATTGGGACGAGAAGGATTAATTGTCAAGAATTGGGCAAACTTCTTCAGGGCAGTTAAGAATTTACATTACTGGCTGGCGAGCCTCACGGGAGGGAAAATGTTAGTTGAAATCAGTATGGTTTTATGCAGGGGAAATGTTGGAGCACTTGGAATATTGTGTTCTGTTCTGGTCACCCTGCAACAGAAAAGATGCCATTAAGCTGAAAAGAGTACATAGAAGAATTACAAGGAAGTCGCCAGGACTCAAGGGTCTGAGCTACAGGGAGAGGATGAGCAGGCTTGGACCTTATTCCTCGAGTACAGTGGTATGCGGGGTGATCTTATAGAGCTGTGTCAAACCATGAAGGGAATAGACAGGATGATTGCTCAGAGTCTTTTCCCCAGGTTGGGGAATAAGGAAAGGGAGGGCATAGGTTTAAGGTTATGGGGGAAAGTTTTAAGAGGAACCATAGCGGCAACCTTTTTCTCACAGAGGATGATGAGTATATGGAATGAGCTGCCAGAATAGGTATTTGAGGCAGATAACATAACAGTGTTTAAAAAACATTTGGAGAGACACTCGGCTAGGAAAGGATTAGAAGAGTATAGCCAAACACGGGCAAATCGGCCTAACTTAGATGGGGCATGTTAGTCAGTATGAAGGACCTTTTATATGATCTATGACTTTGATTTGTGATCCTATTGCCTCACAAGTTTTTTCAGATTACTAAAAAAACATGAAGGGCAGGGTGATAGACATGATTTAAGCTAGGCTTTTAGAAAAACAGCAGTAAGCAAGAATTTCAATAACTCCCATAGCTATCTAGACTACACTTCTTCCCACACTGCTTCCTGTAAAGACTATCCCCTACTCCCAATTCCTCCGTCTACGCCACATCTGCGCCCAGGATGAGGTTTTCCATCCCAGGGCATCGGAGATGTCTTCATTCTTTAGGAAACGGGGGTTCCCCTCTTCCATTGTAGATGAGGCTCTCACAAGGGTCTCCTCGATATCCCGCAGCTCCTCTCTTGCTCCCCCTCCCCCCATTCGTAACAAAGACAGAGTCCCCCTTGTCCTCACCTTCCACCCCATCAGCCGTCACATACAGCTTATAATCCTCCTTTCGCCACCTCCAACGGGATCCCACTACTGGCCACACCTTCCCATCTCCACCCCTTTCTGCAGAGACCGTTCCCTCCGCAACTCCCTGGTCAACTCGTCCCTTCGCACCCAAACCACCCCCTCCCCAGGTACATTCCTCTGCAGGAGATGCAACACCTGTCCCTTTACCTCCCCCCCTCGACTCCATCCAAGGACCCAGACAGTCTTTTCAGGTGAGGCAGAGGTTCACAGGCACCTCCTCCAACTTCATCTACTGTATCCGCTGTTCCAGGTGTCCTGTACATCGGCGAGACCAAGCGCAGGCTCGGCGATCGTTTTGCTGAACACATTCGCTCAGTCCACCTTAACCTACCTGATCTCCTGGTTGCTCAGCACTTTAACTTCCCCTCCCATTTCCAATATAACCTTTCTGTCCTGGGCCTTCTCCATTGTCAGAGTGAGGCCCAGTGCAAATTGGAGGAACAGCACCCCATGTTTCACTTGAGTACCTTATGCCCCAGCGGTATGAACATTAACTTCTCTAACTTCAAATAGCCCTTGCTTTCCCTCTCTATCCATCCCCTCCCCTTCCCAGCTCCCCCATCAGTCTTACTGTCTCTGACTACATTCTATCTCTGTCCCACTCACTCCCCTGACATCAGTCTGAAGAAATGTCTCGACCCGAAATGTCACCGATTCCTTCTCTCCAGTGATGCTGCCTGTCCCGCTGAGTTACTCCAGCATTTTGTGTCTACCTTCGATTTAACCAGCATCTGCAGTTCTTTCCTACACATTTCAATGTTCCAGTTCATATTAGGCATATATGATAAATAAACATTCTTGACTTATGACAAGGTTCCACATGCTAGGCCAAGTCAAGTTGAGTTTATTGTCATATGCATAAGTATGCTGAGGTACAGATGCAATTAAAAATGTTGGTTTGCAACAGCATCACCGAAGACTGAAAAAATAACAAGACATTATGCAAAAGTTCATTGATAGTGAAAGACATGGACCATTGTGTTTCATTGTTGAGATAGGATTGGGGTTATGAAGTTTGATTCAAGAACCTGATAGTTATTGGAAAGTAGTTTTCCCTGAACTTCGTGGTGTGAGACTTCAGGCTTCTGTACCTCCTGTACCCCCTGCCCAATGGAACCATTGGGCAGAAGAGGGCATGGACCAGATGGTGAAGATGTTGTCTTCCGTTGCAGTTGTTCTTGCCTTTTCACATTCTCAAAAAGGTATGGCTATGTTCAGATCTTCTGAATGTCTTCACAGAACTGGATCATCACTCATTTAATTTCTTGCTATTTTTAGTTTGCATCTTTGTACTGGAGTCTATCCAACTGGAAGTTATAAACATTTTGCTTTTAATTTTTTGGTTATTTCATACATTTATGAGAATTTTGTTACTTATTTCCCCAAGTACTCTTCTGAGTACTCTTGCGAGTATTTCGACACAATAATTGAATGCCAGTTTAAAGTTCTGTGTAAGTGAGAAGAGGTTCTAAACTGCCGGCTATTGTTTTCTTTAAAGCGAGCATTGACCACTCCAGCTAATTGCCTTACTGTGTCATTCACACTACTTGGTGTATTTTTTATCAGAAGTATTCTTTTTTTGAAAGTATCATTATTATGGTTATGTGAAAACAGCTACTGGAAGTTTTTAAAGTTGGAAATGTGGGTGAATTTGTAGCTGGAATGTTTGTATGTTGCAGCTTGTTTTGACTAGTTCAAATTTATATCAGAAGGTCATTAGGTTTTATTTCCTGCTCACTTCGAACTCAGGGGTCATAGAAACATAGAAAATAGGTACAGGAGTAGGCCATTCGGCCCTTTGAGCCATTCAATATGATCATGGCTGATCATCCAACTCAGTATCCTGTACCTGGCTTCTCTCCATACCCCCTGATCCCTTTAGCCACAAGGGCCACATCTAAATATAGC
This sequence comes from Malacoraja senta, assembly GCA_038087875.1. NCBI lineage: Eukaryota > Metazoa > Chordata > Chondrichthyes > Rajiformes > Rajidae > Malacoraja > Malacoraja senta. Next base: position 365,254,677 of record CM075977.1, read on the forward strand.
CAATGAACTGGCCTCAACTACTTTCTGTGGCAGAGAATTCGACAGATTCACCACTCTCTGTGTGAAAAAAGAAATTCTCATCTCGGTCCTAAAAGACTTCCCCCTTATCCTTGAACTGTGACCCCTGGTTCTGGACTTCCCCAACATCGGGAACAATCTACCTGCATCTAGCCTGTCCAACCCTTTAAGAATTTTTAAGTTTCTATAAGATCCCCCCTCAATCTTCTAAATTCTAGCGCGTACAAGCCGAGTCTATCCAGTCTTTCTTCATATGAAAGTCCTGCCATCCCAGGAATCAGTCTGGTGAACCTTCTCTATACTCCCGCTATGGCAAGAATGTCTTTCTTCAGATTAGGAAACCAAAACTGTACGCAATACTCCAGGTGTGGTCTCACCAAGACCCTGTATAACTGCAGTAGAACGTCCCTGCTCTTATACTCAAATCCTTTTGCTATGAATGCTAACATACCATTCGCTTTCTTCACTGCCTGCTGCACCTGCATGCCTATTTTCAATGACTGGTGTACCATGACACCCAGGTCTCGTTGCATCTCCCCTTTTCCTAATCGGCCACCATTCAGATAATCGTCTACTTTCCTGTTTTTACCACCAAAGTGGATAACCTCACATTTATCCACATTATACTGCATCTGCCATGCATTTGCCCACTCACCCAACCTATCCAAGTCACCTTGCAGCCTCCTAGCACCCTCCTCACAGCTAGCACTGCCCCACAGCTTCGTGTCATCTGCAAACTTGGAGAACCGTCTATTACGTACTCACTTTAAATTCACCAGGGTTCAGTGAAAATATTAATATTACTACGAGGAAATATTTTAAAAAGTGTGATAATATTGTGTGAAATTTAGACTAGTCCAACTGCACCAAATTCCTGTGAGTGCTGGATTGTTGGAGTTGCACTGTCCTTGTATGTTTGCCATGTTATTGGATAGAAGGAGGAAAGAAGATAAGACTTTATTGTCTTCCATCACAGTGAGAAATGTGGGGGAGCCGCTGTGGTGGATGTAGTTGTGTGTCTTGTTGTGTTTTTGTGGTATGACTGTATGGTAAATCAAATTTCACTGTACCTTAAATGGTACATGTGACAATAAAGGACCATTGAACCATTGAGAAACATACACAGAGATATAGAATAGTACAGCACTGGAACAGGCCTTTTGGTACACCATGTCCATGCTGAACATGATGTCAAATGCAGCCGAAACAAAGTTCTATAAAGCTGCAACATAATCTCCTGATTTTTACATTCATGGCCCCAATTGTTGAAAGCAAACATACCATATGACTTCTTTACCACTCTAATTGCTTGGGTTACCATTTTCAGGGAGTTCTGGACTTAGACACCAAGATCTTTTTGCACGTCAATGCCATTAAGAGTCTTGCCATTAACTGTATACTTCACACTTACATTTGACCTCATCAAGTGCACCTTGCCCTGAATAGACTCCATCTGCCAATCTGATCTATATCATAGAAACATAGAAAATAGGTGCAGGAGGAGGCCATTCGGCCCTTCGAGCCAGCACCGCCATTCATTGTGATCATGGCTGATCGTCCCCAATCAATAACCCGTGCCTGCCTTCTCCCCATATGCCTTGATTCCACTTGCCCCTAGAGCTCTATCTAACTCTCTCTCAAATCCATCCAGTGATTTGGCCTCCACTGCCCTCTGTGGCAGGGAATTCCACAAGTTCACAACTCACTGGGTGAAAACATTTTTTTCTCACCTCAGTCTTAAATGGCCTCCCTTTTATTCTAAGACTGTGGCCCCTAGTTCTGGACTCGCCCAACATTGGGAACATTTTTCCTGCATCTAGCTTGTCCAGTCCTTTTATAATTTTATATGTTTCTAAAAGATACCCCCGCATCCTTCTAAACTCCAGTGAATACAAGCCTAGTCTTTTCAATCTTTCGTCATATGACAGTCCCGCCATCCCAGGGATCAATCTCGTGAACCTACTCGTGAACCTACTGCCTCAATCACAAGGATGTCCTTCCTTAAATTAGGAGACCAAAACTGTACAGAATACTCCAGAAGTGGTCTTACCAGAGCCCTATACAACTGCAGAAGAACCTCCCCACTCCGATACTGAAATCATCTTGTTATGAAGGCCAACATTCCATTAGCTTTCTTCACTGCCTGCTGTATATGCACGCCAACATTCAGTGACACCCAGGTCTCCCTTACCTAACCTAACCGCATTGAGATAATAATCTGCCCCATTGTTTTTGAAAAGTGGATAACCTCACATTTATCTATATTATACTGCATCTGCCCACTCACTCAACCTGTCCAGGTCACCCTGCAACCTCCTAAATCCTCTTCACAGTTTACACTGCCATCCAGCTTTGTGTCATCCGCAAACTTGCTGGTGTTACTCCTAATTCCCTTTTCCAAATCATTAATATATATGGTAAACAGTTGCGGCCCCAACACCGAGCCTTGCAGCACTCCACTCGCCACTGCCTGCCATTCCGAAAAGAACCCGTTCACTCCTACTCTTTGCTTCTTGTCTGCCAACCAATTTTCTATCCATGTCAACACCCTACTCCCAATACCATTTTAGTCATCAGTCTCCCGTGCGGGACCTTATCAAAGGCTTTCTGAAAGTCTAGATACACTACATCCATGGGCTCCCCTTCATCCATTTAACTTGTCACATCCTCAAAAAATTCCAGAAGATTAGTCAAGCATGATTTTCCTTTCATAAATCCATGCTGACTTGGACTAATCCTTTTACTGCTATCCAAATGACCCATTATTACCTCTTTAATAATTGACTCCAGCATCTTTCCCATCACCGAAGTCAGGCTAACTGGTCTGTAATTCCCCGTTTTCTCTCTCGCTCCTTTCTTGAAAAGTGGGATAACATTAGCTATCCTCCAGTCCACAGGAACTAATCCTGAATCTATTGAACATTGGAAAATGATCACCAATGCGTCCACTATTTCTAGAGCCACCTCCCTGAAGACCCTGGGATTCAGACCATCAGGCCCAAGGGATTTATCATCCTTCAGTCCCATTAGCCTACCCAATACTATTTTTCGTCTAATTAAAATTTCTTTCAGTTCCTTTACCCCCTTAGATCCTCTGTCCTCCAGTACTTCTGGGAGATTGTTTGTGTATTCCTTAATGAAGACAGATCCGAAGTACCTGTTCAACTCTTCTGCCATTTCCTTGTTCCCCATAATAATTTCACCCGTGTCTGCCTTCAAGGGACCCACATTCGACTTTGCTATTCTTTTTCCCTTAACATATCTAAAGAAGCTTTTAGTGTCCTTCTTTACATTCCTGGCCAGCTTCTCCTCATACTTCATCTTTCAGCCCATATTGCCCGTTTTGTTTCCATCCGTTGTCCTATGAAATGTTCCCAATCCTCTGGCTTCCGGCTACTCTTTGCTGTGCTATACATCTTTTCTTTTAGTTTAATTCTATCCCTAACTTCTCTTGTCAGCCACTGTTGCCTCCTACTCCCCTTAGAATTTCTTCCTTTTTGGAATGAAATGATCCTGCGTCTTCCGGATTATGCCCAGAAATTCCCGCCATTGCTGTTCCACCGTCATTCCTGCTAGGATCCCTTTCCAGTCTACTTTAGCCAGCTCCTCTCTCATGCCTTCATAGTCCCCTTTGTTCAACTGCATCACTGACACTTCATATTTAACCTTCTCCTTCTCAAATTACAGATTAAAACTAATCATATTATGATTATCCTGCTATATATCTTTGACAGCCTTATTCACTGACCACCAACAATTTTTTGTGTTATCTGCAAACTTACTAACTAACCCAATTACATTTTCATCCAAATCATTTACATGTATCACATGCAACAGCACTGATCCCTGTGGAACACCATTGGTCACAGACCTTCAACCGGAATAATTCTGCCTTCTATGGGTAAGCCAGTTTTGAGTCCAAATTACGAAGTCACTGTGGATCCCATACATCTTAATTTTCTGGATCAATCTACCATGAGGAACTTTATCAAATGCCTTACTAAAATCCATGTAGATAGCATCCACTCCCCTACCTTCAATCACCTTTGTCGCCTTCTCAAATACTCAATCATGTTTGTAACACATGACCTGTCATGGACAAAGCCACATAAACTGTCTCTAATTAGCCCATTATCTAAATTCTCTTCCAAATTATCTAGAAATCCATATAACATTCATTCAACTAGTATTAGTATACACCTGATTTGCTGAGTGTTTATACACACAAATTCCTATTCCATTTTATTATTTTCTCTTCATTGTAACCAAATTTAAATAATTCTCCTGACTTTATCCATTCCTCTTCAGCAAACCAAAGTTATAGCCCTGTCCCACGGTACAAATTCATTCCAAGAACTCTCCCGAGTTTAAAAAAAAGTCAAATTCATGGTAAGCACGGAGAATGAACGTAGCAGGTACGTCGGAGCTCGGGGACGTCTCTTAGCGGCTCGTAACGCTAACGGCAGGTACTCGGGAAGACTCACTAACGGTAGGTAAGCACGGGAAGACTCGTGAAGATTTTTCAACATGTTTAAAAATGTCCACGAGAGCCCCGAGTACCGACGAGTGGCCATTACCTTAAAACTCCGAGTTCGAATCAGGGCAAACTCGGGAGAGCTCTTGGAATGAACTCGAACCGTGGGACAGAGCTTTTACTATTGTTGTAGTGGCTGATTTTAAGAAGAAATTCTTCAAGCCTGCCAATGATATAAATGGTTCACACACTTCACTTTTGAATAGGAATTACGTATTTAGTTAGCTTCACTTATGACCTGTAGCATTTGTGTCCTTTCCACGCTGGGTTTCTTTATCAGTGAAAGTCAGTCTTTTTTTGTTAACGGCATGCTGACTGCCAGTGATAGACATGGTCATTATTGATCCACACCTCAACTCATCTATACATAACTAAAACTCTGATCTTGTTATTTTCCGGTTTGGCGGTCTTTCTATTTGCGCAAAAACAGTTCGCGATAGCGCTACAATTTTACGCCAGCTCACTCACCGTTCTCTTGTGCTGCGATTGCCCCAAGTTTTGTTCCGATCGGTTGAATGTCGTAAAGGTTAGTGAGGTTTAAAAATCTTAAGCCCCGCACACACACACACTCCCACACACACCCCCTGCCCACACACCCCTGCCCACACACCCCTGCCCACACCCCCCCCGCCCCCACAAACCCCCCACCCCCACACACCCCCTGCCCCCACAACCCCCCCAGCCCCCACAACCTCCCCGCCCCCGCAACTCCCCCCTTCCCCACAACCCCCACCCCCCCCCACACACCCACCCCCGCACACGCACACCCACCTCCCACAGATGCACCCACCCCCCACACACACACACACACTCCCCACACACACCCCGCCGCCCACACACACATCCGCCCACACTTCCACCTGCCCCCACAACCTCCCCTCCCCACAACCCCCCCATAAAGCCCACAACCCCCCACAACAATCCCTCCCCACAACCCCGCCCCCTCAGAACAACCCTCCCCACAACATAGTAACATAGAAAATAGGTGCAGGAGTAGGCCATTCGTCCCTTCGAGCCTGCACCGCCATTCAATATGATCATGGCTGATCATCCAACTCAGTATCCTGTACCTGCCTTCTCTCCATACACCCTGATCCCTTTAGCCACAAGGGCCACATCTAACTCCCTCTTAAATATAGCCAATGAACTGGCCTCAACTACCTTCTGTGGCAGAGAATTCCACAGATTCACCACTCTCTGTGTGAAAAATGTTTTTCTCATCTCGGTCCTAAAAGATTTCCCCTTTATCCTTAAACTGTGACCCCTTGTCCTGGACTTCCCCAACATCGGGAACAATCTTCCTGCATCTAGCCTGTCCAACCCTTTAAGAATTTTGTAAGTTTCCATAAGATCCCCCCTCAATCTACTAAATTCTAGCGAGTAAAAGCCGAGTCTATCCAGTCTTTCTTCATATGAAAGTCCTGACATCCCAGGAATCAGTCTGGTGAACCTTCTCTGTACTCCCTCTATGGCAAGAATGTATTTCCTCAGATTTGGAGACCAAAACTGTGCGCAATACTCCAGGTGTGGTCTCACCAAGACCCTGTACAACTGCAGTAAAACCTCCCTGCTCCTATACTCAAATCCTTTTGCTATGAATACTAACATACCATTCGCTTTCTTCATTGCCTGCTGCACCCAGGTCTCGCTGCATCTCCGCTTTCCCTAATCGGCCACCATTCAGATAATAGTCTACTTTCCTGTTTTTGCCACCAAAGTGGATAACCTCACATTTATCCACATTATACCGCATCTGCCATGCATTTGCCCACTCACCCAGCCTATCCGTCACCTTGCAGCCTCCTACCATCCTCCTCACAGCTAACACTGCCCCCCAGCTTCGTGTCATCCGCAAACTTGGAGATGTTGCATTCAATTCCCTCGTCCAAATCATTAATATATATTGTAAATAGCTGGAGTCCCAGCACTGAGCCTTGCGGTACCCCACTAGTCACTGCCTGCCATTCTGAAAAGAACCCGTTTACTCCTACTCTTTGCTTCCTGTTTGCCAGCCAGTTCTCTAACCACATCAATACTGAACCTCCAATACTGTGTGCTTTAAGTTTGTATACTAATCTCTTATGTGGGACCTTGTCGAAAGCCTTCTGAAAGTCCAGATATAACACACCCACTGGTTCTCCCTTATCCACTCTACTAGTTACATCCTCGAAAAATTCTACAAGATTCGTCTGACATGATTTACCTTTCGTAAATCCATGCTGACTTTGTCCAATGATTTCACCACTTTCCAAATGTGCTGCATTCCCATCTTTAATAACTGACTAGCAGATTCCCCACTACCGATGTTAGACTAACTGGTCTGTAATTACCTGTTTTCTCTCTCCCTCCCATTTTAAAAAGTGGGGTTACATTAGCTACCCTCCAATCCTCAGGAACTACTCCAGAATCTAAGGAGTTTTGAAAAATTATCACTAATGCATCCACTATTTCTGGGGCTACTTCCTTAAGTACTCTGGGATGCAGCCCAACTGGCCCTGGGGATTTATCGACCTATAAATCCATTCAATTTACCTAACACCACTTCCCGGCTAACCTGGATTTCACTCAGTTCATCCATCTCATTTGACCCGCGGTCCCCTGCTATTTCCGGCAGATTATTTATGTCTACCTCAGTGAAGACAGAACCAAAGTAGTTATTCAATTGGTCTGCCATGTCCTTGTTCCCCATGATCAATTCACCTGTTTCTGACTGCAAGGGACCTACATTTGTTTTAACTAATCTTTTTCTCTTCACATATCTATAAAAACTTTTGCAGTCAGTTTTTATGTTCCCTGCCAGTTTTCTTTCATAATCTATTTTCCCTTTCCTAATTAAGCCCTTTAACCTCCTCTGCTTGACTCTGAATTTCTCCCAGTCCTCTGGTAGGCTGCTTTTTCTGGCTAATTTGTACACTTCATCTTTTGTTTTGTTTTGATACTATCCCTGATTTCCCTTGTTATCTACGGATTCACTACCCCAAACTACTACAACAATCCCACCCCGACAACAACCCCCCCACGCCCGCAAGCCTCGCCCCCCAGTGGAAGGCAACAACTAACTTGAACAATACAGATAAAAAAAATCCCATGTAAAAAGTCAGTGTTCCTTTAAAAGTGGAGTACATTAATATACAGCGACAGACACAATTCCATTTAAAATGAACACTTGGCTTTTTTCTAGCATAATAAATTAGTTTATCCAAGAAGCCAATATGTTTAAACTGCAATAATCACGATTAGTGTATCTTATCTTCTAGGAATCCAATGTTCACCTATGATCTTAATTCACCAGTTGGAGATGTTGCTTGGTCACCTTACTCTTCAACTGTGTTTGCAGCAGTAACAACATCTGGAAAGGTAATATATTTTATTTTACTGCGTAAGATATTTCCCAGAACTGTGCTAACTTTTAAAATTATTTGATTTATTCATTAAGGATGGTATTTGAGATAGTCATTATTAGGAGTTGATAAATGAAGGGTGATGGAAAATCATGGTCAAATTCTACAAATCCTTGAACTGTTGGACAATTTAACCAGCAACCTCCTGCATTTCAGGAATAAGACATTGACTGGAGAAAAATATGGAGAGTTTTGGAACACGGATTGTAGTCTTATTAGCCCTTATTTCTCTTATCGCCTTTAACACTATTGACCCTCTTGATTTTAATTTCAGCCAGTACCTACTGTAAACAGACCTCATTTAGTGCAGTTTCAAAATTGGTTGCATTAGGCTGCTGGTAATTTTTGAAAGTCTCAGGCTTTATTGGAATATTGGCATTTAGGCAGCTGGTTTTTGGCTGTGCTACATATTCTACAAATATGCTTGGAAATATAAGGATATTGCTGGCACTGCCAATAAGGCTGCCACACTGGGACAGCATCACCAGTAGCAAGGAGTAAAAGAGACGGCAGATACTGGAATCCTGAAGTAGGGTTTTGACCCGAAACATTGCCCGTCCCTCCTCAGGTGCTGCCTGGCCTTCTGAGTCCTGCCAGCACTTTGTTTTTTGATCAACAGTAGCAAGCCTGACAAAGTTTCAGAAAAGGGGAATGAGTGCCGTCTCTGTACTCCTCGTCTCTGAACTTCTCGGATGTGGCTCATTTGTTGCTGGAGCTTCAGAAAGCTACTGATCACCATTTCGGTCTACCTGAGAATGATCTCAACTCTAGCCCGTGGAGGCTGATCTGCAGTTTGTAGTATTTTAATCTCCACCAACCCAAATCACTGGATGTTTGTGTAAGAAGGAACTGCAGATGCTGGTTTAAACTGAAGATAGACTCAAAAAGCTGGAGTAACTCAGCGGGACAAGCAACAACTCTGGAGAGAAGGAATGGGTGACATTTTGGGTCGAGACCATTCTTTTGTCTGAAGAAGTGTCTCGACCCGAAATGTCACCCATTCATTCTCTCCAGAGATGCTATCTGTCCCGCTGAGTTACTCCAGCTTTTTGTGTCTATCTACACTGGATATTTGGTCCAGCTTCTGGATTACTAGTTCATTATTTTAAACACAGCACCCTTACCATAACCCATGCTACCGGAATAAGGATGTGCATTGGAAACCATTTTAAATTAAGCTTAGTGCCAGATGCACGCAAAAAATGTGAATATGGAGTTACATTTTACAGTCAATGAATCCTTTGTCTGCTTTTTTCTTAGTCTTGATTATTCTTACAAACATTTCTTTTCAAACTATAAAAATGACTGGAAGGAATAATTGGAACAAATATGGAGCATTAAAGCAAGCTGGGGATTTCTCTGTATCTTAGAACGTTTTTTTCACAAAGTATTTAATGGGTTTTTTCTTGGCTGATCATGCATTCAGTATATCTAAAATGAGATTATATAGTAATTTAATATAATGTACAGGAGTAAATTTGTCCTTCATTTTTTTCCTCTCCTCCAAAAGAATTTGATTAAACTGTAGAAAGTGTCCCTCAGTCCTATGTATGCTGGATCATTTATTTTGTGATTGAGTATTAAGCTGATCTCATATAATCTCCCTCTTATAAATTGTTATTCGTCTTGCACTTGTTGATTTAATGAAGCAAATTTTGATTTTCCCTTGGCTCAATTGTATTTCATAAATTGTTGACCCATAGAGATACGAGATTAGTATACAAACTTAAAGCACACGGTATTGGGGGTTCAGTATTGATGTGGATAGAGAACTGGCTGGCAAACAGGAAGCAAAGAGTAGGAGTAAACGGGTCCTTTTCACAATGGCAGGCAGTGACTAGTGGGGTACCGCAAGGCTCAGTGCTGGGATCCCAGCTATTTACAATTTATATTAATGAACTGGATGAGGGAATTGAAGGCAACATCTCCAAGTTTGCGGATGACTAAGCTGGGGGGCAGTGTTAGATGTGAGGAGGATGCTAGGAGACTGCAAGGTGACTTGGATAGGCTGGGTGAGTGGGCAAATGTTTGGCAGATGCAGTATAATGTGGATAAATGTGAGGTTATCCACTTTGGTGGCAAAAACAGGAAAGCAGACTATTATCTAGATGGTGGCCGATTAGGAAAGTGGGAGATGCAGCGAGACCTGGGTGTCATGGTACACCAGTCATTGAAAGTAGGCATGCAGGTGCAGCAGGCAGTGAAGAAAGCGAATGGTATGTTAGCTTTCATAGCAAAAGGATTTGAGTATAGGAGCAGGGAGGTTCTACTGCAGTTGTACAGGGTCTTGGTGAGACCACATCTGGAGTATTGCGTACAGTTTTGGTCTCCAAATCTGAGGAAGGACATTATAGCCATAGAGGGAGTGCAGAGAAGGTTCACCAGACTGATTCCTGGGATGTCAGGACTTTCATATGAAGAAAGACTGGATAGACTTGGCTTATACTCGCTAGAATTTAGGAGATTGAGAGGGGATCTTATAGAAACGTACAAAATTCTTATGGGGTTGGACAGGCTAGATGCAGGAAGATTGTTCCCGATGTTGGGGAAGTCCAGGACAAGGGGTCACAGCTTAAGGATAAGGGGGAAATCCTTTAAGACTGAGATGAGAAAAAACTTTTTCACACAGAGAGTGGTGAATCTCTGGAACTCTCTGCCACAGAGGGTAGTTGAGGCCAGTTCATTGGCTATATTTAAGAGGGAGTTAGATGTGGCCCTTTTGGCTAAAGGGATCAGGGGGTATGGAGAGAAGGCAGGTACGGGATACTGAGTTGGATGATCAGCCATGATCATATTGAATGGCGGTGCAGGCTCGAAGGGCCGAATGGCCTACTCCTGCACCTATTTTCTATGTATCTATGTATCTATAAGCGCATACAAATTAGTAATAAGAGCCCATCCAGCCCTTCTGATTTGCTCAACAATTCATTAACATCATGACTGGGTCTATCTCAGCTGTGGTTACCAGCTCTATTCCCATATCCCCCTGATACCTTTTATATCTAGAAATGTATTGACAGCTGTTCTTTGGGACAGGTTTTATTGATTAGGCGAGGGAAGCTACAGAATAGTCCTTAGTAAGATGGAGGTGGGGGGGGGATGATGGAGAGAGAGATGAGAGAGTACAGGGGAGGTGGGAGGGAGACAGCTGAGAGATGCCAGAACAAGAGATTGTAGGACGTAGTCTGAGCATGGAGAAGATATGCGGGTAGGGAAAAGAGAGAAGTGGCTCTTGGCAGAGAGACGTCAGCCACTGCGTAAATTTGCTTTAAGTGTTTTAATAAAATATTTTATTTCTTCATGACGTCACATCACAAAATATATCAAATGTGTCAAAACTGTAGATAATGGGTTTGATTCATAGCCCGCAGCCTTATTTTGTTATCAATTGTTTGGCTTTGAAGATCCAAACAGAAGATGTTGGAAGCACTCAGTTGATCATAGAGCATGTGAGGAAAGATAAATAGTTGTATTATGTATGGGAGGACCCTTCAAATATTTCTTAATGGTGTCCTTACAAGAGGCAGAGTGAAAAGATATGCAACCAAAATAGTTGTAGGATGCCTGTGGGCTTATAATGAATATTTATGGTGAATCTATCCTCTGAAATGTTGATTTAAACGTTCAGAAAGTGAAGGAACAAGTATGAGGGACCATGTGAAGGAGTGATACGATGGGGGCAAAATAGGAAGAAATATGCATGGCTCGATTGTAATCATGTATTGTCTTTCCGTTGACTGGTTAGCATGCAACAAATGGTTTTCACTTTAGCTCGGTACATGTGACCATAATTTAAACTCAAACTCAACATCAAATATGTTTGCTGTGGCAAATGCAAATGGTTGTTGGAACCAGAGCCAGGGAGTTGAGAAGGAGTGAGGGAACCAGGCCCCAGTGAATTAGAGGGGTGCACAAGATGTCCTAGGCTCTCCCACGAGTGGAAACATCCTCTCTGTAAATACCTTAGTCTCACACAGGTTGAAGCACAAGCATCTTTATTGTTCAGTTCATCATCATCTAGGCAGTACATCATACGTTCACTCTACTGCAGCTACTGAAGACAGAAGGCGAGTTCTTACACTATAAATGCATTAGGCGGAGTTATAATTACCAAGCATTCTTATTGGATAACATGCAATAGCCAATCTACATCTCTTCTTGTATGAATGAAAAAGCAACTAAGGCATTTTAAACCGAGAGAATAATAATGGGGTTAAACAAAATCGCCATATATAATGGATGGCTTGCTAACTCACCCGGTCATATGGTGGGGGCTGCCTCATCCCTTTTCCTCCGAAAAGATGGGGGCTGGGGTTGGTAACGCCGCAGGACACCCAATGGACCCATAGGGGGAGATTACCGCGGGAGAACAGGGGTTGGACCGGCGCGGGAAGTCCAG
>CM075977.1:365267228-365321915 GCA_038087875.1 Malacoraja senta
GACTAAAGTACTATCATCGTGAACCAAAGTGGATCTTGCACTTAATACAATTGGCTTTGTTGAAAAATTATTTTCACTGCCTCGCATCACATGAATTATAATTCATAATATATTATAAAACATTTTATTATGGATCAGAAAATTTTAATTTGCAAAGCTAATAGGGAGATTTTTTTATTTCTACTTTCCTTAATAAGGGTTATTTTTTTTATTTCTACTTTCCTTAATAAGGGTTATTAAGGAACGTATTTCTGATGCACTGCAGTTACTCATCTAGGCTGCTTTGAAAGTACTTCCTAAACTTGGTATCTCAATCACCAGGAAGTACAAAGGCAGCAGGTGCATGGGTACACCACAACCTGTATTTTTACCTCCAACTTGCACATCATCCTGACTTGGTAATATATTGTCATTCATGTGTCAGGCATTGACTCTCAGGGTGAAAAATGTTTTTTTTGTAAGTTGTGGCTTTAACTCTGACAATCATATGAGATCCTGGTGGGTCTAGTGTAGATCCTACACTAAAATTCCACCTTTGGCAGGTGGGACTAGTGTAGCTGGGACATGTTGGGCCGAAGGGCTGTTTCCATACTGTATCACTCTATGACTCATTGACACAGTCACATGGTCTGCTGTGTGCAGTGGTGAGATAGTGCAGCATTGCATTCACCAGAGACTGACAAATTGTCATCAAATGGCATACATTACTGTCACTTCAAGGTTTGTAGCCAACAAATGGATATTCCAGCCCTTTATGTTAGTGTCTTATCTGACTGCCTCACCTATCCTTGAATCGTCAGCAAACTCAAATACATTGCACATGGTCCATTTATCCATCATACATATATATTGAAAATAGGTGGGGTCACAGCTCTGATCTCAGTGGCACTCTATTCATTCCAGCTTTCCAATCTGACCTGCTCATCCATACTCTCGATTCTACTAATCAGAATATATGAGCACTATATATTGCTTTGAACCCTTATTTTTTGTAGAAACATGAAACCTTAGAAGATAGAGCATTACAGCACAGTAACAGACCCTTTAGCCCACAGTGCCTGAACCGACCGTAATGCCAATGTAAACTGCACATCTGCTTGAATGTGGTTTGAAATACCTTTCAATGAACACCTTTCAAAAATGTAAACATGCTATTTCCATTCGCCTCTATGTCAATGGCAAATGACAATATATTACCAAATCAGGACGATATGCAAGTTGGTGGGCTGGTGGTGGTGTTCCCAGGCACCTGCTGCCCTTGTACCACCTGATTGAGATACCAAGTTTAGGAAGTGCTTTCAAAGCAGCCTAGCTGAGTGACTGCAATGCATTTTGTCAACAGTGAATATTATAAATGCAGTGCACCCATGATTGAGGGACAAGTGTTCAGAGGGGTGGATAGACTTGCCAATCAAACACGTGGCATTAGCATGGATATTGCTGAGCTTCTTGAATGATGTTGTCAACCAATAATGTGGAAATCATGACTGTGGCATCTTCATTTAGATGATGTAAATATTTTAGAGTATCAGAATGTGAAATGCCTCTGAACTGCTTTTTTACTTCATTTTCAGGATCTGAGCATCACTGTCAAGACAGGCTATTATTGTCAATCCCTAAATGCTCTTAACCTTCGTAGCATAATATGTGTAGATCGCATTGATAGGTCTGGAATGTTACTGGGCAAGGATGACGTGTCTTCTCCTGAAGAGCATCCATTATCCCGTTGTTTTATTTTATAGCAATCTAGTAGTCTGTCTTTTTACAAATTCTAAAACTAAAATTAAATTCCACCACTGCCATGGTGAGATGTGATCTTAGATCTCTGGATCAATGATCTGGATCCTTGGTCACTGGTCCAGTAACAATCACTTCATGATCGTCCACATGTAATATTTAAATATATACTTTCTATGTTGTTTATGAGCTTCATATAAACAAGGAATATCATTGCACTCTAGTGCATATGACAATAAACTATTTGAATCTTGAAGATAAATTTAAAATAAAGGCTACCATATGCAGTTTTTAGATATTGTAAAAATATCACCAAAATTGTGCATTATTGGAGTCACAAAAAGCTATAGTTCTGAATTATCCTCTAGTGTATTTATGTTTAATTCTTCTCACTCACCACCACAAGGATTGCCACTGGAAAGCTACTACATGTGGTGAAACGGTGCATACAGTTTACAACATTTCCACACTAAATATCTTTAGATATTTTACCAATCATACAGTTTTGATCATACAAACTTATAAATTATGATACAAGTCCATTCATGTTATCTCCCATTACTTTGCTGCAGCTCCACTCAGTCTATCTTTGTTCTGTTTACTCACCTTACAAATATTTCCCAACATTCAAATACCCTTTGAACACTTACAGATGCTTGTCGAATTTGAGTAATTGACAGAAGGATCAAAAAATCATTGCCTGTTTGACACATACACAGCCAAAAAAAAATTGCCAAGTGATAATTTGAAATATGTATGAAGTTTTTCTTTCCTCATGCATCTAAGTTTGGAATCATATTTGTACCATTTGGGAGCAATTTGGGCAAGGATAGCACAGCTGCCATTTGATCTTGGGAAAGAAGTCCGATATTCCCTAATCTTTCCTTAAGTTCAGCCACAGGACACATTAAAGGCATCCAAGCATGTAAAGGTTTTGACAGTTCAGTTTATTGTATTACCTCATCTTCTCTTTACACTTTATACACAATTCTTTAGCCAAAATGAAAAGTTCACTTGACAACTTTGAACATTTTTTTCTAACCAGGTTTTCGTTTATGATTTAAATATTAATAAATACGAACCTATCTGCGAGCAAGCTGTTGTGAACAAGAAGAGAAACAAGCTCACACATATTGCCTTCAATCCAACCTACCCCATTATAATGGTAGGCGATGAACGTGGCGGTGTGATTATTTTGAAATTGTCTCCAAACCTTCGAAAACAACCAAAGGTAAGATTGCAATTTTAATTTCCAATGTAGTTTGCCAATTAAGTTCCACAATTTTTACTCCTAAGTTTTTTTTAACACCCTTAACACTAAAATACTTTGAATTAAAAACAAAATACACATGATTTTTTTTAAATAGTCTCATGTCACCGTTTTGTTGAATGAGGAGTGTGCAGGTGATAATATGCCAAGCTTTGTTCATAAGTGCTAGGAGCAAAATTAGGCTATTTGGCCCATCAAATCTACTCTGCCATTCAATCATGGCCGATCTATCTATCCCTTTCAACCCCGTTCTCCTGCCTTCTCCCCATAACCCCTGACTTCCCTTACCAATCAAGATTTTGCAATCTGCGCATTAAAAATATCCATTAACGGTCTCCATAGCTGTCTGTGGCAATGATTTCTACATATTCACCACCCTCTGACTAAATAAATTCATCCTTTCTCCTTTCTAAAGCTACGTCCTTTTATTCTGCTGAGGCTATGGACTCTGGTCCTAGAAGTACAAGCCCAGTGCTTTTAAACACTCATCATATCTTAATCCAATTATTCCTGGGATAATTCTCGTAAATGTCCTCTGGACCTTCTCCAACACTAGCACATCCTTCCTCAGATATAGGGCCCCAAACTGCTCACAATACTCCAAGTGCAGTCTGACCTGTGCCTTGTAAAGCCTCAGCATTGCAACCCTGTTATTGTATTCCAGCCCTCTCGAAGTTAATTGCAGTCATCTTCCTTTACTATCGATTTGACTTGTAAATTCACTTTTTGGGAATCCTGCATCAGCACTCCCAAGTCCCTTTGCACCTCCGATTTCTGAATATTCTCCCCATTTAGAAAATAGTCTACTCTAGAAAATTGTTATTTGTGAAGCCGCTATGCATTGGAGGTGAGACTAATTATGTAACGATCAGTAATCTCCATACAGAATGACACAAATGAAGAGGAGTCTTCATCAGATGAGAAAAAGGTATGAAAGGTGGACCCAGATGGCACTTATTATTAAGCCTTTTTCCAAACACATGGCTACACTAATCTTCTGTGGCTACAATGTTCCCAATGACATTGAGGCATCATCACCATTGATAAGGATGTATTGCTGAGGCTTTATAAGGCACTAGTCAGATCGCATTTGGAGTATTGGAGTTTTGGGCCACATATCTGAGAAAACACCTATATGATCTTTCCTTATAGATAAACTGCCCAACCTGGCAACACAAATATATAGTGTGCTAAAGAATAAGAGTCAGGAAATCATGTTGCAATTTGGTAAGACGTTGGTTAGGCTGCATTTGTAGTATTGTGTGTGGTTCAGCTTGCCACAATACTGGAAGGATGTAAAGACTTTGGACAGGATGCAGAAGAGGTTCACCAGAATGCTTCCAAGATTAGATGGTATTAGCTACAAGGAGAGTTTGGACAAACTTGGATTGTTTTTTTCTAGAAGAAGAAAACAAGTTGGGGGAGTTAGAAGTAGATAAAATTATGAGTCTACAGTCAGAACTTTTTTCCCCCCCAGAGTTGAATGACTAGAGGGGATAACTTTGAGGTTTTAATTTGTGTTTATTGTATGTTTTGTTATTATTGGTTCTGTGTATGACTGCAGGCATCACAATTTCGTTCAGACCGAAAGGTCTGAATGACAATAAAGGAAATTTTGAATCTTGAACCTTGAGGTGAGAGAGGCGAAATTTAAAGGAGATTTGCAGGGCAAGTTTTTAACACGGGGTGGGTACCTGAAACATGCTGCCAGGGGTGATAGTGGAGACAAATAAGATAGTGCCATTTAAGAGGCATTTAGGTTGGCACATAGATTAGCAGCACATGGAGGAATATGGACTATGTGGAGGCAGAGATTAGTTTAATTTTGCATCATGTTCAGCATGAATATTGTGGGCCAAAGGGCCTTATTCCCTTCGATTCAAAGTGGTAAGTGCCTGTCCCACGAGCATGCGACTACATGCGGCAAGCGCAACCAAACTGGAAGCAGGGGCCGTGCGGGGGCCGTGCGGAGGCTGTGCGGAGGCCGAGTGATCCCCGTACAGAGCCTGTCCCACGAGCATGCAGCTGCATGCGGCAAGCGCCACCACACCAGAAGCGGGGGGCCGCGCGGAGGTCGCGTCAAGATGGTGCATACGGCGTTGAGGCGGTGCGCACGGCCTCGATGCGGCTGCGTACAGCGTCAAGGCAGTGCACACGGCCACGAGGAGGCTGCGCACGGCGTCGAGGCGGTGCGCAAGGCCGTCGATGCGGCGCGCACGGCCGTTGCCGCGCGGAATTTTTGAACACTGTCAGTTTTTCAGTGCCCCGCGCGATGTCGGGACCAGCTCCGCACAACTCCATACGGCTCCGCCGATCGAAGTGGGACCGGCACCGCGACCTCCGCGAGACCCCCGCACGGCTCCCGCTTCCGGTTAGGTCGCTCTTGCCGCATGCAGTCGCATGCTCGTGGGACAGGCCCTTTACTCTTGTAAATCTTTTCTCATAGAAACATAGAAAATAGGTGTAGGAGTAGGCCATTCGGCCCTTCAAGCCAACATCGACATTCAATATGATCATGACTGATCATCCAAAATCATTACCCTATTCCTGCTTTCTCCCATTCTTTCATCTGATCTGCTTGTAAGACATTAGCTTCCTTCCTTAAATAGGAAACCACAATACTGTATATCAAACTACAAATGTCATCTCCTGAATGCTTTGTAAAAGAAGTATATTTTTAGTTCTATTTTTATTCTATTCTCCATGAATAAGCATTAACATTCTGTTAGGTTTCTTAATGAGTCACTGCACTTGCACACAAATCCTTTGAAAGTTTTGCACTAGCACACCAGGCCCTTCTGCACCTTAGAACTCTATGTAATTGGACACAGACATGGTAGCCTGGGACCTAAAATGGAAATTCACAACTCTCAGTGTGAAAAAGTTTTGCCTCATCAGTTCTAAATGGCCTACCCCTTATTCTTAAACTGTGGCCCCTGGTTCCGGACTCCACAAACATCGGGAACATATTTCCTGTATCTAGCGTGTTCAATCCCTTAATAATATTATATGTTTCTGTAAGATTCCCTCATCCTTCTAAATTCCAGTGGATACAAGCCCAGTCGCTCCATTCTTTCATCATATGACAGTCCCGCCATCCCGGGAATTAACCTTGTGAACCTACGTTCATCAATAGCAAGAACGTCCTTCCTCAAATTAGGAAACCTAAACTGCACACAATACTCCGGGTGTGGTCTCACCAGGGCCCTGTACAATTACAGAAGGACCTCTTTGCTCCTATACTCAACTCTTCTTGTTATGAAGGCCAACATACCATTAGCTTTCTTCACTGCCTGTTGTACCTGCATGCTTACTTTCAGTGACTGATGACTAGGACACCCAGGTCTCGTTGTACTTCCCATTTTCCTAACCTGTTACCATTCAGATAATAAGCTGCCTTCCCACCTCATATTTTTCCACATTATAGTGCATCTGCCATGCATCTGCCCACTCACCCAACCTGTCCAAGTCACCCTGCATCCTCAAAGCATTCTCATCACAGTTCACACTGCCACCCAGCTTTGTGTCATGTGCAAATTGCTAATTTTACTTTTAATTTCTTCATCTAAATCATTAATGTATATTGTAAATAGTTGTGGTCCCAGCAACGAGCCTTGCGGCACCCCACTGGTCACTGCCTGCCATTCTGACCTACTCTTTGTTTCCTGTCTCCCAACCAATTTTCTATCCATGTTAATACCCCCAATACCATGTGCTCTAATTTTGCCCACGAATCTCTCGTGTGGGACCTTATCAAAGGGTTTCTGAAAGTCCAGGTACACTAGATCCACTGGATCTCCCTTGTCCATTTTACTTGTTACATCCTCAAAAAATTCCAGAAGATTTGTCAAGCATGATTTCCCCTTCGTAAATCCATGCTGACTTGGACCGATCCTGTTACTGCTATCCAAACGTGCCGCTATTACATCTTTTATAATCGACTCCAGCATATTTTCCACCACCGATGTCAGGCTAACTGGTCTATAATTCCCTGCTTTCTCTCTCCCTCCCTTCTTGAAAAGCGGGATAACATTAGCTACCCTCCAATCCACAGGAACTGATCCAGAATCTATAGAACATTGGAAAATGATCACCGATGCGTCCACAATTTCTAGAGCCACCTCCTTGAGTACACTGGTATGCAGACCATCTGGCCCTGGGGATTTATCAGCCTTCAGTCCCATCAGTCTACCCAATAGCCCTCCCCTTCGGAATCCATTGTTAATCTCCAATTTCTCTGCAGCACTATCAGTGGCCTTATTTCCTACTAACCTTCTCCATTCTTCACCCATGTGCTGTGTCACGAACAGGGTATGTTATGATAGTTTGAAATAGTTACATTTGCATATTATTTTTGTTTTATTTCACTAGTTTTCATTTTCATAATTTAAAAAAATATTTCAAGTTACTTTATTTACCAACTTTTTGTATTCCATTAGAACAAATATAAATTGAACTTGCATTACTCAACCAGTATTTATTTGCATTACTCAACCGATGTTTATTGTGTCAAGTGTTCACATTTTTGTCTCTGTTTTACCTTATTTTCCATTTGCCTCCATTATTTAATAAAACTAGGTTATTATTCTGAAACTACTTTAGGTTTCCAAACCTGTTGCCCCCATCTAAGAAGAATGTGATTTGTCTAAAGTTATTTATATTTCAGATGATTTGATTTTATACACACGGTGCTTCAATATTGCAGCTTTACTGCTTAATTATGGCTGGATTGGTGCAAATATATTTCTGTTTCCAAATGAATATTTAAAATTTCCAAAAATATATGCCAACTAATTGGTGTGACTACATACAAGTTAACTTTTCAACAAGTACAGCAGTACTGAGACTATTCACTGTCTATTCATTTGATGTTCCTCATCAGCTTTAACTGATGAACCATTAATCAGTATTACATTGGGTAGGATAAAGTAACTGAGGATAAGGAGAACAGCGCTCAGTTATACTTTACCGTGCCAAATTATAAAAGTAGAACATCAATAATTGTACTATTTAAAGGAAAAAACACTGCTTTTCATTTTATATATTTAACTGGACTAATGTCCAGAAACTAGGGCCATTGATCGAGAGGCATGTTACTGAAAGGCACCAAGACATCTGTATAATTTCAATGCATGTGATTAAATTAAAAAAGTCTGGAATAAAATACCAATATTAGTAATTGCACTGCTAGAAAACACCAGATTGATGTAATAAATCATCTGATTTATTGATGTTCTTCAGGAAAGAAAATATTTTCCTAGTCTGAACTGAAAGTGATTCCAGGCTCACCAATGTGGTTGACATTAAATTATCCGCAGAAATGACTGACACAATCAGGAAACTGTCAATATTCAAACAAATAAGTAAACAAATAGATATTGTCATGCTCATTACAATGTTTAGTTGGTGTAACAGCATGGTCTTCCTTCAAATGTATTTATTTGACTGTGATGGATCTGTTTTGACCAGGTACAGGTTGTGCAGAGTTCTGTGACATCAGACCAATAGTTTTCTGGAATATTAACAGTTTAAGTTTTAGTTTTTAGTTTTTAGTTTTAGTGCAACAGAGGGAAAACAGGCCCTTCGGCCCACCGAGCCCACTCCGACCAGCGATCCCTGCACATTAACATTATCCTACACGCACTCGGGACAATTTACATTGATACCAGGCCAATTAACCTACAAACCTGTACGTCTTTGGAGTGTGGGAGGAAACCGAAGATCACGGGGAGAACGTACAAACTCTGTACAGACAGCGCACCAGGTTTGGGATCGAACCGGTGTGTCTCTGATGGTGAAAGCACTGTAAGGCTACAACTCTACCGCAGCACAACCGTGCAGCCCTAAATTAGATCTCCAAATTACTGAATCAACAAACCAGAAATTTGAGTCTGTATCACTGAATTTGAATTTAAAATGAAAGCGTGTTGTAAAACACAATCTGGCTCACAAATGTCCTTCAGAGGAGGAAATCTGCTATCCTGAACCAATCTGGTCGAAATGACACTCCAAGTCCCTCAGTGTCATTGGCTCTTAAATAGCCAAACAAGAGCAATTAGGTAGAGGCAATAAATGCTGGCTCTGCCAGTTGCGCCCAGATCCCGAAAAAACAAAACAAGTTTTTGTTTTTTCGGACAGTCACGGTGGTGCAGCAGTAGAGTTGCTGCCTTACAGTGAATGCAGCACCGGAGACCCGGGTTCGATCCCAAATACGGGTGCTGTCTGTACGGAGTTTGTATGTTCTCCCTGTGATCTGCGTGTGTTTTCTCCGAGATCTTCGGTTTCCTCCCACACTCCAAAGACGTACAGGTGTGTAGGTTAATTGGTAAATATAAAAATTGTCCCTAGTGGGTGTAGGATAGTGTTAATGTGCGGGGATGGATGGTCGGCGCGGACCCGGTGGGTGAAGGGCCTGTTTCAGTGCTGTATCTCTAAATTAAACTAAACTAAAAAATTCCTGGAAATAAATGGCAGTTTATGATTGATTTTACATCATTGACTATTTATATTTGTTTCTCTAATACTATAACTGCTCTTATGTGCTGTGCTACTTAATTTTAGGCAAAGAAAGGACAAGAAGTGCAGAAAGGACCTGAAGTTGAAATAGCTAAATTGGACAAGCTACTGGCCCTGGTTAGAGACCCTGATGTCAAGGAGAACTAAGTAACCCTTGCTGTGAGGATATTTAATCAATGTTTGCAAGCGTATCAGTAGTCATGGATATATTTTATACACTTCCATCTATATTTACTAACCAGTCTAATGTGACATCCTATATATTCCATTTATAAGCACGGCACAAAATCCTAATAGCATTTAAAGGTTTTACATTTACGTATTAAGATGAAACTGTCAGACATAATACATTAATAATTAATTTTTTTGTTTCTCCTGATAATGATAATTTTTCACATGATAATCCAGGAAATGAAAAAGATTTATAAAATTGGTAGATTTCTTTATTTGTGTTCATACCACAAATAAAGTCCTGTATAAAGTCCTGTATTTTGTTTCAGTATGGATAAATAAATACTAAATAAAATCCCAAACAAATTGTCAAGAGGGTCTTTCTTACTTTTCTGTGCTGATACTTATATTGAATTAATTAATGTATCAAAGTATTGATCCCGGATTATTGGTTAAACTAAGGCTTTTTACTCTACTTCCATCAGCTGTATTTCCAGCATTTTTGATTTAACTCAGATTTCCATAACATGCAAAATTTTGCATTTGGATTCGCCAATAGTTTATTTTCAATATAAATTAAATATGCCTCTATGTGTAATTTCCTTTTTGATCTGTAATCAGCTCCACTTAATCTCTTACAATCTTTTTCCTATCGGTCATAGATTCACTTTTATAT
The DNA here is from genome assembly GCA_038087875.1 of Malacoraja senta. Classification (NCBI taxonomy): domain Eukaryota; kingdom Metazoa; phylum Chordata; class Chondrichthyes; order Rajiformes; family Rajidae; genus Malacoraja; species Malacoraja senta. The sequence goes on from CM075977.1 coordinate 365,277,599, forward strand.
TTGCTACCAGTTTTTTCAAGCTCTTGCTTTGACAAAATGTGCTTTCAATTTGTGCTTCCCTTCTAAGCTTTATGTAATCAGACCAGAGTTTACATGTATTAAGAACCTCATATCTGTTGTACACTCTTTTTGATCATCCGTGGAACTCATGGCTTTAATCTTGCTATATTTTTTCCCTTATTGGATGAGCTAAAAAGTCTCACAGTAAACGTACCTGATTGTTTGGTATTTTCTGGCAAACCTTTATCCCAAATTATCCTGACCCAGGCCTAATCTCATTCCATTGATAGTAGCCCTTAAAAAAAGCTCACTCAATCGAGTGTTTTTGCACAAGCCTGAGAAATTTCACTGCTCTTTGTTCTATTATTGCTTATTGCTACATCTGAAAACTCCTGACATGTTTTTACAGTATATCCCAGAAAAATGTGGCTGCAGAATATGTGATGTTCAAGTCTTCAGCAGATCAGACTATTAAGGACCAATTAATTATTTCCTTGGATCTGCGTTACCTACTGAATATTTCCCATTGTTTTCACTTTTATTAGTTGGAGAATAATATTGTTATCATTACTTACAATTATTCACTGAGGTTACATTGTTTTTGATTGTATGAAGTAACTTTGAGCATATCTGTGTATATTTATTAGCAGTGGGGGGAAAAAGAAGCCTACTGATTCATAACAGGTAATTTTATACCCGACACCTTTTTGATCCAACTTCAGTAACATTAAATAAACAATTGTAGGGATATTTTCATAAGATACAATGGCCAGGTTGCATGCCGAATTGGATATATTGTTATATTCCCAATGGTTCATCAGACAGATGAGTCATAGTTGGTATAGATCATTAAATTATACCTAATTATACCTAATAATAATAAATTATACCTCATTGAAACATATAAGATTGTTAAGGGCTTGGACACGCTAGAGGCAGGAAACATGTTCCCGATGTTGGGGGAGGCCAGAACCAGGGGACAGAGTTTAAGAATAAGGAGTAAGCCATTTAGAACGGAGACGAGGAAACACTTTTTCTCACAGAGTGGTGAGTCTGTGGAATTCTCTGCCTCAGAGGGCGGTGGAGGCAGGTTCTCTGGATGCTTTCAAGAGAGAGCTAGATAGGGCTCTTAAAAATAGCGGAGTCAGGGGATATGGGGAGAAGGGTACTGATTTGGCATGATCAGCCATGATCACATTGAATGGCAGTGCTGGCTCGAAGGGCCGAATGGCCTACTCCTGCACCTATTATCTATTGTCTAATGTGGTGTGAGGGAGGCTGTAAATCCAAAAATCCAAGTATTTCTAACACTTAGGATGTATGTATTGGCTGCCACAGAACCCAATCATTCTATGCCATCATATTCCGAAGTATTCCCAAACTGTTAACTCCCACTTCCATTTCCTTCGGTAAGCATTATGAAACTCCTGTGTGATAGCTTCCTGCACTCTCATCCTTGTAGATGCTGCCAGCCATTGTGCTGCATGCCCTAAACATTGAGACATGTATAAAATAATGTATGTAAATGTAACAAAAACATTGCAAACATCTATTAAATGACGAAAAAATGATACACACACATGAGAACATTCCATAGAGCCATAACGTGTACAGTATGGTTTCTTAGTTCTTAATTCCCCTACCTTGGAAAAAAGATATTTGCATCCATCCTATCTATCCACTCATGATTTTATACACTTCTATTAGATCACACCTCACCCTCTTGCGCTCCAAGAAATAAACCTGCACAACCTTTCTCTGTAACCCAGGTCTTTGAGTCCTGGCAAGACCCTCAAAAATCTTCTCTGCACTCTTTCCAGCTTAATGTTATCAGTCCTGCAGCAGGGTGACTAAGAAATAACACCGTACCTCAAGTGCAGCCTCAGCAAAGTCTCGTACAATTGTTACATGACGTACTATCTTCATTACTTTGAGTCCTGAAAAGCGCTATATAAATAAAATCTATTATTATTATTATTATTACTCAGTGACCTAACTGATGAAGGCCAATATGGCAAAAGCCTCATTCACCGCCCTCTCTACCTGTACCATCACTTTCAGGGAACTACACACTTGTACTTCCAGATCTCTTTGCTCTACAACACTCCCCAGTGCCCCACCATTCATTGTGAAGGTCCTGACCTTATTTGACTTCCCAAAATGCAGCGTCTCACTTATCTGAATTAAACTCCATTAGTGATGCCTCGGCCCACTTGCTAAGATGATCCATGATCCTGCTGTAATTCTTGACAATCCTCTCCACTGTCTCTGATACCACATATTTTAGTGCAATCTGCAAATTTACTAAACATGCCTTGTACATTCTCATCCAAATTCTTGATATAGATGAGAAGTAGCAACGAGCCCAACAACAATCCTTGAAGCACACCACTAATCACTGGCCTCCAGATGGAAAAAACACCTTCCACCACCACCCTCAACTTTCTACCGTGACTTCAATTCCACATGCAGTTTGATTCTCCCCCTACATCCCATATGATCTTCCAGAGCTATTTACCAGTGGAACCTTATAAAAGGCCTTGCTAAGTTCCATATAGACTATATTGATGACTCTGCCCACATCAACCTTCTTGCTTACTCCCAATTAAATTTGTAAGACATGACTTTCCATGCATAAAATTACGCTGACTATCCTTAATCAATCCTGTTTTCCAAATACATGTATATCTTATGCCTCAGAATCCTCTTCAGTAATTTCTCTACCATAGATGTTAGGCTTATCTATAGGTCCCATGTTTTTCGTTCTAGCCTTTCCAAATATGGGCACATGACCCATCCTCCAGTCTTCCAACATTTCACTTGTGTTGCAGATACTCTCATCCATGTTTTGTTATCTCTGAACTTGAACACTCTAAAAAATGCTTGGCCAATCTTCCAGGTTATATGTAGAAACAAGGAACTGCAGATGCTGGTTTACAAGGAAAATATGAAAAATACACAACTCTCATCCATATTTTGTTATCTCTCAACTTGAATACTCTAAAACCAGCTTAGCCAATTTTCCTTGTAGAAACAAGGAACTGCAGATGCTGTTTTAAAAGAACAAAGATTGTTAAACTTTGTTCTGATATTCCAAGTATTATTAATTTTGAGTCTGTATCCAATTTTGTATTAACAACTTCAGAAATTATTTCAAAAATATCAATCCAGAAGTTTTTAATTTTTATACAATTGGCAAAAGTATGTGTTAAATTGGCCTCTAGATGTAAACATTTATCACAGATAGAAGAAATATGTGGGAAGATTCTATTTAGTTTTACTTTGGAAAATTGTAATCTGTGTAAGACTTTAAATTGTATTAAAGCATGTCTGGCATTTAACGAGCATTGATGTATATGTTGTAAACTTTCGTCTCAAATGTCTTTCGTTATAGAATGACCTAACTCATTTTCCCATGTGTGTTTATATAATTCCATCGGTGGTACCTCATTGTTTAAGAGGGTGTTATAAATATAAGCTATTAATTTTTCAGTGTTAGGATGCTTATTCAAATATTCATCAAGAATTTCTGGTTCCCTAGTCCTATATACTTGTGTATTAGATTTAACATAATCCCTAATTTGTAGATATCTAAAAAAAATATTTGAGTGCAGTCCATGATTCTGTTGTAACTCTTGAAATGACAAAAAACATGCCTTCCCTGTAAAGATGTCCAATCTTTTTAATTCCATATTTTTTCCATTGCATAAAACCTCTATCCAATATGGATGGCTTGAATAAAGGATTGTTTACAATGGGAAGACATAGTGGTATATTATTCAGTTTCAAAGCTTTCTTTAATTGTTTCCAAATTCGTATTCCACTATGTATTATAGGGTTTTCCTTATAGGTTTTTTAATGCAATTTTGTGGGAGCAAATATAATCGAACCAATTTCAAAAGGTGAACAGTCTTCCTTTTCCATCCTTAACCAATCTGGATATTGATCCATTTCTTCCAGCCAGAAATTCATGTTTTTAATATGGACTGCCCAAAAATAAAATAAGAAATTTGGCAAAGCCAAACCTCCGTTGCTCTTTGACTTATTCCGTTGCTCTTACACTCACAACAAATCAAAGAAACTTCCTTGACTACAGTATAATAACAGGGAAAAAAATTAATATTAAAATTTTGGAAAGGTCCTTTAACCCCCACAATTAAAATGTGGATTGTGGAAATGTCGGAGACCCTACATCTAGAAAGAATTAGACTTGTCTTAATGGACAAACAAGAACTTTTTGTTAAAATATGGGCTCCATTCATTAACTATTTGAAGGGATAGATGGGCCAAGCACGAAAACCCAACTGAAGCTTGAACTCAGGATTAGATGTAAAAATATATTTCATAACCTACGAACTTATCTCCAAAGACGTATTATAAGTAGTTCATTCCACCGCTTTTTTTTTTTTTACTCATATTTGTAATGCTTTTTTCTTTCTATCTTTCTTTTTCTATCTATGTTTTAAAAAAACACTAGAAGCAGAATTAATCGACAATTGACAATTTTAATAATGTATGATTGATGTATATGAAAAGTTTTTATTTCTATTATAATATGTTACCATACCTTATAATATTTTTGCTTCTAATAAAAATATTAATCAAAAAAAAAAAAAAAAAAAAAGAACAAAGATGAAAAAGACGCAAAGTTCTGGGGTAGCGGATCAGGCAGCACCTCTGTAGAACATTTCAGGGTTGGGACCCTTCTTCAGACATTTTTGTCTTCCTTGTTATACGATACAATAAAACTTTATTCATTCCCGGAAGGAAATTGCTCTACCGACAATCACAACACACAAGGTATACAAAAACTTGAAATTAAAAGTGAAAAGTAAAAGAAAAAGACGAGATTGTTGTCTGGCTGCCGTGTGCACAGCGCCTTCACCGGAACAAGTGAACAAACAAACACAGACTAATCCCCTGGGCAGAGGATTCTAAACTAGAGTGCCCCCCCCCCCTCCACACCGGGTCTCCCTTTGTTCTCCCACCGTCCCAAACAGCGGTCCCCCCAAGCTGGGTCCCCATTGTCTTCCTCTGCCCCCTCACACTCATCAACCGCGAGACCCCACCATCGCCGAGTCTCCCGCTGCTGCTGAGCCTCCCACTGCCACCACTGATGCTCCCATCACTGCCACCGCTGAGGCTCCTTCGACCCAGACAGGCCTCGCCGCCTGGCTTCACCTGGGAGGCCTGTGGGGCGAGTTGGGCCCCACTGGGGCACGTTCTGGTCTTCAGTTGTCGTTCTGGTCGTGGGCGGGTGGACAATGCACAGCTCCCCGGGAGACTCCCACAGCGCGACCAGCTACCCAGGACATTCTTTGTAGGTCAATGGTTCAATGGTTCTTTATTATCACATGTACCATGATACTGTGAAATTATTTTTTGTGCATACAGTTCAGTAGAATTATTGCCATAAATAAGCACAATCCCAGATTAAGTACAGAATGTATAGAAACAGCCCACTGAGACTGTACGCAAGAGTCGTCAGATTTTTATGTTTTTAAAGTCACGTTTCAGCCACCGCCTTGAAGCAGATCATCCAGCGAACGATGGTGCTTGTCTTCCCCCAGCCACCTTCGGATTTGTGCCCTGGGGGCGCTTCCCGCAGCCGACCTTGAGGGCGCAGAAAGTAAGATCGTGGTTCTTCATACCAGCCCTTTGTTCTAGCGTCCGCCGCCGTCGCTGACTCCCTCCACCCTCCTGTCCAGTTCTCCAGTCCTCAGGGAAGAGCAGGGGCCAGGCTCGGTGGCTTCCCTCTCAAGTTGGGTTCCTGGTTCCGCAGCGGGCGAGCCTGGTCTGCTGCCAGGGTATGCCCGTGGCCCAACAGATCTGTTTGCCGCATATTTCATTGCAAAGTTATTGAATTGCAAAGATTCCACCCAAATTCTACATGTATCATCCTCATGTGTGCATTCCAGCTAACCAATGTTTCAATTTTAAAATGATCTTTTCTGTTTCCATATGCTTCCATGCCCCCTTTCAATTTTTTTCTCCATCAACAGAGATATCTGTCCTTCTCCCATTGTCTCTACCCCTGAATTGAATTGGTTACCAAGCCATAAACTGGGAAATTACCTGGTAAACCTTCTTAGTTCCTCTACCTCACTTTCGTTGAAACCTAATTCTTTGACCAGCTTAATTTAAACATAGAAACATAGAAAATAGGTGCAGGAGCAGGCCATTTTGCCCTTTGAGCCAGCACCGCCAGTCATTGTGATCATGGCTGATCACCCATAGTCAGTAACTCGTGCCTGCCTTCTCCCCATATCCTTTGATTCCGCTAGCCCCTGGAGCTCTATTTAACTCGCCATTAAATTCATCCAGTGAATTGGCCTCTACTGTGTTCTGTGGCAGAGAATTACACAAATTAACAACTCTGGGTGAAAAAGTTTTTTCACTTCTCAGTTTTAAATGGCCTTCCCTTCATCGAAGATGTAACTAGTAGAGTGGATAAGGGAGAACCAGTGGATGTGTTATATCTGGACTTTCAGATGGCTTTCGACAAGGTCCCACATAAGAGATTAATATACAAACTTAAAGCACATGGTATTGGGGGTTCAGTATTGATGTGGATAGAGAACTGGCTGGCAAACAGGAAGCAAAGAGTAGGAGTAAATGGGTCCTTTTCAGAATCGCAGGCAGTGACTAGTGGGGTACCGCAAGGCTCAGTGCTGGGACCCCAGCTATTTACAATATATATTAATGATTTGGACGAGGGAATTGAATGCAACATCTCCAAGTTTGCGGATGACACGAAGCTGGGGGGCAGTGTTAGCTGTGAGGAGGGTGCTAGGAGGCTGCAAGATGACTTCGATAGGCTGGGTGAGTGGGCAAATGCATGGCAGATGCAGTATAATGTGGATAAATGTGAGGTTATCCACTTTGGTGGCAAAAACAGGAAAATAGACTATTACCTGAATGGTGACCGATTAGGAAAAGGGGAGATACAACGAGACCTGGGTGTCATGGTACACCAGTCATTGAAAGTGGGCATGCAGGTGCAGCAGGCAGTGAAGAAAGCGAATGGTATGTTAGCATTCATAGCGAAAGGATTTGAGTATAGGAGCAGGGAGGTTCTACTGCAGTTGTACAGGGTCTTGGTGAGACCACACCTGGAGTATTGCGTACAGTTTTGGTCTCCTAATCTGAGGAAGGACATTCTTGCCATAGAGGGAGTACAGAGAAGGTTCACCAGACTGATTCCTGGGATGTCAGGACTTTCATATGAGGAAAGACTGGATAGACTCGGCTTGTACTCGCTGGAATTTAGAAGATTGAGGGGGGATCTTATAGAAACTTACAAAATTCTTAAGGGATTGGACAGGCTAGATGCAGGAAGATTGTTCCCGATGTTGGGGAAGTCCAGAACAAGGGGTCACAGTTTAAGGATAAAGGGGAAATCTTTTAGGACTGAGATGAGAAAAACATTTTTTACACAGAGAGTGGTGAATCTCTGGAATTCTCTGCCACAGAATGTAGTTGAGGCCAGTTCATTGGCTATATTTAAGAGGGAGTTAGATGTGGCCCTTGTGGCTAAAGGGATCAGGGGGTATGGAGAGAAAGCAGGTACAGGATACTGAGTTGGATGATCAGCCATGATCATATTGAATATTCGGCTCGAAGGGCCGAAATGGCCTACTCCTGCACCTATTTTCTATGTTTCTATTACTAGACTGTGACCCCTGATTCTGGACTCCTCCATCATTGGGAACATTTTTTCTGCATCTAGCTTGTCCAGTCCTTTTATAATTTTATACGTTTCTATAAGATGCCCTCTCATCCTTCTAAACTCCAGTGAATACAAGCCCACTCTTTCCAATCTTTCCTCATATGACAGTCCCGCCATCCCGGGGATTAACCTCGTGAACCTACGCTGCACTGCCTCAATAGCAAGGATGTCCTTCCTCAAATTAGGAGACCAAAACTGCGAACAATACTCCAGATGTGGTCCCACCCGGGCCCTGCACAACTGCAGAAGGACCTCTTTACTCCTATACCCAAATCCTCTCGTTATGAAGACCAACATGTCATCAGCTTTCTTCACTGCCTGCTGTACCTGCATGTTTACTTTCAGTGACTGGTGTACAGGGTCACCCAGGTCTCATTGCACTTCCCTTATTCCTGATCTGACACCATTCAGATAATAATCTGCCTCCTTGTTCTTGCCACCAAAGTGGATAACCTCACATTTATCCACATTATACTGCATCTGCCCACTCACTCAACCTGTCACTCTACAACCTCCTAGCATCCTCTTTTCAGTTCACACTGCCAACCAGCTTTGTGTCATCTGCAAATTTGTGCGTGTTACTTTTAATCCCATCATCTAAATCATTAATATATATTGTAAATAGTTGCAGCCCCAGCACCGAGCCTTGCGGCACTACATTCTGACAGGGACCCGTTTATTCCTACTCTTTGTTTCCTGTCTGCCAACCAATTCTCTATACATGTCAATACCCTACCCCCAATACCATGTTCTCTAATTTTGCCCACTAACCTCCTCCGTGGGACCTTATCAAAGGCTTTCTGAAAGTCCAGATACACTACATTCACTGGCTCTCCTTCATACATTTTACTTGTCACATCCTCAAAAAATTACAGAAGATTAGTCAAGCAGGATTTCCCCTTCATAAATCCATGCTGACTTGGACCAATAATTTTGCTGTTATCCAAATGCGCCATTATTACTTCTTTGATAATTGACTCCAGCATCTTCCCCACCACCGAAGTCAGGCTAACTGGTCTATATTTCCCTCTCGCTCCTTTCTTGAAAAGTGGGATAACATTAACTACCGTCCAATCCACAGGAACTGATCCTGAATCTATAGAACATTGGAAAATCATCACCAATGCGTCCACAATTTATAGAAACATAGAAAATAGGTACAGGAGTAGGCCATTCGGCCCATCGAGCCTGCATCGCCATTCAATATAATAATGGCTGATCATCCAACTCAGTATCCTGTACCTGCCTTCTCTCCATACCCCCGATCCCTTTAGCCACAAGGGCCACATCTAACTCCCTCTTAAATATAGCCAATGAACTGGCCTCAACTACCTTCTGTGGCAGAGAATTCCACAGATTCACCACCCTCTGTGTAAAAAATGATTTTCTCATCTCGGTCCTAAAAGACTTCCCCCTTATCCTTAAACTGTGACCCCTTGTTCTGGACTTTCCCAACATCGGGAATAATCTTCCTGCATCTAGTCTGTCCAACCCCTTAAGGATTTTGTAAGTTTCTATAAGATCCCCCCTCAATCTTCTAAATTCTAGCGAGTACAAGCCAAGTCTATCGAGTCTTTCTTCATATAAAAGTCCTGCCATCCCAGGAATCAGTCTGGTGAACCTTCTCTGTACTCCCTCTATGGCAAGAATGTCTTTCCTCAGATTAGGAGACCAAAACTGTACGCAATACTCCAGGTGTGGTCTCACCAAGACCCTGTACAACTGCAGTAGAACCTCCCTGCTTTTATACTCAAATCCTTTTGCTATGAATGCTAACATACCATTCGCTTTCTTCACTGCCTGCTGCACCTGCATGCCTACTTTCAATGACTGGTGTACCATGTCACCCAGGTCTCGTTGCATCTCCCCTTTTCCTAATCGGCCACCATTCAGATAATAGTCTACTTTCCTGTTTTTGCCACCAAAGTGGATAACCTCACATTTATCCACATTATACTGCATCTGCCATGCATTTGCCCACACCCAACCTATCCAAGTCACCTTGCAGCCTCCTAGCATCCTCCTCACAGCTAACACTGCCCCCAGCTTCGTGTCATCTGCAAACTTGGAGATGTTGCATTCAATTCCCTCATCCACATCATTAATATATATTGTAAATAGCTGGGGTCCCAGCACTGAGCCTTGCTCCTCAAATACCCTGGAATGCAGACCATCAGGCCCTGGGGATTTATCAGTCTTCAGTCCCATCAATCCACCCAATACTATTTCTCGCCGAATGCAAAGTTCTTTCAGTTCCTCTGTCTCCCTAGATCAACCGGGGTTCCCCAGAACACTAGGGTTCCGAGAGAAATAGTGATAAATAGGCTAATCAAATGTAAATGCATTTTTTAGTCATTTTTGTGTTTAATTTCATATTCGTAATTTTATTATACATGTACAGCATATTTAGTGATGTCTATTTAGCATATTTAGCGACGTCATATTTAGCGACGTCTATATGGTGCCAGTGTGGTCAGTGGACAGGAGCTGTACGTGACGGATTCATGTATCATCAAGTAACTCACTCGAGTGTAGACGTATGCACAATCTCCATCAGTCCTGTCTGTGCTTCCTGGCATGCAGGTGGTCCCTCATTCATCCACATTATTTTGTAATTTTTACCCATTATTTAGGGAAGATATGAATTTTTAAAAATTTAAGTATATGTTTATTTTTGTTAGTTTATCAAAAATATGATTTTTTAAAATGTAAGTATGTCTGTTTATTTTTGTTACTTTATCAAACGTTTATTTATGTATGTTTTTGTTAGTTTATCTAAAGTTTATGTGTGTTTTTCTCTCTCTCTCTCTCCTCCAAGGCAAGTTCTTCTCTTTGCCTTTATTAAATAAAGTTTATTTGCTTCAGTTTTGAACAAGCAGTTTGATTTCAGTTTTTTTTGCATTGTCAATAAACTTGAGAAAAACTTTTTTTTAGAAAAAAGTTCATTTTTGCTTAAACCAGTTATCAGAAATATATATTATGTTTGCTTTATGAACTTTAAGTTTATGAAAGAGAAAGAAAGAGATTAATAAAGATATATAATAATTTTTATGTAGGGGCTCCCTGAGATGAAAATTATTTCAAGGGTTCTGCAAGGGTAAAAAATTTGAGGAATGCTGCCCAAGATCCTCTGTGAATTTCCTTCAGTTCCTCCATCACCCTAGGTCCTCTTTCCCCTAGTACATCTGGGAGATTGTCCTTGGTGAAGACAGAACCAAAGTACCTGTTCAACTCTTCTGCCATTTCCTTGTTCCCCATAATAATTTCACCTGTTTCTGCCTTCAAGGGACCCACATTTGTCTTTACAAATCTTTTTCTCTTAACATAACTAAAGAAGCTTTTACTATCCTCCTTTATATTATTGGCCAGCTTTCACCCCGTATTGCCCTTTTTGTTACCTTCTGTTGTCCTTTGAAAGTTTCCCAATCCTCTGGCTTCCTGCTACTCTTTGCTATATTATACGCCATTTCTTTTAGTTTTATTCCATCCCTAACTTCTCTTGTCAGCCATGGTTGCCTCTTACTCCCCTTAGAATCTTTCTTCCTCTTTGGAATGAAATGATCCTGTATCTTCTGGATTATGCCCAGAAATTCCTACCATTGCTGTTCCACCGACATTCCTGCTGGGAACTTTTTTCAGTCGACCTTGGCCAGCTCCTCTCTCATGCCTTCATAGTCCCCTTTGTTCAACTGCAACACTGACACTTCTGATTTAACCTTCTCCCTCTCAAATTGTAGATTAAAACTTATCATATTATGGTCACTACCTCCTTGCGGTTCCTTTGCCTTGAGTCCCTTTATTAAATCTGGTTAATTAGACAACACTAAATCCAGAATTGCCTTCTCTCTGGTAGGCTCCAGTACAAGCTACTCTAAGAATCCATCTCGGAGGCACTCTACAAACTCCCTTTCTTGGGGTCCAGAACCAACCTGATTTTCCCAGTATACCTGCATATTGAAATCTCCCATAACCACAGTGGCATTACCTTTGTTACATGCCAATTTTAACTGCTGCTGTAACTTGCACCCTATATCCAGGTACTGTTTGAGGGCCTGTAGATAACTCCGAATAGTGTCTTCTAACCTTTACAATTCCTCAATTCTATCCATAGCGACTCTACATCGTCAGTCCCCATGTCACCCCTCGCAAGGGACTGAATTACATCCCTCACCAACAGAGCTACCCCACCTGCCCTGCCCACCTGCCTATCCTTTCTACAGGACGTATGACCCTGAAGATTCAGTTCCCAGTCCTGATCCTCCTGCAGCCATGTCTCTGTAATCCCCACAATGTCATATCTACCAATCTCTAACTGAGCCTCAAGCTCATCCACTTATACTTTGCGCATTCATACATAATACTTTTAATCCATTACTCACCTCGCCTTTCACATCAATTCCTATTTCACTTGGCCATACTCTCCTATCCATTCGTGAGCTTTCTGCCCCATTAATTCTGGTGTCTTTCTTAACTTTTCCTATACTCTCTTTCCCTTGTACTTCCAATTTGTCTCTCCCCCACCCCCACCCCAACTAATTAGTTTAAACCCACACGTGTAGCAGTGGCAAATCTGCCTGCCAGGTTTACCTTTATCTTAACGTCTTTGTGTCAAATTGTTTTGATAAGCACCGTGAGATATTTTGCTATATTTAAAGTGCCACTTTAGATACTAAATAAAATAAATTCTATTATAAATGTTTATCTCCAACTAAAATTGCATCACAGTTTTTAACATTTTTGTTTCCTCAGATCTCCTCTTTGGTTAAATACTATTATTATAAGGAATATAACCTGATACAATTTGATACAGGTTTTGATCCTGTTCCTTTCAATGCATTATGGCATTGGATAAGAAATGTCTTCACTCTCAATAATTTAGTACCCATATTCAATTCATTGCAAATTTGCTCCACCAACCAATAAGAGCATCTCAACATCTGATGTCGAACTTGATTAACTTGCGTTTTTCACATTGTTACCTGATACAGATGCAACAGCAGATAAGTTACATTTATCTCCTTTCTAGCAGATATTACTACTGCTGTCTGCAGACGTGATCACGGGAGGCAAAGGAGGTGGAGGAGGTGTGCTCCTAGAGTTAGGGAGTGATACAATGTGGAAACAGGCCTGTCAGCCCAACTTGCCCACACCAGCCAACATGTCCCAGCTACACTAGTCCCACCTGCCTGCGCTTGGTCCATATCCCTCCAAACTTGTCCTATCCATGTACCTGTCCAACTGTTTCTTAAACTTTGGGATAGTCCCATCCTCAACTACCTCCTCTGGCAGCTTGTTCCATACACCCACCATCCTTTGTATGAAAAAGTTACCCCTCAGATTCCTATTAAATCTTTTCCCTTTCACCTTGCGCCTATGTCCTCTGGTCATTGATTCCCCTACTATGGGCAAGAGATGCTGTGCATCTACCCAATTTATTCCTCTCATGATTTTATACACCTCTATAAGATCACCCCTCATCCTCCTGCGCTCCAAGGAATAGGAAACCAGCCTACTCAACCACTCTCTATAGCTCAGACCCTCTAGTCCTAGCAACATCCTCGGAAATCTTCTCTGAACCTTTCAAGCTTGATATCTTTCCTATAACCTACTAATCAACCAGACTGTCAGGGAGCCAGCACTCAGCCAGAGAGGACATACTGGAGGGTTCATCCACTGAGGCAATTGGGGTAATAAGAGCTGAGAAATAAGGAAGGTGCAAGCACTCTTTTAGGATTGTACTAAGGACACCCCTCCCCAAATAGCAAGTGGGAGGTAGAACAACAGATATTTAGACAGATTATCTAAAAATGGCAAATCAACAGGGTTGTCTCGGTGGGTGTCTTTAACTTCCCCAATATTGACTGGGAGTTGTTCAAAGGCTTAGACGAGGCAGAATGTATGAGCTTTGCCCAAGAGGGTTTCTTGAAACAGTATGTGGATAGTCCAATCCGAGAAGGAAACATACTCACCCTGGTGTTGGGAAATGAGCCTGGCCAGCAGACTGGTGATTCAGTGGAATAGCATTTTGGGGATAGCGATCACAACCCCATAAATGTTAAAGAAGGAACTGCAGATGCTGGAGAAGGCAGACAAAAACAATCGAAGGCAGACAAAAATGCTGGAGAAATTCAGCGGGTGAGGCAGCATCTATGGAGCAAAGGAAATAGGCAACTGTCTGAAGAAGGGTCTCGACCCGAAACATTGCCTATTTCCTTCGCTCCTTAGATGCTGCCTTACCCGCTGAGTTTCTCCAGCATTTTTGTCCACCCATAAATGTTAAGATTATTTTGAATAGTGAGAAGGCTGGATCTTGTGGGAAGGTTCTACATCGGAGTAAGTCAAACAACAACGTTATTAGGTGGGAGCTCGGAAGGGTACACTGGGAGCAGTTGTTTTTGGGTATGTTCACATCTGAAGGGGAGTCATTTAAAAGCCAGTTTGAAGTTCAGAACTTCAGGCAAAGAGATAAGGATGGCAAGGTTGGTGAACCTTGGATGACCAAAGAGGTTGCAAATTTTGTTGAAAAGAAAAAGGAAGCACATGCAACATTTAAAAGGATGGAATCGATGAGGCCATTGAGGAATATAAAGGAGGAAAGAACTCAAACAAGTGATTAGAATGGCCAAAAGGGGCCACGAACCAGGGAGAAGGTAGGACTGCTCAAAGATAGAGGAAATAACAGGTGCTTGGTGTATGGGGATATAGGCAAGGTATTAAACCAGGACTTTGCATCTGTTTTCACCAAGCAAAAAGACAGGATGGCAGTAAGATCAGTGTGTAGAATACTACTGCACAAGGGAAGTTTGAGATTAAGGAGTGGGGTTCTTAAAAAGCATTAAAGTGGATAAATCCCCAGGACCTAATGAGATCTGTCGAGGTTATTAAGAGATGCAAGAGAGGAGTTTGCAGGAGCCTTAGCAAAGATCTTTACATCTTCTCTAACCACAGGGGAGGTCCAGGACTGGAGAGTTGTTAATATTGTTTCTTTATTTAAGAAGAGAACTAGAGAGAATCCAGCAAATTAATAAACAGGTGAGACTCATGTCAGTGGTAGAGAACCTATTGGAGAGGATTCTATAGGATTTACTCCCATTTGGATGAGAATGAGTTAATTGGAGACAGTACACAGCAGCTCATGTGTTACTAACTTGACTGAGTTTGTTGAGGTGACGGAGGTGATTGATGAGGGTAAGTCAGTATATGTTGTCTACATGGACTTTAGTTAAGCATTTGATAATGTCCTTCATGGTAAACTGATCCAGAAGTTTAAGATGCACCGCATTAATAGTGAATTGGTCGTATAGATCCAAAACTGGCTTACTGATAGAACACAGAAGGGCAATATTCAGGCTGGAGGTCTGTGACATGTAGAATTCTGCAGTGATCTGAGCTGGGACTTCTACTGTTTGTAATATACAAAAATGGTTTGGACATTTACGTGGACGGGTAGGTTAATAAGTTTGCATACAACATCAAGATTGCTAGGGTCTTGGTCTGTGAGGAAGGCTTCCAAAATATACAGTGGGTTATAGATCAGCTACAGAAATTGGTGGAGAAATGACAGACAAAGTTTAATTGAAGCAAGTGTGAGTTGTTGCATTTTAGGTCAAATGTGAGGAGAAAATATACAACTAATAGCCTGATTCTTAACAGCATTAATGTACAGAGTGATCTTCGGAGTCCAAATCCACAAACTCGCTGAAAGAGGTAACAAAAGTCGATAGTGGTAAAAACAGCATAAGGTATATTTGCTTTCATAGGTCGGGGAACTGAGTATAAGAGTCAGACAGTCATGTTGCAACTTTATAGGACTTTGATTCCATCGCATTTGGAGTGCTGTGTGTGGTTCTGATTGCCCCGTTACAGAAAGAATGGGGAGGCTTTGGAAAGGGTGCCTAGAAGTTACCAGGATGATGCCTGGATTACGGGTATTAGCAACAGGTAGAATTTGGACAGACTTGGATTGAATAAAATTATGAGAAGCATACATAGGGCAGCCAGCCAGAGTCCTTTTCTCAGGAGGCAAAAAATAAATACCAGAGGGCATAGCATTAAGGTTTGAGGGGCAGAGTTTAAAGGAGATGTACGGAGCAGTTTTTTTTTAACACAGAGGGTGATGCCTTTAGGCAGGTATGATTCATCATGGGCAGTCACTCGAAACGAGTATGACTATCCTGTCCATAGGGTCGTCTACTTGTGGGCCTGAAGATGTACCGGCAGGTACGATAGTGGCATTTAAGACACCTTTGGATAAACATATGGCTATGCAGGTAATGGATGGATATGGATGATGTCCAGGCACATGAGAGCTGGTCTTGGCACCATGTTCACCACAGACATTGCGCCCTATTTCCGGAGGCTTTGTTCTTGTGCTGTATTGTTCTGTGTTATTTTGCTTTAAATGAGCGGTGCGATCATATTGCAAGCTAAACTGTTTTACTGTAAAACATAGGATGACCCCTCGCGCTCTTTTAGATTTTAAAAAAATCATTAGAAATCAGAGAAAGTAAGTTTCCCGGCGACAAGATTATATAATATATATTTATATAATTGCAAATAATAAAAATATTTGGTGCTAAAGTCCAACTAAATGCCCAGCGGTGCGACAGCAACGTTAGCAGGTGTTGATGAAATGTCCCCGAAGATGTCGGACTTCAGCCCAGCTAAAGGAGTTCGCGCCCGGCCACAGGCTGCGGTCGTGGAGCTTCGCTCGTCTCACTCACCCTGGAAGCGCATGGAGGCTTCCCGCTGGATACACAGACAGCCTCGATGGTTCACCGAAAAAGCCGCGTACGACACCGCAATTCGGTGGCAATTTAGTGCCGCGCCTGAGACCGGCTTCCTTCCCTCTTGGTTGTTGCCAACAAGACGCTGTTCTTCTCAATGCAAAGCAGAGACCCCGCCGCCAGCGGGCGGCATCATCCTGAAGATAGACACAAAATGCTGGAGTAACTCAGCGGGACAGGCAGCATCTGCGGAGAGAAGGAATAAGCGACGTTTCGGGTCGAGACCCTTCTTCAAATATCAGATATCATTCTGATATCGGGTATTTTCAATATTACAGCACCCACGACCAGGTTCCCTGGTTTAGGAGATTCCCGAGATTTTGTAAATTATTATTTAAGTGTCCGAGTATTTAGTTAAACGTTTAGTTTTCAATCCTGTTGATGTTTTTCTCTGTCGCGGTTAATACTTCCAGCGCGCCTCGATTTTCGCAGAAGAAATGCATTTTACTTTGCAGTTTCAACTTTCATCTTACTTGGGGAAGGACTGGGCTTCTACAGCCGCTCGCATGTCGATGTCAGGGCTTCAGTAAGTATTTCACCTCACTTTGCATCTGTCTCGATTCTGTGATCGGGGTCTTCTCCTCCGCCGTCGAGGGTTGCCTGCAAGCCCTGTACAGGATAACGAGGAGAATCAGTACCAGCAACGCCAAGATGCTGTTGACGGCGATGGCGATGATCGCCCCGGTTGACAAGGCGGTGCTCATAGCGGACAGGCGAGAGGGATCCCGGCACGGCGCAGGGTCACAGCGGCGGGGAGAGGGGGGGACGTCAACCCGGGCGGGGTCCGCCGTCTCGGCTCGGCTCGTCTCTGCACTGGCTATCGGCCACTGGACCATCCGACACCCAAGACTCAATCCAGCGTCACGGATCATCCGCCGGGCTATTTAAAGAAACAGCCGCCCCACCACAGCGCCAAGCGACCGCTTCTTACAATCCGCCCCGCGATATATAGATATGATAGCGCTAGTCTTCAGGGACACACCGCCACACCGCACTCGTCTCGGAGAAAGGAACTTGTGGTCTTCTTACGGCGTCTGGGTGGAAGCCCCAACGCTGCGATTCACACCGAATGCAAGTCCATTTCCACGGTGCTGCTCATGAAAACTCCGCGCCAGCGCCCACACCAATGACTTCCTCGAGTTTGCAATCCCTTGTTGGTTTTTGCAAGTCTCTTCTTCTCCGGTGGTGCTGCAGACTGGGTTGGGACCGTGCAATGCATCGGCCGATCGCTTTCGCCGCGGGCTGTAGGGCGGACCCGCAATGTCCTCACCTGGTGTGGCTCAGCTTAACGGTCGGTCCCTCCCGATGGAAACTGGGGTAAAGGCGGCAACCTGTCAGAGCCGGGACAACGCCCCGCCTTCCCCGCCACGATTGGGCAACGTGAAGTTGTGGAGGAAGGAATTGCGGACGCTGGTGTTTAAACCGACGATGGACACAAAAAGCTGGAGTAACTCAGCGGGTCAGGCAGCAACTCTGGAGCCTTGCATCCCCTCCCTCTCTCCGTTCGTAACCCCCACCACTCGTCGACATACAAGTTTCACTTTCGTCCTGTTGAATTTCACTGTCTGTATAACTCGTTATAATCAAGCCCAAAGCCAATGGACTATTGTGGTCTCCAACTTTACTTGATCATCGTTACTTCTCTTGCATATCTTTCATTCATTTGTTCCATATCTCTCTACACCACCGTTTATATCTCTCGTTTCCCTTTCCCCTGACTCTCTGTCTGAAGAAGGGTCTCAACTTGAAACGTCACCTATTGCTTTCCTCCAGAGATGCTGCCTGACCCGCTGAGTTATTCCAGCTTTTATGTGTCTATCTTTGGTTTAAACCAGCATCTGCAGTTACTTCCTACCCTAATAACTCTAGTCGGGCAATGGGTTAAACTTGGAGTAAACATGTTTTATATATTTAGGTATTCATTTAAAATCATCAACGCTGCAATAAATAGTCAAAAGCAGTGTCCTTTTACTAGGGTGGAATATATACCGTGAATGATTTTGCAGCTAAGCTGTGTCAGATATCCCTTGAGGCTGAAAACGTAATTGTTATTAATTAAGTATAGCTTCGATTCAATTAGACTTTAATTCATGGCGAAAATTGTGGAGAGTGGAAATGCTTGTGCATTTCTTCACGTTGAACTGGGATGTAATTTTTATGTACATTCTTACAACTTTGTAATGTAAGGTTGGTATCGCATGTGTTGAATGCTCAGTCTGAAGAAAGTCTCAACCCAAAACATCACCTATTCTCTCCAGATATGCTGCCAACTCCAGCATTTAGTGTCTATCTTCGGTGTAAACCAGCATCTGCAGTTCCTTCCTGCACATTTCCCCTATACTAACCTGCACTCCAGCTATTTTCTCACCTTCCTTGCTCTCAGTCACCAGCACAGACCCTGACAACTGAAATGAACAGAGTAGAGATGAATGAATTGTAACTGAGTATGCGCAGAACCACAAGGGAAGATAAGAAGGAAGCTGCCGTTCACTCATTAGTCGTGAAAAGGATGATATGTAAGTTTGAGGAGGAGCAAGTAAGTTGCTACTGATATCACCTTCACTGCACAATCTTCATATGACTTACAAGCCCCTGCTTTCGAATGGGGTCTGAAAGTCTCATGCTTAAACTATTTATCTTACAAGTTAAGGCCTTGTTTACCATGGTCATGATGACACTAGGATAATTCCTTTAATCTCCAATTACCACACAGCTTCAGAGGCCTTGCATTTTTTATCTCGCGCAACTTCACAAAAAATGTCTTATTACTTTGGTGAAATAGAAATAATTTGTTTAAATCTTTCCCTTAACAGCATATGCATGTTTTCTGTGCATGCTGGGTCAGACCACTTCACTCACCCTTATACTATGCCACTTTGGGGTTTGCAATGCTCAGTGGGTGAATCTATTAATGCCCACCTCTAGATTCAGGGACAGTTTCTTCCCAGCTGTTATCAAGCAACTGAACCATCCCACCACAACTAGACAGCAGTCCTGAACAATTATCTACCTCTTTGGTGACCCTCGAGCTATCTTTCATCGGACTTTACTGGTTTTACCTTGCACTAAATGTTATTCCCTTATCATGTATCTATACACTGTAAATGTCTCGATTGTAATCATCGTCTTTCCGCTGACTGGCTAGCACGCGACAAAAGCTTTTCCCTGTACCTCTGTAACAGTGACAATAAACTAAACTGATTCATCAATGTCATCTCCCTACTCTGAGCACTAAATGATTTTCTTTTATTTGCTATGAATGGCTGGTAGAACCATAGAGATATACAGCAGTAAAAGATGGCCTGTCAGCCTAGTGTGTCTTCAATTTCCAGCTTTAGCTGTGTCAGTTATAGGACATCAGGTGTTGATCCAGGCAATGCAAATAGGATGGGATTTTCTACCTCTTGACCTTTCATGCAGGGAACTCCAGACACTCATCAACCTCTGAAATTGGTTGTCTTCATTTCATGTTATGTAAGGCGATTTAAGATCCTATTTTCAGCAACATTTATTATCCTGGCTGCAGTGTGAAGCTGTCAGGCATAAGATTAAGTAACATAATTCTAATATTTTGTCATCAGTTTAAAGCTAAAGCTTGCAAGTGGAGAAATCTCAAAGCAACCTGAGAACTGATTACCTGCTGGTGTGTGATAATAATATTGGTATTGCCCCATTGAGAGATTCATCACAATTATTTTCCTGATGTGTTTGGTAATCTGGGCACTTTTTATAATGCTAATGCATTATAATAAATCCTGTTAAGCACTTGTGAAAAGCATACACCAACAAATATAAATCATGAACTGAATTTTCCATGGTAATTTCCAAGCCATACTTAATTTCATATGCACAGTGTGTTCTGAATTTGAAACCAAATGACTTCTGCAATATTTTAACTGCAGCAACTATTTAAAGCACAGACTTCATGAATTGAAAACATGAAAGATCTCCCCGGTAATTACGGCATATAGCTATCAAAGACCCCAACATGGGAGCTTGCAGTTGAGTGAGTGTAACAAAAAGATAGATACAAAGAACTGCAGATGCTGATTTACAATAAAAGGCACAAAGTGCTGGAGTAACTCAGCAGATCAGACAGCATGTCTGGAGAACTTGGATAGGTGATATTTTGGGTCGGGACCCTTCTTCAGACCGGAGAATATAGATAGCTGTTGTTTCTGTTTGGGATCCATCTTCAGGCTTCTTCATGCTGCCTGACTTGCTGTTACTCCAACATTTTGTGTTTATTTTATATTAAAAATGTAGTTCAACTGTTACACATCCTAGTACATTGTCATAGTCATAGAGTCATACAGCGTGGAAACAGGCCCTTCGGCCCAACTTTCCCACACCAACCAATATGTCCCCTCTACATTAGTCCCACCTGCCTGCATTTGGCCCATATCCCTCTAAACATGTCCTATCCATGTACCTGTCTAAGTGTTTTTTTAAACATTGCGATCATACTTGCCTCATCTACCTCCTCCAGCAGCTTGTGCACACACCACCCTTTGTGTGAAAAAGTTACCCCTCAGGTTCCTATTATACGTTTCCCTCCTCACCTTAAACCTATGTCCTCTGGTTCTCGATTCCCCCTGCTCTGGGCAACTGTGCGTCTACCCGATCTATTCCTGAAGGTGATGCCTACATTTTTCCAAAGAGAAGTTTACAGAACAGGGATAATTGCTTGTCAGAAATCTGCTAACATAACAGTGAAATTTCCTTTTTATTAAATGCTTGACAAAGTAATGCCTCTGTCAATTATTGATAGATTTTTTCCACAGCTTTCCGATGCCATTTTGATTGATTGAAATAGACATCCGTGCTGTAATGGTAGATACTTTCCAGCTGCAAATTACAACCGGGAAGGCCTATAACACAGATATTTTTTAACAATGTGCTGTCATGCATTGCTTTGGTGACAGATGTGCCATCAAGGCTGCATTTTGTTGTTCATCTCATTTTCCATTATAAAGTGGTAACTTGCTTCTTTGAACTGCTGCAGTTCTTCTGTGGGCTCACAATAGTTAGTAGAGAATTGCAAGAATTAATACTGTAGTGATGTTTCATAGAGTTTGATACTTCTCATTGGATTTTGAAGATGAAAAAGGTTGACTAAATTTGCTGCTCTATACTTTTCAGTAGTAGGGATGACTTTTAAGGACTATTGATCTCAATAACCACTTTTTGAATTAAAAATGCAAGAAGGTTTTTCATTCATTGTGATCAGAGTCTGAGCAGTGTGATAGGACCCCATATTAATATTTACTTTGGAACATGAGGAACCATTTTGACATTGTATAACTGACTTAATGACCTAGATTCAATATGTCTGAGGCTTGGATTTTTAAATGTTTTTTTTTATCCATTCATAATTTGTTCCCATTATTAGGACCAACCAATATTTGTAAAAAATGTTCCCGATGTTGGGGGAGTCCAGAACCAGGGGTCACAGTTTAAGAATAAGGGGTAGGCCATTTAGGACAAAATTAGGAAAAATGTCTTCACTCAGAGAGTTGTGAATCTGTGGAATTCTCTGCCACAGAAGGCAGTGGAGGCCAATTCACTGGACGTTTTCAAGAGAGGGTTAGATTTAGCTCTTGGGGTTAAAGGAATCAAGGGATATGAGGAAAAAGCAGGAACAGGATACTGATTTTGGGTGATCAGCCATGATCATATTGAATGGTGGTGATGGCTTGAAGGGCCGAATGGCCTACTCCTTCATCTATTTTCTATGGTTCTATGTCCCAGATTATGAGGCACCTTGTCAAATTGTCGCAGTAGGTCTAGTGAATCCAGTCCAACATTACCTTAGATAAGGACTTCCAACATAGAAAGGACAATTAAACATAGAACATGCTACACAGAACACTACAGCACAGGAACAGGCCTTTCAGCCCACACTGTGCTGAACATGATGTTAAGACCAACTGATCTGCATGCACATAATCTTTATCCCACCATTCCCTGCCTATTCACGTGTCTATGCAAAGGTCTCTTAAATGCCTCAATTGTATCTGCCTCAACCAGCACCTGGTTGAGGCAGATACAATTGTGGCATTTAATCTGGCAGCATTACAATCTGGCAGCATATTCCAGACACTCACCACCCTCGTAAAAAAATGTGTCCTTTGCACTCCTTTGAACATTGTCCCTCTCACCTAATTGTAGAGGGCTTCCCAAAAATAAAGACGCTGACATTTCTTGACCTCTGTACGTGCTACGATTTCATTCTAATTCAATTTGTTAGTCATTTGTGATATAGAAGTGTGCAGCCAATTTACAGAGAGCAAGAAATAAGAAGCGGATGACCAATTGTTTGTGATCATGATATTGATTGAGAGATAAATAAAACAGGGCTAACTCCCTTGGTCTTCCTCAAAAAATCTAGGTGGGGTGACTGCGACATAGTGTAATATATTGTCCGAAAGATGGCATCTCCATCAATGTAGCACTCCCTAAGTACTGTAAAGTCTAATTTCTACCCAAGATTTGACTAAAATACCTCTGCTGCAGTTCTTCAAAGAATGCCCTTCTGGGATTGACTTAAGAGTGCTGACAAAGGGTTTTTGACCTGAAACGTTAACTCTTGTTTTTCTTACGTCAATCTTGCTAGGCCTGTTGAATATTTCCAGGGTTTTCAGTTTCCATTTCAGATTTCCAGCGCTGCACTTATAATTTTAAGACTAAATAATGCCATGGGTATTGTTTGCATCAAACCAATCAATACATTTTCTATAACGTGTTGCACTTTATGTTTTTTTTTGTTGCAAGAAAATATGCCAGACATATTTACTTATAAACCACAATGATTGCACTTCAAAATCCATTTGTGGGGAATGTCAAGAGATTTTTTCACTGTTCTCATAACAATGAGATAGATAAGATTTGAAAGGTAGTTATAACACATTTCCAGGAATGAACACAACTTTAGTGTGAGATTGAATGTGGCCTGTTCTCCTCTGGAGATGCAAACTGTCCCTTGATCTCTTCAGCTATCCTTCATCTTTCAAAAATCTCAAAAGAAAGCAGTATAAAGGGCCTGTCCCACTTAGGCGATTTTTTCGGCGACTTCCGGCGACTGTCACAGTCGTAGCAGGTTGCCGAAAAAGAGGCGACTGGACCCCCCCTATGATAATGTCATTGACAACCTACAACCTAGTCGACGTCAAGCTACGGCAAGCTACCGACAACCAGCGACTCAATCGTCGCAACTTAGGACGTCCATCTACGACCACACCTACGACAACCTACGACCACACAGACGACAACCTACAACAACCAAAGTCAACCAACGTCCACCCGCGACAAGCAACGACCCTGTCGGCGACAACTAAAGATAATTCAGTCGCCGGTACCTGTTGCCGGTTTATGTAGGTTGATGTAGGTAGTCGCCAATGGAATTCACCGAAGTCAGCACCCGGTGACAACCAAAGTCACCTGGCGACAACCTGCTTCATCCTGGCGACAACCTACGACAGGAGAAGACAAGCTACATCAAGCCCACAGTCGCCAAAAAGTTTTGAACATTTCAAAATAGAGCGGCGACTCTTTAGGTGACTTGAGGAGACTACTCATGACCATACAGACATCACCCCGCGACCATGTGAAAACAGCCTAGTCGCCTGTAGTCGCCAAAACAATCGCCTAGGTGGGACAGGCCCTGAAGAACCACTTTAACAAATTTCAGTCCCTGGATTCACAAGAGCCTCGGCTTTCGGTAAGAAGCCAGTGTGCAGAAAACTGGTGTTTCATTCTGTGGGTAAAGCATTCTATGGCTGAGCTGCTTTAGGTTCTATTCAGTGATTGAAAACAAATTGCAGAAAGGCGTCCAGGGAGATTTGCAAATCCAAATGATGATTTGCTTACATTAAATCTAATCTGTAAAGTTAAAGACACAAAGGGAATTGAGTAGGGATCAACACAGGAATTTAAATGTTACTGCTTTTGAAACACATTAAAAATACTTGTATCCTTAATGATTATTGTTGTCATCCAGTAGAGGAGCCATTTATGTTTAGGCTAGCTACTGGTGGCATCTTATATTATTTTGTCAGGATATATCTTACAGTATTATTTTGGACACTTGGGGGTGGTCATTAGTGTATATATAAGGGCATAGGGGACAGGAAGTTGCAGGCACAGGGAGAGAGACCATACAGTTCTCACCAGCCCAGGGACAGAGCATCCAGCTACAACCTGCATGCAGAATAAGGAAAACCTGGTACGTTCATCTCTTAGTTTGTACAACTACTTCAATAAACAACTAATTAAACTGGAAATAACGACTGGAAGATCTGTTCTATTAGGTCTGCGTAAGATCTACTTACCTGTGTAGTAATGGCAACTGGCATTACTGAAATTTGCCATTACACCTAGTACCAAGTGACATTGGGACACAGCAGGAAAGCATTGTCAAGTCTTGAAAATTCCTCTACATGTACACGTTCAGAGGCATTGTTCAAACCCATCGTTGACTTGGTCATTGAAGCATGTTAAGCAATGGACCATTCACTTCATAAGTTCATGTGATAGGAGCAGAATTAGGCCATTCAGCCCATCAAGTCTACTGCCATTCCATCATGGTTGATCTATCTTTCCCTCTTCACTCCATTCTCCTGCATGTTAGCCTTCATTGCAAGAGGATTTCAGTTTAGGAGCAAGGAGATCCTACTGCAATTGTACGGGGCCCAGTTGAGACCACACCTGAATTATTGTGTGCAATTCTGGAGAGCTAATTTGAGGAAGGACATTATTGCTATTGAGGGAGTGCAGCGTAGGTTCACCAGGTTAATTCCCGAGATGGCGGGACTTACATATCATGAAAGAATGGGTTGACTGGGCTTGTATTCACTGGAATTTAGAAGAATGAGAGGGAATCTTATAGAAACATATAAAATTCTTAAAGGATTGGATAGGCTCGATTCAGGAAAAATGTTCCCTGAAAATGTTGCAGGAGTCCAGAACCAGAGGTCACAGTTTATGAATAAGGGTAGGCCATTTAAGGTTGAGATGAGGAAAATTTTCTTCACCCAGAGTAGTGAATCAGTGGAATTCTCTGCCATAGAAGGCAGTGGAGATTAATTCACTGGATGTTTTCAAGAGAGTCCGATTTACTTCTTGGGGCTAAAGGAATCAAGGGATATGGGGAAAAAGCAGGAACGGGGTACTGATTTTAGATGATCAACCATGATCATATTGAATGGCGGTGCTGGCTCGAAGGGCCGAATAGCCTGCACCTATTTTTCTATGTTTCTCCCCAGAAACGCAACACCCGTACTTATCAAGAATCAATCTATCTCTGCCTTAGAATTTCCATTGACCTGGACTAAAATACAAACTAAAACATGTCAATGTTCTTTTCACAATAACAAGAAGTTGTATGGACCATTTCAATGATCTAATTGATATTAAAATAAAGGTGATACCTTTATGCAAGTGTTTTTTACACTGACACAAAAACAATTTAGCACAATTAGCAGGGAAGAGCTACTACCATTGCTTATGCTGACTTACCCATCTCATTCACTCTATACTTCAATAGACAATAGACAATAGGTGCAGGAGTAGGCCATTTGGCACTTCGAGCCAGCACCGCCATTCAATGTGATCATGGTTGATCATCCCCAATCAGTACCCCGTTCCTTCCATCTCCCCATATCCCCTGACTCCGCTATTTTTAAGACCCCTATCTAGCTCTCTCTTGAAAGCATCCAGAGAACCTGCCTCCACCGCCCCCCTGAGGCGGAGGCAGAGAACTCCACAGACTCACCACTCTCTGTGAGAAAAAGTGTTTCCTCGTCTCCGTTCTAAATGGCTTACTCCTTATTCATAAACTGTGGCCCCTGGTTCTGGACTCTCCCAACATCGGGAACATGTTTCCTGCGTCTAGTGTGTCCCAGCCCTTAACAATCTTATATGTTTCAATGAGATTCCCTCTCATCCTTCTAACCTCCAGAGTGCAAGCCCAGCTGCTCCATTCTCTCAGCATATGACAGTCCCGCCATCCCAGGAATTAACCTTGTAAACCTACGCTGCACTCCCTCAATAACAAGAATGTCCTTCCTCAAATTAGGGGACCAAAACTGCACACAATACTCCAGGTGTGGTTTCACCTGTACGACTGCAGAAGGACCTCTTTGCTCCTATATTCGATTACTCTTGTTATAAAGGCCAACATGCCATTCGCTTTCTTCACTGCCTGCTGTACCTGCATGCTTACTTTCATAGACTGATGTACAAGGACCCCAAGATCCCGTGGTACTTACCCCTTTCCCAACTTGACGCCATTTAGATAGTAATCTGCCTTCCTGTTTTTGCTACCAAAGTGGATAACCTCACATTTATCTGCATTAAACTTCAACTGCCATGCATATGGCCACTCCCCCAACCTGTCCAAGTCACCCTGCATTCTCATAGCATCCTCCTCACAGTTCACACTGCCACCCAGCTTTGTGTCATCTGCAAATTTGCTAATGTTTCTTTGAATCCCCTCATCCAAATCATTGATGTATATTGTAAATAGCTGCGGTCCTAGCACCGAACCTTGCGGTACCCCACTAGTCACTGCCTGCCATTCTGAAAGGGACCCGTTAATCCCTACTCTATGTTTCCTGATTGCCAACCACTTCTCTATCCATGTCAGCACTCTACCCCCAATACCGTGTCCTCTAATTTTGCCCACTGATCTCCTATGTGGGACCTTATCAAATGCTTTCTGAAAGTCCAGGTACACTACATCCACTGGCTCTCCCTTGTCCATTATCCTAGTTACATCTTCAAAAAATTCCAGAAGATTAGTAAAGCATGATTTCCCCTTCGTAAATCCATGCTGACTCGGACCGATCCTGTTACTGCTATCCAAATGTTCGGCTATCTCATCTTTTATAATTGACTCCAGCATCTTCCCCACACCGATGTCAGGCTAACTGGTCTATAATTCCGTGTTTTCTCTCTCCCGCCTTTCTTAAAAAGTAGGATAACATTAGCTACCCTCCAATCCACAGGAACTGATCCTGAATCTATAGAACATTGGAAAATGATCACCAATGCATCCATAATTTCTAGAGCCACTTCCTTAAGTACCCTGGGATGCAGACGATCAGGCCCTGGGGATTTATCAGCCTTCAGTCCCATCAGTCTGTCCAACACCATTTCCTGCCTAATGTGGATTTCCTTCAGTTCCTCTGTCACCCCAGATCCTCTGGCCACTACTATATCAGGAAGATTGTTTGTGTCCTCCTTAGTGAAGACAGATCCAAAGTACCTGTTCAACTCATCTGCCATTTCCTTGTTCCCCATAATAAATTCACCTTTTTCGGTCTTCAAGGGTCCAACTTTGGTCTTAACTAATTTTTTCCTCTTCACATACCTAAAGAAGCTTTTACTATCCTGCTTTATATTCTTGGCTAGCTTACCTTCGTACATCATCTTTTCTCTCCATATTGTCTTTTTGGTTATCTTCTGTTGTTCTTTAAACATTACCCAATCCTCTTGCTTCCCGCTCATCTTTGCTACGTTGTACTTCTTCGCTTTAATTTTTATACTGTCCCTGACGCCCCTTGTCAGCCATGGTCGTCCCTTTCTCCCCTTGGAATCTTTCTTCCTCCTCGGAATGAACTGATCCTGCACCTTCTGTGTTATTCCTAGAAACACCTGCCATTTTTGTTCCACTGTTATCCCTGCTAGTGTATCTTTCCAGTCAACTTTGGCCAGCTCCTCCCTCAGCCCCATAGTCCCCTTTATTCAACTGCAACACTGACACCTCCGATCTACTCTTCTCCCTCTCCAATTGTAGATGAAACCTGACCATGTTATGGTCACTGCCTCCTAATGGCTCATTAACCTCGAGGTCCTTTATCAAATCTGATTCATTACAGAACACTAAATCCAGAATTACTTCACTCCTCAGTAATCCACTCGTACAAATCCACATTGTCGGTGAATAAATTATACGCCGTATTTCTCTATAATTTATAATGTTTATGTCAAATGTTAAAAAGCTAATTTGGTAAAAGTTAATTATGTGAAGAAATAAAGTGAATGAGTTTAATATTCCACATTAAAATGTTACATTAAGATTGAGTGTGACTGGAGGCTCTCCAATGACTTTTACTAACTTCTACAAATGCACTGTAGAAAGCATACTGTTGGGTTGCATCACAACTAGGTTTGGGAACAGCACTGCCTAAGACCGTAAGAAATTGCAGAGTTGTGGCAGCAGCCCAGTCCATCACACAGACCAGACTTCCAACCATTGACACCATCTACACTTCATCTTGCCTCCGGAAAGCAGCCAACGTGAGCAAGTACTGCTCGCTCCCTGGTCATTCTGTCACTCCTGTCATGCAAGATATACAAAAGCTTAAAATTGCAGACCACCAGATTCATAAACAGTTTCTTCCCCCTGTTATTAAACTTTTGAATGATCATTCTATAAGGTTGGATACAGAACTGATTTTCCAACCTACCTCAATGCAGACATTGGACTTTTTTCACTGGAATTGTACATGTTAAAGATACACCTTTATTCTTCGGTGGGTCAGAGGTGGAGAGACAACATCTTATAGATAATAGACAATAGACAATAGGTGCAGGAGTAAGCCATTCGGCCCTTCGAGCCAGCACCGCCACTCAATGTGATCATGGCAGATCATCCATATCAGTACCCCATTCCTGCCTTCTTTCCATATCCCCTGACGCCGCTATCTTTAAGAGCCCTATCTAGCTCTCTCTTGAAAGTATCCAGAGAACCGGCCTCCACCGCCCTCTGAGGCAGAGAATTCCACAGACTCACTACTCTCTGTGAGAAGTAGCTGTAGCTACTCTCATGTAGCTGGGTGTACACATCTATGATGATTTGCCCTGGGCCCTGGAAATTGATGCAATTACAAAGAGTCATCAATGCCTCTAAGGTTTCATTACCTACTCTGGTTTTTCCATTATTATGGTCTGGTCTACCCAGTATAACTCAGAATTTACCTTTGTTTTTTGTTGCATTCGATGTGGCTGTAAAGCTGCAGCAAGTAAGAATTTAATTGTTGTGGTTTTAGTGCGTATGATAATTAGACCTTGATCATGATCTGACTCTTGATGGCTGGAGTCTTACCTTGAGCAAAGGAAGTTGGTTGTGATGTCCTCTATCCCCGGCTGTTACTGCAGAAGTTCCTCGGGGCAGTGTACTAGTCCGAAGCACCTCCCAGTGCTTTTTCATGACCTTAAATTTATCAAGAGGTCTGAAGTGGGGATATTTATTAATAATTGCATATTGTTCAATTCCTTTCACAAGCCCTCAGCAACTGAAGCAGTCTACACCTTCATGCAACAAAAACTCACGAGAATTCAGGCATGAACTGAGAAGTGGCATGCCCCCAAAAGGTGCTAGGTTATCGAATGAGTAAATTTGTCTTCATAATAATTGCATTCAGTGTGATCACCATTGCTGAATCCACATCCTGGGATACAGTATTGACAAAAAATTCAGCTAAATAAGTTACATAAATACTGTGGCTGCAAAAGCAGATTAGGAGGTGGATATCATGGGACAAGTGGCTCAGCTGAATGTACTTCTGACCCTTTTCACCATGTACAAGGAAGAAGTCAGCAGCATGGCAAAATACCCTCACTTAGTTGGTGGCACAGTGGTACGGCGGTAGACCTGCTGCTTCACAGGGCCAGAGACCCGGGTTCAATATTGACCATGGGTGCTGTCTGTGCGGAGTTTCTCCCAGTGATTGCGTCTGTTCTCTCCGGGTGCTCCGGTTTCCTCCCACCAAGCGACTTTGAGTCCTGAAAAGCGCTATATAAATAAAATGTATTATTATTATTATTCCAAAGACATGCAGAGTTTTAGATTAATTGACTTTTGTAAATTGCCCCTGGTTGTGTAGGATGTGAACAATGTGCAGGTGGAACTAGTGTGCAGGTGATCGATGGTTAGCGTGGACTTGGTGGGCCGAAGGGCCTGTTTCCACACTGTATCTCTAAACTAAACTAAACTACCCAATGTGTGCATCTGAAACAATAGTGAAAAAGATTGACCACATCCAGGATGAAGCAACCCATTTAACTGGCACCCCCCTCCACCATCCTGATCATCCATCTGTCCACTGATGAGACCATCTACAAAATGCACCATTAATCACCTAAGATAGTCAATAGCATATCCCAAACCTGTGACCACTACAGCTAAGAACAACAAGGCCTTCGGTTTCCTCCCACACTCCAAAGACATACAGGTTTGCAGGTTAATTGGCTTTGGTAAAGACTGTAAATAGTCCCTAGTGTGTAGGATAGTGTTAGTGTTATGGGGATCGCTGGTCGGCATGGACTCGTTGGGCCGAAGGGCCTGTTTCTCTGAACTAAACTAAACTAAACCAAGCTTTCTCAAAGATAATTAAGCCTGCCTTGCCTTGCCTGAAATGCATGGAGCCCCACAAAAATGAATAAAATGAATAAGTTGTGGCGACCCTGGATGCTAATTGTGCATCCCTACTACAACTCTCCCAACAGAAGGAACATTAATCTGAAGAAGGGTTTCGGCCCGAAACGTTACCTATTTCCTTCGCTCCATAGATGCTGCTGCACCCGCTGAGTTTCTCCAGCATTTTTGTGTACCTTCGAACATTAATCTTAATTGTTTACCTCTCTTGATTTATACACACCAATTAAAGGTCCTCGAACATGTTAGTGTTCTGCTTCAAACCACATTCCACTGCCACTGCTTAATTCCAGCACCAGATAGCATTGAATGTAGCTTTCCCAATTGGGTTGTCATTCATGTCACTCTACTCATTAAATTCCAATTTAATGTCCATCTGCAATACACTGCCCCGAGGAACTTCTGCAGTAACAGCCGGGGATAGAGGACATCACAACCAACTTCCTTTGCTCAAGGTAAGACTCCAGCCATCAAGAGTCAGATCATGATCAAGGTCTAATTATCATACGCACTAAAACCACAACAATTAAATTCTTACTTGCTGCAGCTTTACAGCCACATCGAATGCAACAAAAAACAAAGGTAAATTCTGAGTTATACTGGGTAGACCAGACCATAATAATGCACAAACCAGAGTCTGAAGAAGGGTCTGACCCAAAATGTCACCCATTTCTTCTCTCCAGAGATGCTGCCTGTCCCGTTGAGTTACTCCAGCATTTTATGTCCATCTGCAATCTGAGTGCCTGAACTAAGGCCTCCAGTCTGCCAAATATGCAGCTGGAGGTTTGAGAGATAATCTTAAAAATGAGTAAGGAGTGAAAGGGAAAATAGGGAATTTCAGAGTTTAGATGGATGAAGTTGCAAACAGAATAATGCTAGGAATGCACAAGTGATATAGAAGCATAAGATTTAAAAAAAACCAGCTTAGCTGGATCAGTGGAATTGTGGTAATCCTTGAAACCCATCTATTCAGTCTGTCTGGAGACATGGATTTAAATGGAATCATTTAATGCCCTGTAACATTGCTCTTTATGCTTTACCAAATTACAGCTTATAAGTGAGGCACTGTTTTCCCAAGTAAACATCTAATTTTTTTACGACTCTCATTTTACCCCAACTACAAAATGCATAGTTATGATTTTTTTTGTTGCAAATATGGGATTATGTGTGTTGAATATGAATAGTGCCAGCCATCTGGGAAACCCTATCAGTCTGCCAAAATTAAAGAAACGTCTCCTTTATGTACTTCCAACATTTATTTTTCACAATGAATTCTCTCCTATCAATGCTAATTATTTAGCAAACATGTACCACCAGCTTGCAGTCATTGATAACCAAACTTCATGATTAATGAGTCATGGTGTCATAGTCATAAAGTCAAAGAGCAATAAAGTATGGAAATGGGCCCTTCGGCCCATCAAATCTTTACTTTAATGTAATCTATCAATAATGGCAGATAATGTAGAAAATTGATAATGTAGAAATAAAATTAATTCTACATTAATCCCATTTTTTATTCTCGCCATGTTCCCAGAACTTTCCGCTTTATCGTCATCACGCAGCTACGCGCTCGTGACAATTTATAGAGTCCAATTAATCTACCAACCTGCAAATCTTTAGGATGTGGGAGGAAAGTGAAACACATGGAGGAAGCCCTTGTGGTCACAGGGAAAATGTCCAGGAATTGAACCTGGATCTCTGGAGCTCCTCAACTACCCTATTGATTGCTGGCAATTTTGAAGTTAATTATTTATTATTGGTTTATTATTGTTACATGCACCAAGATACAGTGAAATAACTTCATTTCGCAGACCATCAGCCAGATCCCACAATATATGAGTGCAATTTAAATGCACTGAGAAATTAAACAGTGCAGAAGTTAGTGTTACAGCAACAGAGAAGGTGTGGATGAAAAAGATAAGAGTATCACTGAGAGGTAGATTGGAAGATCGAGAAGTCATCCTTAGCATACGAGAGCTCCATTCAAGTCTCTGACAATAGATGGGAAAAAGCTGTTCTTGAATTTGATAGCATGTACTTTTAAGATGTTGTATCTTCTGGCCAATGGGAGAGGGGAGAGAGAAATGACCAGGGTGTAAGCGGTCCTTGATAATCTTGGCTGCTTTCTGGAGTCAGCACAAATATAGATGGAGTCCATGTGGGAAAGACTGATTTGCATGACGGATTGGGATGTATCCGTGACTCCCTGTAGTTTCCTTCAGCCATGTGCAGGGCAGTTTTGCATATCAAGCTGTCATGCATGTAAGTCATTGGGGACATGGCAAGTTTCCTTTGTCTACTGAGGAAGAAAAACACTGGTGTGTTTTTGTAGCTGCATCATCAATGTGGTTGGACCAAAACAAATTGTTAGCAATATTAACATCAGGATCTTGAAATGCTTGATCATCTCCACTTCAGCACCATTGAGACACACTGGAGCAGGTACACCACCCCACTTCCTGAAGTTGATGACTTTCCTTTTGCTGACTTAGAGGGAGAGGTTGTTGTTTTGAAACAACCTCATTAAAGCATGTAGCAACAAGTCTGTCTTTTAACTTACACCAGGCTTCTTGTAATGGCACAGGTGTTATCCTGACTCTGTGAAGCATTTCAATATACTGCCTTGCATATTGCAACTCCATATCTGAACTGCTTACTATTGAGAATGCAAACATTCCTATTGTCCTGAATGTCATTTTTCATATGATGTTTTGAACTTAGGCTGCTCAAGATGGCCTGTACTTCATTCTAGGATGGCCCATACTGCTCTAATTCTCTGAACAATATATTTTTCTTGGCAGGTTAATTTTCCATTGCCTCAGCAGGTTCTTCTGTAATCAACACCTTCTGCTCCAGTGTGTCACTGCCGTCATAATACAATATTGCTTCACTTGCTGATCCACAGTGAAACAGGCAAGTAGTCAGCCTTTGCCAGGAATGCTCTTAATATTAGTTTTAATTTAGTTTAATTTAGAGATACAGCATGGAAACAGGCCCTTCGGCCCACAGAGTCCACAACGACCAGCAAACCACGCACGTTAATACTACACACACTAGGGATAATTTTACATTTATACCAAGCCAATTAACCTGCAAATCTGTACGTCTTTGGAGTGTGGGAGGAAACATAAGATCTCAAAAAAAACTCACGCAGGTCATGGGGAGAACGTACAAACTCTGTACAGACAGCGCCCGTGGTCAGGATCAGACCTAGGTCTCTGGAGCTGTAAGGTAGTGACTCTACCACTGTGCCACCATGCCACCCAGTTAGCTTTCTGTCGCGGAAGATAAGTTCTCTATTAATGTTGCTAACTTCCAATACAAACCTACTTCTGGAGATGCCACTTTGTGTGCAACTTTTTCCTGGCCCTTGACACTATGTTTTTTGAACTTTTCTTGATTTCCTAGATACACAATGGTTTGGCAGATTTCAACCAAACTGTTAGTTTTCTCCAAAGATAGACACAAATGCTGAAATAACTCAGCGGGTCAGGCAGCATCACTAGAGAAAAGGAATAGGTGATGTTTCAGGTCGAGACCCGTCTTCAGGCTGAGAGTTAGGGGAGAGGGAAACTTTTTTTTTCTTTAATATTTTTATTAGAAGCAGTGTACAGTAGTATAAACTGCGGCATATGACAAAATACATTTATTGATCATCTTCCATTTTAATTTTGACAAAAATGAAATAAAAAAAGAGAGAAAGAGCAAGAAAGAGAGAAAGTGAACGAGAGAGTGAATGTGTAAAATTAGAACACCTGAACTACCAAAGAGTGTAGTCACAAAGTGAGTAAGTAAAAATTTAAAAAAAGAAAAAGAAAATGTGGATCACAAGCATGTCTGAGACGCTACATCTTGAAGACTCGTCAGCAGGAAAATCAGAGCAATTTTCAAAGATATGGTCTCCTTTCATTGATTCATTACAAGGATAGTATGGTGCAACACAACTTTGGAATTAAACCGATTTACGGACAGGGTGTTGGGTGTGGTGAGAAATGAAGCAGGTATATCAACACATTTCGCTCTTTTTTTAAATTATTTTTCATTTTTGTCTTTTTATTTTTTTAAGTTTTTACTTACTCACTTTGTGACTACACTCTTTGGGGAGAGGGAAACTAAAGGTATGAAGAGGTACAAAGAACAAATTAATGAAAGATATGCAAAAGGACAAATCCTCCTGAAGAGATCTCATGATTAACCACTTATCTCTCCTTCTGATCCAAGCTTCATATTCCTTGATGGTTACCACATTTCATCTGCATTGGTGCTATCAATACCACATACCTGCTCATGTGGAGAGGTGCATCTATATTTACTGCAATGATATTCTAGGTAATGCTTTCTCTCACTTTCTCCTCACTTTGATCTTTAATTTTCCAGGACAACCTGTTCTTATTTATTAGAATGTAGAAACAAGAAACTGCAGATGCTGGTTTTTGTACAAAAGGACACAAAGTGCTGGAGTAACTCAGCAGCTCAGGCAGCATCCCTGGAGAACATGGAGGGGTGACATTTCCAGTCGAGACCCTTCTTCAGACCTGGAAGCAGACCTTCTTATGTTTTGTGTCCAAATGCCCCTCCTATATTCCCTGCACATTTATTGCTTTTTTTTCACTCTGCTTTACACTACAAATTTAATCTGACATAAACCGGTAGTTCTTTTTCTTCATCCCTCCTACCATTTCCCTCAGGGTATTTGCTTCAGTCATTTTATTTCTAACCTTTTTCGGTTTTGAATATTATTAATCGGAAAAGTTATCACCAATAGAAGTTCAACTACCTGGAATAAGGGTCTGA
The DNA here is from genome assembly GCA_038087875.1 of Malacoraja senta. Lineage (NCBI taxonomy): Eukaryota > Metazoa > Chordata > Chondrichthyes > Rajiformes > Rajidae > Malacoraja > Malacoraja senta. Next base: position 365,313,348 of record CM075977.1, read on the forward strand.
GGAAGGGTCACGACCCGAAACGTCACCTATTCCTTCGCTCCATAGATGCTGCCTCACCCGCTGAATTTCTCCAGCATTTTTGTTTACCTTCGATTTTTCCAGCATCTGCAGTTCTTTCATAAACATTTCAACTACCTGCAATGTTAATCCATGTGGAGTGGATTATTCCTTCTCCCCAGATGCTGACTAACATGTTGAATATTTGCAATATCTTTATTTTCTATTTCATATTTCCAATTCCACCATTTCTTTTCTTTTGTTTCACTGTCATGGATTGCTGTATTTTTAATTCCTTCAGTTTCGACAGCATTTTTGTTTTCACTTAATGGACAACTAACACAATTTTACATGTAATTATACAAAATAAGATATTGGTTTCAACTTATCATGTCATGCAGGGCTGATGATGTATGTCTTTAATATTTTGTGGCTTCCTTGCTTCACCTGTTTTATGTGATGCAGTCCTTAGGGTTGGTTCTAGACAACATTGTAATAAATCTCCCCACCCTCATGTTAAATAATAAAATGATTACCATTATACCCAAATGCAGCTCCATAATGTGCTACCCATCTGCCATACAATATAATTTCATGGGTATAGTTTTCACTAACTCACCAGTAATAAATGACAACACTTGCCCATGCTTACCATTTAATTTTACTTACAATAAAAAACCTATAAAAATGTTACAAATGATAAGTGCAGGATGGCCGATCACAAATAGAATGGAGATAAGTTAGGGAAATACATGATATAATTGTAAGTTGTATGCATGGTAAGAAAGCCAAGAAAGAAATCATTGAGTGAAAGTTATTATCAAATCTGAACATAATGCACCCATTCACATACACACAGGGGCACCATGTAAAGAGGCATAAAGGATGTCTGTTCTAAGGCATATGGCATTGCTTAGGTACAGGGTGACGAAAATAACTTTGAAATGGGCAAAGACAGATACAAAATGCTGGAGCAACTCAGCGGGACAGGCAGCATCTTGGAGAGAAGGAATGGGTGACGTTTCGGGTCGCGACCCTTCTTCAGACAATGGGCAATCTCCCTTCGTGATTTCAGAGCAATAGGTTTCACTAGACTAAGTGGGACCCGTTGGGTCCCATGTTCACACGGGAGGGCTGGTCCCCCAATGCAATATTCCACCTCTCCACCAATTCCAATATTGGTGGCCAGTTGGGGGGGGTGGGGCTTTCTGGAGCGCTGGTATGGGTGTTGTTGGCTGCAGGGACTACTGGTCTCCAGAGGGCTAGTATGGAAATTGTGGGCCAAATGGATTCTTGGGGTGGCAGCTCAGTCCCTCAAGCCTGATGTGCTGGCAGCTCACTCACGGCTGGTGGGCTGGCAGTTGACTCACGGCTATTCCTTGAAATTCCATTTCAAGCAGAGTGCAAGGCCACCAAATTCAAATCCATTTGTGCAAATGCTTGTTTGGGTTTTTTTTTGGGTTGAAGTAAAAAGGCAGTGCAAATGGTTGTTGGGGGGTGGTGGGGTTGGGTTGAAGTAAAAGGGCAGTGCAAATGGTTGTTTGGGGGGGTTTTGGGTTGAAGTAAAAAGGCTGTGCAAATGGTTGTTTGGGGGTGGTGAGGTTGGGTTGAAGTAAAAGGGCAGTGCAAATGGTTGTTTGGGGGGGTTTTGGGTTGAAGTAAAAAGGCTGTGCAAATGGTTGATTGTTTTTTTTTGGGTTGAAGTAAAAAGGCAGTGCAAATGGTTGTTTCGGGGATTTGGGGGTTGAAAAAGGCAGTGCAAATGGATGTTTGGGGAGGGGGATTTGTGGTTGAAGTAAAAAGGCAGTGCAAATGGATGTTTGGGGGGATTTTGGGTTGAAGTAAAAAGGCACTGCAAATGGTTGTTTGGGGGGGGGTTGGGTTGAAGTAAAAAGTGCATTGCAAATGGTTGTTTGGGGGATTTTGGGGTTGAAAAAGGCAGTGCAAATGGATGTTTGGGAGGGGGGATTTGTGGTTGAAGTAAAAAGGCAGTGCAAATGGTTGTTTGGGGGGGGTCTGGGGTTGAAGTAAATAAGCAGTGCAAATTGTTGTTTGGTTTTTTTTGGGTTGAAGTAAAAAGGCAGTGCAAATGGTTGTTTGGGGGGGGGTTTGGGGTTGAAGTAAAATGGCAGTGCAAGTAGTTGTATGGGGGTTTTTTGGGTTGAAGTAAAAAGGCAGTGCAAATGGTTGTTTGGGGGGGGGGGGGGGGGTTGGGTTGAAGTAAAAATGTCACCCAACCATTTGCACTGCCTTTTTACTTCAACCCCCCAAAAAAACAAAAAAACATTTGCAAGCCTTTTTACTTCAACCCAAAACCCCCCAAACAACCATTTGCACTGCCTTTTTACTTCAACCCAACCCCACCCTCAAACAACCATTTGCACTGCCTTTTTACTTCAACCTAAAACTCCCCCAAACAACCATTTGCACTGCCTTTTTACTTCAACTCAAAAAAAAACCAAACAACCATTTGCACTGCCTTTTTACTTCAACCCCAAAACCCACCAAACAACCATTTGCACTGCCTTTTTACTTCAACCCAACCCCCCCCCCCAAACAACCATTTGCAGTGCCTTTTTACTTCAACCCAACCCCCCCCCAAACAACCATTTGCATTGCCTTTTTACTTCAACCCAAATCCCCCAAACAACCATTTGCACTGCCTTTTTAATTCAACCCCCAAAAAAACCAAACAACCATTTGCACTGCCTTTTTACTTCAAACCAACCATATTTTCATTTTCAAACTACATTAAGGGCACTCACAGTTGAGTAGACATGTGTTCAGTGTTATTCAGAGCTCAGAGAGACGTGAACCTCTCACTTCCTCCATCTTGCGGAGACTGAGTGAGGCACACCACTTCCGGGTTTTATAGTCCCTCCCCCCTCCCATCAGCAGGGGCAGCAGAGAGAATGGCAACATTTTTTAAAACATTAATATATCTCTGATTTTTCATCGATGGTAAAAATCCTCCAGTCCCGGCAGGCGGAGGGGGACTCTGAGCGAGGTGGCCAAAAATGACGGCCGTAGGTGGCGGCGTTCTCTCGGAAATCACAGCACAGCGAGCCAAAAGCGGTCAAGATCAGACTTTTAGTAATATAGATTAAGGAAGCTTTCAAAACAAGCATTGTTTACATTTTCAGTGTTTCACGTTACTATATGGCAGGATACATATAATGTTTCTTCAACATGCATGATGCTGTGACCTCGCTTCATAAACACTCTGCAGTGATTTTATTTCCTATGTCAAAATGGAAAAACCTTTTGTGGTGATAATTGCATATAATTTTTGAATGTTTCTGAATCAAGGAAGTGGGCCATAGCTAAGCAGGCATGTTGTAAGCTACATGGATATATTCCCTCAATTATTTTATGTTGCAAAAATCCCTTCACAAAGCAATTATGATTTTACTGAAAATGATAAGTTCTGTGTTTTCATTTTTTTGTCTCCTCAATTTACAGCAGCTCATCCTGTGTCCTTGCAGCTCTGAATTTTGTTTCTACATGATAAAAGACTACTTGTCTGATAAGAAGACATGAATCATCAAAACAATTCCTCCCATGTTAATATTGCAAAGACTGGATTTTTTCCAGTCCCTATCACAAATTATGTTGACTCTGAGTATCTACCTGAGAAATGTCCAATACTGAACCAAACAGTTTCTATTCTTGGTGATGTACTTGTCCCTGAGATGAATTGCTGCCTGCAGCTGCAGTTGGAATTCTAATCTATGCATGTTACCTTAAAATGTACCTATTTGAACAGATTTTTGTTTTAAACACACAAAACTGCTGGAGTAACTCAGCAGGTCAGGCACAAGGGTCCCGACTCAAAACATCACCTATCCATGTTCTCCAGAATTACTGCCGGACCTGTTGATTTACTCCAGCACTTTGTGACTTTCTTTTTAAAGCAGCACCTGTAGTTCCTTGTGGCTACATTCAAACAGATGCTGGTCACTTTCCCTTGGTGACCAAAATTAGAGCACATGGTATTGAGGGTAGGGTGTTGACATGGATAGAAAATTGGTTGGCAAAAAGTAGGAGTGAACGGGTCCTTTTCTGAATGGCAGGCAGGGGCGAGTGGAGTGCCGCAAGGCTCGGTGTTGGGGCCGCAACTGTTTACCATAAATATTAATGATTTGGAAGATGGAATTAGGAGCAACACTAGCAAGTTTGCAGATGACACAAAGCTGGGTGGCAGTGTGAACTGTGAAGACGATGTTAGGAGGTTGCAGGGTGACCTGGACAGGTTGAGTGAGTGGGCAGATGCCGTGGCAGATGCAGTATAATATAGATAAATGTGAGGTTATCCACTTTGGCGGCAAAAACAAGGGGGCAGATTATTATCTCAATGGGGTTAGGTTAGGTAAGGGGGAGGTGCAGCGAGACCTCGGCGTCCTTGTACACCGGTCACTGAAAGTTGGCTTACAGGTACAGCAGGCAGTGAAGAAAGCTAATGGAATGTTCAAGTCAAGTGAGTTTATTGTCATGTGTCCCTGGTAGGACAATGAAATTCTTGATTTGCTTGAGCACAACAGAACATAGTAGGCATTTACTACAAGGCATTCTATAAATATATACACAATGGTCAATATACTGATAAAGTGCAAATAACAGTATTAGCTAGTAAAGTTCAGTGTTATGTCCGAGCCAGGTTTAATAGCCTGATGGCTGTGGGGAAGTAGCTGTTCCTGAACCTGGTCGTTGCAGTCTTCAGGCTCCTGTACCTTCTACCTGAAGGTAGTAGGGAGATGAGTGTGTGGCCAGGATGGTGTTGACCTTCATAACAAGAGGATTTCAGTATAGGAGTAAAGAGGTTCTTCTGCAGTTGTATAGGGCTCTGGTGACACCACATCTGGAGTATTGTGTACAGTTCTGGTCTCCTAATTTGAGGAAGGACATCCTTGTGATTGAGGCAGTGCAGCGTAGGTTCAAGAGATTGATCCCTGGGATGGCGGGACTGTCATATGAGGAAAGATTGAAAAGACTAGGCTTGTATTCACTGGAGTTTAGAAGGATGAGGGGGGTATCTTTTAGAAACATATAAAATTATTAAAGGACTGGACAAGCTAGATGCAGGAAAAATGTTCCCAATGTTGGGCGATTCCAGAACCAGGGGCCACAGTCTTAGAATAAAGGGGAGGTCATTTAAGACTGAGGTGAGAAAAAACTTTTTCACCCAGAGAGTTGTGAATTTATGGAATTCCCTGCCACAGAGGGCAGTGGAGGTCAAGTCACTGGATGGATTTAAGAGAGAGTTAAATATAGCTCTAGGGGCTAGTGGAGTCAAGGGATATGGGGAGAAGGCAGGCACGGGTTATTGATAGGGAACGATCAGCCAAGATCACAATGAATGGCGGTGTTGGCTCGAAGGGCCGAATGGCCTCCTCCTGCACCTATTTTCTATGTTTCTATGTTTCTATGTATTCAAAATTCTACCTGTAATTTCAGAGGCTCTCTTGACCACCCAGAATACATTTTCTCCTAGTCAAACAATACCTTTATTTTAATAAGTTCATGTTAATAAGTTCATAAATGATAGGAGCAACATTATGCCATTTGGTCCATCAAGTCTACCTCGCCATTCAATCATGGCTGATCTATCTTTCCCTCCTAACCCCATTCTCCTGCCCTCTCCCCATAACCCCTGACAGCCCTACTAATCAAGAATCTATCCATCTCTGCCTTAAATATATCCATTGACAGCCTCCACAGCCTTTTCACAATAAATCATATCTTTATTTCTAAAACCGTCCATAACCTCTCTACTTGCTATCTCTATATTCTCTCCTATTCCTACGATCTTCCAGAATATCTTCATTTCCCCATTTCTGGTATTGTGATTATTGCTGAACATAACCACTGCCATTGAAAGTCATGCTTCCAGCTTGCAAGGCTATAAGCCTTGGAATTTTCCCCATAAACCGCCTTGCCTCTCCACTGGATGTTCCACATCAGAATCAAAATCATTTGCCCCGATACATCTCTTTTTTGCTTGACGTCGAATCTTGTGTGATAATGCCGCTGCAAATATCTTGAACTATTTTGCTACATTGAAGAGATTACATGAATACGAGTTATTTTCATTATCATTGTGAAACAGAACTGTTTGAATCTTCCAGTCCTGCAAACCATAACACCGAGGTAGGAAAGAGCAGCGGGGTCAATATGATCTGTATAATCACTGGAAGTCAGATATCATTCTGACTAAGTGTTGATTCTTATCCATCATTGTTATGAATAATGGGGAAAATGCAGACAGATGGGACTAGTGTAATATGGGGCAGCTTGGCCGACATGGGCAAGGTGGGCAGAAGGGACTGTTTCTATGCTATATGACTATGACTCTAAGATAGAGATGTAAGAGGCTGTAGATGCTGGAATCTCAAACCAAAAGCAAAGCACTGGAAGGACCATCATGTAACACCAACTTGTCTTTCCTCAGCATTCTCCACTGCTTCGGTGAAGACAAATGTATACAAGAAACAGCACCTCATGTGTCACTGCGTTGCCAATGAAAATAGAATTTTCCAGTTGCATGCAACCCACTCCTCCATGTTCCTTCACCACTCCCACCAGTTGAGCCAGTATCTCTCTCCCTTTGCTCACCTTTTCAACCCCTCCTTCAACTTGTACCAAGAGACATTACTCTCCCCCACAGGTTCTATCTGCTCATCACCCACACACCTATCTATCTGGGTCCCTTGGTTCACCCTTTACATCCTTTCCTCTACCAGGATCCATCTACCTAGTTTTATTTTTTCTTCGTATTTGTTCTCGCCAGTCACCTACCAACCTTAGTCCCAACCTTACCTCCTCCCCCTTTCTCATCTGGCTCCATTTGTTCATCATTCATCAAATCCCCATTCATCTGGTTCCACTTATCACTTATCAGTCTCCATCTCAGCTCCTCATTTGCTTCCACATACCAGCTATCTACCCTCTACACTCTCAATCCTGATGCAGGATCTCAACCCAAAACAATAACTATGCCTTTGCTTCCACAGTTGCTGCTTCACCCTCTGAGTTATCGAGTCATAAAGTGATACAGTGTGGAATCAGGCCCTTCAGCCCAACTTGCCTGTAGATCAAACAGTATTGCTGATTTGATCCGTGTCTGGTTTTGTTGCTTTTCGTGCCATGTCCAGGCATTGTCCTTGTGAGTAAGTTGCCTCAAGTGAACTGAGATCTCGGATAAGTTGGGAACGAATTTACTGAGGTAATTAACCATGCCCAGAAATCTCTGCAGGCCTGTAACATCAGTAGGTGCGGACATTTCGCTCTTAGCAGGATCTGCCTTGAGACCATCAGCCATGAAAATATGCCCCATGTAGCTCACCTGGTTAATATGGAACCAACATTTTGGGGGATTCAGTTTTAAGTTCACTTCCATGGCACGCTCGAGTACCTTCTTCAAGTTGGCAACATGTTGTTTCATGTCTTTGCCACTAACAATGATATCGTCCACGATGATAGCACAAGGGTATCCGTCAAACAGTTGTTCCATGGAGCGCTGAAACACCTCACTGGCTGAACTGATGCCAAACGGCATGCGCAAAAACTGTAGCGGCCAAAAGCAGTGCTGAAGGTGATATGCATATATGATGCATCATCTAGGGGAATCTGCCAGAAGGAGCTCTTGGCGTCCAAAACAGAGAATACCATTGGCTTACCCAAGTGGGCAGCTACCTCCTCCATGGTGCGCATGGGGTGATGGGGCCCCAGCATACACAAACTGTATGCTCGTTCGTAAGCTTCATCTCCTGCGAGTAGAAGGAGCATGCTTGCACAGACCATTGCTGGCTTGCCATGCGAAGTTGCAGCAATGAACAAATCATATTGTCGCTCAAAGGTACGCCGCTGTCCGATTCTGCTATTGAAAACGAGTGGGTCAGGTTTTCTGAAACCTTCAGCCATGTCTGAGACAATGAAAAGTCTTGTAAATAACAGCCAAAGTCAAACCGAAATCCCACCTCCGACACCATGTTCAAAGCACTTATGATAACAAGTATATATCATAACAAGTATAATTTGTATACATACAGAGACAATCGAGGTGATTAATGTAGGCTCCGAATCGTAAGTTAAAACTAAAAAACAACATGGCTGTCCGCATGCCACAAGGTGGTGGTGGTGTGGAAAAACTGACATGGATTATGGATCAGGTCATCAGCATCAAAACCAGACACGGATCAAATCAGAAATACTGTTTGATCTACATTGCCCTCACTGGCCAACATGTTCCAGCTACACTAGTCCTACCTGCCCATGTTTAGTCCATATCCCTCCAAACCTGTCCTATCCATCAGTTCTTTCAGCAGTTTTTTTTTTGCATCCTTATAAATAAGATATTGTTATGAAAACCGTCTTGAGCTTGGTACATTTATGACCAAGACACTGAATGCTTTTGAGTTTAAGCATCACTCCAAGCCTGAGAACATAATAAAGGCTGATGAGTCAATGCCATACAGGTCTACCACAGCCTATGTGGTCGGCTGTCAGAAGCTCTGTCCGCCTGCTAAGATATACAGAGTGGATCCAGTAGCACTATTTAATGAATGATTGAGT
>CM075977.1:365322115-365385273 GCA_038087875.1 Malacoraja senta
AGCTTAGTTTAGTTTAGAAATACAGTGCAGAAACAGGCCCTTTGGCCCACCGCGTCTGTGCCGACCACCGATCCCTGCATATTAACTCTACCCTACACATACTAAGGACAATGGTGACTTTATACACCTCGAAAAGATCAGCCCTCAATCTCCTGCATGCCAAGGAATAAACTACTAGCCAGCCCAACCTTTCTCTTTAGCTCAGGCCTTTGAGTCCTGGTACCTTGTAACTCTTACCTGCATTCTTTCCCACTTAATCATATCCTTTCTATAGTAGTGTGACTAAAACCGAACACAATACTTCAAAAGTAGCCTCACCAGTATCTTATATTACTGTAACATAACATCCCAGCTTCTTTATTCAATACTGTGACACCACTTTCATGGAAATATGTTCCTGTACTGCTGCATCCCTCTGCTCTACAACAGTCCCCATGGTCCTATCATTCACTGTGAAGGCCCTGCCCTGGTTTGACATCTTATAGATGGCATTAGAGTGGTGCTTGGTCCTACTGACCTAGTTATTTGAAGATATCACGTAATTTCTTCCTACTTCCTGAATGTACTGTGATTACAATTTGGCTTTACATAACCATTGATAATGTAACAGGTAATCCGGTCAGGGGAGTAGAGTTGTCACATCAGTGCACCATGATTGATCGAAAAGCTGCTGCCATTGTCTTTCCCCTTGCCCGAGGATTCTGCGTGGTCTATACAATAAATGGAGAAACCCTCAGGTTGTATAGCAGGGTGAACCAGGTTTCAATGAAACATACACCACAGTAGTTCCTGGTTGGTCCTTGAAACTGTAGCCATGATCAAAGCTCTTCAAGCTTGTTCTCAAATGATTATACATTATCTAGAAGTATACTCTACACCATGCATGGATTAGCACCGTGATGATGCCTGAAGTTGTGTGATCCATTCAAACACAATCTGGACATGGGTGAGTAGGGAATTGGTGAGGAAGTATTACTGGATAACATGTTAGGTTTATTGTCACATGTACCAAGGTACAGTGAAAGCTTTCGTTGCTTGCTAACCAGTCAGCAGAAAGACAATCCATGATTACAACCGAGCCATCCACAGTGTATGGATGCATGATAAGGGGAATAGCGTTGTTGAAGAAATTAATTTAGAGGGAAATTAAAGGAAAAATTAAAAGTTACAGACTTCGCAGGTTTGCTTCAAGAGACTTTATTGCATGATATCATGGACAGATGGCAGCAGTAAGCTGCTCACCAGTTCTCTGACTTCCAAGCAGAATTGGCCAACAGTTATACTGTGAAGTAATTAACTGTGGCGGCACCTGGTGACAACCCAAGGTCACAACAAACCATCGGCTCCAGAGGGCGGCATCTTGGTGTGGGAGGCGCTAGTCACGAGGTCGGTACCTGATTTGGTATTTAAGCCGGGCAACGCCCGTGTCCTTGGAGGAGTAGGGAGCTGTATTAAAGAGATTAAACACGTCTAGTGCACACAACTCATTGCCAGTTTTTGGCTGGACTCCTGCAAGTCCCCGCTACATAACTTTTGTTTACTCTTGCTATATACTATTCTACAAAAACATTCTATCACCACATGGGTTCCAATTATTTCATTAGTCATAACATACTGTTCGCTTATGTTCATCTTATTCAACAACAGATGATTTATACAAATCAAACGCAAAACAAGGGAATCTTGACATTGTTCTATCTCACCTTTCAAGCGGCCCACGTCACCATCCCCATTCCGAGCCGATCATAAGCCTCCCATTTACTGCAACGTATCTACGCTACTAGCGGTAGGGGGGGCGGGTGATCCACTGTAACTTCTCAGGAATGTAAACAAGCTTCGTTATCTCCTCCCATTTCATGTTTACATTTACCATCCACAATTCATCACATTCCCAGACTGGAGGTAATACGTCTAATTTTACTCACAAACTTCTTCTGCACCTGGTCAAGCGAGAGCTGCCAATTGTCACATCCAAAACACCCTCTCGTTATCTTTTTCAATTCCAATTAAATAAAGAAGGATATTAATTTTCTTCCACAAACATGAATAACATTTAGTGCAAGATGAAGCCAGTAACGTCTGATAAAAGATAGTCCGAGGGTCTCCAATGAAACATAGAAACATAGAAAAATAAGTGCAGGAGTAGACCATTTGCCTTCGGCCCCTTCGAGCCAGCACCACCATTCAATATGAATCATGGCTGATCATCTAAAATTGGTACCCCCCATTCCTGCTTTTTATCCATATCCCTTGATTCCTTTAGCCACAAGAGCTAAATCTCTCTCTTTGAAAACATCCAGTGGATTGGTCTCCAGTGCCTTCTGTGGCAGAGAATCCACAGATTCACAACTCTCTGGGTGAAGAAATTGTAGATTGATGATGCATGTGAATCAATCACAATCACTAACTCCACCCCATTATAACATTTATACTAACGCCCATTCCCAGCACCGTTAGTTGAAGCAGCTAGGATGTACTGACAACACCTCGTTTTGTAATGCTGCCAAGTTACTGTGCTGATTAAAGATGTGTGTAAATCTTATACAGTCTGAAGTGGATCAGAAGTGGGATCCGAACCCACGCCTCCAGTCGGAGACCAGAACCAGATGCTGTCAAGGCCTCTCTTCTGCTCAACCTTGCGGGACCAGGTGCCCTTCGTCGATCCAGAACATTCCGTTATGCTCCGGCTATCCGTGATGCAATGACCAGGTAATTACACTGGCGGAGTCTCCTACTGACCCTAATGTTTTGCTGCGTAAACTAGGCCAGATCTATGACCTGCCCTCAAATCACATTTTGGACAGGGCAAGGTTTTTACTCTCGTCGTCAACTTCCCGGGAAGAGTTGACTCATTTATTTCTTCTTTGATGTATCTAGCCCAACGTAGCCGATTTCAGGAAATGCCGTTGGATCAGTTGACTGATCAGTTAACGAGGGATATTTTAGTGAATGGTATCACCGATCAAAAGCTCAGATCAGAGCTCCTGAGATGGCCAGAGTTATCGCTCGAGGAAGCGGTGCACGCATGTAGAACAGCTGAACTTGGTCGATCCCATAGACATTTCGCATGAAAGCAATACCATCAATCTGACGGGCCTCACTAGGCAGCGGACATACACAGATAACAGCCGATTTATGACCCAAGCTAGCCAGGCAGCTCTCAGCGGTCCTCCCCAGAAATGTCCTAACTGCGGCTATCTACACAACAGGCAATCCACCTGCCCTGCCCTCGGGAAGGCTTGTAATTACTGCAAAAAGCTAAATCACTTTGCCTCAGTCTGTCGGGCTGCAATCAGTGCCCGAGGAAAGAATGCGCCCAGTCCCAAGTCTAATCTCAAATTTTTGCAACGAGACGGCAACATACTGACTCCCCATTTCCAGCTCGAAGCCGCCCCCGAATATATTCCAATTAACTCGCAAGATGACCCGATTGTTTACACGTTACAGCATGCTGCTGCCAAGAACTCTGATCCTACAGTGACGATATCTGTAAACAATGTTGTTTTTGGTGCGAAATTGGATACTGGCGCGAAGGTCAACACAATGTCAATCAACCTTTTTAAACAAGATTAGAGCTAACGAGCCACTTGTCAAGGACGCGTCCACTTTACATGCTTTTGGTGGGGAGGTGCTAGTTCCTCTGGGCAAAACCAACTTGAAATGTGTACTGAAGAAAACAACGAGGGAATTGACCTTCTATGTATTGAACTTTAATTCAGTTACTCTGCTTGGCAATCGTGCCTGTCAGGAACTGGGGCTGATTTCCTTTGATAAAACTGTCCACAAACTGCAAGTTTCTTTTGATCCACTGAATGAATTCCCTGTCTCTTCGACAACAACCTAGGCAAGTTGCCTGTGTCCTACAAGATTATTACTGACCCGGATGTGACACCCGTAATCCGAGCCCCGCACCGATTGTCATTTGCCATGACTGACAGGGTTCACTCTATGCTGAAGGACATGGTCTCCAAAGGCGTAATTGAAGCAGTCAGCGATCCCACCGACTGGGTCTCAACCATGATTGCCACAGTCAAGAAGGGAAAGGATGAAATCCGCCTGTGCATGAATGAGGGTAGATAATAGTTCAAGAATGATCTCTAGTTGCTGGGAGGATGGTTTGGTTGCCCTATAACAGCTGGGAAGAACTGTCCCTGAATCTGGAGGTGTGCGTGATCACACTTCTATAATCTTTTACCCGGATGGGAGAGGGGAGAAGAGGAATGGCCGGAATACGACTCGTCCTTGATTATGCTGGTGGCCTTTCCGAGGCAGCGTAAAGTGTAAATGCAGTCAATAGAAGGGAGGTTGGTTTGTGTGATGGTCTGTGCTGTGTCCACAACACCTTCCACTTCTTTTCTGATGGTTGAGAGTAGTTGATTGGCTGGGAAATAATTAGTTGGATGAGACATACCTTGAAACCTGTTATGTAAATGCCATTGTTGTAACTGTACTGGAACAACTTGGCTAAAGACATCATTGGGTCTATAGCACAGGTTTCCATTACTATATGTGTGATATTGTCGACCCTTTGCTGTATTCTGTACTCTCAGCCATTTCTAGGAACATGTATGGAGAATCCAACTGGCTCAATATTAAATTTTGTGATGTGGGGATCTCAGCAGGATGCCGAGGTGGATTACATATCCTGCACTTACAGCTGTCAATTCTTTAACAATTGCATACAAGAGTCCTGCATGTTGGAACAATTGCAATGTAACAAAGGTGATAAAAAGGCAATGTTAGTAAATGCATGGATCTGTGGTCTGAAGGTGAGCTCCTGGTTGAACATAATACCAAGGCTGTAAGCAGGTTGCATTAGTTTCAGATATTTGCCAGGGAGAACAATGGACTTGGTGGGTGGAGACTGGTTTGTACAATGATAAAAGCTGGGGTTTATTTTCTGTGTATTTGATACTGGATGTCAGTCAGCCAAGCAGTCTGATGACTTGGAGACAGTGGAAGGACAAAAGAGTCGAGTGAAATGTAATGCAATTTATTGAGCTCATTAGCTGCATCACTCATTTCACACACAACCTTCCCAGCATTTCCAAAAGGATCGATTGTGCTTTTATTCTGAAGAAAAGTTTTATGACTGCAACCACTATCCTTCTTCCTGTCTCACATTACTAATCTCATATAAATTCCCACCAGAGTCTTTCAGCTGGTCTCTGTGGTTTTATTCTCTTCATTATTGAAGCTTTCTCACAACATGGTATAAAGGCCTAGAGATACATTTACAACTTACAACATAGAACAATGCAGCACAGGAACTGGCTCTTCGGACCGCAATGTCCATGCTAAACGCGATGCCAAGTTAAACTAATTTCCTCCGTCTGCCGTGATTTATATTCCTCCATTCCCTGCATGTCCATGTTCCTATCAAAAGCCTTTTAAACTATTGCAACTGCCTCCACTCCCACCCCTGGCAGCATATTCCAGGCACTATAGGGCCCTAGTGAGACCACACCAAATCTGAGGAAGGACATTATTGCCATAGAGGGAGTGCAGAGAAGGTTCACCAGACTGATTCCTGGGATGTCAGGACTGTCTTCTGAAGAAAGACTGGATAGACTTGGTTTATACTCTCTAGAATTTAGGAGATTGAGAGGGGATCTTATAGAAACTTACAAAATTCTTAAGGGGTTGGACAGGCTAGATGCAGGAAGATTGCTCCCGATGTTGGGGAAGTCCAGGACAAGGGGTCACAGCTTAAGGATAAGGGGGAAATCCTTTAAAACCGAGATGAGAAGAACTTTTTTCACACAGAGAGTGGTGAATCTCTGGAACTCTCTGCCACAGAGGGTAGTCGAGGCCAGTTCATTGGCTATATTTAAGAGGGAGTTAGATGTGGCCCTTGTGGCTAAAGGGATCAGAGGGTATGGAGAGAAGGCAGGTACGGGATACTGAGTTGGATGATCAGCCATGATCATATTGAATGGCGGTGCAGGCTCGAAGGGCCGAATGGCCTACTCCTGCACCTAATTTCTATGTTTCTATGTTTCTATTGTGTGCAGTTTTGGTCCCTTAATTTGAGGAAGGACATTCTTGTTATTGAGGGAGTGCAGCGTAGGTTCACAAGGTTAATTTCCGGGATGGCGGGACGGTCATATGCTGAGAGAATGGAGAGGCTGGGCTTGTATACTCTGGAATTTAGGATGAGAGGATATCTTATTGAAACATTTAAGATTATTATAGGTTTGGACAGGCTAGAGGCAGGAAACATGTTCCCGATGTTGGGGGAGTCCAGAACCAGGGGCCACAGTTTAAGAATAAGGGGTAAGCCATTTAGAACGGAGACGAGGAAACACTTTTTCACACAGAGAGTTATGAGTCTGTGGAATTCTCTGCCTCAGAGGGTGGTGGAGGCAGGTTCTCTGGATACTTTCAAGGGAGAGCTAGATAAGGCTCTTAAAGATAGCAGAGTCAGGGGATAAGGAGAGGCAAAGCACAGGGAGACATTACTCAGAGCTCCCGTGGATTTGGAAGCAACAGCAACAAAGAGGATCAGGAGAAAACACTGATTGGCTCTAGCCCGAGTGGGAGGAGAGTTAGAAGTGAGTCAGAGGTGGAAAACAGTTGAAAACTGAAGAATTTGGTTTGTAAATTGGTAAATTAGGCAATTTATCAATCAATATAAGCAAGACGGCTCTTGGGGAGCGGCAGTGAGGGAAGTGCCCTGTGAGAAAAGTGCGAGTCTTTGGCTCGAGAGTCTTAGGAGAGGAGGCTACGCAAAATGCTGGAGAGGGAGAGACGAAAGAAGGAGATGTCAAGCAAGCTGATTCAGTGTGATGCTTGCAGTATGTGGGAGGTCAAGGACACTGCTGGTGCCTCTGGCTACTACAAATGTGAGAAGTGGATCCAGGTAGAGCTCCTGAAGGACCGTGTTGGGGAACTAGAGAAGCAAGTGGATGACCTCCGGTTCGTCCGAGAAACTGAGTCGTTCCTCGACAAGTCCTACAGTAAGATTGTTACACCTAAGGTACTGGAAGAGAGAATGTGGGTTACGGTGAGAAAGGGAGGGAAACATGGAATGCAAAGGTCCCTGGGTGTTGTACCTCTTGTGAACAGGTTCGCCCACTTAGACATTGTGGGGATTACTGAGACGTGGCTGCAGGAGAATCGGGTCTGGGAACTTAATATTCAGGGTTATACATCCTATAGAAAGGACAGGCAGGTGGGCAGAGGAGGGGGGTAGCTCTGCTGGTGAGGGATGGAATTCAGTCCCTTGTTAGGGAAGACATAGGGACTGACGAGGTAGAGTCACTGTGGATTGCGTTGATGAATTGTAAAGGCAAGAAGACACTAATTGGTGTTATTTACAGACCCCCAAATAGTAGCCCGGATGTAGGGTGTAAGTTGCAGCAGGAGTTAAAACTGGCACGTAACAAAGGTAATGCCACTGTGGTGATGGGGGATTTCAATATGCAGGTAGACTGGGAAAATCAGGTTGGTTCAGGACCCCAAGAAAGAGAGTTTATAGAATGCCTCCGAGATGGATTCTTAGAGCAGCTTGTAATGGAGCCGACCAGAGAAAAGGCAATTCTGGATTTAGTGTTGTCCAATGAACCAGATATGATAAGAGAACTCGAGGTAAAGGAACCGCTTGGAGGTAGTGATCATAATATGATTAGTTTTAACCTGCAATTTGAGAAGGAGAACGTTAAATCAGAAGTGGCAGTGATGCAGTTGAACAAAGGGGACTATGAAGGCGTGAGAGGGGAGCTGGCCAAAGTAGACTGGAAAGGGATCGTAATAGGAATGACGGTGGAACAGCAATGGCAGGAATTTCTGGGCATAATCTGGGAGACGCAGGATCATTTCATTCCAAAAAGGAAGAAAGATTCTAAGGGGAGTAGGAGGCAACCGTGGCTGACAAGAGAAGTTAGGGATAGAATAAAACTAAAAGAAAAGATGTATAACACAGCAAAGAGTAGCCGGAAGCCAGAGGATTGGGAAACATTCATAGGACAACAGAAAGAAACAAAACGGGCAATACGGGCTGAAAAGATGAAGTACGAGGGGAAGCTGGCCAGGAATGTAAAGAAGGACAGTAAAAGCTTCTTTAGATATGTTAAGGGGAAAAGAGTAGCAAAGTCAAATGTGGGTCCCTTGAAGGCAGACATGGGTGAAATAATTACGGGCAACAAGGAAATGGCAGAAGAGTTGAATAGGTACTTCGGATCTGTCTTCACTAAGGAAGACACAAACAATCTCCAAGATGTACTGGAGGACAGAGGATCTAAGGGGGTAGTGCAACTGAAAGAAATTTTCATTAGGTGATAAATAGTATTGGGTAGGCTAATGGGACTGAAGGATTATAAATCCCCTGGGCCTGATGGTCTGCATCCCAGGGTCCTCAGGGAGGTGGCTCTAGAAATAGTGGATGCATTGGTGATCATTTTCCAATGTTCAATAGATTCAGGATCAGTTCCTGTGGATTGGAGGATAGCTAATGTTATCCCACTTTTCAAGAAAGGAGCGAGAAAGAAAATGGGGAATTACAGACCAGTTTGGCTGACTTCGGTGATGGGAAATATGCTGGAGTCAATTATTAAAGAAGTAATAATAGGGCATTTGGATAGCGGTAAAAGGATTAGTCCAAGTCAACATGGATTTATGAAAGGGAAATCGTGCTTGACTAATCTTCTGGAATTTTTTGAGGATGTGACAAGTAAAATGGATGAAGGGGTGCCAGTGGATGTAGTGTATCTAGACTTTCAGAAAGCCTTTGATAAGGTCCCGCACGGGAGACTGGTGACTTAGAGCACATGGTATTGGGGGTAGGGTGTTGACATGGATAGAAAATTGGTTGACAAAGAGTAGGAGTGAATGGGTCCTTTTCAGAATGGCAGGCAGTGGCGAGTGAAGTGCCGCAAGGCTCGGTGTTGGGGCCGCAACTGTTTACCATATATATTAATGATTTGGAAGAGGGAATTAGGAGCAACACTAGCAAGTTTGCAGATGACACAAAGCTGGGTGGCAGTGTGAACTGTGAAGAGGATGTTAGGAGGTTGCAGGGTGTCCTGGACAGATTGAGTGAGTGGGCAGATGCGTGGCAGATGCAGTATAATATAGATAAATGTGAGGTTATCCACTTTGGCGGCAAAAACAAGGGGGCTTATTATTATCTCAATGGGGTTAGGTTAGGTAAGGGGGAGGTAATAATAATAATAATAATAATGGATTGGATTTATATAGCGCCTTTCTAATACCCAAGGCGCTTTACATCGCATTATTCATTCACTCCTCAGTCACACTCGGTGGTGGTGAGCTACTTCTGTAGCCACAGCTGCCCTGGGGCAGACTGACGGAAGCGTGGCTGCTAATCTGCGCCTACGGCCCCTCCGACCACCACCAATCACTCACACGTATTCACACACATTCACACGCAGGCAAAGGTGGGTGCAGTGTCTTGCCCAAGGACACAACGACAGTATGCACTCCAAGCGGGATTTGAACCGGCTACCTTCCGGTTGCCAGCCGAACACTTAGCCCATTGCACCATCTGTCGCCACCGGTACAGCGAGACCTGGGTGTCTTTGTACACCGGTCACTGAAAGTTGGCGTGCAGGTACAGCAGGCAGTGAAGAAAGCTAATGGAATGTTGGCCAACATAACAAGAGGATTTCAGTATATGAGTAGAGAGGTTCTTCTGCAGTTGTATAGGGCTCTGGTGAGACCACATCTGGAGTATTGCGTACAGGTTTGGTCTCCTAATTTGAGGAAGGACATCCTTGTGATTGAGGCAGTGCGGCGTAGGTTGACGAGATTGATCCCTGGGATGGCGGGACTGTCATATGAGGAAAGATTGAAAAGACTAGGCTTGTATTCACTGGAGTTTAGAAACATTTTTTATGTTTCTATGTTTCTATATGGGGAGAAGGCAGGAACGGGGTACTGATTGGGGATGATCAGCCATGATCACATTGAATGGCGGTGCTGGCTCGAAGGGCCGAATGGGCTACACCTGCACCTATTGTCTATTGTCTATTGTCTATTGTCACTCACCGTTATGTCAGTTACTTGCCCAACACATTTCCTTAATACTCTCTCTCACCTTAAAGCTATACTCTCTAGTCTTTGACATTTCCACCCTGGGAAAAAGGGTCTATCTGACCTTCTATCCTGTCTATTCTCACAATTTTACAGTTCTATCATGTTTTGCCTCAGTCTCCAAAGCTTTAGAGAAAACACTCTAACCTCTTCCTACAGTTAATACCCTCTAATCCGTACAGCATTCTGGTAAACCACTGTTGCACTGCACTGTCTCCAAATTCTCCACATCCACATTTGGACTGTGATTCCGGTGGAGTTCAGTGGAAAGCCTGAGAAACAAACTATAAGTTAATGGAAGACATCTTTGGTATAAACCAGCATCTAGAGTTCTTTGTTTCTACGAGTTAAAGGTGCCAGGCATCTGCCTTTCTTTATCACTGTTAGAGGTGGCAGCAGAGGGTGTGATTAGCAGACCTCAGCAAAGATCCTATAGCAAGCAAGATAGATCACTCGACGAAAAAGACGTAGTACGGTCATGGGCAGATTCATGGGTAATTTTCTGCCCCATTTCCATAACCGGCTTCCGTCTCCGCACCAAAGATCCCATAGCGGAGCAAAGATAACTAGTGCGGAGACGGAAGCCGGTTACGGAAAATCCTCGTAAAAATATAAGTTCTTTGTTAAAAATCTTCTCCTCATTTTCAGAATTATACTTTATTAACACAAACTGTTCCCCCGCAACGTTGATTACACTGCGAGTCGGGTCAGGTCAGGTCGGGTTACTGAAATGGATGAAAAAAAGGCCCACGTTCCGCTCCGTTGCGTACTGCACGTCAGCCCATTGCATTTAGAAGGAGTGGTCTATCTTGCTCCGCTATAGGATCTTTGGACCTCAGTGTTGCATCCACCCGTTGCAGGCTTCATTGTCGTCATGTTAGCAGGATGTCGCTGTACCGGACATGGTGCTTCACTGGCTTCTCTGTGACCAGCATGCGTGAGGCCCAGTAATATTAATGATTTGAGGAAGCCAGGCTCACAAAGCAAATGAACGCAAGTTCCAGTTTGTAGAGGCATCCGGCATTCTCTTATGATTAATAAAATTACCAAATGTATCTCTGATTAGGACTTGTGTAGGAAGGAACTGCAGATGCTGGTTCAAACCGAAGATAGACACAAAAAGCTGGAGTAACTCAGTGGGCCAGGCAGCATCTCCGGAGAGAAGGAATGGGTGACATTTTGGGTCGAAACCATTCTGTCTGAAGAAGGGTCTCGACCCGAAACGTCACCCATTCCTTCTCTCCGGAGATGATGCCTGGCCCGCTGAGTTACTCCAGCTTTTTGTGTCTGTCTTCTGATTAGGAAGTGATGGGTGAATGGCCAAATTGGGATCTTATGTTATTGTTGTATTGGATGTTGGTGAGGCTGTATTTGGAGTAATAGTCCTGACCTGAAACATTACCTATCTATGTTCTCCAAGGATGCTGCTTGACCCATTGAGTCAATCCAGCACTTTGCATCCATGCGTCCATCTGCAGTTCTTTGCTTCGACATTGGGAGAATTGTGTTCAGTTTCTGTCACCGTGCTATTATGTTGTTAAGCTGGAACAAGTGCAGAGAAGATTTACGAGAATGTTGCCAGGACTTTGGAGGGCTTGAGCTATAGGGAGACGTTGAGCAGGATAATACTTTATTCCTTGGAGCGCAGGAGGCTGAGCAGTGATGTTATAAAGGTGTTTAAGATCATGAAGGGAATAGATAGGATGAATGTACAGTCCTTTGGGGAATGAAGGGGAATGAAGAACCAGACAACTTAGGTTTAAGTTAAGAGGAGAACATTTATTAGGAACCTGAGGGGGAAGTTTTCATAGAGGGTGGTGGGGTGTATGTTAAAGCTTGCCCGCGGTCTGGAATAATAAACATAGTCAGACACTGATGCTCATAGTAAAGATACAACTTTATTACGCTAGCGGGAGTGGGATAGTCACTGTAAGTATGGTCACATACTTGCCAGCTCCTCGAGTTCCCACTCAATTATATTGTGCACAGGCAGTATATTTATACATGAGTAGTCACGGGTCCAGTGAATCACACAGTCAGCACATTCCTGCAACAGTTTTTATTGTGTCTAGAACAGACTTGTTTTCCTCCGAGGTTCTACTTGGTATCTGGCCTCCTCCCTTTTTAGTCACCACACCCTTTGCGGTTCTGCAAGACCTGTTATTCATTAGCTAGCAAAGTAAAGCAGGCTGACCATGCACTACATGCAATCTGTCACAACACATTTCGCCATCCACCCTTTCCCCCCAGTCACGTTGACATTAACATTTAGATCCCCTATCCTCCTCTGCATGTATGGATGGACGAGCTGCCAGGGGAGGTAATTGAGGCAGGTACTATAACAACATTTAAATGACATTTGGAAAGGGACATGGATAGGAATGATTTAGAATGTATGGGCCAAACGTGGGCAGGTGGGACGAGTGTAGATGGGGCACCATGGTTGGCATGGGCTTAGTTGGGCCAAAGGTCCTGTTTCCATGCTGTATGGCTCGATGACTAAATTATGCCAATCCTTGTAGAGGCACCTGCTGCTCTCTGAGAGGGTTAGATATGGCAGATCTCAGCAAGTGAAACACGGACCCTTCATTTCTTAATATGATTTTTTTTTCTCTGTAAATGCTGCAGTTTTGTAAGTTTCGTTTCACCTCAAATAATATTTATTTTGCCTCAGGATGATCCAATTTCTTCAGCATTATAGTGGAGGCAGCTATATAAAAATGATTACAGATCTCCTCTGTGAAGTATTGTGATATATGATGACAGATTTTACATAGCTTAGGAAATCAGGAATGTATTTTAGGTATTCAGCCGGAAGTCAATTACTTTAATGAACTCCAGGTTCTGTGCGAATGGCTGAACTATGTATCGAAGTAGCACATGCTTTTCCACGCTGTGATATAATCCACACTTTGGAATCTTGCTCTGGGCACTTTCATTATATTTTTGCACAACATTCAAAGATAAGTACAACACCAACTAATGTGTTAAAAGGCACATCTATCCTCCCTGGGGTGCCACAGCAGTGCAGCTGGTAGAGCACCAATCACACAGCTTCCCCAGCCCGAGTTCAATCCTGACCTCCCGGGCTGTCTACGTGGAGTTTGTACTTTCTCCCTGAGAATGCATTGATTTTCTCTAATATCCTAAAGAGTACACGGAAGATAGACACAAAAAGCTGGAGTAACACAACGGGTCAGGCAGCATCTCTGAAGAAAAGGAATAGGAGACTTTTTAGGCCGAGACCCTTCCACAATCTGAACAAGGGTCTCGACCTGAAACCTGAGTTGAGTATAGGAGCAAAGAGGTCCTCCTGCAGTTGTACAGAGCCCTGGTGAGACCACACCTGGAGTATTGTATGCAGTTTTGGTCTCCAAACTTGAGGAAGGACATTCTTGTTATTGAGGGAGTGCAGCGTAGGTTCATGAGGTTAATTCCCGGGATGGCGGGACTGTCATATGTTGATAGATTGGAGCGGCTGGGCTTGTGTACTCTGGAATTTAGAAGGATGAGAGGGAATCTTATTGAAACATATAAGATTATTAAGGGCTTGGACACGCTAGAGGCAGGAAACATGTTCCCAAAGTTGGGGGAGTCCAGAACCAGGGGCCATAGTTTAAGAATAAGTGGTAAGCCATTTAGAACGGAGATGAGGAAAAAACTTTTCACACAGAGAGTTGTGAGTGTGTGGAATTCTCTGCTTCAGAGGGTGGTGGAGGTGGGTTCGCTGGATGCTTTCAAGGGAGAGTTAGATAGAGCTCATAGGGATAGCCGAGTTAAGGTATATGGAGAGAAGGTAGGAATGGGGTACTGATTGTGGATGATCAGCCATGATCACATTGAATGGCAGTGCTGGCTTGAAAGGCCAAATGGCCTACTTCTGCACCTATTGCCTATTGTCTATTGTCACCTATTCCTTTTCTCCAGAGATGCTGTCTGACCTGTTGTGTTATTCCAGCTTTTTGTGTCTACCTTCGGTTTAAACCAGCATCTGCAGTTCCTTTCTACACACTCTAAAAGAGTACATGTGGGCTGGTAGGTTAACTGGCCACTCTGAATTGCACTTAGCGTGTAGGTGAGTGGCAGAATCTGAGGGATGGAGTGAAGAGGGAGGGGGGAGGGGTTGGATGAGATGATGGGAATGTAAGGTGAATCAAGTGCGACTTCTGTAATACTGCGGAGTCAATGAATGTGAGTGCTTACTGATCAGTATGGGCTTGTTGGACAGAAGAGCTAGTATCATTGCTGTGTTACCCAATCATTACAGCATCTGGCTTTTGCAACTCTGGGTTTGGCAGCAGTCATTGTTAATACAAACCAGCAGTGACCTCTCCCTTATTTCGAATTAAAACAAGAGGAAGTCTTTGAATTTCTTTCCCTCCACTGTTTTGAACATTGGCTTTAACTCTGGAATTCTTCTTGCCTAAAACTCTCAACCCTAGATTTATTTATTTTTAATAGCTTACATCTACTTGGCCTCACAGGACATTTGCTTCTGTGGTGCAATAATGTTACCCCCGTTTCACGGTCCTGCAATGATCAAGTCTTATTCTCAACTAATGCTGGAATATTAAAGTCACTCCCTCAAGCTTCCACCTGTTCCTCTGATGTGGTCTACATATTCCATTTTAACATATCTCCTTTAAACATTTACCCTCTTACTCTAAACCAATGCCCTCTGGTATTTGACATTTCCACCTTCAGTCTCCTTTGCTCCATAACAAACAGTCCAATTTGTTCTACCTCTCCTTATAGCTAATACTCTCCAATCCAGGCAGCATCCGAGTAAACCTCTTCTGCACCTTCTCTAAAGCCTTCACATCATTCCTTAATAGATTGAACAGAACTCGCATCCTACTGCAAATGCAGCCAAATCAAAATGTTATAATGCTGCATTCAGTTTGGAGATACAGCGTGGAAACAGGCCCTTCGACCACCAAGTTCACGCAGACCATCAATCCCCGTACACTAGCACTATCCTACACACTCAGGCCAATTTACTATTTTTACCGAAGCCAATTAACCTACAAACTTGTATGCCTGTGGAGTGTGGGGGAAAACCTGAGCACCTGGAGAAAACCCACACGTTTATGGGGAGAATGTACAAACTCCGTACAGACAGCACCCATAGTCAGGATCAAACCCTGGTCTTTGGAGCTGTAAGGCAGCAACTCTATCTCTGTGCCACAGAGTTCTCATTCCTTTACAAATTAGTTACGACTGAAAATTAAAGTAAAACTTATCTTTCTTATTTATCTATCTTTCTTAATCCCACTTGTGCATGTTAATTTTTATGGATGATTTAGTGGTAATCTATGCTTCCTGGAATGGTGTCCATTGTCTTGGTGAAAATTCCTCAGTCTGAGGAATTTCTCTGTAGAGGACATCAAAATGGATTAGATATTGCACAGCGCTAGCCATTGTAAGGGCAGCTGTTAATGAGGTCAAGAGTGTTCATTTAACACTGATGAACAAAGCACAGTGTGTAAAATAGATACAGGAAATATTGGAGATAGAACATAGAACAGCACAAGAACAGGCCTTTGTCCCCACAAATCCTGCATCAAACATGATGCCAGACATGTTTAGAGGGATATGGGCCGAACATGGGCAAATGGGACTAGCGTAGAGGCATCTTGGTCAACTTGTTTGATCAAAGGGGCTGCTTCCATAGTCTGACTTTTTGAGAGGCATGAGAAGCTTTATCTGTCTCCCTGGAGCAGAGTCATAGAGTGATACAGTGTGGAAACAGGCCCTTTGGCCCAACTCACCCACACTGTCCAATAATGTCCCAGCTACACTAGTCCCACTTGCCTGCGCTTGGTCCATATCCCTCCAAACCTGTCCTATCCATGTACCTGTCTAACTGTTTCTGAAACGATGGGATAGTCCCAGCCTCAACTACCTCCTCTGGCAGCTTGTTCCATACACCCACCACCCTTTGTGTGAGAAAATTACCCCTCGGATTCCTCCATGGAATAGAGACACAGCCTACACAGCCTTTCCCTATAGCTCACACCTTCTAGTCCTGGCAACATCCTCGTAAATCTTTTCTGAACCCTTTCAAGCTTGACAATATCTTTCCTATAACATGGTGCCCAGAATTGAACACAATATTCTAAATGCAATCTCACCAACGTCTTATACAACTGCAACATGACCTCCCAACCTCTATACTTAATACTCTGACTGATGAAGGCCAAACTTACCAACTACAGATGTTAAGCTCACCGACCCATAGTTCCCAGCATTTTTCCTGCAGCCCTTCTTGAAAAGAGGTTCAACATTTGCCACCCTCCAGTCTTCCAGCTCCTCTCCTGTATTTAAGGACGACTCGTAAATTTCCTCACTAGTTTCCCACAATTTCCTCGGATAAATCAGATCAGGCCCTGGAGATTTGTCTACCTTCAGACACGGCAGTACCTTCAGTACTTCTTCAGCAGTAACCCTGACTCCTCTCAAGACACTTCCAGTGAATGCTCCAGTTTCCTCCGTCCTATCTAGGAGAAAACCCACACAGGTCACGGGGAGAACATACAAACTCTGTACAGACAGCACCCGTAGTCAGGATCGAACCCGGGTCTCTGGCGCTGTATTTGCTGTAAGGCAGCAACTCTACCGCTGCGCCACCGTGACCGCCCAATGCTAAATTGGGCAACGCTCAATTGTCCTTAATGCTACCCGCCAGAGCTATCTTCTGGCCCCTTTTTGCCATTCTGATTTTCTTTTTTAGTTTACTCATTAGCTCCCAAAGCTCCACCAGGGATGCACTTGATCCCAGCTGCCTATACCTGTCCCATGTATCCTTCTGGTTTTTGACTAACGTCTCAATTTCCCTCGTTAGCCAAGCTTCCTTACGTTTGCCTGCTTTGCCCTTCACCCTGACGGGAACGTACACATCCTGAGCTTTCTTCAGCACACTTTTAAAAAGATCCCACTTGGCCGATGTTCCTTTCCCCTCAAATAACCTGCTCCAGTCAACTTGAGCGAGACCTTCTCTCATACCCTCAAAGTTGGCCTACCCCAGTTGAGCATTTTAACATGTGGACCCTCTCCGTCCCTATCCATAACTATCTTAAACCTAATCGAACTGTCGTCACTGGTCCCAAAAGGCTCCTCCACCCATACTTCATTAACTTGCCCTTCCCAATACTAGGTCCAGCGTTGCCCTCTCACATGTGGGGGCCTCCACATACTGCTTAAGAAAACTCTCCTGCTCACTTTTGAGGAATTGCACCTCATTTAAACCCTTTACGCTATGATTTTCACAGTCTATATTGGGAAGTTTAGAATCCTCTAATACAACACCCTTATTTGACCTGCAGCTGTCTGCAATCTCCCGGAACATTTATTCTTCTAATTCCCATTGACTATTCAGGGGTGTGTAGTACACCACCAACAAGGTGATCATCCCTTTCTTGTTCCTCAGCTCCACCCATATAGGCTCCCTAGATGAACTGTCTGTAATGTCACCTCTGAACACAGCCGTGACATCCTCCTTAACCAACAATGCAACCCCCTTCCTCTTTTTCCCTCACCCCTGTCTCCCAAGAAGCTCCTGGACCCTGGAACATTGAGCTGCCAGTCTTGCCCCTCCCTTAAGCAGGTTTCAGTCATGGCTACAAGGTCCCAGTCGCTCATACCTATCAACGCCCTAAGCTCATCTGCCTTACCCGTCAGACCCCTGCCATTAAAATTCGTGCAGTTTTAACCAATCCTCCTTCCTCGCTCTCCGCCTTTCACCTGCCTATTCTGTCCACTAACCTTTCCCACCCACCCTCCATACCAACTTCTAGCCTCGCACGTGCCTCTGTCCTGTACGAGATCCCACCCCCCTGCCTATCTAGTTTAAATCCTCCCGTATAGCATTAGCAAACCTTCCTGCTAGGATGTTGGTCCCCCTCCAGTTAAGGTGCAACCTGTCCCTTTTATACAGGTCACTCCTGCCCCATAAGAGATCCCAATGATCCAGAAATCTGAATCCCTGCCCCCTGCACCAACTCCTCAGCTGCACATTCATTTCCCATATCTTCCTATTCTTATCTTCACTAGCACGAGGTACTGTAAACAATCCTG
Organism: Malacoraja senta; assembly: GCA_038087875.1. Taxonomy (NCBI): domain Eukaryota; kingdom Metazoa; phylum Chordata; class Chondrichthyes; order Rajiformes; family Rajidae; genus Malacoraja; species Malacoraja senta. The sequence continues at coordinate 365,340,245 of CM075977.1, forward strand.
AGATCACTACCCTGTAGGTCCTGCTTTTCAGTCTTCTACCCAATTCCGTAATTTTTTGTTGCATAACCTCCTTCCGCTTCCGACCTATATCATTTGTGCCAACATGCTGCTCCCCCTCACTCTTCAGGATGCCGTGCAGCCGCTCCGAGACGTCCTGGATCCTGGCACCAGGGAGGCAACACACCATCCAGGAGTCTCGCCGGCTGCCGCAGAATCTCCTGTCCACACCTCTGACGATGGAGTCTCCCACCACTATGGTTCTGCCAGACGTCACTCTTCCCTGTTGAGCACCAGCGTTGGAATCACAGCCCTGGCTACCACTCAATCTTGTTGTGTCATCCGCTCCCAAGAGGGTGTACCTGTTTTCAGTAGGTACAGCCACCGGAGTCTCCTGCACTCCACGTTTACTCTTCCTTCTCACAATCACCCACCTTCACTCTTCCTGTATCCTTGGTGTGACAATCTCACTGTAGGTCTCGTCCAGGAAACTCCCATTTTCCCAGATGGCCCTGAGGTCCTCCAGCTGCTGCTCCAGTTCCCCAACATGTTCATTCAGGAGCTGCACCTGGATACAAGAGGAATGAAGTCCGAGCAGCCCGACCACTCCCCGTGGCTCAGACCCTCACGTCCTGGCAACATTCTCCTAAATCTTTTCTGCACTCTTAACGGCTTCAGTTATGGTATCACATCTGCCCTGAAGTTTAGGTGTCTGTAAAATAGTCTAGGTTGGCTATTGCCTCAAAATCGAGCGAATCCCAATGACATATATTTGTCTCCTGCTTTATTTGTTCATTCTCAGATATCTTATGCCACTCTTATCTGTCTGCACATAATCCATATGTCCTCCATTCCCTGCATATCCATGTGCTTGTCCAAAAATTGCTTAAATGCCACTATTTTATCTGCCTCCACTACCACCCCAAACAGCGACACCCACTACCCTCTGTGTTAAAACCTGCCCTGCACATCTGCTTCATACTCAGGACGTGTTGCAGAAAGAGAACCAGAAATCTCAAGTCTAAGATGGTTCACTAGAACCCAGTGGATCCACTACCTGCAACCTCCGGCAACCACCTTCAACTAGCATCGCAACAGGCTTCGACTAAAAAATTACCGATTTTTATAACGGCAACCTATTTTTAGTCGCGACTGGTTTCGAATTTTTTGAAATAATCGCCGGAACATAGAAGAAGCGGAAACCACTTTCGACCATTAGGGAGACTGACAAAAACCTCCGGGAACCTCCAGGAACCGCACGGAAACCTTGGGTGGGGCGCAAAGTCTCCAGAGGTTTCCGTTCAGGTTTCCTAAGTGGGACAGAGGCATTAAAGTTTCAGGTCAAGTCAAGACAGTTTATTGTCCTGTGTACCAAATAGGACAATGAAATTCTTCCTTGCTGCAGCACAACAGAATATTGTAGGCATAAATACAGAACAGATCAGTGTGTCCTCATACCATAGAATATATATATACACACATAAATAAACAGATAAAGTGCAATAGGCTGTTATAGTTCAGAGTTTGTTTGAAGTTTTGTTTAATAGTCTGATGGCTGTGGGGAAGAAGCTGTTCCTGAACCTGGATGTTGCAGATTTCAGGCTCCTGTACCTTCTACCTGATGGCAGCGGAGAGATGAGTGTGTGGCCAGGATGATGTGGGTCCTTGATGATGTTGGCAGGCTTTTTGAGGCAGCGACTGCGATCGATCCCCTCGATGATATGGAGGTCAGAGCCGATGATGGACTGGGCAGCATTTACAACTTTTTGCAGCCTTTTCCGCTCCTGGACGCTCAAGTTGCTGAACCAAGTCATGATTCAACTGGTCAGCATGCTCTCTACTGAGCACCTGTAGAAGTTAGAGAGAGTCCTCCTTGACAAACCGACTCTCCGTAATCTTCTCAGGAAGTCAAAGAACCTTCAAGAATTCGGGTCAACCACGATCCGTTTCCTTAATTAAAACTTATTGCTATGCCAATTGTGGCCTTATCCGATCAAATGTAATTGCTTCATCCAATTTTCTCTCATCTGTCTGCAGTTTAAAACAAGTCTGTTTTATTACTTTTCAACCTGATCAAGGGCCATTAATCTGAAACATTCATGCTGTTTTAGCCTCCACAGGTGCTGCCAAATCTTTATTTCAGGTTTCAGGTTGTCAACTTGAGGGGGGATCTAATCTATTTTTTATGTCTATGTCTATGTTTAACTTTCATTTTCGATCAGGTGATAGCAACCTACTTATTTAATTAAAGACAGACACAAAAAGCTGGAGTTACTCAGCGGGTCAGACAGCATCTCTGGAGAAAAGGAAGGGGTGACATTACGAGTCGAGCCCTTCTTCCAGTCTCGACCCAAAACGTCACCTATTCCTTTTCTCTCGAGATGCTGTTTGACCTGCTGAGTTACTCCAGCTTTTTGTGTCTATCTTCGGTGTAAACCAGCATCTGCAGTTCCTTCCTACTTATTTACTTAACTCCTCAAAGAGAACCTCAAAGGGGTGGCACGGTGGCACACCTTACAGCGCCAGAGACCCGGGTTCGATCCTGACTATGGGTGCTGTCTGCACGGAGTTTGCATGTTCTCCCCGTGACCTGAGTGGGTTTTCTCTGAGATCTTCAGTTTCTTCACACACTCCAAAGACGTACAGATTTGTAGGTTAATTGGCTTGGTGTTAATGTAAATTGTCCCTAGTGTGTGTGGGATAGTGTTAATGTGCAGGGTTCACTGAAGGCATGGACTCAGTGGGCTGAAGGACCTGTTTCCACGCTGAATCTCTAAACTAAACTAAACCTCACAGAAACTCAGGTAGTAAACCCTCAGTAAAACAAGTACCTGAAAGAAAGGACTGCAGAAGTGACCAGACCCGAAATGTCAACTATTATTTTTCTCCAGAGATGCTGCATGACCTACTGAATTACTCCAGCACTCTGAGTCTACCTGAAAGGGGATGTTATTGAAAGGCCCCAGTTCATTAATATTACCCGTCTCCAGTAGTATTTACCAAAGATTGTAATCTGTTTCTTGGCCAATTACCAAGCACTGCAGTAATCAAATGTAGTGTACAAATCAATGCAAAAATAAAATGGGGAGCTTATGCAAAAGGAATTATGATGGAATATAAGGATGTGAGTGCAAGTATATGTCAACAGCTGCTGCAGTTCACAGAAACTAATTTCTTTAATGCATACTAATGAATATCATGCTTTGCATTACAATATAGTAAGAGCTACAACCTTATGTGTGTCTCAAAAGCAAAAGTTCTTTATAATCAGGAATGTGTAAAGCTCTGGGATAAAACGTGGTCTTAGAGTCTGAGAACAGTAGGAATCACAGAGGGGGAGCAGTGAGAGAGGGTGTTGTTGTACTCCCATCAGAGGGAAGAGGAGAACTTCTACAAAGCAGGTGACCTTGAGGAGCTTTTGCAGTGGAGCAGAAGGAACTGCAGATGCTGGTTTATACTGAAGATAGACACAACAAGCTGCTGGAGTAATTCAGCGGGTCTGGCAGCACCTCTGGAGAAACGGAAAGGGTGACATTTTGGGTCAGAACCCTGGCCAGTCTGAGGAAGGAATGTTGGAATTGATGGCTTTGTGGCCAAGTTTGTAGATGATACAAAGATAGGTGGAGGGGCTGGTCATGTTGAGGAAGCAGGATGCCCGTAGAAGAACTTAGACATGTTAGGAGAGCGGGCGAGGAAGTGCCAAATGGAACAAAGCAAAGCAAATTGTACGGTCATACACTTTGGCAGATGGAATAAAGGTGTAAACTACTTACTAAAGGGGGAGAGGATTCTGAAATCAGATATTCAAAGGGACTTGGGAGCTCTGGTGCAGGATTCTCAAAAGATTAATTTGCAGGTTCAGTCAGCGGTATGGAAGGCAAATACAATGCTCGCACTCATTTCGAGGGGACTAGAATATAAAAGCAGGGATGTAATGCTGAGAATTTATAAGGTGCTGGTGAGGCCACATTTGGAATTTTGTTGGCTTTGGAGAGGGTCCAAAGGAAGTTTACAAGAATGGTCCCGGGAATGATTGGGTTAATGTGTGAGAGGCATTTGAAGGCTCCGGGCCTGTACTCACTTGAGTTTAGAACGATGAGGGGGGATCTAATTGTAACCTACTGGATAATGAAAGGCCAAAATAGAGTGAACATGGCAAGCATGTTTCCAGTAATTGGAAAGTCTAGAACCAGAGGCCACAGATTGGAGATAAGGAGGAATTCTACAGTCGGTGGGTTGTGAACTATGCTATTCCTTTTATCATGTATCGGTACACTGTGGATGGCTCGATTGTAATCATGTATTGTCTTTAGCACGCAACAAAACCTTTTCACTGTACCTCGGTTCCCGTGATAATAAACTAAACTATAAATGGTAGGCTCCTATGGATGGATAGATAAAAATGGTATCCAGGGAGCCAAGTGGATACAGAATTAGACAATAATAGACAATAGACAATAGGTGCAGGAGTAGGCCATTCAGTCCTTTGAGCCAGCACTGCCATTCACTGTGACCATGGCTGATCATCCACAATCAGTACCCCATTCCTGCCTTCTCCCCATATCCCTTGACTCTGCTATCTTTCAGAGCTCTATCTAACTCTCTCTTGAAAGCATCCAGAGAATCGGCCTCCACTGCCTTCTGAGGCAGAGAATTCCACAGATTCACAACTCTCTGGGTGAAAAAGTTTTCCTCATCTCCGTTTTAAATGGCCTATCCCTTATTCTTAAACTGTGGCCCCTGGTTCTGGACCCCCAACATTGGACCATGTTTCCTGCCTCTAACGTGTCCAAACCCTTAATAATCGTATATGTTTCAATAAGATGCCCTCTCATCCTTCTAAATTCCAGTGCATACAAGCCCAGTCGCTCCATTCTTTCAACATATGACAGTCCTGCCATCCCGGGAATTAACCTTGTGAACCTACGCTGCACTCCCTCAATAGCAAGAATGTCCTTCCTTAAATTTGGATGCCAAAACTGCACACACTATTCCAGGTGTGGTCTCACCAGGGCCCTGTATAACTGCAGAAGGACCTCTTTGCTCCGATATTCAACTACTCTTGTTATGAAGGCCAACATGCCAATAGCTTTCTTCACTGCCTGCTGTACCTGCATGCTTATTTTCAGTGACTGATGTACAAGGACACCCAGATCTTGTTATTACTTCCCCTTTTCCTAATTTGACACTATTCAGATAATAATCTGCCTTCCTGTTCTTGCCACCAAAGTGGATAACCTCACATTTATCCACATTAAACTGCATCTGCCATGCATCTGCCCACTCACCCAACCTGTCCAAGTCACGCTGCATCCTCATAGCATCCTCCTCACACTTCATACTGTCACCCAGCTTTGTGTCATCTGCACATTTGCTAATGTTAATTTTAATCCCTTCATCTAAATCATTAATGTATATTGTAAATAGCAGCAGTCCCAGCACCGAGACTTGCGGTACCCCACTAGTCACTGCCTGCCACTCTGAAAGGGACACCTTAATCCCTACTCTTTGTTTCCAGTTGGCCAACAAATTTTCTATCCATGTCAGTACCCTACCCCCAATACCATGTGCAAATATTTTGCCCACTAATCTCCTATGTGGGACCTTATCAAATGTTTTCTGAAAGTCCAGGTACACTACATCCACTGGCTCTCCCTTGTCTATTTTCCTCGTTACATCCTCAAAAAATTCCAGAAGATTAGTCAAGCATGATTCTCCCTATGTAAATCCATGCTGACTCGGACTGATCGTGTTACTGCTATTCAAATGTGCCGTTATTTCATCTTTTATAATTGACTCCAGCATCTTCCCCACCACCGATGTCAGGCTAACTGGTCTATAATTCCCCGTTTTCTCTCTCCCTCCTTTCTTAAAAAGTGGGAAAACATTAGCTACCCTCCAATCCACAGGAACTGATCCTGAATCTACAGAACATTGGAAAATGATCACCATTGATTTCATGGGAGGCTAGAAAGTTTTAAGCCAGGAAACATAGCTTCAGAGCAAGAGGATGATCATTGCAGACTGAGAAAAAATAACTTCCGTTTTCTCAGAAGGTCATAATTCTTTGGAATTGTGCACCCCAGAAAACTGTAGATGCTGAGACATTAAGTGCATGTGATATATGCCTGGACATGTGGAGTTAGACAATGGAACATACTAGAACAACTGGAAAATACTATGTTCAGTCATGATTTTACTGCAGGCAGAATGTGCTGTGGGGACCCATTGGTCTTCTATATTCCTCTTGCTTGTGTTCTTTTATTTCATCTCAGGGCAACGCCTTCCCTTACTTATAGTACAACTGGCCACAAGAACTCTGCATTTAGTTCTCTGATTCTTCTTCCCATCACGATACCACTTTAATGGCCAGCCCCTTGAATACATATAAAAGTTCTCTCAACTTCCCGCACTCCTTGTAAACTATGAATATTCTACATATTCTTCCTTCTCCGGAATATCCTCAGCAATCTCCTCCTAGACCTGATCATTGTGGAACCTTCACCTCCCACCACTTTACAGGGTCCTCAGCCTTTAAAAATCCCAATGCATTTTCTTCACTTTTTCCTGATTTATATTGCCCTTTCTTTTCTTCCACTCTTAGCAGTTTTGGAATTAAGCTCATGGCTGGAAGCGTTCAACTTAATATTCTCCATAACAAGTCGAATTTAGAGACAACCCATCAATAAAACACGCATGATTTGATTTTTATTTAATTCTGGTAACGTTTATCCATCTGCAATCTCAAGCATCTCAATGACATCAGGATGACATTTTTACTTCATGTTTCTGATCATTAAAATGCATGAGATGTTACATACCTATGATCCAAGATGGGGCGGCCAGCTCAGGCGACTATTTGTGTGCTAGTCACGTAAGTGGATCTGCAATCATACATTACAATTGCTCCACACTTTTAAATCTCTGCTCCTACAACAACATTTCTTACTTTCTTTATCTTGCACTAAACGTTATTCCCTTATCAGGTATTTGTACACTATGAATGGCTCGATTGTAAGCATGTATTGTCTTTCTGCTGATGGTTAGCACACAACAAAAGCTTTTCACTGTATCTTGGTACATGTGACAATAAACTGAACTGAACTAAAGAAACACTGCCTACAGGCAGGAGCATGTTCAGTTTTGCTGTAAATGATAAAATAATGCAAGTGACAATTTGACGAGTAATAACATTGTGAGCATCGCAAGACTGGATGGCAGATTATGGTTCTCGGGTTGTACCATAAAGAGTTTCTAAAGAAAATAACTTGATGGAAAATTGTCAACACTTGGCCTTGGAGAATTTATTATTCATTAATAGGGCTCCAGCATAAATCTAAAACTTTCACCAAGCAGATGGGTGATGACACATTAATTATAGCTCAGGGCCACTGTGTCTGTGTATTTTTTAAACAAATGCAATAAACAAAACCAATGCAGCTGCTATCGTACCCTCCCATTAGCCAGTTGGACCATTATGGGTCAGCATCTGAGGGAGGCTGAATGAGTGGGACCTCAAGAAAAAAATTAAATAGTGGTTGTTAGCAAATTGAAGGCATTATTTGTTACATTCTATAACTTTCAGTAAGCGCTTTTATGTACCATCTGGTACTGGCCAAAGCTGTCTTAGCTGTGTGTCTTTGTTCTGTTGTCATCCAGGACATATTCACTGAGATTTATTCCCTTATCAAAAGCGACTGCAGAAAGCAAAGATCACAGAAGTGATTTTAAACGCATGTCGCTCAGTGGGAATGATGCATGAGGGCAAGGCTGTAGAACAGTTTTCTATTTTTAGAAACAAAGAACTGCAGATCAGTTTCAGTTTTAGTTTATTGTTACGTGTACCAAGGTACAGTGAAAAGCTTTTGTAGTGTGCTGAGCAGTCAGCAGAAAGACAATACATGATTACAATCGAGTAATTTACAGTGTATAGATAGATACGTGATAAGGGAATAACATTTAGTACAAGGTATAGGGGCTGTCCCACTGCGGCGACCTAATCTGTGAGTTAAGAAGAGTGTCTTCGACCTTCAAGCTCAAGGGCACTCGCCTAGAAAACCTCAAGCTGGATCGACCACATGCACGCACGCACGCACGCACGCACGCACGCACGCACAAACACATCGTAAAGGCGGGGGGCAAGAAAAGCGGGGGAGCACTGTCTGAAATTCCCACCTGCGATGAAGAGGAATGTAAAAGATGGCTGCACAGTGTATGCTAAGTCCTTTAGAGAGCGCGGGGGGGGGGGGTTGTGGAGAGAAGGGGAGAGAGGGGGAAAGAAGGAGAGAGAAGGGGAAAGAAGGGGATAGAAGGGGGGAGAAGGGGGGGAGAGAGAGGGGGAGAGAGAGAGGGGGGAGACGCTTTTAAGAAGTATAATGATGTTTAGCGGGCATTTTCCCTACAGGTTGGTTTTCCTTGGTCCTGAAAACTCCAATGAGCCAATCAAAATGCCCGGTTAGCGAAGGAGATTGCCTACGGCTGCTCTCGACTGCCTGTAACTAAATAGCGACCCCACTCCACTGCACCACAAGTTAAAAAGAACCATGCTGACCAAATTTTACTCGCGGAAAATTTTTCAACATGCTGAAAATTTTTCCGCGACCTAGCTGCGACCGCAAGTATTCGGGAACTTCCCTCGAGCATGAAGGAGAGTTCCAGTGACCTCATAGGACCTCCTAGGACCACGTGTCGACCATGCTGCGAGTTTGAGTCGAGGGCAAACTCTTCTAAACTCGTAGATTAGGTCGCCGCAGTGGGACAACCCCTTAAAGCTAGTAAAGTCCAATCAGAGATAGTCCGAGGGTCACCAATGAAGTAGGTAGTAGTTCAGGACTGCTCTAATAGTTGTGATATGATGATTGTTTCAGTTGCCTGATAACAGGAGGAAAGATTCTGATTTACAAAAAAAGACACAAATTGCTGGAGTAATTCAGCGGGTCAGAGGGTGGAGGGGGTTGGGTGGGTGGAGAGGGTGAGGGGGTGGAGGCTGGAGAGGGTGGAGGGTGAGGGGGTGGAGGGTGCACGGGTGGAGAAGGTGAGGGGGTTGAGAGGGTGAGGGGGTGGAGAGGATGAGGGGGTGGAGAGGGTGAGGGGGTGAGCGGGGGGAGTGGGTGGGGCGGCGAGGTAGTGGGGTGGGCGAGAGGGTGTAGAGGGTGGAGAAGGTGGAGGGGTGGGGGGGATGGAGAGGTTGCAGGGGCTGCTCCAGAAGCCGCTGCAATGATGGTGATCCCTCCCACCCAGCTAATGTCCAATCACTTGAGGACAAGTGCTTACACTGAGGCCATTGTTTCACAGGAGATTTTGAAAGGTCTTTGACTCACTGAAACATGGCTCACCCCTGCCTCATTTTTTTCCCTCGACCTGGAATATCTGTTCATAAAATGACATCCTAGTGGCAGATTTCTGTAAGGTTGCAAATTCGTTTGCTCCCTTAACTTTTAACTTTTACTTACCACTCTTTCAATGTTACTTGTTATTACTTGACTTCAAGGCACGGTTTAACTTTTCATAAAGTGTTGATAACACTTTTATACGCCTTAATCGTGTAAAGGATGGAGACATGAGGGAAAGGAGGCTCTCCAAGGAAGGAACGTGGGAAAGCCACAGCCACAGCTTCTGACTAGTATCTTAGAGGCAATATCAAAAATGAACGATGAACTGAAAAATGAAATGAAAACAAGATTTTGCAGTTTGGAAGAAATGGTGAAAGGAGTTTCGAGCAAATTGAAGGAAGTTCAAGACAAGCTAATTGTGTTACAAGATGAATCTCGTGAACAGAAGGAACAAATTGATAACTTGCAAACCCTGGGCCAGGAGAGAGATTTGAAGATTGAAAAACTGGAACGGAGAATGAATGAAAATACTCAAGCACTCCAGCCATACAAGATTAAAAATATGGATCTGGAAAACAGAAGCCGTCGACTGAATTTGTGAATTGTTTGTTTGCCGGAAGGTCCGGAAGGAGATAATGTTATAAAATATGCTTCTAAAATGATAAAGGAGACTTTCAACATTGAGCACTATGAAAATCTTCCATTTTTGGATAACGCACACAGGATTGGGAAGAAATCTGGTAATAAATGGAGACATTTGATTGTTCGGTTTCACTTCTTGCAAATGAAGGAGAATATTCTCCAGGCAGCAAAAAAGTTGGGAATTTGAAGGATGCAAGTTTCGGTTTGTTCCTGATTATAGTTACGAGCTTTTGGAAATAAGAAAGTATTTCCACAATGTAATGTCTGATTTGTTTAAGAAAAAGTTGCGCCCAGCCTTACTTTATCCAGCTAGACTGCGTATATGACTCTTTTAATGGTAATATTCAATTTTTTAACTATCCTCAAGACGCTTCCAGCTTTCTGGAGGCTTATGAGGGTGAAGTTCTGACCGGGAGCAATTGATAGCTGATTAAGTTATAATTGGAGATTTACTGTTCCTATTTTGACTATATCATTTGGTATTAATTAAGAATTTAACTGGACGAGTTGTTTTTCTTTTATATATATTAATTTTTAAGAATTTCTTTGTTAGTTTTTCTATTTTTAAAATTGAAGGAATTCCCCCCCCCCCCTGTCTTTAGACAAATTAAGTGAATGCAGTTCTTGTTTTTCAAACTAAATGTTTGTATTTATGTCAGACGATACCAATTTTTATTGCCAAATCTTTCTTTGATATTATTGATTCCAAAATTTCTTCATATATATGGCAGAATAAAAATTCCAGACTAAGTAAAAAATACTTACAGAAATCAAAAAAAGATGGTGGTTTGGCATTGTCGAACCTTCGATTCTACTATTGGGCAGTTAATTAGGCTGTGGGCCGAGCATCAAAAATGTGTCTAGAATCCAGTTTTCATGACCCAAGTCACAGAACTACATGAAATTTTCCACAGATTTAGATGAAATATAATTGAGAAGGATGTCATAACTCGTCGGTGCCAAATGTTGCACATTAATTAATTAAACTAATTAGAAAATGAGATCGGGAAAGTAAATGCCATCTAGTGGCCAATGCCCATATTACACCATGGGCAGCCTATTTCCGTGTTGCAGTCCATTTAAACTATATATTATTATACCAATATATATATATATATATATATATATATATAACTTGTAAATATGACTGTAATCATATTTAATTAAGTATAATTATATTATATAAAAATAATATGATGAATATAATTGTGAGTGTGTTTTTTTAATGACACTGTCGCAGAGGTTCTGCTCCTGAACCAGCCTAATTAATGGGTTAGGGCAGTTCTTTTGGGTTCCTCCCTTCACTGAACCCCACTGACTGCCAGTGTGCAGAGTGGGGGTCACAGCCATAGTGGGACTGGGGCAGTGCCAGGCTGGGGGACAGTCCAGCAAGGCATCTTCCAGTCGCGTTAATAGGAAATGTAATGAGACTGCAGCAGAGATCCCAGGTTTCAAGGGCACATGAACCTGCCTAATTAAATGGTCAGGACAGATCCTCTGGGTTTCCCCGTTTACTGAATCCCGCTGACTGCCATAGTTGGGAGAATGGGGGTAACGGCCCTAGTGGGACTGGGGCAGTGCCAGGCTGGATGACAGTCCTGTAAGAGACCTGTCTTATTTCTGATGTAAATGTCACATCCTGGCCAAGAATCGAATGCTCTGATGTTTACTCGATGAGTATTCATTTTAAGCTACAATGAGCTTATATTTATGTTAGAGACTTTATGGTGGTGCCTTTGCAAATGAGGGCTAATACCTTTAACCTATAAGAACCCTAAAAGTGTTGCATTGTTTATCTCTAGTTTGTGTGTGTGTGTCTGTGTATACCTTTCAAACGTGTATCTGTGGATGTGTGGATGTAAGTGTGTATGTACGTGTGGATGGATGTATGTGTGCATGTATGTGTGGATGTGTGTGTGGATGTGTACATGTATGTCTGCGTGTGAATGGATGTGTGCATGTATGTGTGTGTTTGCATGCATGGAAGTGTGCGTACGGATGGATGTGTGTGTGGATGTATGTATGTATGTATGTGTGGATCGGTGCGTGGACTGTCGCAGTCGTTCACCAGCACGCCATTATCATAAGTAATTCACTCATTGTTTAAATAATTTGACCAAATAAACAGTGAAACGATCGACATTAAAATAAAACTTTATATAATCATTGATTTCCCCAATTTATTTTGTTTACATTACATCTGATCTTCATATGAATATTCTTCATCAGATTCAAAGTCTTATGAAGTGACGATAGCACTCTGCATGATAACCCGGGATGCACTGCTGCCTCCTAATAATAGAAGATAATATGTGTCAGGGAGTATTTTACATCTTTTCATGTTTTATATTATGTAAGACAATATCCACATATCAATGAGGAAATTAAACGTATGCATGTCCAGGTAGATGGGATGGCAAGTCTGCAAATTATCAAATTAGTGTTCATTAAAGCACAGTGCATGTCCACACAAAACACTTTAGTGTGGACAGGCTCTGAAGAGTGGAGGGGCAGAAGCTGCAGAAAAACAAATCTCATATTACTTAGGTTTGCATGGACTTCAATTCATAAAATGTCAATCTCTTCTTAATGTCAATGAGACTTACACTGTAATTTACTGCCATAGATAAGTTAGTTCAAGTTCAAGTGGAGGAGCAGAGGCTGCAGAATAGCTAGGGAAAGAAACATCTCATAGTACCTAGGTCTGCATGGACTTCAATTCATAAAATTTCAACCTCTTCTTAATGTTAATGAGAATAACAATAGGTTACTACCATAGAAAAATTAGTTCAAGTTCACATACACCAATTCATTTAGACAGAAACATCAACCATTTCTCACTCCAGTGGAAGCCTATAAAGTGCGATCAATATCCCTCTGTTTTTCTCCCGTGGTCGGGGCCTGGAAATTGGTTGCTGCGGATGGCACTATGTACAGCCTCCCCCCCCCCCCGTGGAGATGATCCAAACACACCCCGCGGCTCCGCGCTCGCGAATCGGCCACTTCTTAATTGAGACCGCGGCTTCACTATATTAAGTACATAGGCCCTGCGGTCGGAGCACATTTTCCTGGTAAGTGATCGCAGGCAGCTCCGAGATTAGATGTTAAAGACTTATTAGACTACAACAAGCTGGCATTAGTGAAAATGTTTAATTTACAGTGTTATGGATACACATAGTTTAGGCCCTCAACTTCGTGAATGAGTGAATGAATGAATGAATGAATGAATGAATGAATGAATGAATGAAGAGTGAATGAGTGAATGAGTGAATGAATGAATGAATGAGTGAATGAATGAATGAATGAGTGAATGTACAGCCTCCTTATCTCATTTTTTCACCTTATAAAAGGGTGCAATTAAATTAATTAAAGTCCATACAGATAGATTTTCATAAATTCAGACTTTAGATCTTACCTTTCCGTTAGAGTTGATTCCTGGCTGTCTTCTCTGTGTTGCAGCACCTCAGCAGCGACTTTGCTTTCAAGGCTTTGTTCCACTTCCATCCACTTAGCAGCACATTCTTCAGACTTCTTAATGGTTTTCTCACTAAAATCAATTACCCTGCTGCAAGTTTCCACGACATGTATTCGACTGAACTAGAAAGAACCTTCATCGGAATCTCCAGTAAAAGGCATTGGTGAAGCCCTCTCAGCCATGTTGTGTTCTCCCTGCCTAGCTAGCCCGAAACAAAGCGCATGATTGGCCAACTGGCATACAACTCAATGTTAAACCATATAACCATATAACCATATAACAATTACAGCACGGAAAACGGCCATCTCGACCCTTCTAGTCCGTGCCGAACACGTATTCTCCCCTAGTCCCATATACCTGCGCTCAGATCAGAACCCTCCATTCCTTTCCCGTCCATATAACTATCCAATTTATTTTTAAATGATAAAAACGAACCTGCCTCCACCACCTTCACTGGAAGCTCATTCCACACAGCCACCACTCTCTGAGTAAAGAAGTTCCCCCTCATGTTACCCCTAAACTTCTGTCCCTTAATTCTCAAGCCATGTCCCCTTGTTTGAATCTTCCCTACTCTCAGTGGGAAAAGCTTATCCACGTCAACTCTGTCTATCCCTCTCATCATTTTAAAGACCTCTATCAAGTCCCCCCTTAACCTTCTGCGCTCCAAAGAATAAAGCCCTAACTTGTACAACCTTTCTCTGTAACTTAGTTGCTGAAACCCAGGCAACATTCTAGTAAATCTCCTCTGTACTCTCTCTATTTTGTTGACATCCTTCCTATAATTAGGCGACCAAAATTGTACACCATACTCCAGAATTGGCCTCACCAATGCCTTGTACAATTTTAACATTACATCCCAACTTCTATACTCAATGCTCTGATTTATAAAAGCCAGCACACCAAAAGCTTTCTTTACCACCCTATCTACATGAGATTCCACTTTCAGGGAACTGTGCACAGTTATTCCAAGATCCCTCTGTTCACCTGCATTCTTCAATTCCCTACCATTTACTATGTACGTCCTATTTTGATTTGTCCTGCCAAGATGTAGCACCTCACACTTATCAGCATTAAATTCCATCTGCCATCTTTCAGCCCACTCTTCCAACCGGCATAAATCTCTCTGTAGACTTTGAAAATCTACTTCATTATCCACAGCCCCACCTATCTTAGTATCATCTGCATACTTACTAATCCAATTTACCACACCATCATCCAGATCATTGATGTACATGACAAACAACAGTGGTCCCAACACAGATCCCTGTTGCACCCCACTAGTCACTGGCCTCCAACCTGACAAACAACCATCCATCATTACTCTCTGGCATCTCCCATTCAGCCACTGTTGAATCCATCTTGCTACTCCACCATTAATACCCAACCATTGAACCTTCTTAACCAACCTTCCGTGAGGAACCTTGTCAAAGGCCTTACTGAGGTCCATATATACAACATCCACGGCTTTACCCTCATCAATTTCCCGAGTAACCTCTTCAAAAAATTCAAGAAGATTAGTCAAACATGACCTTCCAGGCACAAATCCATGTTGACTGTTCCTAATCAGCCCCTGTTTATCCAGATGCTTATATATATTATCTCTTAGTATCCTTTCCATTAATTTGCCCACCACTGACGTCAAACTAACAGGTCTATAATTGGTTTACTCTTAGACCCCTTTTTAAACAATGGAACAACATGCGCAGTACGCCAATCCTCCGGCACTATTGCCGTTTCCAATGACATTTGAAATATTTCTGTCATAGCCCCTGCTATTTCTACACTAACTTCCCTCAATGTCCTAGGGAAAATCCTGTCCGGACCTGGAGACTTATCCACTTTTATATTTCTCAAAAGTGTCAGTACTTCCTCTTCTTTGAATCTCAAAGAAGTACTTCCTCTTCTTTAAACGTGCTTTGATTGGACTAAAAATACCTGAAAATGTTCTGTTTTTTCTCTAATTTAATAAAAAAAATGTGCAAGTCTTGTTCATGACGAGTTTCAGGGGTGATTTATATAAATATTTTACACAATGTGTGAAAAGTTCATGTAGTTCGGTGACGGGTCACGAAACACTGGAATAAAGCTCCTCGGCCCACAGCCTAAATGTTCGTTATTTAATGTTTTGTACAAAAGATTTAGAAGATACCCAATGCCCAGGATGAATAAATCTTGAACGTGATTCTATACAAGGGCTATCATTGGCTTCTATTCTAGGGGCCTCGTTACCTTTTACAATTACGAGATTGAATAAATATACGACTAACCCAATAATAAGACATACATTTCGAATATGGTTTCAATTTCGTAAGTTTTTTGGATTGAATGATTTTATCTTATCGAGTCCTATTATATCTAATTTTCTCTTCCAACCTTCTAGTACTGATCAAGCCTTTCTGATATGGAAGAGGAAGGGATTAGTAGCTTTTCGTGATTTGTTTTTGGATGGTTGTTTTATGTCTTTCGAACAACTCTCCAATAAATATAATTTACCTAATTCACACTTTTTTAGATATTTACAAATTAGACATTTTTTGAAGGCTACTCTACCCTTCAAAGGCTACTCTACCCTTTTTTCCGATTAGTCGATTTCGGTTTAACATCAAACCAAAATCAACTAATAACGACTATTTATGAGTTGATTTTGAAATTACATATAGATATATTTGATAAAATTAAGAATGACTGGGAAAGAGAACTCCAAATTTCTCTATCTATAGAGAAATGGGAGAGGATTCTTCAATTAGTTAATACTTCCTCAATGTGTGCAAGACACGCTTTGATACAATTCAAGGTGGTTCACAGAGTTCATATGTCAAAAGATAAGTTAGCTCGTTTTTATGGTCATATAAATCCTGCCTGTGACAGATGTAACTCTGAAGTGGCCTCACTGACCCATATGTTTTGGTCCTGCCCACTTTTGGAAAAATATTGGAAAGAAATCTTTGATACTATTTCTGTAGTTTTAGGTATTGATTTACAACCTCATCCTATTACTGCAATTTTTGGGCTACCAATGTTAGATTCTATTCATTTGTTCCATTCCGCCCATCGGCTGATGCTTTTACCACATTAATCGCCAGAAGATCTATTTTATTTAAATGGAAAGACTCTAACCCTCCGACCACACTCCATTGGTACTTTGAAACGATATCATGTTTAAATTTAGAAAAAATCAGGAGTGACTTTGTTGAACCCTTGGTTAAATTTGATAAGACTTGGGGAAGATTTATTCAACATTTTCACACAACATAAATTGTTCCCTCTCCAACCGTTATACAAATTATTTTACCTTTATACGGTGGAACGGACTTGACGACAAACAGGGACTTAAATTGTTGAAATTCTCAGCTCAGATTCTGTTTTGCTTTTTTTTCTTCTAATTTTGGGGGGTTTTGTTTCTTCCTTTTTTTTCTTTTTTTTCTTTTTTTTCTTTTTATCTTTTTGTTGTTGTTAATATATATGTTTTCTTTTAAACATTTAACTATATTTACATAGAGACCAGGAGGTCTATATTCAATGTGTATTTTGATACTGGACTCATATTTAGGTTATACCTGTTATTAATGTAATCCTGATCCTTATGTATCAATATCATTGTTATGTTTATCATTATTCTTTTTGTTTTCTTTTTGTTTTGTTTTTGTTTTTGGAAAAAAAAGCTAATAAAAAGATTTTAAAAGAAAGAAAATGACATCCCTTGTCATTTCTTGTAATTCACTTCTACCATCCAATGTAATCAAAGACTTGTCCCAACACTTTCTTACCTTCTTCTCCCGGCTCCCGTCAGGCAGAAGGTACAGAAGCTTGAATGCACACATCACCAGACTGAGGAACTGCTTCCCCTCTCACATCGGGCTTCTGAACGTTACCTCCACAAGCTAGGCCATTGTCTGATTTACCTCTACCCCATTGTGGACATTGGTCTTTGTCTCAGAAACTGATCCGCAACAATGCTGAGAACTATATTCTGCATATTGTGTCTTCCCCTTTGCCCTACCAATTGTGCTTGAGTTTGTCTTGATTGTATTTAAGTATAGTATTATCTGATCAGTTTGGATTGCATGCAAAACAATGTTCTTCATCTTACTTTGGTACACATGACAATAATAATCCTATATTTAAACCTAAGCCTACTACCTCGAGCCAATGCCAAGTTGGCATTTGTCAAAATTTACTTGGAAGTCAACTCTCATAAGAGAGCTAATCATGAGGTCCTTGTCATCATTGCCTTTGATTTCAATCAAGCTAACTTCTGCAATACACTCCCCAAATCCATCAGCATGTCTCCTGCCTGATGTGGTATCCTGTGACTGGGTCCTGATCCAGAATGAGCTATGATGTTTTGTCAAAACCCTGGTGTTTTGTCAATGTAAGGGGAAAGTCACTATAGACTGGAAAACTAAATATGTCCCCATTGATCTTGTGGGACTCCAATACACAAATTTAGTTTTAGTTTAGAGATAGTGTGGAAACAGGCCGTTTATGCCCATCGAGTCCGCACCGTCCAGCAATCTCTGCACACTAACACTATCCTGCACACACTAGGGACAACTTTAGATTTACACCAAGCCAATTAACCTACAAACCTGTACGTCATTGGAGTGTGGGAGGAAACCGAAGATCTCGGAGAAAACCCATACTGTCACGGGGAGAACGTACAAACTCCGTACAGACAGCACCCGTAGTCGGGATCGAACCCAGGTCTCTGGCGCTGTAAGTGCTGTAAGGCCGTGCCGCTCTGATACTGGGTCGAACCGCCAATGATACTATTGTTGGATGTCTTAATTTCCGAGGTGCCACTGTGCCTTGTCAACAGATGTACTTGAATCCTTTAAAATTCACAGTTGTCAAGTGTCACTGGTGTTCTGAGTGGCAGGGAAGTTCAAGGACTTAGAAAATGCAATCAGGTTGCCATCATTGACTGTGCCACAGGATTGTGTTATACCTGTGGCCCCTGTGAAAGTTGGCAAGCTCTTTGATTGAGCTACTAGACTGGATAAGAAATGAGAGACATTTTGTCCTTACACAACCATCTGCTGGTGTGATGGAGCAGGAGGTAATGTAAGCTGAGACAGCTGCACGTTCTGGATTGTCTAGACTCTGGAGTCTCCTCGGACCAGTCATGTTGGCTGTTACCTGTTTAATTTGATAAAGCTCTTCTTCCAATTCTGTCATTTCTATCATTAACTATTTTCCAAGATTCTTCATATATATTTTTCTCATTTTTTGATTGCCAATGTGAGGATGTCTATATAGCTTACGTCTTAAGCACACATATTAAATATTTATTATGAATAAGTTTTTTAAATATCTCTGTTTCCTCATATAATGAACTAGAAATGTCATTTTCTGTGCAACCATTCCGTGACTGGAATAGTGTAGCAATTAGGATATTTTCCTTCCTGTTGTGTTAGAGAGATCCTGGGTCTTAAATCCTAAAGGGGTTCTGGTATACACTAGGTTAACATGTTGTCAATCAGAACAATTGTCGGAGAAAATCAATTGGCCTCGACATATTTTGACAAGAAGTGGAGGATTTTTGTTTCATTAATCTCAATTATAATGCCTCCCATTTATAAATAACATTATTTGGCTTGCACAAACGTAGTCATAAGGTCATAAGGCCATAAGTGATAGGCCATTTGTCCCATAGAAACATAGAAACATAGAAACTAGGTGCAGGAGGAGGCCATTCGGCCCTTCAAGCCAGCACCGCCATTCATTGTGATCATGGCTGATCGTCCCCTTTCAATAACCCGTGCCTGCCTTCTCCCCATATCCCTTGACTCCACTAGCCCCTAGAGCTCGATCTAACTCTCTCTTAAATCCATCCAGTGACTTGGCCTCCACTGCCCTCTGTGGCAGGGAATTCCATAAATTCACACGTCTACTCCAACATTCAATCATGGCTGATCTCTCTCCCTCCTAAACCCATTCTCCTGTCTTCTCCCCATAACCTCTGACATCCGTACCAATCAAGAATCTCTCTATTTCTGCCTTAAAAATATCCATCAACTTGGCCTCCACAGCCTTCCATGGCAACAAATTCCACAGATTCACCACCCTCTGACTAAAGAAATCCTTCTTCATTTCCTCCTAAAGGAACACCCTTTAATTCTAGTCCTAGACTCTCCCATCAGTGGAAACATCCTCTCCACATCCAACTCTTTCACTATTCAGTAAGTATAGTGTGTGAGTAGTACTGGATTCATTAAATTATATGCTTAATTATTACACTGAAGCAATTGTCCAATAAGTTATACTTCCCTGCTCCTTTCCACTATCCCTCATTTTGGGATAGAGATAATATGGCGCCATCTGCTTCTACCCTGCTGGCACACTTCGCACCCATCCCCAGCTCCTCTGCCCTCCAGTTCCTCTCTCCTCTTCCAGCCACCTATATCCCATCCCTCTCCTCTCCAAAGCCTCCATTTTCCTTTTACCCTCCTCTTGTGTGAAAATGCACACCACCAGATTCTGGGACAGTTTCTTCCCAGCTGTTATCAGGCAACTGAATCACCCAATCACAACCAGAGAGCGTTGCAGAACCACTATCTACCTCATTGCTGACCCTCGTACTTTCCTTGATCGGACTTTGCTGGCTTAACCTTGCACTAAATGTAATTCCCTGATCATGTATCTATACATTGTAATGACTCGATTGTAATCATGCAATGTCTTTCTGTTGATAGACACAAAATGCTGGAGTAACTCAGCGGGCAGACAGCATCTCTGGAGAGAAGGAATGGGTGACGCTTCGGGTCAAGACCCTTCTTCCCTTTCTGTTGACAAATTAGCATGCAAGAAATGCTTTTCACTGTACCTCGGTACATGTGACAATAAACTAAACTGAACTGATTTTTCTCTCGTTACCCAGTTGACTTCTACACACAGTCCCTCCACTGAGTTTGTCCAGCAGGTTGGTTTCTACGAGGAAAGGTTAATTCTAGACTGTCTTGGAGAGTCAGCACTTTATTGCCTGTCCGCACAATGCCTCCCTCCATTATTACTTGACAGATGAAACTGCAGTTTGTAGACTGCTCGTGGAGCATTGTGTATGGTTCTGTTCGCCATTCCTTCGGATGGAGGTGGTTGCACTGAATAGAATGCAAAGGAGATACTCCAGGATATTGTGGTAACATGACTTCTCCCTGCCGCTCCTCTTAAATAAAAGAACAGCATTAAATTTCCTTGGTGAGACCAAGCGTACACTCTCCAACCGTTTCACCGAACACTTGCACTTGATTTGCCAAGGCCTACTGGACCTGGTTGCCAACCATTTTAACTCCTCTTCCCATTCTCATACTGACCTATCTGTCCTGGACCTCCTCTGTTGCAGGAGTGATGTCACACACAAACTGGGCAAACAGCACCTTACATTCCACTTGGGTGGCTTACAACCCAACAGAATGAACATTGAATTCTCCAATTTTAGGTGACTATCAAATCCACCCTCCCTCCTTTCTCCCCCCTATGTTCCACCTGGTCTTGTACCTATTTCTCCCCTCCCCTTCCACCTACATCCCTTCCTCTAGCTTCATAATTCACAACTCTTCAATCCTTGCGTCTCACACCTTCTGGCATTTCATCTCTGGCCTTTGTCCAACCATCTGCCTATCAAAAAACCCCATCACCTGCATCCACCTACTACTTGCCAAGCTTTGTCCAACCCCTCTTCTCTTCCAGCTTTCTTCCCTCCACTCGCCACCACGATCAGTCTGAAGAAGGGTTCCGAACCAAAACATTACCTATCCATATATTCCAGAGATGCTGCCTAATCCATTGAGTTACTCCAGCACGTTGTCTTCTTTAGCTATCCTCCCATCTTCTGGTACCTCAACTGTAGCTAAGATGCAGAAATCTCAATCTAGGCCTCAGCTATCTTCTCCCTTGCTTCTTGTAAGAATCTGGGATGGATCTCACCAGGACCTGGAGATTGATCAAATATTGTGCATGATCACATTGAATGGCGGTGCTGGTTCGAAGGGCCGAATGGCCTACACCTGCACCTATTGTCTATTGTATATTATCTATCTAACACCTCCATCTTCTTGATAGTGACCTGCTCTAGATTATCCATGTACCCCTCCCTGAACTCCTTATCTTCCACGTCTTTATTCTTGACGAACACGCTTGAGAAGTATTCATTAGGACAAATAAATAAACAATGGAGAACATTTTCTAAGGAAACAGCAGTCTGGATAACCTACCATGCCAGTTTGCTATCGGTTCAGGAGCAGCTTCTTCCCAACAACCATCAAGCTATGAAACACATCAACCTCCAAATAGGCTCTGAACTAATTGGACTTGGGGGCATTAATTTTGACTTTGCACTATTATTGTTTATTTATCTATTGTTTATTTATTGTTATTATTTTTAATAATATACACTGATCTTTTTAGTTGTTGTTTATTACGAGTTTTACAGAGAAGTGTGTACATATCTGTTGTCCTGCTGCAAATTTCATTGTTCAGTTTCAGTTTCGGTTTCAGTTTAATTTATTGTCACATGTTCACTTCCGAGGTACAGTGATACCAGAGATACAGGGAAACGTTTATGTTCCGTTGTTCCGTTTCGGGACACATGATTATAAAACTTTCTTGACTCTTAAAGGTTTCTCCATTGCCAGGCCTACCTATTACCTGTGGCTGCCAGGTTTTTGCTTTTCTTTCTGATGACATGTTCAGCATTTGATGGATATTTTAACCTGTGGCCACAGCAGCCAGGGCTCTTGGAATGGGAAATGCCTGGTGCATGGCATGTGGAACGGACTCTTGTGAGTGTTATCTCACTCTGGTCTCAGCCAAAGGATGTTGTAGACAAGTGGATCGCTCATCCCTCCTTTAGGGCTCAGCTGGCCACTGTAAATGTCAAACCGCATGGGTTTACTCAGGATAGAGCGGCATTGGGAGCTGACAGAATGTCACATAACATTGTTATCACAGCAGAAAACCTACAGCAGTGAAGACATTTCTCATCCACAATATCCAGGTCAGATATCGTGCGAATGAAGTCTTTCTATTTTATTTGAAGAAAACAAACTTGGATATTTAAGTTCAAATTTGTAGGATAATGGGGATCTGCTTCGTGATAACTCCCAAAAGAGCAATCTATTTGTCCCATTGTGCTCACTTATTTCCCTGTTAGTGATTTTCCTGCATATACACTTACCTATACCAAGGTCAATTACAAAGGGTAATTTACAGTCACAGTAATTGACTTACCAGCGCATCCTGCGGAAACCAGTGCGGCCACAGGGAGAAGATGCAAACTATATGTAAATATCATCTGTGGTCAGGTTAGAACCCAGGTCTGTGGTTGAAAAGCATTCTTGAGTATCTCAGCGGGTCTGGCAACAACATGGATCAGCAACATTTTGGGTCGGGACCATTCTTTAGACTCATTGAAGCTGTGGATCCAGCAGGGAATAAAGTTGAGGTTCATTGCGGGTCTGAGTAAGTGCGGCCCGGAGCTGTGGAGAAACAGAATGAAGGCCAGCAGAAGCCGACCCGAAACGTCGCTTATCCAGGTTCTCCAGAAATGCTGCCTGAACCCTCAAGCACTTTGTGTCTGTTTTTACTGTGAATAAACTGTCTTATCACATCAGATATGGAGCAGCAGTTATACTTGACAGGAAACATCACACGTATTGTTACCTCAGCACCAATATTCAGAAGACAAGGCAATAGAAGCAAGAGAAGGTGACCAGACTCATCAAGCCTGCTCCGCCATTTAATAAATACTGGAATAAGTGGGACCCTTTGGGTCCCAGTCACACGGGAGGCCTGGTCCCCCAACGCAACCCATGATTACCCAGTGTGGGAGAGGGGGAGGGGGAGGGGGAGGGTGTGGGGGAGGGGGGGTGGGGGGGGGAGGGGTGGATGGGTGGAGGGTGGAGGGTCGGTGTGGGGAGGGTTGGGGGAGAGGTGGTGGGGGAGGCGTGCGGGGGAGGACAGATGGTGGAGGGGGTGTGGGGAGGGGGGTGGAGGGGAGGCGGAGGGGGTGTGGTGGGGATGGGGTGGGGAGCAGTGTGTGGGAGGGTGGTTGGGGGAATGGGGTGGGGGAATGGGGGAGGGGGCTGCGGGGTGGGTGGGGTAAGGGAGGGGATGGGAGAGAGGGGGGAGTGTAGGGGTGTGTGAATGGGGAGGGGTGTGTGTGGGAGAGGGGGGTGTGGGGAAGGGGTGTGGGGCAGGGTGTGTGTGGGGGGTAGGGGGAGCGGTGTGTGTGGGGGAGGGGGTGTGTGTGGGGAGGGGGGTGTGGGGGCAGGGTGTGTGTGGGGGAGGGGTATGTTTGTGCAGGAGGGGGGTGTGGGGGATGGGTGTGTGGGGGAGGGGGGTTGGGGGTGTGTGGGGGGTATGTGGGGGAGGTGGGTGTGGTGGAGGGGAGGGGTCTGTGGGGAAGGGGGGTATATAGACTAGACCAAGTGGGACCCATTGGATCCCTGTCACATGGGAGGTCTGGTCCCCCAACGCAACCCGTTCCCCAAACACAATATTCCACCACTCACCTGTTCCCCAACGCAATATTCCACCACTCACACATAGCCCCCAACTGTGGGTGGCTCATTTCCCATTATCCCTCAGCACTCCCCCTCCTCTTCATCCTCCCTCTTTTTAAACTTTAAAAACAATGCAAGTACTTGCTGCCAGAACTTTAAACAAAAATCCAATTCCACTTCCCCTGCCTCCCCAAGCAGCCCCTCCCCCTCCTGTTCAGCCTTCCTCTGCCAGGACTCAGTGTTCTGTGATTGCAACATTGTTGCAAATGCGATCCCATTGTGACATCATAGCTGTAGCTGCCACTGCAGTGTTCAAGTCATTTTTTTCTCAAACTGGATTTTGTTAAAGTTAAAGTATAACATTAATCTGAACAAAACTTGATGAAAACGCACCACAAGACAACTGTGAGTAAGGTGGTGAAAAATTATAGCGCTATCGTGTGACGTTTTTGTGTAATTTCTGGATTTCTGAAAGCCACAAGGAAAATTTCTTCAAAAATAAAACTAAAGCATTGCCTTTCCTGGGTTTCAACTTTATTAGAGCTGCAATAAGCGGAGCTCACATCTCACTATTGTTGTTGTATGTGTGTGTGTGCTGTCCTCTGATGTCAGGAATATAAATCAAAGAAATTAGTTGGATAAAACAGGGAAATCACAATTCATAACTGGTGTGGGTCTTGCGCACACACACACACACACACACACACAGAGTCTCACACACTCACACAAACACACGCAGTCTCACACACACACAACCAGACAGACACACACACAGTGGCACACACACACACAGTCAAACAGACACAAAGACACATACACGCGCACACACACACAAACAAACACACACACACACAGACACACACACACAGACACACACACACAGACACAAACACATACACACACACACACACACACACACACACACACACACACACACACACACACACACACACATAGAATCAAACAAGATGAGAGCTTTAGTAATATAGTAGACTAAGTGGGACCCACAGGAGGGCTGGTCCCCCAACACAATATACACCTCTCCGCCAATTCCAATATTGGTGACCTGTGGGGGGGGGGGGCTTTCTGGAGTGCTAGTATGAGTGCTGTGGGCTGAAGGGACTGGTTTCCAGAGGGCTAGTAAGGACATTGTGGGCCAAATGGAATCTTGGGGTGGTAGCTCAGTCACTCAAGCCTGATGTGTTGGCAGCTCACTCACGGCTGGTGGGCTGGCAGTTGACTCACGGCTTTTCCTTGAAATACCACTTAAAGCAGGGTGCAAGGCCACCAAATTCAAATGCAGTTTCCTACCATTTCAAGCAGGGTGCAAGGCCACCAAATTCAAGTATAGTTTCTTACCACTTCAAGCAGGGTGCAAGGCCACCAACTTCAAGTGCAGTTTCATACCACTTCAAGCAGGGTGCAAGGCCACCATATTCAAGTGCAGTTTCCTACCACTTCAAGCAGGGTGCAAGGACACCGAATTCAAGTGCAGTTTCATACCACTTCAAGCAGGGTCCAAGTCTACCAAATTCAAGTGATGTTTCATACCACTTCAAGCAAGGTGCAAGGCCACCTAATTCAAGTGAGGTTTCCTGCCACTTTCAGCAGGGTGCAAGACCACCAAATTCAAGTGAACTTTCATGCCACTTCAAGCAGGGTTCACGGCCACCAAATTCAAGTGCAGTTTCATGCCACTTCAAGCAGGGTGCAAGACCACCAAATGCTTGTGCTGTTTCATGCCATTTCAAGCAGGGTGCAAGGCCACCAAATTCATAGAAACATAGAAACATAGAAAATAGGTGCAGGAGTAGGCCATTCGGCCCTTCGACCCTGCACCGCCATTCAATATGATCATGGCTGATCATCCAACTAAGTATCCTGTACCTGCCTTCTCTCCATACCCCCTGATCCCTTTAGCCACATGGGCCACATCTAACTCCCTCTTAAATATAGCCAATGAACTGGCCTCAACTATCTTCTGTGGCAGAGAATTCCACAGATTCACCACTTTCTGTGTAAAAAAATATTTTCTCATCTCGGTCCTAAAAGACTTCCCCCTTATCCTTAAACTATGACCCCTTGTTTTGGACTTCCCCAACATTGGGAATAATCTTCCTGCATCTAGCCTGTCCAACCCCTTAAGAATTTTGTAAGTTTCTATAAGGTCCCCCTCAATCTTCTAAATTCTAGCGAGTACAAGCCGAGTCTATCCAGTCTTTCTTCATATGAAAGTCCTGACATCCCAGGAATCAGTCTGGTGAACCTTCTCTGTACTCCCTCTATGGCAAGAATGTCTTTCCTCAGATTAGGAGACCAAAACTGTACGCAATACTCCAGGTGTGGTCTCACCAAGACCCTGTACAACTGCAGTAGAACCTCCCTGCTCTCATACTCAAAAGCTTTTGCTATGAATGCTAACATACCATTCGCTTTCTTCACTGGCTGCTGCACCTGCATGCCTACTTTCAATGACTGGTGTACCATGACACGCAGGTCTCGTTGCATCTCCCCTTTTCCTAATCGGCCACCATTCAAGTGCAATTTCCTGCCATTTCAAGCAGGGTGCAAGGCCACCAAATTCAAGTGCAGTTTCCGACCACTTCAAGCAGGGTGCAAGGCCGCCAAATTCAAGTGCAGTTTCATACCTATTCATGCAGGGTGCAAGGCCACCAATTTTTTTTTTTTTTTTTTTTTAATTTTTATTTATTAGACGTACATTACATTACAACCACATACATTAATACTCGTCATTTGTATCTTCTTGCAATTAATGTACTCCCTTTATTTATTTTTTTACACTAGAAAAGGAAAAGATTGAAAGAAAGAAGAAAGTGAAGGAAAAAGTGAAAGTGTAGAAAAGTGTAGAAAATGTAACAACAAAAAAGGACGAAGACCCTATAAGAGCAAAATTAAAAACAAAAGAAAAGGAGTTAAGAAATAGGCCCTAGGAAAAAAAAGAGAAAGAGAGAGAGGAAAAAAAAAAAAAAAAGAAAGACAAATGTTTTTTTAAGCATTACGTAAATAGGACATACCGACTCTTCAACTATCATCCCCCCTTACCTGACCTCAATTTTTTATTTTTTTTAAAGTAATTTTGCACCCTATGTTTGTAATAATTCTATAAATGCAGACCACGTCAGGTGGAAGTGATCTGGTTTACCTGCTAGGAGGAGTCTTATCTCTTCTAGGTGTTTGAAATCCACATATTTATAGTTGGTATTGGAGCCTTCTTCCAAAATTTTAGAATTAGCTTTTTTCCAGTTATTAACCCATAGTCCATTAATTTCTTTTGAAACACATTTAGTTCTGGATCATCTTCCGTTATTCCGAAGATAATCCATTCTGCTTTGGGTATCAGTCTTGTTTTAAATAACTTTGTAAAGATTTCAAAAATTTCATTCCAAAATTTTTGAATTTTTGTACAGAAGACAAATGAGTGCGCTATAGTAGCTTCTTGGGATTGACATTTATCACAAATAGATGATACGTTTGGGAAAATTTTATGAATTTTAGTTTTCGAATAATATAATCTATGTAAAATTTTAAATTGTATTAAAGTGTGTCTTACATTAATCGAGCATTTATGCACGTTTAATAAGTATTCATTCCAACTTTCCTTTGAAATTTTAATAGCTAACTCTTGTTCCCAGTCTCTTCTGATACCCTCCGTAGGTGGTATTTGTACATTTAAAATAATATTATACAAATATGATATTAAGTTTGCTGATTCTGCTTTTATCTGCATTGCCTCGTCCAATACATCTACTGGGTTATTATAATGATCTTTTGTATATTTTTTCAAATAGTCGCATATTTGAAAATATTTAAAATATTGATTATTTCCGAGTTTATATTGTATTTGTAATTGTTGAAATGAAAGTAATTTTCCAGTTTCATACAAGTCACCAAGCGTTTTAATTCCTAGTCTATCCCATTGTGTATAAGCTTTATCTATAATAGAAGGACTAAACGAAGGATTATTGACTATAGGTAATAAAAGTGATAAATTTCTTAATTTTAAATTTTGTTTTATTTGTTTCCAAATACGGATTGTACTATGAATAATTGGGTAAGGCCACCAAATTCAAGTGCATTTTCCGACCACTTCAAGCAGGGTGCAAGGCCACCAAATTCAAATGCAGTTTCATACCATTTCATGCAGGGTGCAAGGCCACCACATTCAAATGCAGTTTCATTCTATTTCAAGCAGGGTGAAACCACCATAAACCCACACAAAACACCACATAAACACCATACTCATAGTTCAGTGACATTCAGTGTGTTCAGTTGATTCACAGCTCAGACAGAGTCGTGACCTCTCCCTCCCCTATCTTGCAGAGACTGAGCCACACCCACACTTCCGTGTTTTATAATCCCTCCCCCCTCCCACCGGAAGGAGCGTGGCCTTCATGGCGTGATTGACAAGAGAGAGATTATCAACATTTTTTAAACACTAATAACACTTGTATTTTTCTTTGATGTGAAGAATCCTCTGCACCTGATGAGCGGACGGGAACTGAGTAAGATGGCCAAAATCACAGCCATAAGTGGTAGCATTTTATCTAAAATCAATATACAGTGCAAACAGGAAGTTGTCAAGTTTAGACTTTTAATCATTTCCCATTTCGAACCAAGCACCACCAACAACCATTTGCAGTGCTTTATTTCGAAACAACCACCATTTGCAGTGCTTTATTTCCAACCAACCACCATTTTCTGTGCTTTATTTCGAACCAACCACCATTTGCTGTGCTTTATTTCGAACCAACCACCATTTGCAGTACTTTATTTCAAACCAACCACCATTTGCATTGCTTTATTTCAAAGCAACCACCATTTGCAGTGCTTTATTTCAGAGCAACCACCACCAACAATCATTTGCGGTACTTTATTTCAAACCAACCACCACCAACAACTATTTGCAGTGCTTTATTTCAAAGCAACCACCACCAACAACCATTTGCTGTGCTTTATTTCAGAGCAACCACCACCAACAACCATTTGCAGTGCTTTATTTCAAACCAACCACCACCAACAACCATTTGCTGTGCTTTATTTCAAACCAACCACGTTTTCATTTTCAAACCACATTAAGGGCACTCAACGTCAGTAAAACCAGTCACAGTTTAGGAGACATGTGTTCAGTGTTATTCACAGCTGAGACTAAGAGACGTGACCCTCTCGCTCCCCCATCTTGCAGAGACTGACTGAGGCACTCAACAGTTCCGGGTTTTATAGTCCTCCGGAAGGGGTGTGGCCTTTAGGAGAGAGAATCTCAACATTTTTTATACACTAATAACTCTTTTATTGTTCATCGATGGGAAACAGCGGAGGGGGACTCCAAGTAAGATGGCCAAAAATCACGGCCGTAAGTGGCAGCGTTTTTTCTAAAATCAATATACAGAACAACAGGAAGTGGTCAAGATCAGACTTTTAGTAATATAGATACTAGCCCAAGTGGGACCTGTTGAGCCGCTTTCCCCCAAAGCCATAATCCACCATTCACCTGGGGGAGGCGTCGGAGGAAAGTTCTGGAATATTTTTTGTAAAACATTGAGGGGCGGCGTCTGTGCTCCCAGTAGCAAATGGATGGACTCGACTTGGGTTCCCGGAGACAATCAATCATTCCCACATGTGCTGGGGGGGGGGGCAGCAGAGGTAAGTTCTGGAATCTTTTTTTTGTAAAACGGCAATCAATCCTTCCCACATGAATCCCCCCCCACACTTCCACCCCACCATCCCACCTCCCCACAAGAAAAGTTCTGGAAATGAAACCTCTCCCCTATTCCACCCCACACACACACTAACCCCCCCTCCACACACACACTATCTCCTCCCAGACATAAACCCCCACACACACACTAACCCCTCAAGCACACACTAAACACCCCCCACACACACTAACACCCACCCCCACACACACTAACCCCCCACACACTAACCCCTCAAGCACACACTAACACCCCCCCCCACACACACACTAACCCCCCACACACTAACCCCCCCACACTACCCATCCCACACACACTAACCCTCCCACACACACTAACCCCCCCACATGATAACCCCCCCACACACACACTAACCCCCCTGCACACATGAAGCACCCCCACACACACACTAACCCCCCACACAATAACCCCCCCCCACACTAACCCCCCCCCACACACACACTAACCCCCCACACAATAACCCCCCCCACACACACACTAACCCCCCTGCACACATGAAGCACCCCTACACACACACTAACCCCACCCACACACACACTAACCCCCCACACAATAACCCCCCCCCCCACACACACTAACCCCCCACACAATAACCCCCCACACACTAACCCCCCCCACACACACACTAACCCCCCCACACAAACACTAACCCCCCACACGATAACCTCCCCACACACACACTAACCCCCCCACACACACTAACCCCCCCACACACACACTAACCCTGCCACACGATAACCCCCCACACACACTAAACCCCCCACACACACACTAATGCCCCCTCCCCACACACACTAATCACACGCTTATCCCAATCTGATGGAAACTTGACACGAACAACCACGGGACAAATGTGAGTAAGGTGAGTAGCAGCTGAGATCCCATTGTGATGACATTGTTGGGTGGCGGCATGTTCATGGCAGCGTATGCAAATGATATGCCATTATGATTTGGAGGACTGTGAGATGCCATTGTAACGTCATAGCTGCTACTGCCAGAAAACTCTCACAGCACAGTGTTATTCTTCTCAAAGTGGGCTTTTTAAAACTTTAAATGTCAAAAACCTGTGAAATATAGCATCAATCTTTATGCAAACGACCACGGGACAAAGATGAGTAAGGTGGTGCAAAGGATTTGCACTATTGTGTACCATTTTGTCGTAGTTCCTTGAGCTTACTCAATCACACTCACCGCAGTCAGACGGCCAAACAAGAAGAATTTTAGTAATAAATAGATGATATATGATCCATATGCTGATACATGCTGTTCTATCTCCACTTCAAAACAAACCTGGCCTCCTGCACCCTCCGTGGCAGATAATTCCAAAAATTCACGATGCTCTGAGAAAAGGTATTCCCCAACACTGCCTCCTTATATCCTCTTTTCCATGACATTTCTACATGTACCCTGTCATTCCCCCTTAGGATCTTATATGTTTGAATAAGGTTATCCCTCATTCTTCTGCACTCCATGGAATATTAGTCCAAATTCACAACCTTATTCTCATTGTTCGGAATACCCAGAGTGGCCTCATCCTCTCATATTATCTCTGGCGCATCTGTCCTGTCAGTGGGAGAGGACTGATTCTGGAGATGTCTGGCACATTGCCCGCAAGATATGATGCTTTTAATACAAATATATCAGGCTGCTGCTTGTCTAGCAGTCTGTCCTAAATTAGTGTGCTCAAGTGGACAATCTAGAGTGATTTTTCTTCTGAACCATTAGCCAGATTAGAAATATTCCTGATATAACAAAAAGTAATTTCTAAATTCCTTGTGACCCCTCCAGCAATTATAGGGTATTACAAACTACGCCAGAGTTCAGCAGCCAAGTTGAAGGATATTTAAGTGCCTATTTCCCTTAAAAAATCACAAAAGATTTTGTGTAACAGTAGGCACACCGTGGTCCATTAAATATTCTGGTTCTAGCCCAAGCCTCTCACCATTGGCCAGCTTTCACCGCTCATTATACTGAGAATAATATGTAAACTAAATTGCTGTAAAATAATTCACCATTGTGAAACACTTCCAATTCGTAGTAATTCGTAGTAATTGTGGGAAGTTGGAGAACACGCTTGGATTTGGTCTGACATGATAGAGCTCTTTGTTGATAATACATGCACAGGTCAAGCTGTCTGGGAACTAATTATACAGTCCTTCTTCCATTCAAAAGAGGCATCAATGGTTCAATGGTACTTCCAGATGGGCCATGCGGCCAGAAGGCTTCCCGACGGGCTGTGGCTGTGGACTGGGAACGCAGCCAGAGGTCTTTATCGAGGCCCCGCGGTCTCGATGCCACTCGGATCGCCGCGTAGATGCCCGGGTCAGGGCCCGGCCGGGGCCTCGCGGGTAGAAGTCCGGGTCGGGCGAAGCAACCGACGGAGCCTGCGGCTGGGCCCCAGGTCGGCACCACGGAGGTGTGAAGTGAGGCGTCGGCAGCGGTGAGGCCTCGATGGCGGCAGCGATGAAGCCTCACGACGATGGGGCCTCGGCGGTAGTGAAGCCTTGGGGCGGCAGCAATGCCTCGCGGGTCGACCCACAGTCGACGGTCGAATGAAGCGTGGAGGCCCCGGCGTGGAGGGACTGCCGTGAGGGAGGGGGAGGGAGAACAATGGACAATAGTGGGGGGGGGGAACAAAGGACAATGGGGACCCGGAGTGGGGGAACTGTTGGGGAGGGGGGAACAAAAGGAGGAGCCGGCTTGCTTTGTAACTTTGGCAGCGCTGTAGGTGGCCGCTATTTGTATACATTGTGTATGCAGCAAAGAATCTCACTGTGCCTCGCATGTGACAATGAAGTATTCCTATTCCATTATCACATGTGCAGACGTACAGTGAAATTCTTTTTTCTGCATAGAGTTCAGTTAAGTATGACCATAACTAAGAACAATTTCCGATTAGTACAAAGCGCGTAGAAATAGTCCACTTAGATCACGTGCAAGAGTCGCCAGGTTTTGGCACCATTTTCCAGTCCGGCGCCCATTCCAGGTGAGCCCCAGGCTGCTATAGGGCCTCCAGCCATCGCCTCCATCTGGATCATCTGGCAAACAGTGGTCCCTCTCCTCGCCTTGCCTCCTTCAGCCTTTGTGCCCTGTGGTCGCCTCCCGCTGCCTAGTCTATTTAGAGAAATAATAATCAGAGAACGTTTTTTTGTCCATGTTTGAGTTAATGCCAAGAGAATCAATGTTGAGAACATCCAGGGTGGCTGCATTTGCCTTTATACGACTGAGAGAAAATAATATTGAATATTCCCCTGCTTAATTATTGCATGTAAACTCACTATTCTTCGACTGACTGCTGTGTGTTAATCTTACAAGTAAAGTGGTAAACATGTGAACCAACCTTCTTGCGATGGAACAGATAGAGGTGCCTGGCTTGTGTTTGTGCAAGAAGGAAGGGAAGAAACATTCAAAGAAATGTTGCCAATTTAATTTCATCCATTATTAATTCATCTTAAGCAACTGTGATCTTTCACAACCTTAATGCAATCCGCAGATGTACATGATCTGAGATTTTCCAGTTTTAAAGAGGCTTACAAATGGTTTGTTCTGAACTTAAAAATTCACAATAAAAACAGAAAATGCTGGAAAAACTCAGCAGACCAGGTACATCTGTGGAAAGAAAAACAGATTATCTTAAGACTTATGTTGAATAATATTGTCAACGTGAGCAAATCTTGAAATGAGAAACTAAGCCTATATTAATTGACTTTCGGAACAGACCCTTTGATAAAACTCCAATTCAAAGACACAACAATACAAAGAGACAGCTGTAATTCTTCTGTAAATTTTTCTACAGCCGATTTTAACGTAGAGATGATTTCCCTTCCATAAACATGCTCTTTTTTAATTCATTGGAATAGTGAGCTTGTTTGTGCATTGAACATCCACCCAGAAAGTAATTTAAATTTGGATGATGAAGGTGCCCAGATTGTTGCTGAGATCAATGAGAGGGGAGAGGCAGGGCAGCAAGAGTTAGCACATATTCTGGACAATCCCTGCCT
This sequence comes from Malacoraja senta, assembly GCA_038087875.1. Taxonomy (NCBI): domain Eukaryota; kingdom Metazoa; phylum Chordata; class Chondrichthyes; order Rajiformes; family Rajidae; genus Malacoraja; species Malacoraja senta. The sequence continues at coordinate 365,373,929 of CM075977.1, forward strand.
GAATCCCACAGTGGATTAAACTTGAGGTATAATATTATGAGGAAAATGTCATTTTTTGGAAGGCTGCAAATACTGGAGCATTTACAGATTTGAAACTCTGAAGAGTTACAAATGTGTATCGTCGACGTATTATTGTGTTTCCATGATTCATCGTAGTGACATAAAATAATATTTGAAGAACATGATCTCCATTTGGCATTTCCATGAAGGATGCTCTTATCTGCAATATCTTATTTTTGCATTAACTTTGTCCCATTTACTTTTCTCTCACTTGGTGTTAACATGAATAGTGCCTTTTTATCATTATGTCCAAGGAGGCTTTACTCGTTTAAAACAAATGGCTGTTGATTCTATTAAAGTAGCATTCAAGGGGATTTGTGCTGGAGTGATAACAAGTGAATTCCAAGCTTATATATCAAGGAAAAAATAGACACAAAATGCTGGAGTAACTCAGCAGATCAGGCAGCATCCCTGAGGAACATGGATAGGTGACGTTTCGCTTCGGGACCCTTCTTCAGACTGATTGTAGGGAGGGAAGGGAAGCTAGAAGGGTGGAGGGGCAGGACAAAGCATGGCAGTTAATGGGTGAACAAAGGTGAGGGTGAGGGGGAGGTTGTTAGATAGGTGACTGGACAAAGGCCAGAGATGAAAAAAAGATGAAAAAAAGGATTGAGGAGTTGCAAATTGTGAAGCGAAGGGAAAGAATTTCAACTGGGGAGAGGAGAAATAGGTGAAAGTCCAGCTGGGACACAGGGGAGGGAAGGGGTGTGGGGGGGGGAGGGGTTGAAAGGGGGATGTGGGGAGAAAGAGGAGGGGGAAGGGGAGGTGGTTAGAGGGTAACTAAAATTAGAGAATTCAATGTTCATACCGTTGGGTTGTAAGCTGCCCAAGCAGAGTATCAAGGAGTTTTGTTTATTTAAGTGAGAACTTTAAAATGTTTTTAAAATTGCAGGAGAAAAGAAAACAATGAAAGTATCTATCATTTTGCACATTAATATTACTATTCCCCATTCTAGGATTAGGCCCCTTATAATATTAATTTACTGTTACAAATTATTCTATTGTAGTATCAACAAAGGATTAATGAATTAGCCAAATGTTAATCCTCAACCCTTTCTATCTGTTTTCATCTAACCTAATGAATTAATTCTTCTTCCCCTTTGTTGTTCATGTGTTTCACTCACAGACCTCCCCTTAAATATAGATTTTATTGAATTCCTTCTTTGGATCTGAGTATTGGAGGGAAGGACAGATTATATTACCCGTCATGAATTCTTAGAGAAATGAAAGGTGGGACACAACCCTTTGCCAACCTTTAGGGGGGGGCACGGTGGTGCAGCGGTAGAGTTGCATGCTGACAGTGCCAGTGATTGGGGTTTGATCCTGACTACAGGTGCTGTCTTTACGGAGTTTGTACATTCTTCCCATGACCGCGTGAGTTTTCTCCGGATGCTCCGGTTTTTTCCCATACTCCAAAGGTTTATAGGTTAATTTTCTTTGATACAAAAATGGAAAATTTTCCCAGGTGTGTAAGATAGTGCTAGTATACAGGGATCGCTAGACGGCGTGGTCTTGGTGGGCTGAAGGGCCTGTTTCCGCACTGTATCTCTAAACTAAACTAATCTAAATTAAACCAAATTGCTTACAAGACCATTTTACTGGGATGCTGGTCGTTACTGCGTGTGATGGCAGTTCTCTGCATGTGATGGCATGCTATCCATTCAAATTATGCTGTACATGAGCTATACACAAGTACAACGGGTAGTGCAAAGAGAAAAACACCAAAGTGCAGAATTTAATGAAGTGCAGATGGAGTTGATGGTGGGGTATCTGTTGTGTGCGATGGACAACAGGCAATATCCACGACTCTCTTCAATTTCTTGTGCTCTTGGGCAGAGCTGTTGCCTAACCCAGCTATGATTCATCCCAATTCATCATTTCTATAGTGCAGCTGTAGAAGTTGAAAAGCGTTATTGGAGACATGCCGAATGTTCTTAGTTTTCTCTGGCAGTATTCATTTCACTGCACTTTATGTGCAAGTGACAAATAAAACTTGACTTGACAGTAGAGGCGTTGGTGTGTTTCCTTGGTCATAGCTTCAGGGTGGTTCAAACAAATGATTAGTGATATTTATGCCTCAGAACTTGAACCTCTTGACCATCTCCACTTCGGCACCATTAATGCTGACTGAGGTGTGTACTGCACCTCATTTCATGAAGTCAGGCGGAGTTCATCATCGTGCTGACATTGAAAGGTTGTTGTCTTGATATCATGTAACAAAGCACTCTATCTCCTTCCTCTATTCCGTCTCCTCGTTGCTTGAGATGAAGCCCACTCCGGAGATGTCGCTTGGAGTTGGAGCCGAATTTGGCTGCACAATCATGAGTGGATAGGAAGTATAATAAAGAGTCGAGATTCCATCCTTGCGGGTCAAATGTGGCGCTAATTAACATGGAGGATGTTGTATCATCTATCCACACTGATTGTGGTCTATGTTTCAGGAAGTCAAGGATCCAGTAGCAGAGGTGATAGACAATGAGGTCCAGGAATCTTGGTCTAATCTGTCACTTGTATCAAATGAACAGGACAGAAAATGGTGAGTAATCATTTCAGGCAGAGTTTTCATGGTTTTCATGGTTTGAAAATCAAGGCTACTGGGGAGACTTTAAACTAGAACGGTTGGGGGGAGGGACTCAAATAGAGAAAGATGGTAGAAAATGTGGGAGGCAGGAGGCAGAGAAGGGAAGCACTCAGACCCAAAATGTAGGGGAGAAAGAAGAAAAAGATAATAAACAGAGAATAAGTGGTGGTGGGTTTCTTAAATGTGTATATTTTAATGTTAGGAGCATTGTAAGAAAGGTGGATGAGCTTAGAGTCTGGATTGACACCTGGAAGTATGATGTTGTGGCGATCAGTGAAACATGGTTGCAGGAGGGCTGTGATTGGAAACTAAATATTCCAGGATTTCGTTGCTTCAGGGGTGATAGAATTGGAGGGGCAAGAGGTGGGGGTGTTGCATTGCTTGTCAAGGAAGATATTACAGCAGTGCTGTGGCAGGATGGATTAGAGGGCTCGTCTAGGGAGGCTATTTGGGTGGAGCTGAGAAATGGGAAAGGTGTAGCAACACTTATAGGGTGTATTATAGACCGCCAAATGGGGAGCAAGAATTGGAAGAGCAAATATGTAAGGAGATAACAGATATTAGTAGTAAGCACAAGGTAGTGATTGTGGGAGATTTCAATTTTCTACACATAGCCTGGGAAACACATTCTGTAAAAGGGCTAGATGGTTTGGAGTTTGTAAAATGTGTGCAGGATAGTTTTTTGCAGCAATACATAGAGGTGCCTACTAGAGAAGGGGCAGTGCTGGACCTCCTGTTAGGAAATGAGACAGGGCAGGTGGCGGAGGTAAGCGTTGGGGAGCACTTCGGGTCCAGTGATCACAATACCATTAGTTTCAATATAATTATGGAGAGGGTCAGAACTGGACCTAGGGTTGAGATTTTTGATTGGAGAAAGGCTAACTTTGAGGAGATGCGAAAGGATTTAAAAGGATTGAATTGGGTGATGTTGTTTTATGGGAAGGATGAAGAAGAGAAATGGAGGACATTTAAAGGTGAAATTTTAAGAGTACAGAATCTTTATGTCCCTGTTCGGTTGAAAGGAAATAGTAAAAATTGGAAAGAACCATGGTTTTCAAGGGAAATTGGACACGGTTCGGAAAAAGAGAGAGATCTACAATAATTATAGGCAGCGGAGTAAATGAGGTGCTTGAGGAGTATAAAGAATGTAAAAAGATTATTAAGAAAGAAATTAGAAAAGCTAAAAGAAGATATGAGGTTGCTTTGGCAAGTAAGGTGAAAGTAAATCCAAAGGGTTTCTACAGCTATATTAATAGCAAAAGGATAACGAGGAATAAAATTGGTCCATTAGAGAGTCAGAGTGGACAGCTATCTGCAGAGCCAAAAGAGATGGGGGAGATACTGAACAATTTCTTTTCTTCGGTATTCACCAAGGAGAAGGATATGGAATTATGTGAGGTAAGGGAAACAAGCAGAGTAGCAATGGAAACTATGAGATTCAAAGAAGAGGAGGTGCGGACACTTTTGAAAAATATGAAAACGGATAAGTCTCCAGGTCCTGACAGGATATTCCCGAGGACATTGAGGGAAGTTAGTGTAGAAATAGCAGGGGCTATGACAGAAATATTTCAAATGTCATTAGAAACGGGAATAGTGCCGGAGGATTGGCGTACTGCGCATGTTGTTCCGTTGTTTAAAAAGGGTTCTAAGAGTAAACCTAGCAATTATAGACCTGTTAGTTTGACGTCAGTGGTGGGCAAATTAATGGAAAGGATACTTAGGGATAATATATATAAGCATCTGGATAAGCAGGGTCTGATTAGGAACAGTCAACATGGATTTGTGCCTGGAAGGTCATGTTTGACTAAACTTCTAGAATTTTTCGAAGAGGTTACTAGGGAAATTGATGAGGGTAAAACAGTGGATGTTGTCTATATGGACTTCAGTAAGGCCTTTGACAAGGTTCCTCATGGAAGGTTGGTTGAGAAGATTAAATTGTTGGGTATTAATGGTGGAGTAGCAAGATGGATTCAACAGTGGCTGAATGGGAGATGCCAGAGAGTAATGGTGGATGGCTGTTTGTCAGGTTGGAGGCCGGTGACTAGTGGGGTGCCTCAGGGGTCCACTGTTGTTTGTCATGTACATCAATGATCTGGATGATGGTGTGGAAAATTGGATTAGTAAGTATGCAGATGATACTAAGATAGGTGGTGTGGTGGATAATGAAGTAGATTTTCAAAGTCTACAGAGAGATTTAGGCCATTTGGAAGAGTGGGCTGAAAGATGGCAGATGGAGTTTAATGCTGATAAATGTGAGGTACTACATCTCGGCAGGACAAATCAAAATAGGACGTACATGGTAAATGGTAGAGAATTGAGGAATGCAGTTGAACAGAGGGATCTAGGAATAACTGTGCATAGTTCCCTGAAGGTGGAATCTCATGTAGATAGGGTGGTAAAGAAAGCTTTTGGTGTGCTGGCCTTTATAAATCAGAGCATTGAATTTAGAAGTTGGGATGTAATGTTAAAATTGTACAAGGCATTGGTGAGGCCAATTCTGGAGTATGGAGTACAATTTTGGTCACCTAATTATAGGAAGGATGTCAACAAAATAGAGAGAGTACAGAGGAGATTTACTAGAATGTTGCCTGGGTTTCAGCAACTAAGTTACAGAGAAAGGTTGAACAAGTTAGGTCTTTATTCTTTGGAGCACAGAAGGTTAAGAGGGGACTTGATAGAGGTCTTTAAAATTATGAGCGGGTTAGACAGAGTTGACGTGGATAAGCTTTTTCCATTGAGAGTAGGGAAGATTCAAACAAGGGGACATGACTTGAGAATTAAGGGACAGAAGTTTAGGGGTAACATTAGGGGGAACTTCTTTACTCAGAGAGTGGTAGCTGTGTGGAATGAGCTTCCAGTGGAAGTGGTGGAGGCTGGTTCAATTGTATCCTTTAAAAATAGATTGGATGGGTATATGGACGGGAAAGGAATGGAGGGTTATGGTCTGAGTGCAGGTAGATGGGACGAGGGGGAAGTATTTATTTAAAAAATAAAAAATAAAAAATAAAAAATAAATGTTCGGCACGGACTTGAAGGGCCGAGATGGCCTGTTTCCGTGTTGTAATGGTTATATGGTTATATGGTTATATGGTTATTGCTCTAAAAAGCATTAGATTTTAATCCAAAGAAACATACAAAATCAAATAGAGGCTGAGCATGCACAGTAACTAAATACATTGGGAGCAAAAGGAACGTGTCAGTAATGGCGACCATGAAATATTCAGAGTGTCAGTAAAAACACGGACCCAATTAAAGGAAAGATCTGCAGTTCTTATCTGCTGGTCTTGCCGATGTGAGATTCCAGATCCACTAACATGATTGACTCTTAACTCACTCCTACTCTCAGGGGACACTAATGGACACTAAATGCCAGATTTGGCTGCAATATCTAAAAAACTATGAATGAATGAAGAAAATTTGGATATGCAATGTAGAGAGTTAATTTGCAGACTAAGAGAGAGAAAGCGGTTGTGCGGAACATGAATAATCATCTCATTCAAAAGACTGACACAAGCATGGCAGACTAAATGGCCACATGCAGTAAAATTATTCTATCATTTTAATAGGTTGTGTGGAAAATGTAAAATTCCTTAAATGATCTGTTAACAGGATCTGTTAACGGGAAAATGTGAACATTAATCAAAGGATCTGTTATCAAGCTGTGGTGGGCACAGTAATACAATACGCACATGCTAGATGATGTAGATTTGATGTTCAAACATTATTTCAATATACATGTTTGTAGCAAGAAGTACTGTTCATTAAACTGATTAACTGTTGAAAATAACATGTTCAATTTACAAGTTTACAGTGGATTGAACAGTGGTTTACCTGACTGGTAAATATTTATTTGAGTTCCCAAAAGTCTTGACCATCAGATTTCTGACAAAAATATATTCTGTAGTTAATGTAATCGTTTTTAATAGTTCTAACAAAAATTGAACAATTATGCAGTGTTTTGGAATTCCTTTCAATTCAGAGATATAATTAATTTTGTACACCTTGGCACAAAATTTCTTACGACTCTGCTTCAAAAAGATCCCTTATTCAGTTTTACAACTATACAAAAATAGAACACATATTTTTACAGCACTTTTCACAACCATGGATACAGCCCATGAAAGCCCTACTTTATAAACAGATACCGCAGTAAGTGCACAGAGTCTCCCACACAGCAGATGAGATATGTGGCTAATTAAACTGTCTTGTAAACAGATAACAAACACTGAAGTATATAGCAGACTAGGCAGTAATTCAGATTTTGTGGGGACACTTTTGTAATTTATGATATAAATTAATTGCATTCTCTTGTGGAACTGTGAACTATTTTGGAAAATCCATCTGAAAAGTCCTGAAATTTTGATCAGGGTGGCAGGTTTTATTATTTCTCTGCTGACAGCTATGTGGGTATTAGGTTGCAGTGATTCCCTTCCATTTATAGCCCCATGCACACACATGCACGTGCACACACATACACACACACACACACACACTCACACACGGACACTCTTAATTCATTGTCATTGAAACCAATCTCGGCAAAAGGAATAAGATATATTTTTTTTTAAGACAGGGATTGATCAAGGGTTGTTGTCATAGATTTGTTAAGGTTATGAAGGGGAAATCATGCTTGACTAATCTTCTGGATTTTTTTGAGGATGTAACAAGTAGAGTGAATAAGGGAGAGCCAGTGGATGTAGTGTATCTGGAATTTCAAAACCTTTTTGACAAGGTCCCCCACAAGAGATCAGTGTGCAAAATTAGAGCACATGGTATTGGGGGTAGGGTATTGACATGGATAGAGAACTGGTTGGCAGACAGGAAGCAAAGTAGGAATTAACGGGTCATTTTCAGAATGGCAGGCAGTGACTAGTGGGGTGCCGCAAGGCCCAGTGCTGGGACCCCGTATATTTACAAGATATATTAATGATTTAGACAAAGGAATTAAATGTAACATCTCCAATTTTGCAGATGACACAAAGCTTGGTGGCAGTGTGAGCTGCGAGGAGGATGCTATGAGGCTGCAGGGTGACTTGTATGGGTTGGGTGAGTGGGCAGATGCATGACAGATGCAGTATAATGTGGATAAATGTGTGGTTATCCACTTTTGCGGCAAGAACAACGGCAGATTATTATCTGAATGGTGTCAGATTAGGAAAAGGGGAGGTGCAACGAAACATGGGTGTCCTTGTACATCAGTCACTGAAAGTAAGCATGCAGGTACAGCAGGCAGTGAAGAAAGCAAATGGCTTGTTGGCCTTCATAGCGAGAGGATTTGAGTATAGGACCAAGGAGGACCGACTGCAGTGGTACAGGGCCCAGGTGAGACCACACCTGGAGAATTATGTGCAGTTTTGTTCTCCTAATTTGAGGAAGGACATTCTTGCTATTGAGGGAGTGCAGCGTAGGTTCACCTGTTTATTTCCGGGATGGCAGGACTGAAATATGATGAAAGAATGGATCGACTGGGCTTATATTCACTGGAATTTAGGTTGAGAGGGATCTTATAGAAACATATACAATTTCTTAAAGGATTGGATGGGCTAGATGTAGTAACAATGTTCCTGATGTTGGGGGAGTCCGGAACCAGGGATCACTGTTTAGGAATAAGGGGTAGGCCACTTAGGACTGAGATGAGGAAAACCTTTTGTGAAGGTTCTGGTGAAACTCTGATGAAAATCAGAGTTGTGAATCTGTGGAATTCTCTGCCACGGATTCACTGGATGTATTCAAGAGAGAGTTAGATATAGCTCTTAGGGCTAACAGAATCAAGGGATATGGGAGAAAGCAGGAACGGGGTACAGATTTTGGATAATCAGCCAGGATCTTATTGAATGGCAGTGTGGCCCGAAGGGCCGAATGGACTACACCCTGCACCTATTTTCAATGTTTCAATGTTTCTATGTCATAAGGTCATAAATTATAGGAATTAGGCCATTCGGCCCATCAAATCTGCTTCGCCATTCAATCATGGCTGATCTACAGTATCTAATCCCTCCTAACCCCATTCTCCTACCTTCTCCCCGTTGCCCCTGACATCCGTACTAATCTAGAATCTATCTTTTTCTGCTTTAAAAATATCCATTGACTTGGCCTCCACGGCCTTCTGTGGCAAAGAATTCCACGGATTCCCCACCCTCCGACTAAAGAAATTCCTTCTCATCTCGTTCCTAAAGGAACGGCCTTTAATTCTGAGGCTATGACCTCTAGTCCTAGACTGTGATGGTGCCTGACTAGTTTGTTTATTTATGGTACAAGAAGTGACTAGGCATGTCAAAGAGAGTAAAGTGATTGATATAATCTACATGGATTTCGATAAGGTTTTTGAGAATGTAACCTTGATTGTAATGCATTTTTGTTGTTCATTGTGCAGTGATATTGTTCTTATTGTAATTCTGGTTCCTACTTGCAATTGTTGTATTGTGCACTGATTTTGTGTAGCGCAAAACATGTTCTGGAGGACACATGGAGACGGCAGGTTGAGTTACCTGTTACTGTGATTACCTGGGATTAAAGAGAATTAAAGGACCCAACTTTTGCCCGATTATTACCCACAGCCCAGAGCGACTGGAATAATCAAAACCACAAAACATGGTTACAACAAGTTCCCACCTGGGAGATTGGTCAAAACAAAAGATCCTGAGTGTCCATGGCAATTTAATATTTGTATCCTCATCTGGCGTGGTGATGGAGGCAAAGTTTAATGGTCAAGGGATGTTTTTATGATTGGAAGTTCAGCTTCTTCGTTGTCCTAAAAATGCACATTTTAAATCCCATCTCATTTAAACCAAAAAGTGCCTTAGGCTGAACGAGCATGTTCATAAATAATCCAAACTCAAAGGCCTTTTAATTAAGACAGTTCATTCTGAAACATTCCTGAGGGATTTATTACACTACGTACTAGCTCTGGGCTAAAGATATATATATATATATATATATATATATATATATGAATGGTGCCAAGATTTAAGATGTCACGGCACTTCATCAGTCCTGATTCAGAAATCGCAGGTGTAAATGAGTTGGGACTGCTGGTGTAGGATTCCTAAAAGGTTAATTTGCAAGTTGAATTGGTTGAAAGGAAGGTAAATGCAAGGCTGGCGTTTATTTTGAGAGGACTAGAATATAAAACAGGGATGTGAAGCTGAAGCTTTATAAGGTACAGATCAGACCATATTTGGAGTATGTGAACAGTTTTGGGCCCCATTTCTGAGGACGGATGTGCTGTCAGTGGAAAGGATCCAGAGGACCTTTACAAGAATGATTGGGTTCACGTATAATGAGAATTTGATGGCACTGGGCCTATACTCACTGGAGTTTAATAGGATGAGGGGAACCTCATTGAAACTTACTACATAGTGAAAGGTCTGGATAGAGTTGATGCGCAGAGGACGTTTCCACTAGTGGGAGAGTCTAGAACCAGAGGGCATAGCCTCAAAATACAAGGATGTACCTTTAGAAAGAAGATGAAGAGGGATTTCTTTAGTCAGAGAGTGGTGAATCTGTGCAATTCATTGTCACAGATGGCTGTGGAGGTCAAATCATTGGGTACCTATTTAAGGCAGAGATTGACAGGTTCTTGATGAGTAATAGGCCTGTCCCACTTAGGCGATTTTTCATGGGACTGTCAAGTTGCCGGCAGTCGCCTGAAAAAACGGCGACTGGAACGGCGACTGTCAGAGTGGACCACGCACACACACACACACACACACATCGCTTCCTTCACCAGCCCATTATGCAGGCAGGGGACAGGGCAAGTGGGGGGAGCGCTGTCTGAGTGAAATTCACACGGTGCAAAGCCAATGTGATACAGACACACACCGCGATGAACAGGAAGGTTGGCGCTGTAATTAAGATGGCTAAAGCACAGTGTACGGTAAGTCCTTTAAAGGAGGGAGGGGAGAGGGGGGGGGAGGAGGGGAGGGAAAGGGGGGAGAAGGAGGTAAGACAACTTTTAAGAAGCCAGAGATACACGGCTGTGAAGCTCGGCGGACATTTAACATTATCGGTCAGTTATCCTTGGTTCTGAAAACTGCTGCTTACTTTTTTTCCCCCAATGAGCCATGAAATTCACCGGCCAGCACCAGCTACAACCTACGTGAACCTTTGAGGACCTTCGACTTCCTGTCAACCCACTAGGACCTCCTGGCGACCAGGGCCGGCCTTAAGCCAATTGGACCATTGCTTCCAATTGGGCCCCGCGCCTAAGGGGGCCCCGCGCCAGAGTAATCTACTCTCGGCTCGGGTAGATCTACCCCGGGTGGAGGGGGGAGAGAGGGGTGGAGAGAGAGTAGAGGGGTGGACGGGGAAGAAAGGGGTATATGGGGAGGGGGGTGTGAGGGGAATGGGAGAAGGGGGAGAGGGGAGGTGGGTCGTTCCCTCACGGTCCTGAGTCAGCGCTCCCGCCCCACCAGTCGCCGTGCTTCACCGCACACCGCCCCGGCTCCACCCCTCTCTCTCCACGGGGTGACGTGGTGAACAATACATGGAGGGCCGGGCCGGAGGTTGGAGCAACGTTTACAAACCTCGGCCTCAGCTCACACCCCGTCCGCCCGGACCCCGGCATCCGCTCCCGCCGCCGGACCTCTCCCTCCCTTCTCTCTTTCCCTTCCCTCCTTCCCTTCCGTTCTTCCCTCCCTCCCTCCCTTCTTTCTCTGTCTTCCCTCCCTCCCTTCTTTCTCTGTTTTCCCTCACTCCCTTCTCT
>CM075977.1:365385473-365460942 GCA_038087875.1 Malacoraja senta
CCAGTACATACCAACATTTGGGTTGAGATCCTGCCCATGTGCAGAGTCTCTAACCAATGCATCGACTTACAATTGTTCCCCAACAGATACTGCTTGACCCATGGAACTCTTCCAGCATCCTGTTGGGTTTTTTCTTATTCCAAATTACAGTGTTTGCAGTCTTTTCTTTCTTCCCCACCACATCATACCAGTCAGGCTGTCAACTCAGGCAGAGTTTTACTCCAGCAGTCTTCTCGGGTCTTCTCAAGCCACATTTCCCAGGGGTTCCCTGTGGTTTGGGGCCCCTCTATAAAATTCCCACCGCTTTTTCAAAACTAAGGTCTGTAATTTCAATAGCAAACGTCACGTTTAACTAAAGGCACTGAGACCAACTCGATGCAACTTGGCAGCAATATTCAAGCACTCAATTGTAAAAGTTCTGTTTGTGTGCAGTCATTGCAGCTTTATTTTCCCATAATTGGCAAGAAATGAAATGTTTGCAGAGGCAAATTCCTTCAGTCTCAGCATGCCTTTGTATTCTGAGATTATTAATTCTGATTGTTAAATACGCTCAGCATTCAGTTACTGCCGAGTCACAGTTTTCATACAAATATCAACAAGTTATTTTGTTTGCAGCCAATTCATTTACAGTTTTGAAGTTTCAAATATTTCATTGCTTTAAGGATTAATCTATCCATAACATTATGCATATTAGTTCAGTTTAGTTTATTGTCAAGTGCACCAAGGCACAGTGAAAATGTTTTTGTTGAATGCTAACCAGTCATCAGAAAGACAATACATGATTAAAATCAATTCATTTACAGTGTATACATACGTGATAAGGGAATAACGTTTAGTGCAAGGTAAAGCCAATAAAGTCCGGTCATGGATAGTCCGAGGGACATCAGTAGTTCAGCACCGCTCTCTAGTTGTGGTAGGATGATTCCGTTGCCTGAATACAGCTGCAAAGAAACTGTCTGTGATCTGGTGATGTACGTTTTAGTGCAACTAAAGCCTGCAACTTTGTGTGATTAATCGAAGCCCAGATCAGAGCTGCTGATCATTAACTTAATTTTACCATAAGTTAAACTCCAGGCATCTTAAGTTCTCAGTAGATTCCTGATTTAAGAAAAAGCAAGAAAGACTTATTTTTGTATAGATTCCTCCATTTACCCTTTCAAAATGAGGTCTGGTCCGAGTGATCCACTATAAACACTCAATATATTTTGCATAAAGAAGAAAATAAGAGTCTGAGATAAGTTATGCCAAAGCACACAGATTTTATGCTGAGAATCATTTCACAGTACTGCAAATGTGTATGAGACATACAATTCAATGGTGGAATCATATGTAATAGAAAAGGAAAATTATTATTATTGGAAATCAATTGTCCCAGTGTCAGAACATCAGTGCAGTTCCTCAGCATAATGTCTTTGGTCCAACTATCTTCAGCTGCAGCGTCAATGATCTTTCTTCCAAGATAAGGTTCGAAATAAAGATGTTTGCTGATGAATGTACTGTGTGCAATTCCATCCACAAGTCCTCTGATAACAAAGCAAACCATGCTGACATAAAGCAAGACCTAGACAACATTCAAGAAAGGGCTACAAAATGCCAAGTATACTTGCACTATGAAAGTTCATGGTATTTCATACTTTTAAACAAGCGAAACAAACCACCTAGACTTGATATTCAATAGAATTACCATTGCCAACACCCTATCATCAATGACGTGGAAGCCACCAAAGACCAGAAGTGTGCAGGAAGGAACTACAGTTGCTGGTTTACACTGAAGATAGACACAAAAGGCTGGAGTAACTCAGCAGGTCACGCAGCAAAGAGCTGGAGACGAGGAAAGAACAGTCCGAATCCGAAACGTCACCCATCTTTTTCTCCAGAGATGCTGCCTGACCCGCTGAGTTACTCCAGCATTTTGTGTCTACCAAAGACGAGAAACTCAACTTGATCATCCACATAAATAAATGACAACAAGTGCATGTAGGCTGGATATTTTGTGATGAATGATTCGCCTTCTGACACTCCAAAGTCTTTCCATCATTTATTTACAAGGCAAAAGTCAAGAGTATGATGGAATAGTGCATGAGTGTAGTGACAATACCTCTTATGATGCTCTACACCATCCCAAGCTAAACAGCTTGCTTGATTAGTATCTCAACAAGCACCTTACACATTCATTCCTCCAATCCTCAGGCACATTGGCTTCAGAGTGCACCAACTACAAAATGCCCTGGATTTACCCAGCTTACTCCAACAGTCTAAACTACTATGGAAGATGTCAGCAGCTGCATGGGAATACCACCACCCTGCAAATTCCCCTCCAATTTGCTCATTGGCCTGACTTGTTGTTCCTTCATAGTTCCTTGGTCTAAATCCTGGAACTTCCTCCCAAACAGTATTGTAGAAGAACCTGTGTAGAAAGGAACTGCAGGTGCTTGTATATACCAAAGATAGACACAGAAGTGCTGGAGTAACACAGTGGGTCAGGCAGTGTCTCTGGAGATAAAGGATGGGTGACCTTGCTCTGCAGATGGTTCCCGACCCGAAACATCACCCATCCTTTTTCTCCAGTGATAGTGCCTGACACGCTGAGTTCCTCCAGCACTTTGTGTCTATCTTCTTGTAGATGAACCTTCACCAGAAAGACATGGGTAGTTTCGGACAACATTTCATCTCCATCTTCTCAAGGATAAATAAGGATGAATAATAAATACTGGCCTTGCCAAGGCTGTCCATACGCTGAAAATTAATAAACAAAAGTTACAAAGCACTTTACTGCCAGGGAAATACTTATGCTGTATGTTGGCTGCTCTAAAGTAGGTGGATAATTTGTGCGCAACAAACTCGCCAATGCTGCTATGTGTTAATGAGACAATATTGGGCCAAATCCGATAAGCAAATGCAAGCAGTTCAATGGTAAATTTCCAACAATTTTCTGCATAAATGGAAGCCAGGTTCAGATGTTAGCTCATGCATATCGGAACAAAGAAATCCCAAAACTGCTCACAGATTCCTGACACTAAATCTTCACTCCATGAGCAGACTTACTGGCAAAGGATCATACCTGTTAATGTTCCCCTCACCCACAGAGGGAAATCTGCTCACAGATTCTGTGCCGTCAAATCTCGCCCAGGTTCCCCATGATTACCTAAGTTTATTTTAGCTTAGTTTATTGTCACATGTACTGAGGTGCAGTGAAAAGCTTTTGTTGCATGCTAACCAGTCAGTGGAACGTCAATAATGATTACAATCGAGCCATTCACAGTGTACATATACACGATGAAGAAATAACGTTGAGTGTAAGATAAAGCCAGTAAAGTCCGATCAAAGATAATCCGAAGGTCTCCAATGAGGTAAATAGTAGTTCAGGGCTGCTCTCTAGTTGTGGTCGGATGATTCAGTTGCTTGATAACAGCTGGAAAGAAACTGTCCCTGAATCTGCAGGTGTACGTTTTGCCTGATGGGAGAGAGGGGAAGAGGGAGTGGCCAGGGTGCGACTCATCCTTGATTAGGCTGCTGGCCTTGCCGGGGCAGCATGAGGTATAAATTGATTCAATGGAAGGGAGGTTGGTTTGTGTGATGTATTTACCTCAATGAAGATTTTACATCTGTGGGAAAGAAAAAATATGATATGAAAGTTGTTTCTAAATTATTTGTGTTTGTTGTGTTTTTTTTAATCCTTTAATTGCATTTTATTTTTTTTATTTTTTTAGAAGTATTTTACATTACAGTAATCTGCAATAACGTAAATTTATACAGTTCTTGTACCACTTCTGTTTTTCAACTTTAATAGAAAAGAAGAATAGAAAGAACTAGCAAGGACAGTCAGTGAGTGAATGAAAAAGTGGTCCAGGAACACACATGTGAACCTAAACCACAAGAAATAGTTAAAGAAGAAAAGAAAAAATGAGAAAAAAGAAAATAAGATAGGACAATATGTAAGGGATGCACCTACTTCTTATCTTTACTCACCCCTCGCCAGGTCCTAAAACCATTTATTATCAACATTTTGTTGCACCCTATGTTTGTAATAAGTCGATATATGGCAACCAAATATTTTGGAATTGGTCTTGTTTACCTGCTAGGAGGAATCTCATATCTTCTAGATGTAACAATTCCAACATATTAGAATTCCACATTTTTATTGTTGGCGTAGGAGCATTTTTCCAAAATTTCAGTATTAATTTTTTTGCCGTTATTAAGCCATAACTAAGAAAACTCCTTTGAAACGAAGTCAGCTCCAAAGTTGCTTCTATTGTTCCAAAAATAATCAATTCTGCATTCGGTTTCAGTTTTATTTTAAATAATTTAGTGAAACAAAAGAATGTGCTATAGTTGATTCTTGGATTAGGCATTTATCACAGTTAGCAGAGATATTTGGGTAAAATTTACTTAATTTAGCTTTTGAATAATATAATCTATGTAAAATTTTAAATTGAATCAGAGTATGTCTTACGTTAATCGAGCATTTATGCACATATAATAGATGTTTATCCCAACTCTCTTTCGAGATTTTTATAGCCAATTCCTGTTCCCATTCTCTTCTGATCCCGTCCGATGATGGAATTTCTATATTTAAAATGGAATTATATAGGTATGATATTAAATTAGCTGATTCCGCTTTTATATTCATTATCCCATCTAATAAGTCAGGAGAGATATTTTGATATTCCCGTGTATACTTTTTCAAATAGTCACGTAGTTGGAAATATTTAAAATATTGATTATTATTCAAGTTATATTTAAGTTGTAATTGGTGAAATGTTAAAAAACTTCCATTATCATACATATCTCCAAACGTTTTAATTCCTACTCTTTCCCAATTTATAAAAGCTCTATCTATCATAGAAGGTTTAAACGAAGGGTTATTCATTATAGGTGAATGAAGTGATAGATTTCTTAATTTTAACGATAATTTTATTTGTTTCCAAATTCTAATTGTACTGTGAACAATTCGATTTTTACTATATATTGTATTCTTAATTTTTGTTGGTGAGAGAAGGATCGCTCCTATGTTAAAAGGGGAGCAGTCCTCTCTCTCCATCACTATCCAATCCACCTGCTGAGCCGAATTGTCCAACAGGTGAATCATATTTTTGACATTTGTGGCCCAGTAATAATATAAAAAATTGGGGAGTGATAATCCACCAAATTCCTTAGGTTTACACAAATGTTTTCTTTGGATTCTGTGGGATTTATAGCCCCATATAAAATTTGTAATATCAGCATCCAATTTTTTAAATTAAATTTTGGGTAAGTATATCGGTATTGACTGGAATAGATATAAAATTTGTGTTAAAAAGATCATTTTTATAGCATTTATTCGTCCTATGAGACATCGGATTTTCCAGAATTTAATCAGTGTGTTTAGATTATTAAGGGCATATAGTTTGCATTAAATAGAGACTTATATTTTCTAGTAATTTCAATTCCCAAATATTTTAATTTTTCTACGGCGATTTTAAAAGGGAATTTTAACAGGTGTGTCGATTCCTGAGGTTTAATCGGCATAATTTCACTTTTATTCCAATTTATTCTATATCCTGAAAAGGATCCAAATTCCTCAATTAAATTTAATATATTTGGTATACTAGTTTGTGATTTTGTAATGTACATCATCTGCATATAAAGATATCTTATTATTTGAATATTTTGTATTGTACCCATAAATATTCGGATGTATCGTAATACTTTCCGCTAATGGTTCTATTACAAGAGCAAATAGCAGAGGTGATAATGAACACCCCTGTCTATTTCCCCTTGATAACTGAAATTTCGAGGACAAGATATTATTAGTTAATATTCTGGCCGTAGGCCTGTCATATAATAATTTTACCTAAGCGATAAAATTCTCTCCCACTTGAAATTTTTGCAATACTTTAACCATATAATCCCATTCCACCTGATCAAATGCTTTTTCTGCGTCCAGTGAGATAATTGATAAATCTTGCTCTTCGGTTTTATGTGAGTGCATTATATTAAACAGACGTCTCAGGTTATTACTTGAATACCTCTTGGGTATAAACCCTGTTTGATCCGGATTTATTAATTTACTGACATAGTTACTTAGCCTTCTAGCTAATGTTTTCGCTAATATTTTTTGATCTGTATTTAACAGCGCAATAGCTCTATAAGAGCCCGGATCTTCTAAATCTTTACCTTTTTTAGGTATTAGAGTAATCGTTGACTCCGCCAGTGTTTCTGGAAGTGTATGTTCTTTAAAAGCATATGTATACATTTTATGTAGTCGTGGTGTAATTATCTCATAAAATCTTTTATAAAATTCATTACTAAAACCATCTGGCCCTGGAGTTTTTCCATTCTTTAATGTATTTATTGTTTCTTCTATTTCCTTAATTGAGACTTGTGCACCTAATTCCTCTTGTTCACTCACATTAAGTTTTGGGAGCTTACAATTATCCAGGAACTCTCTAACTTTAGTACTATCTGCTACCGCTTTAGATGTATATACATTTTGATAAAATTTAGCGAATCATTTATTAATATCCTTAGGTAGTGTTAACAATTCCCCTTTATTTGATTTAATCCTTAAAATCGTGTGGTCCTTTTCCCGTTTTTTCAGTTGTCGAGCCAGAAGTTTGTGTGGTTTATCCCCAAATTCAAAATGTTCCTGTTTTGTGATTTGAAATAATCTAATAACATTTGCTGATAATATTTTATTTAATTTAAATTTCATTATTGTTATTTTATTATGTTTGTCTATAGTAGGCTCTTTAGCATTATCTAATTCCAATTCTCTAATTCGTTCTTCTAACTGCCTTTGTTCTTTCTTATTCCTTTTATTTAAAAAGGCTTGGTATGAGATTATAGATCCTCTAATAACTGCTTTGAATGATTCCCATAGTAGAACTGGTGAAATCTCTGGGGTATCATTATTCTTTTTAAAAAGTTCCATGTTGTTTTAAATATATTTCCCCTTGTGGATCATTTAAGATTTGAGGATTAAACCTCCAAAACGATTTATTAAAAGGCATTCCTTCTAATTAAAAAAAAAAAAGTTAACGGGGAGTGATCAGAAATTATACTATTGTGATATTTTGGGTTCATTGTATAGGGAATTAGTTTTGTATCCACTAAGAAATAGTCAATACGTGAATACGTTTTGTGTACCATTGAATTCGAACAAGTATTCCCTTCCGACAGGGTTTTAATTGCATTTCAAGAAGATTTATTCACTTTTCACAATTTTACATTGTTTATATTGTTTCATTTTTTTTAATCATCTTTGAACACTTCTGAATATTGAAATGTTTGACAACTTTGTCAGATAGATAAACTGGAGCACTGCTTACTTCTCCTCCATAGTTTCATTGCTGGGAATGTTATGACTGTCAACATGTCCTGATTCTTTCGAGTTTAGTTTAGAGATACAGCATGGAAACTGGCCTTTCGGCCCACTGAGTCTGTGCCGACCGGTGATCCCTGTACTTGCCATATCCTGCACTCCCGGTACAATTTACAATCTTTACCGCAGCCAATTAACCTACAAACCTGTACATCTTTGGAGGGTGGGAGGAAACCGGAGCACCCGGGTAAAAAACACACGGTCACGGGTCACAAACTCCGCACAGACATCACCTGTAGTCAAGATCGAACCCGTGACTCTGGTGCTGTAAGGCAGCAACTCTACCGCTGCGCCACTGTGTCACCCCTATCTTTCCCCGATTCTATCAAACAAGATGTTAGAGTTGAGCGGAACCTCACCCATCGGGTCTTGACCATTCTTGGTTAACCAGTTTGGACTTATGGGTCGAAACCCAGCATAGTGTAGGAAATTAGTTATTCACACAGCAAGTAAGTGCTGACCTTGAACCATATAAAGGGCCTGTCCCACTTAGGTGATTTTGTACGCAACTGCCGGCGACAGTCACAGTCGTAGAGGGACGCCGAAATGGACCCACCCTACGACAATGTCTACGACAAGCTACCACCTGGTCGAAGTCAAGCTACGACAAGCTACGTCAACCGGTGACACAACTCTTCGCGACTTGGGACGTCCACCTACGACCACATCTATGACAACCACGATGACACCGACGACAACCTTCAACCAAACAGACGACAACCTGCGACAACCAAAGTCAACCTACCTCCACCTGTGACAAGTTACGACATGCTGCGATCCTGTCAGCGACAAATGAAGACAATGGAAGACTTCTTTTGATGCCGGTACTGTCGCCGGTTGAAGTAGGATGACGTAGGTTGTCCCCAATGGAATTCACCGGTCATCACCCGGCAACAACCAGGAAGGCATCATCCTGGTGACAACCTACGCCAGCACCTACGACAAGAGAAGACAGGCAACATCAAGCCCACTGTTGCCGAAAGGTTTTAAACATTTCAAAATCTAGCGGCGACAGGAATAAAGTTACGACATTTGAGGAGACAACTCATGACAATACAGGCATCATCCCGTGTCACCCCGCGACCATGTGGCAAAGCCTATATTCTGACTGTCACCGAAAAAATCGGCTAAGTGGGACAGGCCCTTAACTTCACCAATCAGAAATATTATTGGAAGAGCACCAGGGTTATTACCCCCTAACTACTCACTTTCCCACTCATCTTTAAAATAGTGCCAGAGAATCCTTAGGAAGTACCTGAGAGGATAGATGGCTTCTGTCTAATGTCTCCACCAAATATCAGTGAAGCACTGTTTCAAAACGGCACTGAAATGCCAGCTATGAATGTTATGCGCAAGTCTCTGAAAGCAACTAACTTCTGACTGTGATTGAAGAGAGCGGAAAATGCAATGATTACACCAGAAGTCAAGAGCTAAATGTATCCAACAGAAGGAGAAAAATGTAGACTTCAAAAATATGTGAAGTCCAGGATTATTTTTTTTTTGTAAATCATAAACTCAGTCCCTATCCTTTCAAGCACTGAAGATATACACAAAGTGCTGGAGTAACTCAGCAGGTCATGCAGCATCTCCGGATATAAAGGATGGGTGGTGCTTCAGGTCGGGATCCTTCTTCGGAATGAAATATGGGGTGGGGGAGGGGAGGCGAAGAGTTGAAGATGAGGAAAGATTGGTCCCGACCTTAAAAACGTCACCCATCTTTTTTCTCCATAAATGCTGCCTGACCCGTTGAGTTACTTTAGCACTTTGTGTCTATATTTGGTATAAAGATGGATCTGCAGTTCTTTGCTCCTACACTAGTTTAACAGAGCCAGGTTGGACTCCGTGAATAACTGTTTATTGGTCCTTTAAAAATATGAACAAAACAACATTCTCGGCAAACTTTTCAATTTAATGTTGACCCTCCAGTGAATTGGGAGTAAAGTTGATACTCTATACTAAAGATCACAGATGCAGGAAAGGAAACAATGGTCAGAGGTGATTTTTATTTTGTGCAGGAATTCACTATTTTAAATGCTGTGGCTGAAATGGAGGAAGAAGCAAATGCAATAATAACCATCCAAAAATAAATTTCACATTCACTTGTGAAAGAAATGCAACATCTGGTGCTGTTGCTAAGTGGAATAACAGAGGAGGAATTGCCAATAACTATAATGAAGGCAGTAAATTTCCAGCCAGCATAGGCTAGACTGTTTCTGGGCACCTGAATTCACATTCCACCATGCCGGCTGTGGAATTTAAATTCAGTTAACAATCAAGAATTTGGAATAATAACAAGACATTGTAATGATGACCATTAAAAACTTGATTGTTATTACTGTTTCACGAAATTTAGTCGGAGACGGTGGGCAGCACAGTGGCGCAGCGGTAGAGTTGCTGCCTTACAGCACCAGAGACCCAGGTTCGATCCTGACTACAGGTGCTGTCTGTACGGAGTTTGTACGTTCCGTGTGCGGACATGGCGTCGAAGGACGAGAAGCCGAAGCGAAGAAGTGGAAGCCAAATAATCGAATGGAAACAACACCGAAAAGCCAAATAACCAAAAGTGTATGACGCCGAAAAGCCAAATAACCGAAAGGGCGCAATGCCGAAAAGACAAATAACCGAATGGACGCAATGCTGAAAAGCCAAATAACTGAAAGGGCTGGACTCCTAAAAGCCAAATAACCAAAAGGGCATGTCGCCGAAAAGCCAACTCACCAAACGGACGCAACGCCGAAACGCCAAATAACGGACATGACATCGCCGGGGGGTGGGAGGGTGATTTGTCCAGACCCCCGCGTCCATCACATCACTGCCCGGGGGATACGGGAGGGTGGGGTCATTTTCCCACACAAGACCGCCCGGGGCTGGAGGGTGACTGGACAATCTGAACCCAAGCACCAAGGTGTAAGCGGACGAAGGAGCGCATCCCTCTGGACAGCCCCCACTCTCCCCCTGGGGATCAGCGCTGTCCGGCCATGGCCGCCCTCCGCCTTGTCTCCCCCGTGTGGCCGCACTTTTAAGGGCTGTGGGTCGGCAGCGCACACACACACGGGGACGGGTGGAGCGGAGCCGCGGCTCCAGAACCTGGTTAATTAAGTGGTGGCATTATTTCCCTGTCCGAGCTATGCCTTTGCTTTAACCGGTGGTTACATCCATTCCATCCCTCCCTCGCAAATTTGTGAGATTTCATTAAGAGCACACTTGGATGGATAGATGCAAGCGGCATGTAAACAGGTAAACATGCTTTCCCAATGGTTGTCTCTCTCCAGATCCTACCATCTGTGACACTGCCAGGTGTGCCCACATCCACAAACAGGAAGTTGGAGTTAGCATCCACCACAGCTAGGAGTACGATTGAATGGAACTTCTTGTAATTGAAGTATATTGAACTTCTGGTTATTATTTTACATGGTTTTCAAAAAAAGACACAAAGTGCTGCAAAACTCAGCGGGTCAAGCAGCATATTGGAGAACGTGGATACGTGATGTTTCAAGTTGGGCCTCTTCTTCAGACATTGTAATCAGTCTGAAAAGGGTACAGGCCTGAAATGTTACTTATCCATATTCTCTGGTTATGCTGCCTGACTCATAGAGTTATTCCAGCACTTTGTGTCTAGCCTTGACATTCAATGGCATAACCAATCACCAGGTCTCCTATCATCAATATCCTGGAGGTCATCATTTACAGAATCTCAACTGGACCAGAAATACCGTAACTACAAGAACAGACCAGAGACTGGATATCATGTGGTGAACAACTCATCTCTTGACATCCGATGTCTTTCCACCAATATAATGTATATACTGTATCAAGATTATAATGGAATACTCGCAACTTTCCTGGAAGACTGAAGTGAATGAATGAATGAATGAATGAAGGAATGAATGAATAAGTTTATGAATAAGTTTATGAATAAGTTTATTGGCCAAGTATTCACATACAAGGAATTTGCCTTGGTGCTCCACCCGCAAGTGACAACATAGCATACAGTGATAATTAGGAATGACACATAAAACATTAAACAATAATATAAAACACTTGATTAAACATGTGAATTAAATAAAATACTAGAGCAAAAGGAGGCTACAGAATTTTGGTTATTGAGTAGAGCTACTACTCATGGAAAAAAGCTGTTTTTATGTCTGGCTGTGATAGCTTTCACAGTACGGAGTCTCCTTCCAGAGGGAAGTGATTCAAAGAATTTGTGGCCAGGGTGAGAGGGGTCAGAGATGATCTTACCCACACGCTTCCTGGCCCATGCAGTGTACAGTTCGTCAATGGAGGGAAGGTTGTCATGCTTGGTGGTTGAGCCAAACCAGATCAAGATGGAGAAGGTGAGGACAGACTCTACGATGGCCGTATAGAATTGGACCATCATTGCCTGTGGCAGATTGTGCTTCCTCAGCTGCCGCAGGAAGTACATCCTCTGTTGTGCCTTTTTGACTGTGGAGTCGATGGTGGCCCCACATTTAAGGTCCTTGGAGATGATAGTTCCCAGGAACTTAAAAGACTAAACAGATGTGACTGTGGTGTTGTTGATGGTGAGTGAGGTGAGGGGAGGAGGAGCTCTCCTAAAGTCTACAATCAATTCCACTGTCTTACGAGCATTGAGCTCCAGGTTGTTGCGATGGCACCAGGATGCCAGCAGTGTCACTTCCTGTCTGTAGGCAGATTCCTCCCCATCCTGGATCATCCTGGATCAGTCCAGTGCTTTACACCATCCAGGAAAAGCAACCCAATTGATTGGCACTCCTTCCAACATTCATTCTCTTCATCACTGGCGATCAGCAGATGTGTTGTGTGCCATCTACAAAGTGCACTTCAGTCATCCACCCAGCACCATGTAAACCTATAACATCAATGAACAAGGGCAAGAGCCAGCAGGATCCCCGTAAATTCATATACCATCCTGACTTGGGAAAATATTGCCAGTTCAAGATCATCACCGTTCTACATTAAAACTCACTTTCTAGCATCACTGTGGAGTACCTACACCAGGGAGCATGGCAGCTCACTACCAGCTTCTCAAGGACAATAGGTGCAGGAGTAGGCCATTTGGCCCTTCGAGCCAGCACCACCATTCACTGTAATCATGGCTGATCATCCGCAATCAGTACCCTGCTCCTGCCTTCTCCCCATATCCTTTGACTCCGCTTTCTTTAAAAGCTCTATCTAACTTTCTTCTGAAAACATCCAGAGAATCGTCCTCCACTGCCTTCGGAGGCAGATAATTTCAGAGATTCACAACTCTATGGGTGAAAAAGTTTGTCCTCATCTCCGTTCTAAATGGCCTACCCCTTATTCTTAAACTGTGGCCCCTGGTTCTGGACTCCCCCAACATCGGGAACATGTTTCCTGCCTCTAGCATGTCCAATCCCTTAATAATCTTATATGTTTCAATAAGAAACCCTCTCATCCTTCTAAACTCCAGTGTATGTTGTTGTTGTTTGTCCTTGGTAGTCGAAGAAGACCATGACTTCAGTGTTTTTGTTTGTGGGTCCGGAGGTGACTGGTGAGACCGATCCAGGCCCGAAAGTCTCACCCACAGATGGGACACAGTTGGGTGGGTGCTGCAGTAGACGTTGAAGTGGCTCGAGCCTTGCGCCCGGAGCGTTTCCTCTGAGCTTCTGCGGTGCGCTTCATCTCAGCTACACCCACTCCTGTGGTGATCTTGCTTTACCCAGTTGGGCGGTACAGATCCTGAAGTCATGACTTACGCTTGACTTGGATTAAAGTGAGGGAGAGTTGCACAAATCATCAACCTCACTCTCTCGTCCCGGCCTATCTGGATCCAGTGGCAAGATATAGTCAAGACGGCTGGCGATAGGTCAGGATGCAGTGGATGGCCACCAGTGTTCGACGTGATCATTGTGCCCTAATTGCGCTCCCGACGCTTTCCTGGGTCCACCTTCCTACCCGTTGGACCGTCAAATGGTGGTCTCCTCCGTGTATTCCGCCGGATCCAGTCTTCACCTTTCCTGAATACGGTAAATATTCCAGTGTATACAAGCCCAGTCACTCCATTCTTTCAACATATGACATTCTTTCAACATGACAGTCCAGCCATCCCGGGAATTAACCTCGTGAACCTACACTGCACACCCTCAATAGCAATAATGTCCTTCCTCAAATTTGGAGACCAAAACTGCACACAATACTCCAGGTGTGGTCTCACTAGGGCCCTGTACAATTGCAAAAGGATCTCTTTGCTCCTATACTCAACTCCTCTTGTTATGAAGGCCAACATGCCATTAGCTTTCTTCAATGCCTGCTGTACCTGCATGCTTACTTTCAGTGACTGCTGAACAAGGACACCCAGATCTCATTGTACTTCTCCTTTTCCCAACTAGACACCATTCAGATAATCTGCCTTCCTGTTCTTGCCACCAAAGTGGATAACCTCATATTTATCCACATTAATCTGCATCTGCCATGCATCTGCCCACTCACCCAACCTGTCCAAGTCACCCTGCATCATCATAGCATCCTCCTCACAGTTCACACTGCCACCCAGCTTTGTGTCATCTGCAAATTTACTCTGGTGAACAAATTCTGTCCAGATTCCAAGAAATGGTTAAACTGAAGGCATGGATTATTTATGGAAGGCACCTACATAAGTGCAGACAGGAAAGTATTATGATATTATAGAAATGTCATTTTAAACCCCTTTGTTGACAAGCAAGTTTATTGCAGTCTAAAAATATATTGGATTCTGTCCTTGTCAACTGCACTTCAACCTGAGTTGACAAATTTTTATTGGTTCTGGAGCAATGTCCCTGAAATTTGAAGCTGGAAGAAACATAAAAATAGCACACAAATCAAAAGCAAGGATTCCGTTCTCTCGATTAGTCATTGCTGCATTGCTTGCAGTTTGCAGGAACAGAATATTTCAAATATTAATACTTCAGTCATTTACTGGATGTATACCTTATCCCTTTCGTGGCTGAGGTAAGCAATTCAATTTAAAATCATGTAATTTATTTTTCCTTATCCTTCAAGAACATTTTCAAGGAAGTTGAACACAGAATGGATTATGTTTAATCTATGGGGATAAATTACTGCATCTTCATATTACTCCATGGCCTCTTGATTAATTGCTTCCTCAGTCCTGGTGAGATCACACCTGGAGTATTGTGTGCAGTTTTGGTCTCCTAATTTGTGGAAGGATATTCTTGCTATTGAGGGAGGGCAGCGTAGTTTCACAAGGTTAGTTCCCGGAATGGCGTAATTGACATATGATGAAAGAATGGGTCGACTGGGCTTGTATTTACTGGAGTTTAGAAGGATGAGAGGGTATCTTATAGAAACACTAGACTAAGTGGGACCCGTTGGGAACCTGTCACACAGGAGGCTTAGTCGCCTAACGAAATATTCCACCACTCACCCATAGCCCCCAACTGCACAGGCGCAGCTCATTTCCCCTCATCCTGAGCAATCTCTCCCCCTCCTCTTCACCCTCCCTCTTCTTTCCCCTCTCCTCCTCCCCTCCCCATCCCTCCTCTCCCTCTCCTTTCCTGTACACTCAGTCGCTCCCTCCCTCCTTCCATAACTCCTCTCCCCTCCCTAGCCCCCTCCTATCTCTCTATCCCTCCTCCTCCCCTACTCCTCATCTCCCCCTATCCCCCCACTATCCCTCCTCACCTCCCACACTGCCCTCCACTCCCTCTATTCCCCACTCCCCCCTCCTCTCCCTCTATTCCCCCTCCTCCCCCACTCTCCCTCCTCACCTCCTCCCTCTTTTCCCTCTCCTCCTAGCCTCCCCATCCCTCCCTCACCTCTCCTTTCCTCTGCCCTCCATCCCTCCATCCCTCCATAACCCCTCCCTCCCTCCATAACCCCTCACCCATCCCTACTCCCTTCCTCTCCTTCTATCCCCTCTCCTCCCCCACTCTCCCTCCCCAGGATCTCGAGGTTGCTGCTCCTCTCCCTTCTTGCGTGCCCGCCGTCGGTGCCCTTAGAGCCAGGCCTCGGGTTGGCCCAGAAGCACCAGCAGCTACGGCTGGGCGGCATGTGGGCAGGAGGGGGGGAGTGGCGGGTTGGGGGATGGAGGGAGAGCTTGGAGAAAAGACATGGGAAGAGCCATGGGGCAGAGGGGGGTATCATGTGGAGCGGAACAGTAGCCAGCGAGGGGAACCAGAGGGGAAGGGGCTGGAGCTGCGGGGCGTTGCAATGGCGGTGCGTTTGGGACTCACAGCGGGCGCTGGAGGCTCTTCTCCGCCGGGATCAGATTCACCGCTTTCCGCTTGGCGACATCGGCCATGCCGCTTCCGGTCCCTCCAAAGATTGTGTCTGGTTGGAGACCTCCACCGGCCATCCTCAGCTCCAGTGAAGATGCGATGGCACAGGAAGGGGCGGGCCATCCGGGCGAGTGACAGAAAAGAGCCCAATCTGTGCGGCGCTGACTGGCAGGAGAGGTGATTGATCTGCGCACGCGCGGTTTTAAAGATTTTTAAACCTCGCTAACTTTTCCAATATACCACCGATCAGAGCGAAACTTGTTGCAGTCGCGGCACAGGAGAACGGTGAGTGAGCTGGCGAAAAATCATATATCGCGTACCGCTTTTGCGCAAATAGAAAAACCGCGCAAAATGGAAGAGCACAAGATCAGAGCTTTAGTTATGTACTAGACTGTGGGACCCGTTGGGTCCCATGTTCACACGGGAGGGATGGTCCCCCAACGCAATATTCCACCTCTCCACCAATTCCAATATTCGTAGCCAGTTTGGGTGGGGCGCGCTTTCTGGAGCGCTTGAATGTGTGTTGTGAGCTGAAGGGACCGGTTTCCAGAGGGCTAGTATGGACATTGTGGGCCTAATGGATTATTGGGATAGCAGCTCAGTCACTCAAGCCTGATGTGCTGGCAGCTCACTCACGGCTGGTGGACTGGCAGTAGACTAATGGCTATTCCTTGAAATTCCATTTCAAGCAGGGTGCAAGTCCACCAAATTCAAGTGCAGTGTCATGCCACTTCAAGCAGGGTGCAAGGCCACCAAATTCAAGTGCAGTTTCATACCACTTTAAGCAGGGTACAAGGCCACCAAATTCAAGTGCAGTTTCATACCACTTCCAGGGTGCAAGGCCATCAAATTCAAGTGTAGTTTCATACCACTTCAAGCAGGGTGCAAGGCCACCAAATTCAAGTGCAGTTTCATACCACTTCAAGCAGGGTGCAAGGCCACCAAATTCAAGTGCAGTTTCATACCATTTCAAGCAGGGTGCAAGGCTACCAAATTCAAGTGCAGTTTCATACCACTTCAAGCAGGGTGCAAGGCCACCAAATTCAAGTGCAGTTTCATACCACTTCAAGGAGGGTGCAAGGCCACCAAATTCAAATGCAGTTTCATACCATTTCATGCAGGGTGCAAGGCCACCACATTCAAATGCAGTTTCATACCATTTCAAGCAGGGTGAAACCACCATAAAACCACACAAAACACCACAAAACACCACATAAACACCACACTCACAGTTCAGTAGACATTCAGTGTGTTCAGTTGATTCACAGCTCAGACTGAGACATGACCCTCTCGCTCCCCCATCTTACAGAGACATATTTTAAAAACTAATAACTCTTTTATTTTTCATCGATGGGAAAAACCCTTTTGTCCTGCGCAGCGGATTGGGACTCTGAGTAAGATGGCCAAAAATCACAGCTGTAAGTGGCAGCGTTTTTTCTAAAACCAATATACAGAACAACAGGAAGTGGTCAAGATCAGAAAGGTAGACAGGTAGACAGGTAGACAGATAGACAGATAGACAGATAGACAGATAGACAGATAGACAGATAGACAGATGATATAAAATTCTTAAGGGATTGGACAGGCTAGATGAAGGAAACATTTTTCACATGTTGGGGAAAGTCCGGAACCAGGGGTCATGGTTTAGGAATAAGGGGTCGGCCATTTAGGACTGATATGAGGAAAAACTTTTTCACTCAGAGAGTTGTGAATCTGTGGAATTCTCTGCCACAGAAGGCAGTGGAGGCCAATTCACTGGATATTTTCAAGAGAGATTTAGCTCATAGGGCTAAAGGTATCAAGGGATATGGGGGGGAAAGCAGGATCGGGGTACTGATTTTGGATGATCAGCCATGATCATATTGAATGGCAGTGCTAGCTCGAAGGGCCGAATGGCCTACACCTGCACCTATTTTCTGTGTTTCTATTTTTCTTGCAAACAATGCACATGTTTTCTAATTGTGTTTTTATATTCTCTTTTGCTTTTTTTTTTGCACATTCTTCTTTCTTTTAGACACATGTGCATTGTATACATATTTTTAGATATAAATATATATAAATTGTTTCTGTGTGTTTGTCCGAGTCTGAGTGCCTGTGGTGTTGCTGAAAGTATGAGTTTCACCGTACCTCTATATTTGACAATAAACTTGGTTTGGTTTGACTAATTGCCTCAATTTATTTTCACAGCCTTCCCCTCCCTCCCTCCCTGCTTCCTAAGTTGAGAATTAAAATTAGGCCCATAGATTCTGACATGTGCAGGACTGGATCTGCCAAGCACTGGCCCCTTAAAGCTCCTCAGTGTCTGCTTTCACTGAAGGAATCAATGATCTAATAGTTAATTGAGCCTGAGAAACAGAGGGATGATTTTAATTAACCTCATCTGGTGAAGGCGGGCGGACATTTGGGTAAAATTACTGCAGAGCATTTTGATTCTCATCTCCCACCCGCTGCCATTTTGACCACTCAAATATTTTATTCAGCTGAGGTAAAACTGTCTCTTGAATGCATGCCAATCAGGCTCCCGTGATATGATCAGTTTTCCAATACAATTCTAGTTGAAACCACAGATGTGCTGCTCAGTGTACATCTGCCAGTGAAAATCCAGCAGTTATTTTCCACAAGCTCTGTAAGGGTACTGAAAGGAAAACAGTGTCACAGATGATTGGATCTAGACATGTGTCAGTTGCTGTCTGTCAGGGCTGTTACTTTCCAGCCTGGATAGGCTTTTTCATTCAGCGTTTTTGTTAGATAGCCTTATTAAGCTCAGATTCTTTATCATGGTCTCTAATTTTGCCACTTTAATTAAGATGGAAGATGCAATGTTAGCATTCATTTTCGGTAGGACTGGAATATGGTTCATAAGTTCCTAAGTTACAGGAGCAGAATTAGGCCTTTCAGCCCATCAAGTCTACTCTGCCATTCAATCATGGCAGAGTGACAGGAGACTGGGGTTGAGAGATCTTTCCCTCTCAACCCCAGTCTCCTGCCTTCTCCCCATATCCCCGGCCACCCGTACTAATCAGGAATATATCAATCGCTGCCTTAAAAATATCCACTGACTTGGTCGCAACAGCCTTCGGTAGCAATATACAAGCATGGATGTAATGCCGAGGCTTCATAAGGTGCCGGTCAGGTCACATTTGGAATATTGTGAGAAGTGTTGGGCCCTATATCTGGGGACGGATGTGTTGGATTTGGAGAGGGTCCAAAGGAGGTTTACAATAATGATCTCAGGGATGATGAGGTTAACATATAAGGAGTGATTGATGGTCTAGGCCTGTACACACTGGAGTGCAGAAGGATGAGGGGAGGTATGATAGAAACCTACTTAATAATTAAAAACCAGGATAGCATGGATGTGGAGAGGATGGTTCCAATAGCGGGAGTGTCCAGGACCAGAGGGCACAGCCTCAGAATAAAAGGCGTATCTATACAATGAAGATGAGGAGGAATTTCTTCAGCCAGAGGATGGTGAATCTGTGGAATTCATTGCCACAGACGGCTTTGGAAGAGAAATCATTGGATATTTTTAAAGCAGAAAATGATAGGCTCTTCCTTAGTCAGAGTGTTAAATGGCCCACTCCTGCACCTACTTTATTTTCTATGTTTCTATGTTTCCTTCCTAGTTTTCAACAATGTCACTAGAAAATATTTTCTCCTGTCGTGTTTTGGGATCTCCTTGATGAATTACTGGGGACATTCTTTGAAGAGATATTGTGTTGACCCAGGAGTTATTCCGCGCAAAATACACTGGATTTATACTTATTAAACTATTGTCATATTCACCAAGATGCAATAAACATCCTTGTTGACATGAAGTTCACAGAATGAACAGCATACATACTGTAGTGATGAAAACAAACAATACCTCGGTTGAGATACAGCAAAATGGTGCAAGATTGTAGCATAATACAACAGGAAAGTACAATAATTGAGTTAGACACAAGTGCTGGAGTAACTCAACGGCTCGGGCAGCAGCATCTCTGGAAAAAAGGGATACATGACATCTCGGGTCGTGACCCTTCTTCAGACTCAGATGATCTGAAGAATGGTTACCAGCTCAAAACGTCACCTATCCCTTTTCTCCAGAGATGCAGCCTGACCCGCTGGGTTACCCCAGCACTTTGTGTTTTTCTTTGGTATAAATCAGCATCTGCAGTTCTTTGTTTCTACGATAATGAAGCAACTGAGTGAAGTAGAGTTAAGTGTAAAAGTATGTGGCAGCAGCTCCAGGAAGCTGGCATGAAAGACATTATTGGTGCAAGTTTTTTGTTCACTGAGAGGTGTGGGGAGGAAGCTGTTCTTACATCTAAACATCTGGGCTTTCAAATTCCTGTATAATTTCTATGTGTCATAGAGCCAGAGAGTCAAATAGGACAGTAACATGCTCCTCGGCTAACTCATCCATGCCAACCAAGGTGCCCCATCTAAGGCATTTGCCTCTGTTATGCCCATATCCCTCTCTGAACCTTTACTATCAGTGAACATGTCCAAGTGTCTTTTAAATGCTGTGATAGTAACTCCCTCAACTACCTCCTAAATTATTTAATAAACGGTCTTCCAGATGTCAACTTCTCTACATCAGTGAGACCAAGCGCACGCTCGGCGATCGCTTTGCTGAACACCTCCGCTCAGTCCGTCTTAATCAACCTGATCGCCCGGTTGCTCAGTACTTGAACTCCCCCTCCCATTCCCAATCTGACCTTTATGTCCATTGCCAGAGTGAGGCCCAGTGCAAATTGGAGGAACAGCACCTCATATTTTGCTTGGGTAGTTTACACCCCAGCGGTATGAACATTGACTTCTCTAATTTTAGATAGCCCTTGCTTTCTCCCTCCTTCCCCCCCTCCTTCCCAGTTCTCCCACAAGTCCTACTGTCTCCACATACTTCCTTTCTTTTTCCTGCCCACCCCCTTCCCCCCCCCCCCCACCCAGACATCAGTCTGAAGAAGGGTCTCGACCCGAAACGTCGCCAATTCCTTCTATCCATAGATGCTGCCTCATCCGCTGAGTTTCTCAAGCATTTGTTATCTACCTCCTCTGGCAGTTTGTTCCATATGCCCATCACTCTCTGTGTGAAAAAAATGTCCCTCTCAATTTCTTTCCCCTCTCACTTAAACCTATGGTTTTTAATTTCCCTATTCTGGGTAAAAGACTCTGTGCATTCACTCAATCAGTTCCCCTCATGATCTTGTACACCTTTATAAGATCACCCCTCAACCTCCTGCATGCCAAGAAATAAAGCCCTCACCTGCCCAACCTCTCCCTATAGCTCAGGCCATTGAGTCCTGGCAACATCCTTGTAAGTCTTCTCTGCACCCTTTCCAGCTTAATGACATCCTTCCTATAGCAGGGTGATGAAAACTGAACACAATACTCCAAGTGCAGCCTGACCAAAGTCTTATACAACTGTAACATAATGTCCCAAATTCTACACTCATAATCCAGACTTCCTGATGTGACACACTGTGAAGATGGACTGGATGGAAGGAAAAGATGAGTGTGAGATGGACTGGGGGCTGTGTTCATCACATTCTGCAAGTTCAACTGGTCAAGAACACACCAGATGCCATAACAGGCTGAGATGCATTTCATCACAATACTTTCTATAGTGCATCTGTGAAAGGTCGAGAGAACACCCATGGACATTAGTTTAATTTAGATTCGTTTTTGTCAATTCTTCTCAGATGCCCAAGAAAGTAAATATACATTTTATTCAAATGTACCTGCTGTCTCACAGCGCCAGAGACCCAGGTTTGATCCTGACCTCAGAGACTGGCTGTGTGAAATTTGTATGTTCTCCCTGTGACCATGTGGGTTTCCTCTGGGTATTCCGGTTTCCTCCTACATCCCAAAAAATCATGTGCGGGTTTCTAGGTAAATTGGCCTTTGTAAACTTGCCACTTGTGTTTAGGGCGTGGATGTGCAAAGTGGGATAACATAGAACTAAGGTGAATGGGTGATCGGTGATCAGTGTGGTCTCGGTGGGCCAAAGAGTCTGCTTCCATGCTGTATCTCTAAACTAAACTAAATTATTATGAGGCATGACATTAGATAACCACACATGATTTTCTTCTTCAAATTACCAAATTGCTCTTCTGAAATATCCTCTCCCTAATCCATCACAGTATCTCTATTCTCCTTCCCCACAGTGGGGAAATACATCATTAATCTAGAAGGCCAGACTTCTTTCTCTGCACAGCAAAGGCATTCTGAAAGACAATAATCATGATCTGCATAATAATCTCTTTCCACCAGGAATTCTGAGCACAAACTTTAAAAAGTATCAGTTGGCGGTTGCCAACTGCAAATGGTGTAAATCCACATTAAAATTGGAAAATTGTGAAAATGCAGATAAATCCAACATCTGCAAAGGATTAAGTCTTTCTCTTGTGCAATAAATAATGAGATTGTGCTGTGAACAATCTAATTGGCATTGGTTTCGATCCATGTTGCCAGTAATTCTCTTGTCTGTTTGATTCTTACTGTGAAATCTTCTAATTCTTTTATGAAATTAAGTTTACAAAAAGAAGAAAAAGAGGAAAAAGATAAAATACACTCCAGTGAAGAGACTTAGTTCAAATTGTAAAATTGAGAGAACAACAAACAAACAAGAAAATATGTTTAGCCCATTAAAGATCTTCATGCATGGCTGGCATTAAGATCTTGTGTGATTTATACATTACATCTACCTACTCGTCGTGGCTCTCTATCCCTTTATATATTTGATGAGCAAAGAGCTGGTATTGGCTGGAAGTAGGCATCAGAGGCGAGAAGATTTATAAAGCGCGCCAAAAGCCCGATTCAAGTGTTTACCGTGAACGTCGGAGAGAAGCAGCAGCCAGAAGCAGCGAGAGCTAGTATTGGCTGGAAGTAGGTGAGTCAGAGGGAAAGAGGATTTAAAATGAGCACCAAAGGCCCAGGTTCAATTAATTTACGATTTAGCCCTAAATTAGTTGATGAGGTAACAGATAAATAAGTGCAGCTGCAGCGGAGCGGCCTTGTTGAGGTGAAGTGCCTTGGGAGGTAACTTGTGAGTCTTTGGCTCGAGAGTCTTCAGCGAGGAGGCTGGCAAGGAGGCTGCACTTGACTCAAATTTGTGATTTTTGTCCACTGAAGAAATGGCAGGCAGTCTGTTTCCTGCAGGATATGGGAAGTCAGGGACACCACTGGAGCTTCTGGAAGCTACACCTGCAGAAGTTGTGTCCAGGTGCTGCTCCTGAATGAACGTGTTGGGGAACTGGAGCAGCAGCTGGATGACCTCAGGGCCATCCGGGAAAACGAGAGTTTCCTGGACAAGACCTACAGTGAGGTCGTCACGCCAAGGATACAGGAAGAGCGAAGGTGGGTGACTGAGAGAAAGGGGAGTAAACGTGTAGTGCAGGAAACCCAGTTGGCTGTGCCTAATGAAAACAGGTACACCCTCTTGGGTGCTGTCAAGGCAGACAACGCTTCCAGACCAAGCGGCGGACAGGTCAGTGGCTCCAATCCTCGCGATGAGACTCGACCAGCAAGACCGACGCAGGCAGAGCCATAATGGTGGGTGACTGCATTGTCCGACGTGCGGACAGGAGATTCTGCGGTGGCAGGCGAGACTCGTGGATGGTCTGTTGCCTCCCTGGTGCCACGGACAAGATATCACAGACCGACGTCAGAACATCCTCGAGAGGGAAGGTGAACAGCCGGAAGTAGTTGTGCACATGGGCACAAATTACATTGGGAAGAAGAGGAAGGAGGCTCTGCAATGTGTGTTTAGAGAGTTAGGTAGAAGACTGAAAAGCAGGACTTCTAGGGTGGTTAACTCTGGATTGCTTCCAGGACCTCGTGCTGATGAGGGCAGGAACAGGGAGATAGGGGATCTGAATGTGTGGCTGAGGGGCTGGTGCAGGGAGCAGGGATTTCGATTTATAGACCACTGGGATCGCTTCTGGGGTAGGGGTGAGCTGTACAAAAGGGACGAGTTACACCTTAACTGGAATGGGACCAACCTTCTGGCAGCCAGGTTTGCTAGTGCTACACGGGTGGGTTTAAACTAAATTGCGGGAGGGAGGGGTTGACAAATTGGGAGTATAAAGATGGAGTTAAAAGGGAAGTGAGTACAGGAAATGTTACAAAAGACTCCCAAATTAATGGGAAGGAAATTTCGAGAAGGGATAAGAGAGTAAGGTCAGGGCCAATAGTGACCGGTGTGAGAGGGGAAGTTAAAGTGTTGTATATGAATGCTCAAAGTATAAGAAATGAAGTGGATGAGCTAGAGGTTCAATTAGAAATTGGCAAGCACGATATTGAGGGAATTACAGAGACATGGCTGCAAGAGGGCCAGGGCTGGGAAATGAATATTCAGGGGTATACCGTCCAGTCATTGTACACCTCCATCCCCCACCAGACGTCCAGTCATTGTACATCTCCATCCCCCACCAGGATGGTCTCGAAGCCCTCCGTTTTTTCCTCGACCGTAGAAGCAATCTATACCCGGCCACTGACACCCTCCTCCGCCTAGCGGAGCTGGTCCTTACACTTAATAACTTTTCATTTGACTCCAAATACAAGGCGTAGCTATGGGCACACGCATGGGCCCCAGCTACGCCTGCCTCTTTGTCGGGTACGTAGAACAATCCTTGTTCAATGCGTACCAGGGCCCCATCCCCGACCTCTACCTCCGCTACATCGATGATTGTTTTGGTGCCACATCCTGCACCCACACACAACTGACTGACTTCATCCGCTTCACCACCAACTTCCATCCGGCACTCAAATACACCTGGACCATTTCCGACACTTCCCTACCATTCCTTGACCTCACTATCTCCATCGCAGGTGATAGACTCCTTACCGACATCCACTACAAACCTACCGACTCCCATGGCTATCTGGACTACACTTCTTCCCACTCTGCTTCCTGTAAGGACTCCATCCCCCACTCCCAATTCCTCCGTCTACGCCGCATCTGCTCCCAGGATGAGGCGTTCCACACCAGGGCATCTGAAATGTCCTCATTCTTCAGGGAACGGGGGTTCCCCTCCTCCACCATAGATGAGGCTCGCACCAGGGTCTCTGCCATACCCCGCAACACTGCTCTCTCTCCCCATCCCCCCACTCACAACAAGGGCAGAGTCCCCCTAGTCCTCACCTTTCACCCCACCAGCCATCACATACAACAAGTGATCCTCCATCAGTTTCGCCACCTCCAACGTGACCCCACCACTCGCCACATCTTCCCATCTCCCCCCATGTCTGCCTTCCGCAAAGACCGCTCCCTCCGTAACTCCCTTGTCAATTCTTCCCTTCCCTCCCATACCACCCCCCTCCCCTGGTACTTTCCCTTGCAACCGCAAGAGATGCAACACTTGTCCCTTCACCTCCCCCCTCTACTCCATTCAAGGACCCAAGCAGTCGTTCCAGGTGCGACAGAGGTTCACCTGCATCTCCTCCAACCTCATCTATTGCATCCGCTGCTCTAGATGCCAGCTGATCTACATCGGTGAGACCAAGCGGAGGCTTGGCGATCGTTTCGCCGAACACTTCCGGTCGGTCCGCAATAACCAACCTGACCTCCCGGTGGCTCAGCACTTCAACTCCCCCTCCCATTCCATATCTGACCTCTCTGTCCTGGATCTCCTCCATGGCCACAGCGAGCAACACCGTAAATTGGAGGAAATGCACCTCATATTCCGCTTGGGCAGTCTACATCCTGGGGGCTTGAACATTGAATTCTCCCAATTCTGCTAGCCCTTGCTGTCCCCTCCCCTTCATCAGCCATCTGGTTGTCTCCTCCCCTCCCCCAGCCCTCGGGCTCCTCCTCCGCCTTTTTCCCTTTTTCCTTGCTTCTCCCCACCCCCTATCAGTCTGAAGAAGGGTTTCGGCCCGAAACGTTACCTATTTCCTTCGCTCCATAGATGCTGCTGCACCCGCTGAGTTTCTCCAGCATTTTTGTGTACATTCAGGGGTATACGTTGTATTGAAAAGACGGACAGGTGGACAGAGAGGGTGGGGTAGCTCTGTTGGTGAGGAATTAAATTCAGTCCCTTGCGAGGGGTGAAATGGAATCAGGAGCTGCAGAGTCATTATGGATAGAACTGAGGAATTGTAAGGGTAAATAGACCCTAATGGGAGTTATCTACAGGCTCTCAAACAATAGCCTGGATATAGGGTGCGAGTTGAATCAAGAGTTAAAATTAGCATGTAGCAAATGTAATGCTATGGTGGTTATGGGATATTTAAAAATGCAGGTAGACTGGGAAAATCAGGTTGGAACTGGACCCCAAAGAAAGGGAGTTTGTGGAGTGCCTCTGTGATGGATTCTTAGAGCAGATTGTACAGGAGCCTACCAGGGAGAAGGCAATTCTGGATTTAGTGTTGTATAATGAACCGGATTTGATAAGGGAACTCAAGGTTAAGGAGCCTTTAGGAGGTAGTGACCATAATATGATAAGTTTTAATCTACAATTTGAGAGGGAGAAGGGAAAATCAAAAGTGTCAGTGTTACAGTTGAGCAAAGGGGACTATGGAGGCATGAGGGGGGAGCTGGCCAAAGTTAACTGGAAAGATACCCGAGCAGGGATGACAGTGGAACAACAATTGCAGGTATTTCTGGGAATAATACAGAAGGTGCAGGATCAGTTCATTCCAAAGGAGAAGAATGATTCTAAGGGGATTAATAGGCGAGGCTGACAAGGGAAGTCAACGACAGTATAAAAATAAAGAAAAGAAGTATAACATAGCAAAGATGAGTGGGAAGCCAGAGGATTGGGAAACTTTTAAAGAGCAACAGAAGATAACTAAAAAGGCAATACGGGGAGAAAAGATGAGGTACGAAGGCAAGCTAGCCAAGAATACAAAGGAGGATAGTAAAAGCTTCTTTAGGTATGTGAAGAGGAAAAAAAATAGTTGACAAATGTGGGTCCCTTGAATACAGAAACAGGTGAATTTATTATGGGGAACAAGGAAATGGCAGATGAGTTGAACAGGTACTTCTTCACTAAGGAACTCACAAACAATCTTCCTGATGTACAAGTGGCCAGAGGACCTAGGGAGAAGGAGGAACTGAAGGAAATTCACATTAGGCAGGAAATGGTGTTGTGTAGACTGATGGGACTGAAGGCTGATAAATCCCCAGGGCCATATAGTCTGCATCCCAGGGTAGTAAAGGAAATGGCTCTAGAAATCATGGATGCATTGGTGATCATTTTCCAATGTTCTATAGATTCAGGATCAGTTCCTGTGGATTGGAGGGTACCTAATGTAGTCCCACTTTTTAAGAAAGGAGGGAGAGAAAAAACAGGGAATTACAGACTAGTTAGCCT
The DNA here is from genome assembly GCA_038087875.1 of Malacoraja senta. Lineage (NCBI taxonomy): Eukaryota > Metazoa > Chordata > Chondrichthyes > Rajiformes > Rajidae > Malacoraja > Malacoraja senta. Next base: position 365,412,380 of record CM075977.1, read on the forward strand.
GATATTGTTGGTGGGGAAGATGCTGGAGTCAATTATAAAAGATGAAATAGCCGCACATTTGGATAGCAGTAACTGGATCAGTCCAAGTCAACATGGATTTACGAAAGGGAAGTCATGCTTGACTAATCTTCTGGAATTTTTTGAGGATGTAACTTGGAAAATGGACAAGGGAGAGCCAGTGGATGTAGTGTACCCGGACTTTCAAAAAGTGTTCGATAAGGTCCCACATAGGAGATTAGTGGGCAACATTAGAGCACATGGTATTGGGGGTAGGGTACTGACATGGATAGAAAATTGGTTGGCAGACAGGAACCAAAGAGAGGGGAATTACGGATCCCTTTCGGAAGAGCAGGCAGTCACTAGTGGGGTACCACAAGGCTTGGTGCTGGGACCGCAGCTATTTAAAATATACATTAATGATTTAGATGAAGGGATTAAAAGTAACATTAGCAAATTTGCAGATCACACAAAGCTGGGTGGCAGTGTGAACTGTGAGGAGGATGCTATGAGGATGCAGGGTAACTTGGACAGTTTGGGTGAGAGGGCAGATGCATGGCAGATGCAGATTAATGTGGATAAATATGAGGTTATCCGCTTTGGTGGCAAGAACAGGAAGGCAGATTATTTTCTGAATGGTGTCTAGTTGGGAAAAGGAGAAGTACAATGAGATCTGGGTGTCCTTGTTCAGCAGTCACTGAAAGTAAGCATGCAGGTGCAGCAGGCAGTGAAGAAATCTAATAGCATGTTGGCCTTCATAACAAGAGGAGTTGAGTATAGGAGCAAAGAGGTCCATCTACAGTTGTACAGGGCCCTAGTGAGACCACACCTGGAGTATTGTGCGTAGTTTTGGTCTCCAAATTTGAGGAAGGACATTCTTGTTATTGAGGGAGTGAATGGTCCTATTGTCTATTTCACTCTATCTCTTATTTTAACATTATTAACTAAGCTAACTTTTTTATTTTTCTTAAGACAGTGCACATTTCAACGTAACCTAGCAGAGGGGTCAAGAACTAGGGTACAGGAAATGAAAACTGCTGGCCACAACCCAAGATAAACATGAGGGGAAAAGATTTGGAGGAGGCACAGTGGCAAAGCACGAGAGCTGCTGCTTTACAGTGCCAGAGACCCGGATTCGATCCTGACTACTGGTGCTGTCTGTACGGAGTTTGTATGTTCTCCCTGTGACCACGTGGGATTTATCTGGGTGCTCCGGTTTCCTCCCACACTTCAAAGACGTACAGCTTTGTAGGTCAATTGGCTTTGGTAAAATTATAAATTGTCCCTAGTGTGTAGGATAGTGCTAGTGTATGGGGTGATCACTGATTGGTCTGGGCTTGGAGGGCTGAAGGGCCTGCTTCCACGCTGTGTCTCTAATGTCTAAAGTAATGCCTATATAATTTTTTTTCTCCATCTCTCCTGAAAATATGGCTCTGATTTTAAGACAGTGACCTTTGTGTGTATTTCCATCAGCAGAAAAAAAGTTTACATAAGAAACCCAAATAGGACCAGGCCACTGGGCTCCTGGTGTCTTCTCTACCGTTCAATAAGATAATGGTTGGTTTATTACCCACTACAAATTTCCTGCACTAACCCTTTGTTTTTCAGTTCCGAAACATTTTAAAATCCATTTTGGTCTTCAATATACACAGCAACAGAGCCTTCACAGCACTCTTGGGAGAGAATACAAAAGATTAATAGCGCTCAAGAGAAAATGTGTCTTTCCTCTTTGTGCTCAATGGCCGATTCCTTAATTCCATTCTATGATTCTGTTTTAGACATTCCATCCTGGAGAAACATTATCCTAGCACCTACCCTGTCAAGTTCCGTATTTCTCTCTCAATCTGGTAATTCCTTTCAAAATTGTATAAGCCTCGATCAAATGATTCAGCGTTCATCTTACATGTAGTGCAAATCCGGTTCATGTAATCTCTCCTCATTATCAAACCCATTAAATGCTGAGAGCATTTAGAGTCATGGAGTGGATTATTTTCTTGGAGCCAATACTTCCTTTTTAAAATGCACTATACTAAGTGGGACCCGTTGGGTCCCAGACACACGGGAGGCCTGGTCTCCTAAAGCAACCCATTCCCAACGCAACGGGTGTGTGTATTTGGGGGGGGGGGGTGTGGGGCAGTGTGTGGGCATGGGGGGGTGGGTGGGTTTGTGTATGGCGGGGGTGTGTGTGTGTGGGCAGGGGGCGGTGGGTGTGGTGGGGGGGTGTGTGGGCCAGTGTGTGGGGGGGGTGGGTGAGTGTGGGCAGGGGTGTGTGTGTGTGTGGGGGCGGGGGTGTGTGTGTGTGTGGTCGGGGGGGTGCGTGGGTGGGGGGGGGTTGTGTGGGGGGGTTGGTGTGTGAGCTGGGCGGAGGGTGTGTGTGGGCAGGGGTGTTGTGTGGGGGGAGTGGTGTGTGGGCGGTGGTGAGTGGTGAGTTGTGGGGGGAAAGGGGTGTGTCGATGGGGGGAGTGAGCTCGGAGAAAAAACGGGAAAAAGCCATGGGGGAGAGAGGGGCATCACGTGGGAGGGGGAAGGAGCCAGCGAGGGGGACCAGAAGGGTAGTGGCTGGAATTGGCGGTGATCGCTGGACTCACAGCGGGTCGCTGGTCGCTGGTCGTTCTCCTCCGACGGGATCAGAGTCTCCGCTTTCTGTTTGGTGCCATCTCCGACTCTGGGTTGGGTCTCCGACTCAGGGCTGTGCTGGGTCTCCCATGCTGGGCTGGGCAGGGTCTCCGACGGTAGGTTGCTTGGGGTGGGGTTTCTTCGGGCGGGGCTGCTGCTTGGGGCGGGGCTGCTGCTTGGGGCGGGACTGCTTCTGGTCCCTCCGAAAGTCTGGTTGGAAACATCCGCCGGCCATCCTCAGCTCCAGTAAAGACGTGATGGAGCAGGAAGGGGCGGAACGTCCCGGGGAGTGACGGGGAAGAGACTAATCCAAGTTGCGCTGACTGGCAGGGGAAGAGATCGATCTGCTCATGCGCAGTTTTTTAAAAAATTTTAAACCGCGCTAACTTTTATGACATTCAACCGATCAGAACAAAACTTGGTGCAATCGCAGCACAGGAGAACGGTGAGTGAACTGGCCAAAAATCGTAGCGCTATCCCAAACCATTTTTACACAAACAGAATGACCGCCAAACCGGAAGATAGCAAGATCAGAGTTTTAGTTATGTTTGGATAGATTGATCAGAACTTATTAGAACCCCAGATGAGTTCTAAACATTGCCGGCAGTATTTCTTCCTCTCAGTATTATTCCTCACCTCTAGAAATAAAGGCTAATATTTCTTGATTTTTGTGATTATATTCCTGTACTTAATTGTTATTATAGTGGTATATCTCTATCCTTGGTCTTCTAGATCTCCTGGAATCTCCACTATACCCGGCTTTAGTTTAGTTGTGGTCAAATCTAGTACATAGTTTGGTCCAAAACAATGGAAAAACCAAACTGTGACCATGGCAGTGATCATGGGGTTTCTGGTTGCCTGCTTTTTAAATTTGCCATCCTCTGACTTCTCTGTCTGTGGTCTCCTGCACTGTTACAAGACGTTTCTCATGTAAGCTCAAGTTACAACACCTTAATTTTCATCTGGACACATTGCAGTTTAAAGGACTCAATATTGAATTTTCCCACCTCAGATAAATTGTTCTTTCCATCTTCATTTATCAGAACTATCCATTTGTGCGTGCCATTTTTCCATTCCTTTTATTCACCAGTTTAGTTTTAGTTTAGTTTAGTTTAGCTTATATTCATCAGACTCGTGGGTTGGTGGAGCCTCGCGGGTCGACCCCGTATTTAATTGTTACTAGACTAAGTGGGACCCGTTGGGTACCAGCATCACACGGGAGGGCTGGTCCCCCAACGCAATGTTCCACCTCTCCACCAATTCCAATATTGGTGGCCAGTTGGTGGGGGCTTTCTGGAGCGCTAGTATGGGTGTAGTGGGCTGAAGGGACTGGTTTCCAGAGGGCTAGTATGGACATTGTGGGCCGATTGGATTCTTGGGATGGCGGCTCAGTCACTCAAGCCTGTTGTGCTGGCAGCTCACTCACTCACGGCTGGTGGGCTGGCAGTTGACTCACGGCTATTCCTTGAAATTCCATTTCAAGCAGGGTGCAAGGCCACCAAATGCAAGTGCAGTTTCTTATCACCTCAAGCAGGGTGCAAGGCCACTAAAGACAGTGAGTCGTGACCTCTCCCTCCATCTTCCAGAGACTGAGCCACGCCCACACTTCTCGGTTATATAGTCCCTTCCCCCTCCCACCAGAAGGGGCGTGGCCTTCATGGCATGATTGACAGGAGAGAGAATCTCAACATTTTTTAAAACACTAATAACTCTTTTATTTTTAATCGATGGGAAAAATCCTCGGCACCTGATGAGCGGAGGGGGACACTGAGTAAGATGGCCAAAATCACAGCCGTACGTGCTAGCTTTTTTTTTTTCTAATATCAATATAGAGCGCAAACAGGAAGTGGTCAAGATTAGACTTTTAATTATATAGAAGGCAAGGCAACTTTAATTAGGCAAAGCAACTATAATTAGGCAAGGCAACTTTAATTAGGCAAGGCAACTTTAATTTAGGCAAGGCAACTTTAATTGGGCAAGGCAACTTTAATTGGGGAAGGCAACTTTAGCATTTCCAAACCAAAGGCAACACAGCTTTAGCATTTCCAAACCAAAGGCAATGCAGCTTTAGCATTTCCAAACCAAAGGCAACACAGCTTTAGCATTTCCAAACCAAAGGCAACACAGCTTTAGCATTTCCAAACCAAAGGCAACACAGCTTTAGCATTTCCAAACTATATTTTCGAACCACATTAATTGCACTGACAGGTGAGTAAAACCACTCACATTTGAGTAGACATGTGTTCAGTGTTATTCACAGCTCAGACTGAGAGACGTGACCCTCTCGCTTCCCCCATCTTGCAGAGACTGACTGAGGCACTCAACACTTCCGGTTTTTATAGTCCCTCTGGAAGGGGCGTGGCCTTCAGGAGAGAGAATCTCAACAATATGTAAACACGAATAACTCTTTTATTTTTCATTGATGGGAAAAATCCTCTTGTCCTGCACAGCGGAGGGGGACTGAGTAAGATGGCCAAAAATCACAGCCGTAAGTGGCAGTGTTTTTTCTAAAATCAATACACAGAACACCAGGAAGTGGTCAAGATCAGACTTTTAGTAATATAGATAAGATATTACAGTGGTATATCTCTGTCCTTCAATTACCATATCTCCTGGAATCCCCATTATTCCCGGTTTGCCATTAATTTAGGTGTGGTAAAAATCAAGCACATAGTTTGGTCCAAAACAATGAAGAAACCAAACAGTGACCAAGGTAGTGATCATGGGTTTCTGATTGCCTGCTTTATAAATTTAGCATCCCACTGACTTTTCTGTCGGTGGTCTGTGACAGGTGGTTTAGAGATACAGCGCAGAAACAGGCCCTTCGACCCACCGGGTCTGCACCGACCAGGGATCCCTGCACATTAACACTACCCTTCACACACGAGGGATAATTAGACATTTATACCAAGCCAATTAACCTACAAATCTTTGGAGTGTGGGTTGAAACCGAAGATCTCGGAGAAAACCCATGCAGATCACATGAAGAACGTACAAACTCCGTACAGACAAGCACCTGTAGTCGGGATCGAACCCGGGTCTCTGGCGCTATAAGGCAGTATCTCTACCGCTACGCCACCGTGCCGTTCTCTGGCCTACTCCCAACAGGCCTGATTATAGACATCATATAGACTTCACAGCACTTGCAACACATTGCTAACAAAAAGGAGCTCAGGGAACAATTCAATCATTGCTCATCTTTGTATCCTATTACTAATATTTCCTTACTTTCTTTGTCCCACTTTCTCTGTTACTTAATCTAACTGGATTTATTTATTACTTAGTTCCCATGAAACACATTCAATCTTAAATGTTGACTGATACCTTTTTCCCATATGCTGCTTGACTGGCTGAGTTCTTCCTCCATTTCCGTAACGTCCAAAGTAGATGATCTCAGACATTAGGGCTGATGAAAATGAAAGAAAGGTGGTGAAGAAAGCTTCAAGTTCAAGTTCAAGTGAGTTTATTGTCATGTGTCCCTGATAGGACAATGAAATTCTTGCTTTGCTTCAGCACAACAGAACATAGAAAGATTAATAACATTCTAAGGGCATACAGTATAAAACTGAGATATTGAAAATATGATAGTGCAGGGGCGTACAAACTAGCTCCCAATCTTTCCTTGGCTTTCTTGATGTTTGTTTTTCACATCATTTTTAAATTATGAGAATTTGATTGCCAACACTTCCAGTTTCCAACTGTTCCTCACTGCTATTTGTCTATCTCAACCTCAAGCGTTTTCACCCTTGTTATTGCCAATTTTTTGTTACAGATATCTAATAAAACCATATCACATGCTGCAAATTCCTTCCCTTCACATGTTATGCAGAATATTCCTTATTCTCTTGGCGCCTTAGCCATATTTCGATGGCTTCACTTTCACTGTATTGTGAATTCAGATTGAAACAGTAAATAAGCAAATACTGTTCTCATGTGGATTATTTGCAATGCAGAATGAGTTGCTGTTGTTCCTACCATGAGCTGACATAGACAATGGATATGTTTCCCATTAATAATTGTCATGATGATGTGAGAAATGTATTTGCTTTGACAGCATTTATGCATGGAATTCAGTGGTCACGTAGAATAGTTCATAAATTCATAAGTCATAGAAGCAGAATTAGGCCATTGGACCTTTTGAGTCTACCCCGCCACTTAATCATGGCTGGTCTATCTTTCCCTCTCAACCCCATTCTCCCACCTTATAACCATATAACCATAACAGCATGGAAACAGGCCATCTCGGCCCTTCAAGTCCGTGCCGAACATTTAAAAAAAAAATTTTTTTAATTAAAAATAAATACTTCCCCCTCGTCCCATCTACCTGCACTCAGACCATAACCCTCCATTCCTTTCCCGTCCATATACCCATCCAATCTATTTTTAAAGGATAACATCGAACCTGCCTCCACCACTTCCACTGGAAGCTCATTCCACACAGCTACCACTCTCTGAGTAAAGAAGTTCCCCCTAATGTTCCCCCTAAACTTCTGTCCCATAATTCTCAAGTCATGTCCCCTTGTTTGAATCTTCCGTACTCTCAATGGGAAAAGCTTATTCACGTCCACTCTGTCTAACCCGCTCATAATTTTAAAGACCTCTATCAATTCCCCTCTTAACCTTCTGCGCTCCAAAGAATAAAGACCTAACTTGTTCAACCTTTCTCTGTAACTTAGTTGCTGAAATCCAGGCAACATTCTAGTAAATCTCCTCTGTACTCTCTCTATTTTGTTGACATCCTTCCTATAATTAGGCGACCAAAATTGTACTCCATACTCCAGAATTGGCCTCACCAATGCCTTGTACAATTTTAACTTCTATATTCAATGCTCTGATTTATAAAGGCCAGCACACCAAAAGCTTTCTTTACCACCCTATCTACATGAGATTCCACCTTCAGGGAACTATGCACAGTTATTCCTAGATCCCTCTGTTCAACTGCATTCCTCAATTCGCTACCATTTACCGTGTACGTCCTATTTTGATTTGTCCTGCCGAGATGTAGCACCTCACATTTGTCAGAATTAAACTCCATCTGCCATCTTTCAGCCCACTCTTCCAAATGGCCTAAATCTCTCTGTAGACTTTGAAAATCTACTTCATTATCCACAACACCACCTATCTTAGTATCATCTGCATACTTACTAATCCAATTTTCCACACCATCATCCAGATCATTGATGTACATGACAAACAACAGTGGACCCAACACAGACCCCTGAGGCACCCCACTAGTCACCGGCCTCCAACCTGACAAACAGCCATCCACCATTACTCTCTGGCATCTCCCATTCAGCCACTGTTGAATCCATCTTGCTACTCCACCATTAATACCCAACAGTTGAATCTTCTTAACCAACCTTCCATGAGGAACCTTGTCAAAGGCCTTACTGAAGTCCATATAGACAACATCCACTGCTTTACCCTCATCAATTTCCCTAGTGACCTCTTCGAAAAATTCAAGAAGATTAGTCAAGCATGACCTTCCAGGCACAAATCCATGTTGACTGTTCCTAATCAGACCCTGCTTATCCAGATGCTTATATATATTATCTTTAAGTATCCTTTCCATTAATTTGCCCACCACTGACGTCAAACTAACAGGTCTATAATTGCTAGGTTTACTCTTCGAACCCTTTTTAAATAACGGAACAACATGCGCAGTACACCAATCCTCCGGCACTATTCCCGTTTCTAATGACATTTGAAATATTTCTGTCATAGCCCCTGCTATTTCTACACTAACTTCCCTCAATGTCCTAGGGAATATCCTGTCAGGACCTGGAGACTTATCCGTTTTCATATTTTTCAAAAGTGTCCGCACCTCCTCTTCTTTGAATCTCACAGTTTCCATTGCTACTCTGCTTGTTTCCCTTACCTCACATAATTCCATATCCTTCTCCTTCGTGAATACCGAAGAAAAGAAATTGTTCAATATCTCCCCCATCTCTTTTGGCTCTGCAGATAGCTGTCCACTCTGACTCTCTAATGGACCAATTTTATTCCTTGTTATCCTTTTGCTATTAATATAGCTGTAGAAACCCTTTGGATTTACTTTCACCTTACTTGCCAAAGCAACCTCATATCTTCTTTTAGCTTTTCTAATTTCTTTCTTAATATTCTTTTTGCATTCTTTATACTCCTCAAGCACCTCATTTACTCCATGCTGCCTATAATTATTGTAGATCTCTCTCTTTTTCCGAACCGTGTCCAATTTCCCTTGAAAACCATGGCTCTTTCCATTTTTTACTATTTCCTTTCAACCGAACAGGGACATAAAGATTCTGTACTCTTAAAATTTCACCCTTAAATGTCGTCCATTTTTCTTCTACATCCTTCCCATAAAACAACATGTCCCAATTCACTCCTTTTAAATCCTTTCGCATCTCCTCAAAGTTAGCCTTTCTCCAAACAAAAATCTCAACCCTAGGTCCAGTTCTGACCCTCTCCATAATTATATTGAAACTAATGGTATTGTGATCACTGGACCCGAAGTGCTCCCCGACGCATACCTCCGCCACCTGCCCTGTCTCATTTCCTAACAGGAGGTCCAGCACTGCCCCTTCTCTAGTAGGTACCTCTATGTATTGCTGCAAAAAACTATCTTGCACACATTTTACAAACTCCAAACCATCCAGCCCTTTTACAGAATGTGTTTCCCAGTCTATGTGTGGAAAATTGAAATCTCCCACAATCATTACCTTGTGCTTACTACTAATATCTGCTATCTCCTTACATATTTGCTCTTCCAATTCTCGCTCCCCATTTGGCGGTCTATAATACACCCCTATAAGTGTTGCTACACCTTTCCCATTTCTCAGTTCCACCCAAATAGCCTCCCTAGACGAGCCCTCTAATCTATCCTGCCAAAGCACTGCTGTAATATCTTCCTTGACAAGCAATGCAACATCCCCACCTCTTGCCCCTCCAATTCTATCACCCCTGAAGCAACGAAATCCTGGAATATTTATTTGCCAATCACAGCCCTCCTGCAACCATGTTTCACTGATCGCCACAACATCATACTTCCAGGTGTCAATCCAGGCTCTAAGCTCATCCACCTTTCTTACAATGCTCCTAGCATTAAAGTATACACATTTAAGAAACCCACCACCACTTATTCTCTGTTTATTATCTTTTTCTTCTTTCTCCCCTACATTTTGGGTCCGAGTGCTTCCCTTCTCTGCCTCCTGCCTCCCACATTTTCCACTAGCTTTCTCTATTTGAGTCCCTCCCCCCAACCGTTCTAGTTTAAAGTCTCCCCAGTAGCCTTTGCAAATCTCCCCGCCAGGATATTGGTCCCCCTCGGGTTCAAGTGCAACCCGTCCTTTCTGTACAGGTCACACCTTCCCCAAAAGAGGTCCCAATGATCCAGAAATTTGAATCCCTGCCCGCTGCACCAGTTCCTCAGCCATGCATTTATCCTCCACCTCACTCCAATCCTACTCTCACCGTCGCGTGGCACACGTAGTAATCCTGAGATTGTTACCTTTGTAGTCCTTCTCCTTAACTCTCCTCCCAACTCCCTAAATTCTCCTTTCAAGACCTCTTCTCTTTTTCTACCTATGTCATTGGTACCTATATGTACCACAACCTCAGGCTCCTCTCCCTCCGATTTCAGGATATCTTGGACGCGTTCAGACACATCCCTGACCCTGGCACCAGGGAGGCAAACTACCATCCGGGTCTCCTGACTGCGTCCACAGAATCGCCTATCCGACCCCCTAACCATAGAGTCCCCTATTACTATTGCCCTCCTCTTCTTTTCCCTACCCTTCTGAGCAATAGGGCTGGTCTCTGTGCCGGAGGCCTGGCCGCTGTTGCTACCCGCAGGAAGGCTGTCCCCCTCAACAGTACTCAAACAGGAGTACTTATTTTCAAGGTGTACAGCCACCGGGGTACTCACTAGTCCCTGCCTCTGCCCCTTGCCCTTCCTAACCGTGACCCACTTGTCTGCCTCCCGTGGTCTTGGAGTGGCCACCTCCCTATAACTCTTTTCTATGACCTCCTCACTCTCCCTGATCAGACAGAGGTCATCGAGCTGCTGCTCCAGGTTCCTAACACGGTCCCTTAGGAACCCCATCTCTACGCACCTGATACAGATGTGAACGTCTGGAGGGGTATCAGACTCCATGACCTCCCACATCTGACATCCAGAACAGTAAACTGCCCTGGCCCTCATTCTCCCCCCCTTACCCTGGATACAATACAAACTGGTGGAGGAAATCAGCAGGGATCTGACTCCCAATCAGCTGCTTTCTCTTTGTCCTCTTCCACCAATCAGCTGCTTTCTCTTTGTCCTCTTCCACCAATCAGCGGCTTCCTCACTTATAAGAAACTTGAATGGAACGTTGCAGTTTTGGTCCCTGGGCGTCTGGAAAGCAAAGCCCCGCGCTGTTTAACTACTCCCTACCCGGACGCTGCTCCTCCTTCTGCAACGGTCCCTGGTCGTCTGGAAAGCAAAGCCCCACGCTGTTTAACTACTCCCTACCCGGACGCTGCTCCTCCTTCTGCAACGGTCCCTGGGCGTCTGGAAAGCAAAGCCCCACGCTGTTTAACTACTCCCTACCCGGACGCTGCTCCTCCTTCTGCAACGGTCCCTGGGCGTCTGGAAAGCAAAGCCCCGCGCTGTTTAACTACTCCCTACCCGGACGCTGCTCCTCCTTCTACCTTCTGCTCTGGACCTTCTCCCCATAACCGTTGACACTCTTACCAATCAGTAACCTGTCAATCTCCATTTTAAAAATACCCATCGACTTGGTCTACTCAGCCGTCTGGGGCAATGAATTCCACCGATTCACCACCCTCTGGGTAAAGAAATTTCTCATCATCTCCTTTTAAAGGTACATCCTTTTAATCTGAGGTTGTATACTCTGACCCTGGACTCTTTCACTAGTGGAAACATCATCTCCATATCCACTCTATCTAGGCCTTTCAATGATAAATACCCAATGATTAGGAGAGTTTTAATTCCTAAAAATGAGTTGATCAAGGTCAGATGGGGCAGAAACATTTTTGACCACTGCTCATCATGACGGTGTCATAGTTAGCTAAATGAAGATGATCGAGTCATTCCCTTTGTACACTGCTATTACTGAGATTGATGTTATCCACATATTTTGTTTACAATGATGTTTCGTTAACTACAATTTTATTGAGAGAAGTTTCTGTTGTTCTATTTCATCCATTCTTTGAACACATTCTGTGCACTGAGTAACATGACGTGACTGGTGAACAAAATTGACTTGTTTGCTGCTGGCCGTATGTCTTGCCTTCCCACCATCTCATGAGCCACAGCGTCCACTGTGTCCACAGTGTGTTGTCAATAAATGCAATGATATTAAAATATCATTACTATGCTTAACAGAGGCAGCCAACTTGTTCCCAAGAACCTTCATTTGTTTCGTTTTGAAATACAGCGCAGAAACAGGCCTTTCTACACCAACCAGCAATCACCCTGTACATTACCACTATCCGTGCACACCAGGGACAATTTATAATCTTTACCAAAGCCAATTAACCTATAAATCTGAAGAAGGGCCGCGACCCGAAACGTCACCCATTCCTTCTCTCCAGAGATGCTGTCTGTCCCACTGAGTTAATTCAGCTTTTTGTGTCTATCTTCGGTTTAAACCAGCATCTGCAGTTCCTTCTTACACAACCTATAAATTTGTACGTCTTTGGAGTATGGAAGGAAACCAGAGCACCTGGGAAAAACTCACACGGTCAAGGGTTAATTGGCTTCAGTAAAATTGTAACTTGTTCCTAGTTTGTAGAATGGAACAGGGTGATCGCTGGTTGGTGCAGACTAGGTGGGCTGAAGGGCCTGTTTCCACACTGTATCTCTAAAGTTTAAAACCAGATCACCAGATGCCTCTCTCTCACTCATATACACACACACATACTGTACAAACAGTTAAACAGGCACTAGACCTTTACAGAAACACACAGCTCCCCTGCACATGTTGTTGCACAGTTGCAAACAAGCTAATGTATATGTTTTCTGCAGCCGGTAAAATATAATAACATTGGCACATTAAGTGATAGGAGAATTACGAACATAATCTCAATAAAAATAAAATAATCTCTGTAAATCACTTTATTGCCATGCTTATAGCCCCCTAACATACAGTTTTTTTTAATTGCTCTGTTTATTCTGTGGAAATATATTAACTTTAAATCTCTTAACAAAATAAACAGTTTATAATTGCGTGCTTACTGAAAATCTTTGACCCATTGTGTGCTGACGAAAAACAAACTGCTAGGAAATTGAGAGCATTTCCACATTTTCCTGCCCCCTTAGGTGGATGTAAATGGTTATATTGTACGATTTTGAAATTATCCTGTGTTTTAGAAATGATTTAACCCTCAAAAATAGTACAATATAAATAATTATGTCAAAGTTTGAAGATTACTGCCTGATAGGAGCTTCCTTTTTGAAAACTGGTAACAACATATGTTACAGGAATGACAAAAATTCAAGAGTTTCAATGTCTGCAGAGTAGTTAGAGAAAGCACGGGCCCAAATATCGGGATACATCACAGCATGGCTTAGAAACAGTTCCATCCAAGACAGCAATAAATTGCAGAGAGTTGTGGACGCAAATCAGACCATCACACAAACCAACCTTTCCATTGACTCCATTCACACTTCACGCTGCCTCGGCAAGGCCACCAGCTTTATCAAGAATCACAGAATCACAAGAATCTCCCCTCTCCCAGCAGGCAAGAGGTACAGAAGTGTGAAAACACATACCTCCAGATTCAGGGACAGTTTCTTCCCAGCTGATATCGGACAACTGAACCATTTTATCAACAACTAGTGAGCGGTCCTGAGCTACTATCTACCACACTGGAAACCTTCGGACTATCTTTTGTCTGACTTTACTGGACTTTATCTTGCACTAAACCTTATTCCCTTTGATTATTCCCTTGTATCGTACACTGTGGATGGCTCGATTGTAATTATGCATGGTCTTTCCGCAGACTGGTCAGCAGGCAACAAAAACGTTTCACTGTACCTCGGTACATATGACGAACTAAACGGAAATAAATATGCCTATATTTTCTTACCTCATCAGAAGGAGCCTTTGCAACATGATATTATGAAGTTTTATTTTAAACGCTACTGGCCACAATCATTTTACATAACTAATCTAATATTATAAAACCCAGACAAGGAAATTAATTTGTTTACGGATGCTTATTCTTTGCAGTAAAAATCCACTTGATAACTGTTTCACAGTAAACTTCTCTCTCATACTTTGGGACATGAATTTCGTGTTTGGGTTAATAACTTTAATTCCCATCACTTTCGAACCATTCTTTTGTCTCGTAATCTAAGGACCCCTTCACTGATTCCACATTTTGTTACGTTACAGCCTTATTCTAAAATGGATTAAATTCATTTCTTTTATCATTCTTCTACACACAATACCCCATAATAAAAAAGCGAAAACAGGTATTTAGAACTTTTTGCAAATTAATTAAAAATAAATAACTGAAATATCACATTTACATAAGAATTCAGACCCTTTACTCAGTACTTTGTTGAGGCACCTTTGGCAGCGATTACAGCCTCAAGTCTTCTTGGGTATGACGCTACAAGCTTGGCACACCTGTATTTGGGTAATTTCTCCCATTCTTCTCTGCAGATCCTCTCAAGCTCTGTCAGGTTGGATGGGGAGCGTCGATGCACAGCTATTTTCAGGTCCCTCCAGAGATGTTCAATCAGGTTCAAGTCCAGGCTCTGGCTGGGCCACTCAAGGACATTCACAGAATTGTCACGAAGCCACTCCTGCGTTGTCTTGGCTGTGTGCTCAGGGTTGTTGTCCTGTTGGAAGGTGAACCTCCGCCCCAGTCTGAGGTCCAGAATGCTCTGGAGCAGGTTTTCATCAAGGACCTCTTTGTACTTTGCTCCGTTCATCTTTCCCTTGATCTGGATTAGTCTCCCAGTTCCTGCTGCTGAAAAAAATCCCAACAGCATGATGCTGCCACCACCATGCTTCACCGTAGGTATGGCATTGGCCAGGTGATGAGCGGTATCTGGTTTCCTCCAGATGTGACACTTGGCATTCAGGCCAAAGAGTTCAATCTTGGTTTCATCAGCTCAGAGCACCCAACAAAACAAACCCTTTTGGCAAACTCCAAGCAGGCTGTCATGTGCCTTTTACTGAGGAGCGGCTTCCGTCCAGCCACTCTACCATAAGGGCCTGATTGGTGGAGTGCCGCAAATATAGTGGTCCTTCCGGAAGGTTCTCCCATCTTTACAGAGGAACTCTGGAGCTCTGTCAAAGTGACCATCGGTTCTTGGTCACCTCCCTGACCAAGGTCCTTCTCCCCCAATTGTTCAGTTTGGCCGGAAGGCCAGCTATATGAAGAGTCCTGGAGGTTTCAAAGTTCTTCCATTTAAGAATGACAGAGGTCACTGTGCTCTTTGGGACATGCAATGCTGCAGAAATTGTTTTATACCCTTCCCCAGATCTGTGTCTCGACACAATCCTGTCTCGGATGTCTACGGACAATTCCTTTGTCTTCATGGCTTGGTTTTTGCTCTGACACGCACTGTCAACTGTGGGACCTTATATAGACAGGTGTGTGCCTTTCCAAATCATGTCCAATCAATTTAATTTACCACTGGTGGACTCTAATCAAGTTGTAGAAACATCTCAAGGATAATCAATGGAAACAGGATGAACCTAAGCAATTTTTTTTTATTTTTTTTTAAATAATTTTTTTAATAGAAGTACGGTAGATTACAGTAATGTACAACACGTATATATTAATACATTTTTTGTACCGCTTCACTTTTTTAAACTTTAAGAAAGAAAAAGAAGTAAGAAAAGTGAAGAAAGTGCGCAAAGGTTGTGAAGTGCAAAAGAGTGTTGGGAAAAGAAAGCCCCTTAGAAAAGAAGTTAGAGAAGGAAGTAAAGTTAGAAAAGAAAGAGAAAGAAAGAAGGAACAATCGCTCTATTATAACTCTTATAACATACTTCATAGAGAAGGAACTACCAACCAAGTCTGTTTTTGTTTTACCTCCCATTACCAGGTCCAGATACCTTTTATTTATTTATTTGTTTTTCTAAATTACTATTGCAACTCATGCTTGTAATAGGTCCAAAAACGTAGACCACGTCTTTTGAAATTGGTCTACTTTGCCTACTAGGAGGAATCTCATCTCTTCCAGATGTAATGTTTCCAACATATTTGATGTCCACATTTTTATTGTTGGTGTGGGCGCATTTTTCCAGAATTTAAGTATAAGCTTTTTTCCCATTATAAGCCCATAATTGAGTAAATTCTTCTGATACACGTTTAATTCAGGAATACCTTCCGATATTCCAAAAATAATCCATTCTGGTTTTGGTACCAGTTTTATTTTGATTAATTTTGAAAAAATATCAAATATTTCAAACCAGAATTTTTGGATTTTTGTACAAAAAACAAAAGAATGTGCTATGGTAGCTTCTTGACATATACATTTATCACAGATTGGTGAGACGTTAGGAAAGATTTTATTTAGTTTGGTTTTTGAATAATATAATCTATGTAATGTTTTAAATTGGATAAGCGTATGTCGTACGTTGATCGAGCATTTATGCACCTGTAATAAATGATTATCCCAACTCTCTTTTGAAATTTTTATACCTAGATCTTGTTCCCAATCTCTTCTAATTCCATCTGTTGTGGGTATTTCTATGTTTAAGATGATATTATATAAGTATGATATTAAATTAACTGATTCCGCCTTTGTCTTCATTGCTTCATCTAGTAAGTCGGAAGGCATATTATAATAATCTTTTGTGTGTGTTTTCAAATAGTCACAGATTTGTAGATATTTAAAATATTGATTATTTTTCAAATTATATTTCAGTTGTAGTTGTTGGAATGATAGTAATTTTTCTAATTCATACAGATCTTCGAGCGTTTTGATTCCCATTCTTTCCCATTGTATAAATGCTTTATCTATGATTGAAGGTTTAAACGATGGGTTATTGACTATTGGTATTAAGAGAGATAGGTTTCTTAATTTTAGATTCTGTTTTATTTGCTTCCATGTTCTAATAGTGCTATATATAATTGGATTTTTATTATAATTTTTATTATTCAAATTTATTGGAGAGAGAATAATCGCTCCTATATTATTCGGGGAGCAATCCCCTTTTTCCATTATAATCCAGTCCACCTGCTGGGCAGAATTGTCCAGCAGGTGAATCATATTTTTAATATTTACTGCCCAGTTATAATACATAAAGTTAGGGAGCGCTAGACCCCCCAACTCTTTTCGTTTGTTAAGGTGTGTTCTTTGTATTCTGTGGGATTTGTAATCCCATATAAAATTTGTAATGTCTGAGTCCAGTTTTTTGAAAAACTTTTTTGGGAGATATATAGGTATTGATTGAAATAGGTAAAGGATTTGTGGTAAGAAAATCATTTTTATAGCATTTATCCTACCTATTAAGGACATCGGAAGTGTTTTCCAAAATTTAATCAAATTATTTAATTTCTTAAGTAGGGGATTATAATTAGCTTTAAACATATCATGGTAATTTCTAGTGATCTCAATTCCTAAATATTTGAATTTTTCCATAGCTATTTTAAAAGGGAATTTCCTGAGATGTGTTGAGTCTTTTGGTTTAATCGACATAATTTCACTTTTGTTCCAATTTATTCTATATCCTGAAAAGGATCCAAAGTCCTCAATTAAGTTTAATATATTTGGTATACTAATTTGTGGTTTTGTGATGTACAGTAGTACATCATCAGCATATAGGGATAGTTTGTTGTTTGAATATTTTGTGTTATAACCGTGAATATTCGAGTGTGTTCTTATTTTTTCAGCAAGGGGTTCAATTACCAAAGCAAATAACAGCGGTGATAGTGAACATCCTTGTCTGTTGCCCCTAGATAATTCGAATTTTGAAGATAATATATTATTAGTTAGTATTCTAGCCGTAGGTTTGTTATATAGTAGTTTTATCCATGCAATAAAGTTTTCTCCCAATTGGAATTTTTGCAATACTTTGATCATATAGTCCCATTCTACTTGATCAAACGCTTTTTCTGCGTCCAGTGAGATGATAGCTAACTCTTGGTCATAAGATTTATGTGAATGCATTATGTTAAGCAAACGTCTCAAATTATTAAATGAGTGTCTCTTAGGTATAAATCCTGTTTGATCCTCATGTATTAGTCTACTAACATACTTGCTTAATCTATTGGCTAATGTTTTTGCTATTATTTTCTGATCCGTATTTAACAAAGCAATAGCTCTATATGATCCTGGTTCTTCTATATTTTTATCTTTTTTAAGTATTAATATGATCGTTGATTCCGCTAGTGTTTCAGGTAGGTTTTGCTCTTTATAAGCATATGTATACATTTTTTGTAATCGTGGAGTAACTATATCATAAAAAGATTTATAAAATTCATTACTGAATCCGTCTGGTCCTGGTGTTTTTCCATTTTTTAGTGTTTTTATTGTGTCTTCTATCTCCTTAGAAGTAATTTGTGCTCCCAGTTCCTCTTGTTCCCTGCGTTCTAATTGTGGTAGATTACAATTATCTAAAAATTCTGAGATTTTATTATTGTCTATTGACGTTTTAGATGTGTATAGATTCTGGTAAAATTGAGCAAATCTTTTATTAATATCCTTGGGTAGTGTTAATACTTCCCCTCTATCTGATTTAATCTTTAATATTGCATTCTCTTTTTCCCGTTTTTTAAGTTGTCGTGCTAGAAGTTTGTGGGGTTTGTCCCCGAATTCGAAGTGTTCTTGTTTTGTGATTTGAAATAATGTTATAACTTTCTCTGACAGTAATTTATTTAACTGAAATTTCAGTAGTAGTATTTTATTATGTTTATCCATAGTTGGGTCTTTAGCATTATCTATATCTAACTGTTTTATTTGATCTTCTAAGTGTCTTTGTTCATTCTTATTCTTTTTATTTTGATAAGCTTGAAATGAAATAATGACTCCTCTTATAAATGCTTTGAAGGATTCCCGAACCTAAGCAATTTTGAGTGTCATAGCAAAGGGTCTGAATACTTATGTAAATATGATATTTCAGTTATTTCATTTTAATTACTTTGTAAAAAACTCTCAACACCTGTTTTCACTTCTTCATTCTGTGGTATTGTGTGTAGTTTGATGATAAAAAAAATGAATTTAATCCATTTTAAGATAAGGCTGTAACGTAACAAAATGTAGAAAAAGTGAAGGGGTCTGAATACTTTCTGAATGCACTGTATTACTAAAACTCTCATCTTGTTTTTTTGTTTGTATGCGTGTGTGTGCATGAGATCCCAAAACCCCACCAAAATGGTACATGACAGTGCTACAGTTTTTGGCCCACCTTACTTACCATTATCCTGAGATGTAAATGAAACAAGTTTCGTTTGGATTGATGTTATATTTTACAAGTTACTGACATTTTAAACTTTACAAAAATCACTCTTCAAACCACTTTTCCACTTGCCCTGCCCGTCAGCAGCATTCGACGTCACAATGACGTCACAATGGGATCCCGTATCTCATTTCCATAAAAAATCAAATTGAATCAAATTCTTTCATTTTCATTAACAGCTAACATTGCGTTTAGGTTATTTTAAAGAAAAATCGTGATTTTCATTGTGGGGGTGTGGGATAGGGGGGAGGTTTAATTTAAAATAAACATTGCGATTTTCATTGTGGGGGGGGTGGGATGGGGGGAGGTGAGGGGTGGGGGAGCAGGGGGGTAGAGGGAGAGGAGGGGAGAGGGATGGGGAAAGTGGGGGAAGTGAGGAGGGAGAGTGGGGGAAGAAGGGGGATAGACCAGTTGCTGCAATGCCCGCACTTTTGTACTTCAGAGATGCTGCCTGACCCACAGAGTTCATCCAGCACTGTGTCTTTGTTGCAGGAGTTAACTACTATTTAATTTTTGAAGGTCACGTTCAATGAGCAGAGCTGCTGTACAGATGATCGACAAGTTCAAGTTCCTAGGTATCCATATCACCAGCAACCTGGCTTGATCCCCTTATAATGATGTGGTGATTATGAAAGCGCATCAGTGTACTTACTTATCATAAGTTCATAAGTGATAGGAGCAGAATTAGGCCATTCAGCCCATCAATTCTCCGCCATTCAATCATGGCAGATCTGGTGTATAAAATCATGAGAGGAATAGATCGCGTAGATGCACAGAGTCTCTTGCCCAGAGTAGGGGAATCGAGGACCAGAGGACATACAGTAGGTTCAAGGTGAAGGGGAAAAGATTTAATAGGAATCTGAGCAGTAACTTTTTCACACAAAGGTTGGTGGGTGTGCGGAACAAGCTGCCAGAGGATGTAGTTGAGGCTGGGACTATCCTTTTTCTACCTTCTACACCATAGAACAAGATACAGGAGCTTGATAGCAGATGGGTCTCGACCCGAAACATCACCCATACCTTCTCTCCAGAGATGCTACCTATACCGCCAAGTTACTCCAGCATTCTATCTTTGACAGCTAGGATGTTCAGTTCAGTTCAGTTGTCTCATGTGCCGAGGTACAGTGGAAAGCTTTTGTTGCGTGTTAACCAGTCAGCAGAAAGACAATACATGATTATAATCGAGATGTCCAAACTTAAGAACAGCTTCTTCCCCACTGCTATCAGACTCCTCTTTCACACACCCAACCCTGAGGTTCAGCCATGGACACATACTTACAGTATCTCTACCTCATCTACATCAATACATGTAACATATTGTAGCGGCACCAAACGTGGTGAATAAAGAGGAGACGTCAGGCCGGTTCAAACAGTTGTTTATTCAAGGGTCGACACGTTAGGTTGGTGCGCTAACTATTATTAATGTTGTTGCTGAAGCTGAGCGAGGTTGTTCCCTCGGGCTCAGCTACCGGTTGAACACCTGGTGGTCTCGAGGTGAGATGACCTTAAGTACCAGGACACTCCCTCTAGCCCATGACGTCACGTGCCCGCCCTCGTACTTCCTGACGAGGGTTCGAGCATAAGTGGCCCGTGTATAGGCTGCCGCCACAATATATTATTTCCTGTCATCAGGAAGAAGGTGCAGGAGCCTGAAAACTGTAAGGTCCAGGTTCAGGAACAGCTTCTTCCCAACAACCATCAGGTTATTAAACACTATGAACTTCAACTAAATTCCAAACTACATAACGCCTGGATTGCACGAGGGCCTTAGAGGCATTGGTTTTGACTTTATACTATATGGTTTGTTTTGATATATTCATTATTTATTTTTGTTGTTTATTATGGTGTCTACTGAGTACTATTTCTACATATCTGCTGTGCTGCTGTAAGAATTTAATTATTCCGTTTCAGGACATAAAACACTCTTGACTCTTGACTTATCATTACTGTTGATATACTGTTTGTAGCTTCACATGAATAGCATCCTGTTGTATATGATAATAAACTCATCTAGTGTAACCAAGCATATTGCAGTCTTCCAGATTTAACATTGAGTTCAGCATACATTTCCATTGTTTTTATTTCTGATGTGTGACGTTCTTCCCACAGTTCTTTGGAAATTCCAGATAATTGTTTTGCAGTTACTGACACACTTGCCACGCCTCCAGATACTCGAGACTCCTCCCACACTCCTCCCCTGAGCCATTAGGAGTTACACCTGCATTTAATCTGCTCCCTTAAGGGCCTGTCCCACTTGGTCATTTACGCGACAGGCCGGTAGTGACTGACGCGTGACAGTCGCGCGCGTCATCATGCGTCCGCATAGCCGTCTGGAGCGCGTGACATCATTTGAATACCCAGTTTATGATATTTACCCAGTTTATGATATTTATGGTGATTTTCTAAAATGTTCCAGTTTCTTGAGTGGTGCTAGCAATTGGAAAAACTGCAGATGTAATGGCCCTATTCAAAAAAAGAGGTGAATGAAAAGTAGCAAGCTGCAGACCAAATTAATCTGTGGGAAGGAACTGCAGATGTTGGTTTAAATTGAAGATAGACACAAAATGCAGGAGTAACTCAGCGGGACCGGCAGCATCTCTGGAAAGAAGGAATGGATGATGTTTCAGTCTGAAGAAGGGTCTCGACCCAAAACGTCACCCATTCGATCCGAAACATCACCCTGTCCCACTTGGCCATCATTTACGCGACAGGCCGGAGGCACGCGAAGATTTAGTGCAGCACAAAATCCTGGCATGCTGCGCGATACCGCGCGCATCTCCACACTCCTACCCACACGCTATCAGGTCGCGTAACTGGCGCGCAAATGACAACCAAGTGTGACAGGCCCTTTAATCTATCATGGTATAAATACCTGAGATCATCATCAATTAGGTGCTGACTAATCAGTTCTGTATACTGTTGGTTTGATAGCAGTTCTGAGCTCTGTCGGTTCCAGGTCTGTAGCTTTCGTTTCCATTCGCGTTTGGATTTTGGGTTTTCTTCAGTACTTCTCGGTGAGCCTGCATTAGAGTCCTTTCCATTTCTGAGCCCGCTGACAGTTACATGTGCTCTAGACTGTTATTACCTTGACTGTCATCCCTCCTGTCATTAATTTGCTCTCTTCCTTTTCTTCTCTACCACCCCTCTTCCCTTTTCTCTGCATTTTCCAACTTGCAGACTTCTTAACTCTTCCCAGTTTAGTTTACAGATACAGCATGGCAACAGGTCCTTCAGCCCACCGAGTCTGCACTGACCAGCGATTCCCACACATTGACACTATCCTCCACACTAGGGACAATTTTTACATTTATACCAAGCCAATTAACCTACAAACCTGTACGTCTCTTTGGAGTGTGGGAGGAAATCAAAATTCTCGGAGTAATCCCACGCAGGTCACGGGCAGAACATACAAACTCCGTTCATACAAGCAACCATAGCCAGGATCGAACCTGGATCTGTGGCACTGTAAGGCAGCAACTCTACCGCTGCGCCACCTTGCTGCCCTTCTGCCACTGTTCTGACTCTATTTTCTCAACATCCCTTGACCTGCTGAGCATTTGCAGTAATTTATATTTGTGATTTTGAAGAGGTGGCAGTTTATGGTGGATGGCTGTGTAAATAATTCCGCTCGGTAGGAAATACAGTCCTATGATTAATTTCCATCGGGAAATTGAAAGAATGTCCCAGTCTGGGCAAACAATTCATTTGTGCCTATATGAAATGCAGCTGGAGTGACATAATGGTGCAATACATGGTATTGCTGCCTCCCTAAACTAGGGAACTCTGCTCAATCCTGACGATGGGTGTTCATTCTCTCTCTGACAGTGTGAGTTTCCTCCAGGTGACCTATCTTCGACAACATCCTCGTGAATTATCTAAGAATCAAATGGGGTTTTGATGGTTATGCATGAGAGAGAATACAATGAAGGAGAAAAAAGAAGAGAGGGAAAGGTATTAAGGGATTGTTTCCGTAGGAGCTGGCAAAGAGGTCCTTCTGCAGTTGTACAGGGCCCTAGTGAGACCACACCTGAAGTATTGTGTGCAGTTTCGGTCTCCAAATCTGAGGAAGGACATTCTTGCGTAGGTTCACAAGGTTAATTCCCGGGATGGCGGGACTGTCATATGTTGAGAGAATGGAGCGGCTGGGCTTGGATACTCTGGAATTTAGAAGGATGAGAGGGGATCTTATTGAAACATATAAGATTATTAAGGGTTTCGATACGCTAGAGGCAGGAAACATGTTCCCGATGTTGGGGGAGTCCAGAACCAGGGGTCACAGTTTAAGAATAAGGGGCAAGCCATTTAGAACGGAGATGAGGAAACACTTTTTTCTCACAGAGAGTTGTGAGTCTGTGGAATTTTCTGCCTCAGAGGGCGGTGGAGGCCGGTTCTCTGGAAACTTTCAAGAGAGAGCTAGTTAGGGCTCTTGAAGATAGCGGAGTCAGGGGATATGGGGAGAAGGCATGAATGGGGTACTGATTGTGGATGATCAGCCATTGAATGGCGGTGCTGGCTTGAAGGGCCATATGGCCTATTCCTGCAACTATTGTCTGTTGTCTATGGTCTCGATGGGCTGAATGTCCTCCTTCTGTGTCATTTGTCAACACAAGAATTTGGAAAAAGTTCATTAAATTTCCTGCTGGTCTTGGGAATAGCTTAATGCTCGTAAACACTGATTCAAGTCTTTGAAACGTATTTCCCATTAATAATTGTTTCTCACCCTTCTTAGGCCCCCCTCGGTCATGACTGACCATGGGTGTCTCCAGGATGTTATTCCCTATATGCAGGATGCCTGTGGATGACTTTGTTTAAGGTGGGGAGACTGGTGCACAGACAGCCACCCCACGGTCCTTGACAGATCTGGGTAAGGATCCAGTGGCATGGAGTCCAAGACGACCGGAGACCCTTTTCTGCTGCAGCCTTCATCTGCCTTCCTAGCCGTAGTGACGCTCCACTAAGGTCAGCCATCATCCTCCACCTGTTCCACCATTGAGGTCTTGTTTGGATTGCTCTTTATCAGAGACCTCCCCCTCGACCTTGCTGCCATGGTGTGTTAGATTACAGAACATATTTATTTTCAAAGAGAATCAATTACTTCTGGAATTGATAATCAAAATACATGGTGAATGGGTGAGAAAATGTTCTCCGTGGATTATCATCTTGTCCAATACTTTGTAACTTTATTGGCGCACTATACATGGTGAGTTCCCATAGCTACGCCTTTGATTTGGAGGAAGTGGGAAGAGTCAAAGGAGACACGCAAGGCGCTTGCATGGGCCCCAGTTATGCCTGCCTCTTTGTAGGGTATGTTGAACAATCCCTGTTCCAGGCGTACACTGGCCCTATCCCTGAACTCTATCTCCGCTACATTGACAACTGCATCAGAGCTACCTCCTGCACCCATGCAGAACTCATGGACTTCTTTAATTTCACTACCAATTTCCATCCTGCACTCAAGTTCACTTGGAACAGCTCAACTGTCTCGGGGAGAGCGTACTAACTCTGTACAGACAGGACTTATAGTCAGGATTGAACCTGGGTCTCTGGCGCTGTTAGGCAGCAACTCTACCGCTGCGCCACTGTGATATCTCAAATAGGAACCTGAGGGGAGGGAGAGAAGGAGGGAGAGGGAGGGAAAGAGAGGAAGGAGAGAGAGAGAGAGAGCGAGGGAGTGAGAGGGAGGCTTCCAAAATGGCTTCTACATCATCATCTGGTACTAAAAGCAGGAAGCAGTCATTCAAACAGCAGTATATAAAGATATGGCAATGAATGCACTGTCAAGTAAGGTGCGTAGAAGACATGTCAATTGGTAGCAAAGTTATGTATTCTTGTACTCTTGCATGGGTATGACCGCACATAATTCTTTTTTTTAATTTCAGCAAAATGACACCACGTAAAAATACTTATTTCCTCAGCAAAATACTGTTTTTCAGGTACTAGAATACTGAGATGCTCTGACAATACTTAGCAGCTCTGACAATAACAACATTTAAAGACCTTTGGACCGGTACATAGATAAGGAAACATTTCAAGGAACATGGGCCAAACGTGGACAAATGGGACTAGCTTAGATGTGACATCTTGATCGGCATAGACGAGTTGGGCTGAACAGCCTGTTTCCATGCTGTATGGCTTTAGGAATCAATTACTCTAAGTCTCTGTAAAAATTGGACATCTATTTCCAGGCTGGAAGAACAATTCATGGGGCCATGACAGGCTATCTCTGAAAGGCCTGTCTCACGAGTCTGCGGTCATTGGCGGCGAAACAGGAAGAATCTACCGCTCCTGGGCCGCCATAGACCGCGCACTCGGTCAAACGCACAATTCCGGTGCCGTGCGGCGTTGTTCCCAACACCGCACGGTGCTAAAATAAAACCAACACTGTTCAAAAATATGTCCCTACCGCACAGCCTCCGCCAGTGAGGCACGAGTGCGGCACGGCCGCCGCCACAGCCGCCACCAGTGTGGCTCAAGCGCCGTGCGTCGAACTTGCACCGCCACAGCCTCCGCCAGTTAGGCACGTGTGCGGCACGGCCGCCGCCACAGCCACCGCTACAGCGCCGCGATCAGCACAGCCGCCGCCACAGCCGCCGCTAGTGAGTCACGTGTGCGGCACGGCCACCGCCACAGCCACCGCTACAGCGCCGCGATCGGGACGGCCGCCGCCACAGCCCCGCAGATCCAAAATGACGTCATCGCAGTCGGCCCGCCCTTTTTTTTACTTACCGCAAGCATGTGGGACCAGCCGTATTTAAATCACTCGGCCCCCGCGCAGCATCCGTGCGGCGCTCCCGTGGCATAGGCTCGGCGCTGTCGCCGTTGCCGTGCGGTCCCCTCTACAGGCGAAGCCGCGCTTCACCGCCGATGACCGCAACACCGTGAGACAGAGCCTTGAAGGTCTTGATGATTCAATGCTACACGTAGTTTTGGTTCAGATTGTAAATAGCACTAGACAGCTTGCATACATATAAAGTGCCTGATTCACAGCAGTGTTATGTACATTGATATTTCATATTTCTCAGCAGCACTGGTCTATAAATAAATACTGTAGGACATTTCATTACATTTAAACAGATCTGTTGGATTGGTTACATTTTTTCCTTTCAAACAGGAAGGTACATAAATAAAGACACAAAGTGTATTTTTTTGTTGTAAACCAGCATCTGCAGTTCCTTGTGTTGACAAGGTACATACATATTCCACGTGAAATCTCTTTTCACTGCCAAGTACTTCTCTACTAAGATATCTTGCAGTCTTACTTTTCTAACTTTCCTTTCAGTCCTCAATTTTTTTTTTCTGGCTGTTAACATTCAATTTATTTTATAAAGTACCTTACAAGTATCTGTATTATGAGAGACACATCTCATAAATATATTAGATTTTGAAATAATGCCGTGAATAGACTCTTATTCTGGCAATTTTATAAACCAACTAGACAGTGCAGACCTGTTGGGTCTGCTCCCCCAACGCAATATTCCACCACTCACCCGTTCCCCCAACGCAACCCGTTCCCCCAACGCAATATTCCACCACTCTCACATTGCCCCCAACTGCGCAGGCGTGACTAATTTCCCTTCATCCCCCAGCACTACCTCCCCCTCCTCTTCACCCTCCCTATTCTATCGCCTCTCCTCCTCTCCTCCCCAATCCCTCTCCTTTCCCATACCTTCAGTCATTCCCTCCCTCCCTCCAACTCCTCTCCCCTCCCTACTCCCCTCATATCCCTCTTTCCCCCACTCCTCTCCTCACCCTATCCCCCCCACTATTCCTCCTGACCTCCTGCTCTGCCTTCCTCTCCCTCTATTCCCCACTCCCTACCTCCCCGCCTCCTCTCCCTCTATTCCTTCTCCCCCACTCTCCTCACCTCCCCCACTATCTCCCTCTCCACCCACTCCTCCGCCTCAATCCCCCCTCTCTCCCTCCTCACCTCCCCAGGATCATTCCCCTCTCCTCCTCCCCTCCCCCAATCCCTCCCACACCTCTCCCTCCCTCTCCTTTCCCCTACCCTCAGTCACTCCCTCGCTCCATCCATAAAAAGCAGCATCTGCAGTTCCTTCCTCCACAGGTCCTTCATTGTTAGCTGTGGTTTAGATCCCATTGACTTGATGATTGGACCAGTTTGCATCGTGTGTGTGCGTGAGTGAGTTACTCAAACTACGCGCAAGCTGCACGGCCATCCTGCAACCCGACTCTCCCTCCCTCCCTCTGTCCACTCCGGCTCAGCCACCGCTCGGCCCATCCCCATCTCCGCCCTGCCCGCCCGCAGCTGCCGCTCGGCCGGTCCCCGCCCTGCCCACCCGCATACCTGCCTGCCTGCCCACTGCCACCGCCGCCAGAGGTGTTCATCACGGTGGGCACCACGAGTTTCGAGGAGCTGGTGGAAAAGATCCCCTCCGTGAGGGTGAGTTGCCACAAGGGCGGTGGGGGAGATGATGGATGTTCGCAGCCATTCACCCGGGGGGACGGGTGGACGGGACTACCATTGCTGCAATGGGCAGGCAGGGGAGAGGGGTGAGTGAGGAAGAGAGAGACATGACCAGGGTGTCCATTGAATCCCCCCTCCCGCTGTCACCGCTGGTGGTGGGGGAGACGGTAGACAAGTTACTGTGAGGAGGGGAGAGAGGAGTTTGAGATTGAGGCGGGAGAGGCCGCGGTGCAGGAAGGGGCGTTGCGGACCCAGCCGTGGCATTGACTGACATGAGAGGAGACCAATCTGCATGGCGCTGATTGACAGGAGAAGAGACCAATCTGCGCATGTGCGGTTTTAAAGATTTTTAAACCTTAATAACTTTTACAATACTATCAAAAACTGTACTCATCTAAAATGACAGAACAATCAGCAGGAATGGAAACATTTCTACAGAAATGTAATCTTACGGGTTTAGATCAGAAAGAGAGAGAATCACTAGATGATGAAAAGACATCGAAGAGTCAATTAGATCTTTAAAAAACGGAAAAGCTGCAGGTCCTGGTGGTCTAAGCTCTGAATTTTATTAAAAAAATTATGATCTGATTTCTCCACGCCTATAGACACTGTGCAAATATGCTTACACTCAACAGAAACTCCCAGAAACTCTAAATGAATCTACAATTATACTTATACCAAAAATGGATAAGGATCTTGAAGACCCAGGTTCATATAGAGCTATAGTTCTCTTAAATACTGATCAGAAAATATTAACCAAAATCCTATCTCATAGATTGAGCTTAGTGATTAACAAATTAATACACCCCGACCAAACAGGTTTTATTCCAAAACGTTACTCATTTTATAATCTGAGAAGACTATTCAATATTATATACACAAATAGAATTCCTAATGCAGATCGTGCAATTATTTCGTTAGATGCTGAAAAAGCATTTGACCAGGTAGAATGGTCATATTTATTTTCGGTGATGGAAAAACTTCAACTGGGAGAGAAGTACTGTACATGGGTTAAATTGTTATACTCTAACCCAACAGCTAGAATATTAACAAACCAAATGTTATCAGCTAAATTTAATCTTTCTAGAGGTTGCAGACAAGGATGATCACTATCCCCACTATTATTTGCTCTAGCAATTGAACCATTAGCAGAAAGCGTTAGAACCCATCCAGGAATACACGGATACAACACTAGAGACACAAGAAATAAAATGTCTTTATATGCAGATGATGTACTAATATATATTACAAAGTTAGAAACTAGTATTCCAAATCTATTAAATCTAATAACTCAATTTGGCCAGTTTTCAGGATATAGAATTAACTGGAATAAAAGCGAAATCATGCCAATAACAAAATTCAATTTACATACATTACAACAATCCCCTTTTAAAATAGTTAAAGATAAACTTAAATATTTAGGAATCTACGTAACTAAGACATATACCTCTTTATTTAAACTAAATTGTCCACCCTTACTGAATAAATTACACAAGAATATTCAGTACTGGAAAACACTTCCCATTTCAATGCTTGGTAGAATTAATGCTATAAAAATGATTTTCTTACCGCAACTACTGTACCTATTTCAATTAATTCAGATATATATCCCAAAATTTGTTTTCAAAAAAGTCGATTCCATTGTTACAAGCTTTATTTGGGATTATAATAATCATAGAATAAGTAAAAAACATTTATGTAAGTCAAAGAGCAATGGAGGTTTGGCCTTGCCAAATTTCTTATTTTATTTCTGGGCAGTCCATATTAAAAACATGAATTTCTGGCTGGAAGAAATGGATCAACAATCAGATTTGTTAAGGATGGAAAAGGAAGACTGTTTACCTTTTGAAATTGGTTCAATTATATTTGCTCCCACAAAACTGCATAAAAAAACCTATAAGGAAAACCCTATAATACATAGTGCAATACGAATTTTGAAAATTAAAAAAAGCTTTAAAACTGAATAATATACCACTATGTCTTCCCATTGTAAATAATCCTTTATTCAAACCATCCATATTGGATAAAGGTTTCACACAATGGAAAAATTATGGAATTAAAAAGATTGGACATCTTTACAGGAAAGGCATCTTTCTTTCATTTCAAGAGTTACAACAGAATCATGGACTGCACTCAAATAATTTCTTCAGATATCTACAAATTAGAGATTATGTTAAATCGAATACACAAGTTTATAAGACTAGGGAACCAGAAATTCTTGATGAATGTTTGAATAAGCATCCTAACACTGAAAAATGTATAGCTTATATTTATAACACCCTCTTAAACAATGAGGTACCACCGATGGAACTATATAGATACACATGGGAAAATTAGTTAGGTCATCCTATAACAAAAGATATTTGGGACAAAAGTTTACAACATATACATCAATGCTCGTTAAATGCCAGACATGCTTTAATACAATTTAAAGTCTTACACAGATTACATTACTCCAAAATAAAACTAAATAGAATCTTCCCACATATTTCTCCTATTTGTGATAAATGTCTGCATCTAAAGGCCAATTTAACACATACCTTTGCAAATTGTACAAAAATTAAAAATTTCTGGACTGATATTTTTGAAATAATTTCTGAAGTTGTTAATACTAAATTGGATCCAGATTCAAAATTAATCATACTTGGGATATCAGAACAAAGTTTAACACTCACAACAAGCCAAAGAAACTTCCTCGACTACAGTATAATAACTGGGAAAAAATTAATATTAAAATTTTGGAAAGGCCCTGTAACCCCCACAATTAAAATGTGGATTGTGGAAATGTCGGAGACCCTACAATAGAAAGAATTAGACGTCTTAATGGACAAACAAGAACTTTTTGTTAAAATATGGGCTCCATTCATTAACTATTTGAAGGGATAGATTGGCCCAGCACGAAAACCCAACTGAAGCTTGAACTCAGGATTAGATGAAAAATTATACTTCATAATCTACGAACTTATCTCCAATGACTTATTATAAGTAATTCATTCCACCTTTTCTCTTTTTTGATATTTGTAATTCTTTTTTCTCTCTTTCTCTCGTCTTTCTATCTTTAAAATAAAAACACTAGAAGCAGAATTAATCGACAATTAAAATTTTTAATAATATATGATTGATGTATATGAAACGTTTTTTTTTTACTATAATATGTAACTATACTTTATAATATGTTTGCTTTCTAATAAAAATATATTTTTTTAAATAATAACTTTTAAAATATACCATCAATCAGAACAAAACTTATTGCACTTGCAGCACAGGAGAATGGTGAGTAATGTGGTGAAAAATCGTAGCGCTATCATGTACCATTTTTGCACAAATAGAAAAACCACGCAAACCAGAAAGCACAAGATCAGAGTTTAATGATGGATAGTTGGATAGATGGATTGATGGATAGCATTTAAATGGGATGTAAGTGAATAAAATGGATTCCTTGTCTGAACAGCGTATCTCTAAATTGTAAAAGATCAGAGGGCAATATTATTTAATTTCTGTACGATTGGATAGCCATTATGTGACTGGTCCAGAAAGGACACTGCTGAAGTTTTACATGTGATTCTTTACACTGGCATTCTTGATTGAACATGGGATGAATCATGGGTGGGTTTAAACTAGACTAGTGGGGTGGAGGGGATGGAGGCAGGATACAATGCAGGTCTCAGGCAGGTGAGAGGCTGGAAGTCGGTATGGAAAGTGATGAAAGGATGTTAGTAGGGCACAGAGCAGGGAGAGAGGAAGGACTGTGGGAATGAATTGCATTAATTTGAATGTGGAGGCATGATGGGTAAGTCATTCAATTATAGCTGATCTATCTCTCCCTCATATCCCCATTCTCCTGCCTTCTCCCCATAACCCCGTACTAATCAAGATTTTACCTATCTCGTTCTTAAAAACATCCACTGATTTGGCCTACACAGCCTTCTGTGGCAAAAGAATTCCACAGATTCACCACCCTCTGACTAAAGAAATTCCTCCTCATCTCCTTCCTAAACGAACATCCTTTAATTCTGAGCCTATGGACTCTAGTCCTAGACTCTCCACTAGTGGAAACATTCTCTCCACATCCACTCTATCCAAGCCTTTCCCAATTCTGTAAGTTTCAAATGAGGTCCCCCCTCATTTTTCTAAAACTCCAGCAAATATAGGCTGAGTGCTGTCAAAAGCTCATCATATCTTAACAATACAATACCATACAATACAATTTATTTGTTGTCATTTGAACCTTATTGAAGTTCAAACAAAATTTGGTTTCTGCAGTCATACAAACAAGAGAAAGAACCAAGACACAATTTACACAAACATCCATCACAGTGAATCTCCTCCTCACTCTGATGGAAGGCAAAGTCTTATCTCTCCCCTGCACTCCCCATCTCTCCTCCCGATGTCAAAGTCCCGGCGGGCGATGGTAAATAAGTCCCGCGGCCATTAAGGCGCGCCGGGCGATGCAAGGCCGCGCTCCAGTCTTGATGTTGAAGCCCCCGGCGGGCGCTAGCAAGTCCCGCGGCCATTAAAGCCGCGCCGGGCGATGTAAGGCCCCGCTCCAGGTCATTTTCAACCCCGCAACTCGGGCGGGAGAATGATTCCTGGGATCATTCTTGTAAACCTCCTCTGGACCGTCTCCAGAGCCAGCACATACTTCCTCAGATATGGTGCCCAACATTGCTCACAATATTCTAAATGTGGTCTGACCAGCACATTATAGAGTCTCAGCATTGCATCCCTGAGATGCTGTTCCTCCAATTGGTGTTGAGCCACACTCTGACACTGGAGGACGCCTAGGACAGAAAGGTCAGTATGGGAATGGGATGGGAAATTAAAGCGTTTGGCAACCGAGAGATCAGGTAGGGCTTCATAACAAGAGGAATTGAGTATAGGAGCAAAGAAGTCCTTCTGCAGTTGTACAGGGCCCTGGTGACCGCACCTGGAGTATTGTGTGCAGTTTTGGTCTCCACATTTGAGGAAAGACATTCTTGCTATTGAGGGAGTGCAGTGTAGGTTCACGAGGTTAATTCCCGGGATGGCGGGATTGTCATATGTTGAAAGAATGGAGCGACTGAGCTTGTATACACTGAAATTTAGAAGGATGAGAGGGCATCTTATTGAAACATATAAGATTATTAAGGGTTTGGACACGCTCGTGGCAGGAAACATGTTCCCGATGTTGGGGGAGTCCAGAATCAGTGGCCACAGCTTAAGAATAAGAGGTAGGCCATTTAGAATGGAGATGAGGAAAAACTTTTTCACTCAGAGAGTTGTGAAACTGTGGAATTCTCTGCCTCAGAAGGCAGTGGAGGCCGATTCTCTGAATGCTTTCAAGAGAGCGTTCAATAGAGTTCTTCAATTTAGCGAAGTCAAGGGATATGGGGAGAAAGCAGGAACGGGGTACTGATTGTGGATGATCAGCCATGATCACAGTGAATGGCGGTGCTGGCTCGAAGGGCCAAATGGCCTACTCCTGCACCTATTGTCTATTGTCCAGGTGGACATTGTACCCTCATTGATATAAGGGCTTAGACCGGGTGGAATTTGTCAAATGTGTTTAGGAAAGTTTCCCCAGGCAATATGTAGAGGAACCTACAAGGGAGAAGGCAAAGCTTCATCTACTCTTAGGAAAATAGGACAGGCAAGTGACTGTAGTGTTCGTGGGCAAGCCTTTTGTTGCCAGTGACCACTGTTCTATTAGCTTTAAAATTGTTATGGATAAAGACATGGTGGGCTCTCAAGTTAAAATTCTGGAATTGGAGCAAAACCAAATCTAATGGTATTAGACAAACTTTCTAA
The DNA here is from genome assembly GCA_038087875.1 of Malacoraja senta. Lineage (NCBI taxonomy): Eukaryota > Metazoa > Chordata > Chondrichthyes > Rajiformes > Rajidae > Malacoraja > Malacoraja senta. The sequence goes on from CM075977.1 coordinate 365,445,611, forward strand.
TGTTGATTGGAGTAGGTTGTGTGTAGTCAAAGAAATGTAAGAAAGTGGGATGCTTTTAAAGTATGACTATACTAAGTGGGCCCGTTGGGTCCCATTCTCACACGGGTCAGCTGGTTCCCCAGTGCAATATTCTACCTCTCCACCAATTCCAATACACTACCACTCACGCATAGCCCCCAACTGTGCAGGCGCGGTTGCCGGGTTCCCGTTGTGACACACCTGATCCCCCCCTCCTCCCCTCATCCCCCGCACTCTGTCCCTTGCCCTCCATCCCCCCCCCCACACGCACTTACTCCATCCCCCCCTCCCAAATCCCACCCCCTTCAACTTGTCCACACCAGCTAACAATGTCCCAGCTACACTAGTCCCACTTGCCTGTGCTTGGTCCACATCCCTCCAAACCCGTCCCATCCATGTACCTGTCTAACTATGTCCTCTAGCAGCTTGTTCCCATACACCCACCACCCTTTGTGTGAAAAATTTACCCCTCAGATTGCTATTAAATCTTTTCCCCTTCACCTTGAACCTCGATTCCCCCACTCTGGGCAAGAGACTCTGAGCCTCTTCCCGATTTATTCCACTTAACCCGTGAAAATTCAACGAGATTTTCACCAGGCAATATGTAGAGGAACTGTACATTAAGAGAAAGAGGGTTACTAGAGAGAGAATAGGGGCCTTCAGAAAGCAATGCAGTTGTATGTGTATCCAGCCACAGGAGATGGGCAAGGTCCTCAATGGGTATTTCTCCACTGCGTTTTCTGTGGAGAAAGTCATTGAAGACTGGAGAACTTGGGACAGTCAATAAAGATGTCATGAGGACAGTCTGTGTGAGGGCCAAGGAGATACTGAACGTTATAAGGTGTAGGAAGATAAACAAATCTCTCGAGCCTAATCAAATCTATCTGAGGACACCGTGGGAAGCTAGGGAAGAAATTGCAGGTGCCCTGGCTGAGATATATATATCCTTGATCGACATGAGTGAGGTGGTGCTGGAAGACTGGAGGGTGGCTAATGTGTTTCTATTTAAGAAAGGCTGCAAGGAATAGCCTCGGAACTATAGACCAGTGAGCCTAACAACTGTGGTAGGCAAGTTATTGGGTTCTAAGGAACAATGTAAATATGCATTTGGAGAGACAGGGGCTGATGAGGGAGAGTCAACATGGTTTTGTCTGTGGGAGATCATGTCTTACGAATCTGATCGAGTTTTTTGAAGAAATAACCATCAAGGTTGATGAAGGCAAAGCATTGGTGAGGTTGCATTTGGAGTATTGTTTTCAGTTTTGGTCACCCTGCTCTAGGAAAGATGTTGTTAAGCTGCAAAGAGTGCAGTGAAAATTTACGAGGATGTTGCCAAGACTTGAGGGTCTGAGGTGGAAGGAGAGGTCAGGTAGGCTTGGGCTTTATATCTTGGAGCGCAGGAAGCTGGGTGATCTTATTGAGGTTAACAACAATGTGAGGAGATTAGACAGGGTAAATGCACAGATGGGGTATCAAGAACCAGAGGGCATAGGTTTTAAGTTGAGAGGGGAAGATTTAATAGGTACACAAAAATGCTGGAGAAACTCAGCGGGTGCAGCAGCATCTATGGAGCGAAGGAAATAGGTAACGTTTCGGGCCGAAACCCTTCTTCAGACTGATAGGGGGTGTAATGATTTAATAGGAACTTGAGGGGCAGCATTTTCACACAGAGGTGTTGGGTATCTGCAGCGAGGTGCCAGAGGAGGCAGTTGAGGCACATTCCGTAATAACATTTAAAAGACATTTGCATAGGTACGTGGATAGAAAAAGTTCAGAAGGATATGGGCCATATGTGGGCAGGTGGGACTAATGTGGATGAGGCATCTTGGTCGGCGTGGGCAAGTTGATCCAAAGGGGCTGTTTCCATGCTGTATGACTTTATCAAGTTATAATTGTTATATTTATGGCTGCAACTTGGTAGGACAAAAACAATTATTATATAATTGAATAGTTCTGAAATTTGAGCCACAATGAAATCGCTAATGATGGGTGGATTAACTGATTAACCAAAAAGGTGCAATTCAATAAATCTAAGGCAGGGCTAAAATTACAGACAAAGAATGGCTCTTTGATTTTCAAGAGCTTCTGAAGAATGCTGAGAATAATGTAAGCTTGTCTCTTCCAATCAAATCATGAGGGCTAAGAAATTGCGTTGGACATTTGTGACTGACTGATACATTGGTTAATTTAGCACAGTTGCTACACTTATTGGATGATGCTGATGCAAGTGCGGGAGTCACATTGAATGTTTAATCAGAATTAAACAGGCTTAACAAATGCTTATATATTCATTGGTTATACTTTGACTATTATATCTAACAATTAAAGCTGCTTCCACTCTTTCCATTTCCACTGTTCCTCTTACCCACTCCCCATCATCATTATCATGATTATCAGACAGCCCTCACCTCCTGCAACTATCACTTTCCCATTAGAGCATCATGCAACCACCAAATACATTGTGCCTCCCCCCCCCCCCCCCCCCCCCCACCATCACTATCTATCCCAAGATCATCACTCATCAGATCAGACCCGGCAGCCTTTTCCAATGTTCCTCTCTTCTACCTTTCTCTTGCCACCACCACAAATCCCACTCTCATCACCAATCCTCCAAGTGCAACCATTCTCTTTGTCATCATTGTTCATAACAACAACTACCCTTGATTGTTATAAAAGTCCAATAATGGCGTGATGGAGCAGTGGTAGAGTTGATGCCTTACAGTGCCAGTCCATTGACTGGCATTAGGGTCTGAGCTATAGGGAGCGGTTGAGCAGGCTAGGACTATTCCTTGGAGTGCAGGAGGATGAGGTGTAATCTTATAGCAATGTATTAACATTATGAGAGGAATAGATCCTGTAAACGCAGGATCTGGAGTTTCCTACACAAAATGCTGGAGTAATTCAGAGGGACAGTCAGCATCTCTGGAGACAAGGAATGGGTGACGTTTCAGGTCGAGACCCTTCTTCAGACTGCTTTTTATGTCATGGCGGGCCTATAGATTGTGTCTATCTTTGATTTAAACCAACATCTGCAGTTCTTTCTTACGTATTCAAAGAGTCACCACATAAAGGACGCCGACAAAGTTACAAAATATCCCACACAAGGTCCTCCTTTTTCCCCCTCCCCTCCCAGTGGTCCCCCATGCCAGCTCCTCCTTTGTTCTCACCCCTCTCATGGTAAGTTGCCGATCGGCCAGTTTCCACATCGTATGACTCAATGACTGTAGCACTGCTTACAGAAAATTCCCAACATCATCGTCACTTCCCCTTGTTCGGCACTAGTATCTTCACTGCACTCTCCACCATTGCTTGTTCACATGTCCAATCCTTGGCACATTGCGGAGAAGGAGAGAACTGGGGTAGACACAAAATGCTAGAGTAACTCAGTGGGACAGGCAGCATCTTTGGAGAGAAGGACCCGAAACATCACCCATTCCTTCGCTCCAGAGATGCTGCCTGTCCTGCTGAGTTACTCCAGCCTTTTGTGTCTACCTTCGATTTAAATCAGCATCTGCAGTTCTTTCCTACACATACTGAAGAAACTTGGATGTGCTTTTGGTATGGTTCTCGTGTTACCTTTTTATATGATTGCATCAGGAAGCATTGATGATACAGATAAGAAAGAAGCAATGCTCAGATTTTTCACCTCATGTTCATAGGATAGATTACCAATATTATTGTATTACTCAAGTATCAGCAGAAGACATCGTATTACTCAAGTATCAGCAGAAGACATCAGCCCAAGGTTGACTGAAGGATATGCAACTTTCTTGATTAAGTCCTTGACAGTCGAAAAATAGCTTGTACTGATTCAGTTAAATGTCAACCTCCCTCAGCCCCAAAATACTGAAAATATATTACATGCATTTATCAACATGGCCAGGTACTGACAATGACCTTGCCCATTGACTCATTTTATTCAGTCAATTTTGAGAAACGGTTTCATTCTTTCAAATCAGAAATCCCAATGTGAACTTTTATTCTGATAAATGATATCACTAAATGTGAGGGAAGGAACTGTAGATGCTGGTTTATACCAAAGATTGACACAAAAAGCTGGAGTAACTCAACCGGTCAGGCAGCATCTCTGGAAAAAAGAATAGGTGGCGTTTTGGGTCGGAACCCTTCTTCAGACTGCATTTAAAAAGAAAATATTTATTTTTAGTTCTATGTCATGGTGGGCCCAGAACCCGTTGAGGTAGGGGTGGAGGGGGTACAAAGGTGAGGCCTCTGTTGAGGACAGACCATTCTATATCGGTAAGGGGGAAGACAGGGGGTAGTGAAAACACAACAATGGTGGAGGTAGGGGAGCAGGGGAGCAGGGGAGGGGACGGAGTTTTAGGCGAGGTACTACGGGGGATGATGGGGAGGAGGGGTATGCGTAAATTAGAGTATGGGTGAGGGTAGTCGGGGTAACCTGGTTAAAAGAGGGGGAAGGGCAATACCCAGTAGAACCACTACTGAGGTTCTCTTAGGGAGGGAGGGAGGGGGGGAGTAGGACCCATACCACATGAGAATCATACCACGTAGTGGAGGAGCCTGCATCGTGGAGTTTGTGGGCCTGGAGCTGAGCCTGGAACTCGGGTGAAGCGATGGCTCTGGCCCGCTGGTGGGCGGTGGAGTGGCGAGGGTCAGCTGGTGGAGGCACGTGGGGGGGGGGGGGGGGCTGGAATTGTTGGATTGGATTGGCTGTAAGGGTTGGAGGCAGCAGTCTATCACAAAATGTGAGTCTGGACTCTATCCTCATAGATCCTCCTTGCCAACCACTGGCAAATTACTGACATAATGATATACCAATGACTGTAGTGATCCAGAAAATAGTGTTGGAGGAGATAGTGTCAGTGGAGCCTCCCCCCCCCCCCCCCCCCCCACTCTTTGCAGTTATCCATTATATACAAGGTTCTTGCTATTTCTAGTGATAAGAGTAGAGAATGGAAGGAACCCGTGCAAACTAACTCATTGTTATTCAAAGAGCCATTCAATTTCAGATCATACAAAGAAATGGTGGTGTGACAAATAACTGTATAGTGAGGGGGATTAGATATTGTTCTCTACAGCCATGAGCCTGCATCCTGGACAAATGCCCATGTTAAGGAGATCTCTTTAGGGTCAATAAGGAACTTGGAAAGGGAGAGCAAATACACAGTTATTGTTTGTAGGAAGGAACTGCAGATGCTGGTTTAAACCGAATATAGATACAAAAAGCTCCAGTATCTTTGGAGAAAAGGAATAGGTGACGTTTAGGGTTGGGTTAGGCAGAGGTTCACTTGCACCTCCTTCAACCTCATCTCCTGCATCTGGTGTTCCAGGTATCGACTCGTATACGTTGCAAGACCAAACGTAGAGTGGGCAATCATTTCGCTGAACACTTTCGCTCAGTCCGCCTGGGTCTACCTCTTCTCCCGGTTGCCAAACATTTCAACACCTCTTCCCATTCCCACGCTGACCTTTCTGTCTTGGGCCTCCTCCATTGCCAGTGAGGGTAATGCAAATTGAAGGAAGTGCACCTCCTATTTTGCTTGGGCAGCTTACATCCCAGCGATATGAATATTGATTTCTCTAACTTCAAGTAACCCTTGCATCCCCTCTCTCCCCGTCCCTCCCACACCCTAGTTATTGTACTAGTTTCACTGTGACCTGGTGAGTTTCTTTGTATGTAACTGATTTTCACCTAGCCCACAGCCCATTGTTACTTTTGTGCATATCTTTCATTCATTTGTTCTATATTTCTCTATATCGCCATCTATATCTCCTGTTTTCTTTTCCCCCTGACTCCCAATCTGAAGAAGGGTCTCGACACCTATTCCTTTTCACCAGAGATGCTGTTAGACCCGCTGAGTTACTCCAGCTTTTTGTGTCTAAACACAGTTATTGTGGCTGTGGGAACCAGTGGCATAAACTGCACTAATACAAAGGTGTAGGAAAGAACTGCAGATGCTGGTTTAAATCAAAGGTAGACACAAAATGCTGGAGTAACTCAGCGGGACAGGCAGCATCTCTGGAGAGAAGGAACGGAGAGAACTAAAACAACGTTTCTGTTGAAGGAGTATCACTAAGTTCCAAATTACAATGCAAAACCACAAAGGTAAACACTTCTGGATTACTATCTGGGCCATGTTAAAACTGGCATTGGGTCATTATGACAAGGGGATTAAATGCATATTTAATGATTAGTGTGAAAATGCACACCAATTCATGGGGTTCTGACAAAAAGACACCTTTAGGGTGTGCTTCACCTGAATCTGATTTGAGACTGGTGTTCGGCAAATCAAGAAACTGGGACTATACTATGGACTAAATTATGAAGTACAGAAATCTAGTCGGGGTAAATTTAGGTTGAAGAAATACAGCAAGACAATTGTTTTTTGGTTAAAGAAGCATAGGCAGATATATGGAGAAATTGTCGCAAATCCAGGTGGGGCACAGCGAAGAGAGGGGAGGCAGGGAGAAGTGGGTGTTGGTTTATGTTTATACCGTCAGGTTGTAAGAGATTGCTACCCAAGTGAAGTATGAGGTGCTGACCCTCCAATTTGTGTGTGGCTTCACTCTAGCAATGGCGGAGAGCCGGGACAAAAAGGTCAGTACAAGAATGGGAAGTGGATTTAAAATAATTGGCAACCAGGAGATCCAGCAGGCCTTGGCAGACCGAGCGCAAGTAGTCAGCGAATTGCGCTACCAAGGGCTGTTGGATCTTCCAGTTGTCATTTATACTTGCGACCTTTCTGTCCTGGGCCTCCTCCATTGCCAGAGCGATACACCATGCAAACTGATGGAACGGCACCTCATATTCTGCTTGGATAGCTTACAACTAAACAGTATGAATATTTAATTATCCAATTTAAGCTAATGGACCTACAACCCCCTTCCTCACTTCTTTCCTGCCCTTTTTTCCCTGTGCCACACTTGGACTTGCACCCATTTCCCCCTTCTGCCTATATTCCTTCCCCTGACCACATTTCACTCCTCTTCTATCCTTATCTAACACATTATTTCTTTTCATCTCTGGACTTTGTTCAACCCGCCCTCACATGTATTCACCTAACACTCACCAAGTCAAGTCAAGAGAGTTTATTGTCACGTGTCCCAGATAGGACAATGAAATTCTTGCTTTGCTTCAGCACAACACAATATAGTAGGCATGAATACAGAACATATCAGTGTGTCCATATACCATTATATAAATATATACACACATCAATAAATAAGCAGATAAAGTGCAAATAAACAGATAATGGTCTATTAATGTGGGGAAGTAGCTATTTCTGAACCTGGACGTTGCAGTCTTCAGGCTCCTGTACCTTCTACCTGAAGGTAGCAGGGAGATGAGTGTGTGGCCAGGATGGTGTGTGTCCTTGATGATGCTGCCAGCCTTTTTGAGGCAGCGACTACGATAGATCCCCTCGGTGGTAGGGAGGTCAGAGCCGATGATGGACTGGGCAGTGTTTACTACTTTTTGTATTCTTTTCCGCTCCTGGATGCTCAAGTTGCCGAACCAAGCCACGATGCAACCGGTCAGCATGCTCTTTACTGTGCACCTGTAGAAGTTAGAGAGAGTCCTCCTTGACAAACCGACTCTCCGTAATCTTCTCAGGAAGTAGATTCGCTGATGTGCTTTCTTAATAATTGCATCAGTGTTCTCGGACCAGGAGGGATCACCAGGTTTTGTCCTGCCCTCCTCTCTTCCAGCTTTCTTCTCCTTCACCCCATAATCAGTTTGAAGAAGGGTCCCGACCCAATTTATCACCTACCCATGTTCTCCAGAGATGCTGCCTGGCCCGCTGAGTTACTCCAACAATGAGTCTCTTTTTGTAAACCAGCATCTGCAGTTCTTTGTGTGTACACTACACTATGATACACGGAAATCTTGGTGAGATTGTTTTGGGCATGGGTCATATGACATGTAGTTTAGTTTAGTATATGATCACATGTACTGAGGTGCAGTGAAACTGTACACTACTTCTATGTTTCGTATCATACACACTACGGACAATTTACAGAAACCAATTAACCTACAAACATGTAGTTCAGTTACTTTATTGTCACTGGGGTACAGTGAAAAGTTTTAAAGGTCATAAGCAATAGGAGCAGAATTTGGCCATTCGACCCATTAAGGCTACTCCACCATTCAATCATGTCTGATCTATCTCTTCCTCCTAACCTCATTCTCCTGCCTGCTCCCCATAACCCCTGACATCCATACCAATCAAGAATCTATCTATCTCAGCTTTAAAAAATATCCATTGACTTGGCCACCACAGCCTTCTGTGGCAAAGAATTCCACAGATTCACCACCCTCTAAAGAAATTCCTTCTCATCTCCTTCCTAAAAGAACATACTTTAATTCTGAAGCTATGACCTCTAGTCCGAGACTCTCCCCCTAGTGGAAACATCCTCTCCACATCTACTCTATCCAAGCCATTCGCTATTCAGAACATTTCAATGAGGTCCCCCCTAATTCTTCTAAACTCCAGCGAGTACAGATGCAGTGGCGTCAAACGTTCATCATAGGTTAACCCTTTTCTGGGATCATCGTGTAAACATTTTGCATGCTAACGAGTCAGCAGAAAGACAACGCATGATTACAATCGATCCATTTACATGATAAGGGAATAACGTTTAGTGCTAGGAAAGCCAACAAAGTCCGATCAAGGATAGTCCGAGGGTCACCAAAGTTCAGCACTGCTCTCTGGTTGTGGTAGGATGATTCAGTTGCCTGATAACTGCAGCCATGTCTTTGGAATTTGATAGGAAACCAGAACACCCAGAGAAAACGTTCACTTAGGAGAATGTACAAACTCCACACAGACAGCACCCATAGTCAGGATTGAACCAGGGTCTCTGGCACTGCAAGGCAGCAGCCCTACCACTGCACCTCCGTGCCAACAACAGATGCCATCGAATGGTGGAGAAGATTTAACACCAACTTGTGCTCTTAACGCGTACGTTGCATTAATTCTTGCTAAATATTTCCTATATGTATGTGCACTAATATGTAGGGTGATGGGGCAACTAATCATAGTTCATAGCTGCCACCTTCAGGATAATATAGCACATTGTTCTTGTGATTTGGTTCAGGATGATGTTTAAGAATTCCACACTGACATATGAAAGCAAGACCATCTCGGTTGGATGTTTAGTTTAGTTTACTTCAGAAGTTTATTATCACGTGTTCTGAGGGACGGTGAAAAGCATTTTTTGTAGCGTGTTATCTAGTCAGCAAAAAGACTATACATAATTACAATCGAGCCGCCCACAGTGTACAGATACACGATAAAGGGAGTAGCATGTAGTGCTGCTGTTGGAGTAGAGGTATAAAAGAGTGGTGCGATTGTATTGAATGATTGCAGGTCCGCTTCCGGGACCAGCGTGCAGAGCAGGGGTTCACAACCTTTTTTGCCCCGTTTACTCCTGGCACATAACAATGTTATTTCACTTTTTTATGAACAACTAATGATGAACAGATACCAATATACCAGCAAACACAGTCAGTCAATGAGAAAAAATATGTACAAATCCAGAATCAACAAATTTACCCCCTAGGTAGGTGAAATTTGCCCCCTGGGGGTAAATCTACCCCAGGTTGGGAATCCTTGGCGTAGAGAGTCGCCTGGCTTGGCACCATCTCGCATCTTACAAGTTTAGAATCAAATGTTTTGGAGAGATAGCCAGAGCAATCAGTGTCTAAGTTCAAGATAATGAGTTTGCAGGATCAAGAGATGAAGAGAGGAAGGTCTGGATCAGCACATGGTAAACAACTTTGGCAGATGGATAACAGGAAAAAAAGTAGATGCGCAAACGTACAAAATGGGACAGGAGTGGAGGAAAAAAATCATTCAAATAATTACAAAACAAGTAAATAAATTAATAGTACATTCAAATTCTCTAGGAGCATGCTTTGTTGACTGATGATAGACACAAAGTGCTGGAGTAACTCAGCGGGTCAGGCATCATTTCTGATTAAATAGGATGGGTGACATTTCGGGTTGGGACACTTCTTCAGGGTTGAAAACGTCACCCATCTGAAAAGTCACCCATCCTTTTCCTCCAGAGATGCTGCCTGACCCATTGAGTTACTCCAGCACTTTGTGTCTATCTTCGGTATAAACCAGTATCTGCAGTTTTTTATTTCTACACTTTGTTGGTTGAGGTGAGGTGTTGTATTTTGGGAAGTCTAACATGTGCAGGACTTACAGTGAATGGTAGGGCTCTGGAGTGTTGTAGAGCAGAAGGATTTAGGAGTGCGGGTGCATGGTTCCTTGAAGGTCCAGTCACAGGTAGATTGGGTGGTCAAAAAGGCATTTGGCACTGGCCTTCATCAGTCAGAGTATTGAGTATAGAAGTTGGGTCATGTTGCAGTTGTATAAGATGATGGTGAGGCCGCATTTAAAGTATCGTGTGCATTTCTGGGCACCATGTTATAGAAAAGATGTTGTCAAGATGTAAAAGGGTACAGAGAAGGTTTACAAGGATGTTGCCAGTGCTAGAGGGTTTGAGCTATAGAGAGAGGTTGAGAAGGTTGGGGCTCTATTCCTTGGAGTGCAGGAGGATGAGGGGTGATCTTATAGAGGGTGTATAAAATCATGAGAGGAATAGATCGAGTAGAGTCTCTTGCCCAGAGTAGGTGAATCGCGGACCAGAGGGCATAGGTTTAAGGTGAAGGGGAAATATTTAATAGGAATCTGATGAGTACTGTTTTCACACAAAGGGTGGTGGGTGTATGGAACAAGCTGCCAGAGGAGGTAGTTGAGGATGGGACTATCCCAACATTTAAGAAACAGTTAGATCGGTACATGGATAGGACAGGTCTGGAGGGATATGGACCAAATGTGGGCAGGTGGGACTAGTCCAGCTGGGGCATGTTGGCCAGTGTGGGCAAGTTGGGCTGAAGGGCCTCTTTCCACATTATCACTTTCTGACTGATTCTATGATGTTTATTTATCCTCCAGTTATGACCTCATCATGTCAACCTCATCTTGCAATACACATCTGATGAGCTTCAGGTTTGTTTTTCTTGACATTTCTGACCTTTGGATTGCTATTTCAAGTAGACTTCACACTGACATGTCAGAAATTTCAATTTGGAAATGTAGATTTCTGCAAATTCTGAAATCTGTAAAATTCTAATGAGACCATGAAACCCCTTGTTCCTGTTTTCAAAAGCAACAAACAATTTTGAGTTATTTTCATTTCCCACAGCATTCTGGAGTTTAAATAGCTTCTGTTCAAAACTAAACTACATAACTAGAAAGGTCTCAACTCGAAACGTCACCCATCCATGTTCTTCAGAAATACTGCCTGACCAGCTTCAATCCTGTGTCTCTTTTTTAACATCATTATCATGCAGAAAAGTGGCAAATGAGACATTGGTGGCGAATACTGTAGCTACAGCGAGGCAGTTTAGCAGATAGGACAGCGAGGAGCATGGGAAAGAGAGAGGGAATATTGTTTGTTGAAACTGCACATATTTCAATACAAGGGGCATAACAGGTAAGGTAGATGAACTCAGGGTGTGGAATGGCTCAAGGAAAGGATATTATGACCATGAGAGAAATATGGGCTAAGGGAAAAGCAGGATTGAATGCTCCAGCGTATAGAAGATACAGGTGTGATAGAGGCAAAATAAAAGTTGGGTTGGGTTTGTGGAGGGCAGGACGTGACTGGATTTTTGATGAGGGAGGACTTACTAACAGTGTTTAATGATGAGATGAGATGATCTATCTATCTATCTATCTATCTATCTATCTATCTATCTATCTATCTATCTATCTATCTATCTATCTATCTATCTATCTATCTATCTGTCTATCTGTCTGTCTATCTATCTGTCTGTCTGTCTGTCTGTCTGTCTGTCTGTCTGTCTGTCTGTCTGTCTGTCTGTCTGTCTGTCTATCTATCTATCTATCTATCTATCTATCTTTAAAACTCTGTGTGTGTGTGTATGTGTGTGTGTGTTTCTGTGTGTGTGTGTGTGTGTGTGTGTGTGTGTGTGTGTGTGTGTGTGTTTCTGCCTGTCTTGTGGGTGCCAGCCTTCCTTTGATTCGTTGCTATGCCAACACCACACGCAGAAACGCCGAGATTTTTTCCATTTCGGTAGAGATTTCACTTTTCATTCCAAGTATCCACTCCTGATTAAATTCCGTCGTGTTTATGTACACATTTTAAATAAAATCCTTCTCCCCTTTCCCAAAATTTCAAAATGTAAAAAAAAAACGGCTCTCACCCATAGAATGTTGGTGAACATTCCATCGTGTGATGTCACAATGCCCAATGCTCACATATGTCCAATCGGAATGGATCCATTTACATATGCCTTTGCAGCAGCCCCAACCCAAGCCCCTCCCCCCCACCCCCGCAGCCTGTCGAAGCGCATCATCACGTGTGTGGGAATAGAGAAAGAGGATTGGGGGTGATAGGGAATGGGGAACAGATGGACTGTCCCTACCCCTCCCCCTTCCACTCTCCCTCCCCACTATTTCCACTCTCCCTCCCCTCACCCTCTCCCTCTCCTCCCTCTCCTCCTCCCACCCCATCCCTCTCTCACCCACCCCCTTCCCTCCCCACCCCCTTCCCTCTCTTCCCCACCCCCTTCCCTTCCCCATCCCCTTCCCTCCCCCACCCCCTTCCCTCTCCCCCACCTCCTTCCCCCTCCACACTCTTACCCCTCCATCCACACTCTTCCCCCTCTACCCCCTACCCCATCTCCCTCCCCGCCTCCATCCCCCCTCCCCACACCTCTCTCTCCCTCCCCTCTCTCATCCCCTCCCCATCCCTCTCTCCTCCCCCTCTCCATCTCCCTCTCCACACCCCTCTCCCTCTCCTCCTCCCCTCCTCCTCCCACCCCTATCCCTCTCTCCCCCATCTCCCTTCCCTCTGTACCCCACCCCCTTCCCTCTCTCCCCCGCCCCCTTCCCCCTACCCCTCTGTCCCTCTTCCACCACTCCCCCCACCCCTCTCCCCCTCCCCACTCTTCCACTTCTCTCCCCCTTCCCCCACCCCTCTCCTCCCCACCCCTCTCCCTCCCCAACCCCTCTCTCTCCCCATCCCTTCCCCCTCCCTCCCACTCCCTCCCCTCTCCCCCATCCCTTCCCCTACCGCTCTATCCCTCTTCCACCACTCCCCCACCCCTATCCCCCTCCCTCCCCACTTCATCTCCCCCTTCCCCCACCCCTCACCCTCCCCACCTCTCTCCCTCCCCCACGCTCTCTCTCCCCCTCCCTCCCTCTCTCCCCCATCCCCTTCCCCTACCCCTCTCTCCCTCTTCCACCACCCCCTACCCCCCTCCCCCTCCCTCTCTCTCACTTCCACCACACCCCCTCCCCCCGCCTGTGTGTTTGGGGGGTGGTTAGTGTGAGTGTGACGCTGCAGCCCCCCCTCCCCCGCAAACGCACGTTGGGGAAACAGACCCAACGGGTCTGCACTTGGTCTAGTATTCCTTAAAACCTTTCCTATCCATGTACCTATCCAAATGGCTTTTAAATGTTGTTATTGTACCTGCCTCAACTATTTCCTCTGGTAGCTTGTTCTTTATGCCCATCACCTGTGCAGAAAAGGTTGTCCCTCAGATTCCTATTAAATCTTTCTCAACTTAAATTCCTGTCCTCTAGTCTTGATTGCCCTACCTTTGGAAAAGGCTGTGCATTCATCCAATCTATTCTCCCCATGGTTTTAAACATCTCTATAAGATTGCTGCTCAGCATCCCATGCTCCAAGGAATACAATTCTAACCTTCCCAATCTCTCACTTCAGTCACTCGAAGGTCCAGGAATGAAAGAGGCTGCAGAAAGTGGAAGATGTTGCCTGGTCCTTCAGAGGTACTGACCGTCCACCATGGAAGGGATCGTTAGGAGGCGCTCTCAAAAAGGCAGCTAATTCCATCAAAGACCCACTCTTGAGTCTCTCATGACCCCGCCATGTATTATGCACTATAACTATGTAGTGCGACTATTAACAAAAGGGCTGCCATTACTGCCATTAATTGTGCAACACCATTTTCTTTCTTTTTCCTCTTCCAACCCTTGCAGACTGAAGTGATGGTCAGCTGCAGACCTACTTTCATTTAACTCCATCACCATTGCAGGCCAGTAACCCCTCCCGGTGTTCCCACATCCCAAATACATGCAGGGTTGGCGGTTAATTAGCCGCTGCAAACATTGTCCTGAGTCTGTAGGGATATAACATAGAATGAATGTGAATAGGTGATTGATAGTTGCAGTGGACTCAATGGGCCACGTTTCCATGTTGTACCTCTAAAATTATGTCATGACATTAAATAAGTCCCCTCCTTATTGACCCAATGATGAGACTGAGGGGAAGAGAGAAAAATTGGACTTCGCAGATGGAAAACAGGATGAGGTTTTTGGCAGAAAAAGAAAAAAAGCAGCTGGTGCAATTCACTTTAAGCATTCTTTGATAAATGGTGTTGATGGATCCTTTTTGCACAGGCTGTCAGTTTCTCTTTTCAAACTCTCACAGCAGCAGCTTAGCAAAACATTCCTCTTTAGTTTTATATACCGATCAGCAATGTAATCATCTGTGAAATCCAAAGAGAATTGGCAAGTTAGTTCTCAAATTGTCTGAGCACCATATCTAATAGGAGCTTCAGCAATTGCATGGCTCTATCCAGTAAGGCTCACAGGCTTCAAAAAATAAAGTGCTGGAGGAGCTCAGCAGGTCAGGTAGCATCAATGAAGGGAAATGGACAAATGTGGTTTTGATAGTCTGAAAGGCTCCAAACATAGAAACATAGAAAATAGGTGCAGGAGTAGGCCATTCGGCCCTTCGATCATCCAAATCAGTATCCTGTACCTGCTTTCTCTCCATACCCCCTGATCCCTTTAGCCACAAGGGCCACATCTAACTCCCTCTTAACTATAGTCAATGAACTGGCCTCAACTACATTCTGTGGCAGAGAATTCCAGAGATTCACCACTCTCTGTGTGAAAAATGTTTTCCTCATCATAAGGATACCCCCCTTATCCTTAAACTGTGACCCCTTGTTCTGGACTTCCCCAACATCGGGAACAATCTTCCTGCATCTAGCCTGTCCAAACCCTTAAGAATTTTGTACGTTTCTATAAGATCCCCCCTCAATCTTCTAAATTCTAGCGAGTACAAACCGAGTCTATCCAGTCTTTCTTCATATGAAAGTCCTGACATCCCAGGAATCAGTCTGGTGAACCTTCTCTGTACTCCCTCTATGGCAAGAATGTCTTTCCTCAGATTAGGAGACCAAAACTGTACGCAATACTCCAGGTGTGGTCTCACCAAGACCCTGTACAACTGCAGTAGAACCTCCCTGCTCCTATACTCAAATC
>CM075977.1:365461142-365601127 GCA_038087875.1 Malacoraja senta
ATTGTAAAATGCGCTCTCGTGCAATCCATTGACCTTTAGTAAGGATGTCAGGGTTTATTATCCAAATAATAGTATGTTTTCAAATATGGTAGAGAATTATTGCTGTAATCAATATTCTGTGGATAAAGCAGTAATTAAATGACAGTGGTGCTGGCATTTTTGTGACATTTTATTCTGTGTGAGCAGCAAGTGCATATTCTGTGGAATAAGACAAGCTTATTGGGTTTGTTTTTCTCTCTCTACCATGTAGAAGAGGAGTTCATCCACTCCCAAGTACACCTTTTAGAATTGGTGAAGAAACAACAGCCTTATCTTGAAAGTGAGCACATTAAAGGTAAATATGAGCATCTACCAGAAAGTGTCCCATTTTTCTCCCAATCTGTTTTATTTATTTATTCAGATGATTCTTATGTTCTTTGAACTGACTATTCTGCACAAGTTTGCTATTTAAAGCTCTTTAACTATGGCAAGGTCACATTTAGAGTATTGTGTTCACTTTTGATCACCCTATTATAGGAAGGATGGAGTTAAGCTGGGAAGAGTGCAAAGAAGATTTATGAGGATGTTGCCAAGACGTGAGGGCCTGAGCTATAAGGAGATGTTGTGCAGGCTAGGACTTTATTCATTGGAGCTCAGGAGATCTTATAGACCCACAGAGTCTTTTACCCAGAGTATGGGGAATCAAGAAGCAGAGGACGTAAGGTTGAGGTGAGAAGGGAATGATTTTATAGGAGCCTGACCATAAGACATAGGAGTAGAATTGGGCTATTCCGTCTATCGAGTCTTCTCTGCCATTCAATCATGGCTGATCTATTTTCCCCATTCTCCTGCCGTCTCCCCGTAATCTTTGATGCCTTTCCTAATCAAAAACCCATCAATGTCTTGGCCTCCACAGCCGTCTGTGGCAATGAGTTCCACAGACTCACTGCCCTCTGTGTGAAGAAATTCTTCCTCATCTTCATTTTGAATGCAAGTCCTTTTATTCTGAGGCTCTGCCCTCTGGTTGTAGACTCTACCATTACTGAAAAAAACATCCTTTCCACATCCAACTTTTTTGCACAGAGGGTGATGCGTATGTGGAATGAGTTACCAGAGGAGGTGGTTGAGGCAGGTACTATAACAGCATTTAAAGGACATTTGGACAAGTACATGGATAGGAAAGGTTTAGAGGGATATGGGCCAAACATGGGCAGATGGAGCATCTTGGTCAGCATGAGCAAGTTGGGCTGAAGGGCCTGTATCTGTGCTGCATGACTGACTATGACACAGAACATGAAGGGAACCTGAAATGTAGAAATGAATCTCCTCATTTCTGCCATTATTTTTGCTGACCCCTGCTTCCCCTTACCTTCTTTATCTTTCCCTGCTTGTCAGTCTTTCCCTTTTCTTCCCTCTACTTTCTCTGTATCTTAAAACATGTTTTGATTGTTTTCCTGTTCTGATAGATCCCCTCATCACCTTCCTTTTTGTATGAATATTGCAGGATATAACCCTGCTGTGCATTGTATAAATATCTAACTAGTTGCTTGTATTTCTTCAGATGTGCCTAATTATTCTTCGAAGGTGCAAGCACTGACCCAAGTTCAAATTGAGGAACAGGTACATAATTTCCAGCAAATGTCATCCTTTTCTTAATTGACTTTGTTTCATGGAATATGTTTTACATTGCAATTTAGCATTTTTTAAAAATGGGATGCAATAAACTCCCCTGTCTGTTTTCTTTATTGTTTCGTTTAATTTTTTTGAAGGAATAACTGCAAACTAGTAATGGGTAAACAATTGAAAATCTTTTAATTATTTGAATTGGTGACTTTACTTGTTCTCAGCTTAAGAGATATTTGTAAATCCATTTTCCAACATTTTTCTTTTTCTGTATTTTATACAGGATCAGTGTAATGCAATCACAGAAGATGTAACCAAGATGTTAGATGAGTATAATAAAATGGTATCCTTTAGTTTATGGCGTTCGTAATTCTTTTATATGGTCCTTTAGATTATGTAGCTTGTGTGCAATTCACACCATTCAGCACAATAGCATTTTCACTGCAATACACAGGCTGAAAAACACTTGTCTGCCACTTTTCTTTTCACCTTGTGTGGATTAAGGATGATGGGGTGGGGAGGGGGGGGGGAGGATGAAAGTGGGAGTTTGCATAGTTTTAATGCAAGCATATTTTTGACATGTTTTCAGTAAACATTTTTACCTTAAATTATATTTACAATGCATTTTTTCTCCCCATCACCCAACGCCTACTTTCTCCATGTGGCATATGAACTTAAAAGACATGGGCAATTTGGACAACATTTATTTAAATTTAACTGAGCTTCATCTGTATTTCTAGCAGTTTGGGATAAGCAGTTTGTGTATATATGTATGTGTGTGTCATTACACATATCTGTCAAAGGGCACGGGTTCAGATGGGTACATCTGATCCAGGCACGTGCCGTGAGTAATTACTCAGGGTAGGCAGGCGGCTTTAAACAAAAATCTTAAACCCCGCATGCGCAGATTGTTCTCTCCTTAAAAATAAAAAATATAAATAAGTAACAATTCAATTTGCCCAAGGCTTCTAAATCTCCTTCATTTTTTAATTACTGAATGGGTGGGAGGTGGAGGATGATGACAGGTGGAGAGATGATGGGTTGAATCAGTTGTCAACTTATTGAATGACAATACTAATTCAAGGGTCCAATTGGAGGGAGAGTTCCTTTCACAGCGTGTGGAGAGTCTGTGCCATGGGGTTAAAGATGCGGGGAGGGCAGGAGTGTTGAGAAGGAGGGGGTCGGAGATCATATCAGACTCACTCACTGCTGCCGCAGCGCTCCGGGCACGGACAGCCGCGGGGAAGGAAGCAGCTCGGGTGACTGCGAGCGGCCGCCGGGACCCGACAGCAGAACCGGCTGCCACTTCAGCGCCTTCTGCTGGCCCGCTCATCTTTGGCAGTGCTCTCCGTCTGAACACCTCTCACCTGCCACTCACCGGCCTGAGTGAGGCCGGCGAGCGGCAGGAGAGAGGTTTTCAGATGGTGTGCGGGGACTGGCAGAATGGGCTGTCCGGTCCCGGTGGCCACTCGCAGCCACCCAAGCTACTTCACTCCCCGACCACAATGCGTTGGCTCCGTGCCCGGAGCGTCGCAAGTGGATTACTGGCACCGACCCCCTCCTTCACAACGCTCCTACCTTCCCCGCAAATTTACCCCGGGCCAGACTCCTCAAACACTGTGAAAGGAGCTCTCCCCCACTCCGGGAAATACAGTATTTAATAACATAAAGCACCAAGAAATGTACTTACCACATTATTGGTACACGAACTCCATTCTTCTCTCTTTGCTTCCTAACATACCCTTCAGATAATGGCAATCCATATTTGAAAAACCCGCCAAGAAACTTGCGCTGCGCATGCGCAGTAGGCTGCTGCGCATGCGCAGTAGGCTGCTGCGCATGCGCAGTAGGCTGCTGCGCATGCGCAGTACAGCAAAGGCAGAATTTCAGCTGCCTTCAGCTCCCCTTGAAATTGACGGCTTCCAGCAGTGCTGACGGCACGTGGGCTGCACAGACCTTCCCGTGTTGCAAGTGCTGCGGTTGAAAGGCACGGAGAATTATGCCTACCTAAGAGATCGATCTCTTAGATAGGCATAATTCTCCCATGCCTTTACTATTTATATTTAATGATTACCATGTCATAATTTTAGTCAGGGTAGGCAGTGCCTACCTTGCCTACCCTGACGGCACGTGCCTGATCTGATCAGAAATGATGAGCATAAGAGGCTCCATGCTAAGCCTGCATGCGTATAAACTAAACCTAATTGGAAAAAGGTTATGGTTATTTATTTCTAAGAGCTAATTTCATCCCATATATTTGGGTGGTGATTTGTAAATTCTGCGTGCGTATTTCTGTTACTCAAGCGCCTATAAGATTGGGTGGGAGGGGGGTGGGGTCACCTGCAGTCAGCAGTTTTGGTGCTGTTGTGGTGGGTTGGAGCTTATTGATAGGCAATGGAATTATTTTTATCATGATTTTAAGGATATGGTTTAATTTATTTTGTCATTCAATTTCTCTCACCATATCCCCGTTTACATTCTCTTTTTTTCTTCCCTTTCTCTGGATCTTAAAAATTGTATTTTAATCTTTTCTGGTTCTGATGGATTAACAGATATTATCTTGACAAATTAACTCCTACTTCCCTATCCATGGACCTGACCTCAGTATTTACATTCCCTCTTTTTATAATATTTAAAATCTTCAGCATGTATAGTATTTTGCATTTGTAGTATAATTCGTATCTGGAGTTAACATTTAAATTGTAATTTTATATTGTGCTTTCAGGATGCTGCAAATACCATTAATATACCTTAACTTTGTCCATCAGATTTTACTCCTTTCAAAACAATTTGTTCAGTGGGAAGAAATGCTAACGAAGTTTGAAGCTGCAAAGCAAATAAAGCCATCCTCTGACTGATATTATGTAAAATGGATCAAAATGTGGAAGTCAAGAACATTATTCTCTTTATTCTCAACATATGTAATGAATAATTAAAACATAAACTGTTCTAACATGTGTTCCTTATAATAATGTATATTAAAATCTTTTGCGGTAATATAACTAGCATGTACAAGTCATAGTAATCAGAATAGTAGATTAATTCCCAAGTGCTCGGTTTCACATCTGCAAGTTTGCATTATAATATTTAAAACTTAAACGAACTGTAAATATATCTTTATTTAAAACAGGTCAGTTATGTTGACTGTCGGTTTCTTTTTGTAATATTTAAGGTCTGCTGTGATTAGTGCAATTCTGATGCAAGCTTTTTGTGAACCTATGTACCACTAAAATTCTTCAGTTTGCTGCTGAATTAATTGTTAAGAAAATTTTATATACATAAACAAAATTCTTGCTTTTTTTTGTGCGTTATTGTGATAATTATTATGTTAAACTGCAATTCTACCATTCTCTAATTCTCTTGCACAAACTTGAATGGATGTCCAACAGTTGCCTCTAGCTGGAATCCTTGACTGTTATAATTGCAAAGATAGACACAACATTCTGGAGTAACTTAGTGGGTCAGATAGCATCTTTGGAGAAAATGGACAGGTGATGTTCTGGGTCATGACCCTTCTTCAGACTGATTGACGTGGGGGAGGGGGAGACTGGAAGGCGGGGGGGGAAACAGGACAAATTGGAGCCGGCAACACTTGACCTAAGGAGGTTCATGATAGGCTGATCAATGGTGTGAACCCAAGAGGGATATATCATTGCAAGCTGTGGTTAACGGACGTTTAGGGGGGGGGGGGGGGAGTTGTAAGCTACCCAAGCAAAGAACAATATGCTGTCCTTCCAGTTTTTTGTGGCCTCGTTCTAGCAATGGAGGAGAGCCAGGACAAAAGGAACGGTATGGGAATAAGAAGGGGAGTTAAAATGGTTAGTAAACGGAAGATCAATTAGGCAGACTGAACGTACGTTTTCGGTGAAATGGTAGCCGAATCTAATCTTTGTTTAGCCAATGTACAGGAGCCTGCATCGGGTCAGAATTGCACTTTTTATTGTATGTAAACATTGCAATATTGTTGCAACCAGAAGATGCTGTCAGAGCATATCAAGTCAGCCAGCGTGTGGAAGGCATTAGTGAACTGGCTGTAATCTCTCAGTTTCAAGGGGATGGAATGTGCTCCCTGGTGTACCAGCGACGAAAGGTGATTATAGCAGGTAAAAATCAAACCATTACACCATTGCAGCTCATAGATATTCTTACCAATTATTGAATCAAACTATATTTAGTAAATCATTTTTAAGTGGTACTAGACCAAGTGCAGACCCCTTGGGTCTGTTTCCCCAGCGTGTGGTTGCGGGGAGGGCGGCGGCATGCGGCGTCACACACACTAACTACCCCCCGCACACACGCTAACGACTCCCCTTGATATATTAATATTATTAATTTGCTCCTACCCCATAACCGCCCTATCCACTGATGCATAGCCCCCAACTTGCAGGCACGTCTAGAGAGGGAGGGGGGGGTAGAGAGAGAACAGAGAGAGAATGGGGAGAGACGAAGAAAGGGGCAGAGACGGGGTGGAGGAGAGGGAGGGTGGGGGGATGGGGTGGAGGGGAGGAGGGATAGGGGAGAGGGGGATGAGTGTGGAAGGAGGAAGAGGGGTGGGGGCAGTACATCTATTCCCCACTCCCTATCACCTCCTTCCTCTATTCCCACATACTCCCTCCTCACCTACCCCATTCCCTCCTCTCCCTCAAGCCCCCCACTCCCCCTCTTCACCTCCCCAGGATCTCGCCTGTCCTCCGGATCTGCAGAACTTGCTCGTTCACAGAGAGGATCACAGAACAGGGAGGAGTCAGAGAGCCAAATGCCAGCGCGCGTCGAGGGGGGGTTGGGGGGTATTGACGTAACTTGGCCTCGCGATGCCTGCAGCCGTTGATAACTGCCAGCTGACAACAGCCCTTTAAAGGTAAACAAAAATGCTGGAGAAACTCAGCGGGTGCAGCAGCATCTATGGAGCGAAGGAAATAGGCAACATTTTGGGCCGAAACCCTTCTTCAGACTGATGGTGGGTGGGGAGAAGAAAAGAAAAAGGTGGAGGAGGAGCCCGAGGGCTGAGGAAGGGGAGGAGACAGCCCGAGGGCTGAGGAAGGGGGGGAGACAGCAAGGGCTAACAAAATTGGGAGAATTCAATGTTCATGCCACCAGGATACAGACTACCCAAGCGGAATATGAGGTGCATTTCCTCCAATTTCCGGTGTTGCTCGCTCTGGCCATGGAGAAGACCCAGGACAGAGAGGTCGGATACGGAATGGGAGGGGGAGTTGAAGTGCTGAGCCACCGGGAGGTCAGGTTGGTTATTGCAGACCGAGCGGAGGTGTTCGGCAAAACGATCGCCAAGCCTCCGCTTGGTGTCACCGATGTAGATCAGCTGGCATCTAGAGCAGCGGATGCAATAGATGAGGTTGGAGGAGATGCAGGTGAACCTCTGTCGCACCTGGAACGACTGCTTGGGTCCTTCAATGGAGTCGAGGGGGGAGGTGAAAGGACAAGTGTTGCATCTCTTGCGGTTGCAAGGGAAAGTGCCCGGGGAGGGGGTGGTACGGGAGGGAAGGGAAGAATTGACAAGGGAGTTACGGAGGGAGCTGTCTTTGCGGAAGGCAGACATGGGGGGAGATGGGAAGATGTGGCGAATGGTGGGGTCACGTTGGAGGTGGCGAAACTGACGGAGGATTACTTGTATGTGACGGCTGGTGGGGTGAAAGGTGAGGACTAGGGGAATTCTGCCCTGGTTGCGAGTGGGGGAATGGGGAGAGAGAGCAGTGTTGCGGGGTATGGAAGAGACCCTGGTGCGAGCCTCATCTATGGTGGAGGAGGGGAACCCCCGTTCCCTGAAGAATGAGGACATTTCGGATGCCCTGGTGTGGAACGCCTCATCCTGGGAGCAGATGTGGCGTAGACGGGGGAATTGGGGATGGAGTCCTTACAGGAAGCAGGGTGGGAAGAAGTGTAGTCCAGATAGCCATGGTAGTCAGTAGGTTTATAGTGGATGTCGGTAAGAAGTCTATCACCTGCGATGGAGATAGTGAGGTCAAGGAATGGTAGGGAAGTGTCGGAAATGGTCCAGGTGTATTTGAGTGCTGGATGGAAGTTAGTGGTGAAGCGGATGAAGTCAGTCAGTTGTGTGTGGGTGCAGGAGGTGGCACCAAAGCAGTCGTCGATGTAGCAGAGGTAGAGGTCGGGGATGGGGCCCTGGTACGTATTGAACAAGGATTGTTCTACGTACCCGACAAAGAGGCAGACGTAGCTGGGGCCCATGCGTGTGCCCATAGCTATGCCTTGTATTTGGAGGAAATGGGAGGAGTCAAATGAGAAGTTATTGAGGGTAAGGACCAGCTCCGCTAGGCGGAGGAGGGTGTCAGTGGCCAGGTATAGGTTGTTTCTCTGGTCGAGGAAGAACCGGAGGGCTTTGATACTATCCTGGTGGGGGATGGAGGTGTAGAGTGACTGGACGTCCATGGTGAAGATGAGGGGGTGAGGGCCTAGAGAATGGAATGCGCGGAGACGATGGAGAGTGTCTGAGGTGTCTTGAACATAGGTAGGGAGGGATTTAACCAAGGGGGATAGGATGGAGTCAAGGTAGGTGGAAATGAGTTCAGTGGGGCACGAACAGGCAGAGACAATTGGTCTACCGGGACAGTCGGGTTTGTGGATTTTGGGGAGAAGGTAAAATCGGGCCGTGCGGGGCTGGGGAACGATGAGGTTGGAGGCTCGGTCGGGCAGGGCGAGGGAGTTGATAAAGTCGGTGATGGTGCTGGAGATGGTGGCCTGGTGCTCGTCAGTGGGGTCATGGTCCAGGGGTAAGTAGGAGAAGGTGTCCGAGAGTTGGCGCGTGGCCTCAGCTTTGTAGAGATCGACGCGCCAGACTATCACGGCACCTGCCTCACCTCCCACATAAACAGCCCTTTAAAGCCGCTAAGGCAAGACGCGTTCGCCCAGGAGCGAGCGTTCACAGCAAAGAAGCACCGGCTTCTGACTCTGGAAACCCACAGCTTGAATGAGTGCGCAGGGGATGGGAGGGGCGTGCAGGCGGGCGGGGCTTCGCGAGCTGCGCCGGCTGTGAGGAGAAAGTAGAGGAACGGTGCTATAGAACCTATGAGGAGAAATTCAGCGCGTGAGGAGTCGCTGCCTCGACATCTGTAGAACAAAGAAGCTACAGCGGAACGCTGCTGTAGAATCTTTGTTCTGCAGAACTTTCTCGATATTTCTGCGCTTTTAATCCACAGCGGGTGGGGGGGGCGGGGCCAGGACGCAGGTGGGCCTGGATTTGTCGGCATGTGGGCATTGTGACGTCAGCAGCTGATGAGCGCCGTTTATATTTAAAATATTGAGTTTTGTGGTCAGTTTTATTCAAAATCTGGGAAAACAATTGACCAAAGAGTGGATTTACTGAACTCATAAGATAAATCCCTACCGAAATTGTAAAAACTCTGCATTTTTGCATCTGGAGATACGTAGCAAAGGCAAAAAAACACACAAACACACACATTTAAAAGTATACTAGACCAAGTGCAGACCGTGGGGTCTGTTCCCCAACGCGCGGTTGCAAGGGGAGGGGGCGGCCTGAGGCGTCACACACATATTTACCAACCTCACACACACACACACACTAACCACCCCCATTGATAATATATTAATATTATTAATTCACTCCTTTTACCCCATGCCCTGCCGTATCCACTCACACATAGCTCCCAATTCGCAGGCACGGAGGGGGAGACAGAGGCACAGAGAGGGAGACACGGAGGCACAGAAAGGGAGACATGGAGGCACAGAGAGGGAGACACGGAGGCACAGAGAGGGAGACACGGAGGCACAGAGAGGGAGACACGGAGGCACAGAGGGCAACACGGAGGCACAGAGAGGGAGACACGGAGGCACAGAGTGGGATACAGGGAGGCACAGAGAGGGAGACACGGAGGCACAGAGAGGGAGGCACAGAGAGGGACACGGAGGCACAGAGAGGGACACCGAGGCACAGAGAGGGACACGGAGGCACAGAGAAGGACACGGAGGTACACAGAGAGGGACACGGAAGCACACAGAGAGGGACATGGAGGCACACAGAGGGGGACACGGAGGCACACAGAGAGGGACGCAGAGAGGGACAGCGGCTCTTTGAAAATAAATGTTAATGTTGAACAATTAGTCCAGGACTGAGTGGGGGGGAGGGGGATTGAAAGTGCGATGACTTCCGGTTGCGACATGCTCTGCTAGCAGTCGCAAACTTTTTAGCTCCGCTGAAAAAATCGCGATTTTTCGCGTTAAAATCGGGTCTGGAGGTCGGGACCGTTTTTAAAAACTTACCGGAGCTTCATGTCGCGGTGCTGATGACGTCATCAGTAAGCGCCGCGATTTTAACGGAGGGAAAGTCATTTTAAATGAAAAGTACATCTCCAGGTCAGAGCCCACAGAGGAAAATCTCAAAACATCTGCTGAAGACTCTGGAACAGCAAGAAACTTCAGAACTGACCTCTGGAGAGGTCTCTGGAATGGCTACTCGATCTGCAAAAGAGAAAACCGAAATGGAGGACTTAAGAAACTCGGTAAGAGATATCAAAAATGATATGGAAGCTGGGAACAGTAAATTGATAGCCGGTAATGATAAAATACTTGAGGGTATTGAGGCTCTCCAAAAAAGAATTGAAGGTGTGGAAAAAGGACTATCGATAAAAATTGAAAAGGTGGCAGAAGAGACCACAAAGATGTTTGAGGCTGTGCACGAAACTGTGGCTGCAAATGCATCTGCAGTGAATGATTTGGAAGCTGCTGTGGAAGTGATGGCTGGAGAGATGCAGACTATGAAGTCAGAAATAGATAGTCTCAAGAACCAAGTCACAAAGGTTTCGAATAAATGTGTTGACCTAGAAGCTCGCTCAAGACGTCAAAATATAAGAATACGTGGTGTAAAAGAGGGAGCTGAGGGGGACAATGTTTGTGAGTTCGCTGCCAACCTAATTAAACACGTACTGAAGCTACCAGAAGTACCTGTAATTGAAGTAGCACATCGACTCCCCAGATTTAAATCAAGATCTCAAGGAGAACGTGCCTACCCACGACAGATCATAATTAAACTTCGGGATATCTCAACAATGGAAGCGCTGATGAAAAAAATCAACCACGGAGAGAAGATGATGTACAGAGGTGATACTATTAAACTCCTACGGGACTACCCTTATGAGATTGAGCAAAAGAGAAGAAAGTTCTCACAGACCAGAGAAGTTCTTTATGGTGTTAAGGGAGTTTTGTGTGGAGTGTTTTATCCGGCTAGAATGCGTATCACCTTTGAGGGAGTGTCAAAAACATTCACTAATTCGGATGAATCTCTCAAATACGCTCAAGAAATCGCGACTAAGGCTGCATCAACTGGAGACTGAAAACCAAGACGACATGAACAAACGAACTTGCTTATTCTTCCAACAAGAGTATCACAAGGAAAGTGAATTAACTGAACACTGATTTTTTATTTTTTATTTGACTTCAAGCAACAGATTCTTAGTGAGACGTGGCTAGACATTATTATCTTCGCTGGAACATTGTGCTATGTAATTCAAGGACACTACGTGCTCAAATGAGGAAAACCTGATAACGGGACGAACTGCTGGGCTGAGAGTGAAAAACATCACATGGCTTATATTGTTTATAAAAAACTGAAAAAACTGAGAACTAATAATAATTAACAATTAACAATACTAATATAGAAATAGCAATTGAAATAGATAAAAAATGTGCAGTCTGCTCTGTTTAGCAGATAACAGCAAGTGCTATGCAGCTCGAGAGTGGAGGGAGGGGGAGACCGGGTACCTGGCATAACTCCAGGAGCCAGACTCCCGTTAACCCTTCCAGCGAACAGCTCATTTTTAACAATATTAAAATCAATTTAAAATAGTTAAGAGATAATATACACTCGAGGTTGATATGAAAAATATATACGGCTTATATAGTTTTACAAAATGCTGAGAATTAATCATAATTAATAATTAACAATACTAATATAGAAATAATATTTGAAACTGATAAAACTGTGGTGCCTGCGTCATAACGCAGACAGCAGTTATCACCTATGTTCGCAGCTCGTGGAGAGGAGAGGAGATCAGGCACCTGGCACAATTCCAGGAACCTGACTCCGGTTAATCCACTCAGTAAACCGCTCACTTTAACAATACTAAATTCATTTTAAAATAGTTAAGAGATAAAGAGTGAGTAGGATATGGAATCGAATACATTTGACATATATATAAATTGTAACTGGGTGAAATAGAACTGAATTGGAAACGGTAATGACCCCATAGATTTTGGGTAATAAATACAGCGGGGCTAACTTTATACCAACTACGCCGGAAGCGTTATGGATGTCGTACCCCACAGACGAGTGGGCCACTCACTACGGTGTTGAAATTTTAGACACCGTAAATTTATTTGATTTATATATATTTTTTTTAATCACAATATGTCACATCTGTGTGTTTTTTCTTCAAGGACAATCGCGCAGGAGAACTACCAAGGAAGTCTATAATAGAAATACTCCCAAAATAACCAGAGTCCGGAGGTATGAACGCACCACAATAATTAAGGTCATTAAAATTGGTAAAAATGCATGACGACAATCAAAAGAAAATAGGAGGAATCACATTATGTAGTTGGAATATAAGGGGGATTAATGAACCTATTAAAAGGGGCAAGATACTAGCTCAGTTGAAATCATACAACACGGACATAGCGTTTCTACAGGAAACACATCTTAAACAGCAAGATCAGACAAGACTGAGGGCGAACTGGATAGGCCAAACATTTCACTCTTCATTTACCTCCAAATCTAGAGGTACTGCAATTATTATTCGTAAAGGAATTCCATTTAAATCAAAGAACACTATTTTAGATAAGGAAGGGAGATATCTTATAGTAGCAGGGGAGATCAATAATATGCCAATTACGCTGGTAAACATATATGCGCCCAACTTTGATAACCCTCAATTTTTTAATAAAATTCTGAATATAATTGCAGAATCTAATTATCAAAATGTTATAATCGGAGGAGATTTTAATTGTGTTTTAGATCCTTATTTAGATAAATCGATGCAAAAACAAAAAGGTCAGACGAAATCTAAAACCAGTGAACTCTTACACACATATATGGAAAACACAAATATAACAGATGTATGGAGGATTGCAAACCCGACGGGAAGGGATTACTCGTTTTATTCAATGGTGCATAAAACATATTCACGGATAGACTATTTTCTAGTGGATACAAAATTAATTTCGCAATCTCTGAATCCTAAATATCATATTAACGCGATCTCAGATCATTCTCCGTTAACTTTTGTTCTAAAACTAGAAGGAATGTCTATGAATAAACCATTCTGGAGGTTTAACTCACAAATTTTAAAAGACCCTCAAGGGAGTATCTATCTAAAAAAACAGATGGATCTATTTTTTGAGTTAAATGATACACCAGAGATATCCCCCACGTTATTATGGGAATCCTTCAAAGCATTTATAAGAGGAGTCATTATTTCATTTCAAGCTTATCAAAATAAAAAGAATAAGAATGAACAAAGACACTTAGAAGATCAAATAAAACAGTTAGATATAGATAATGCTAAAGACCCAACTATGGATAAACATAATAAAATACTACTACTGAAATTTCAGTTAAATAAATTACTGTCAGAGAAAGTTATAACATTATTTCAAATCACAAAACAAGAACACTTCGAATTCGGGGACAAACCCCACAAACTTCTAGCACGACAACTTAAAAAACGGGAAAAAGAGAATGCAATATTAAAGATTAAATCAGATAGAGGGGAAGTATTAACACTACCCAAGGATATTAATAAAAGATTTGCTCAATTTTACCAGAATCTATACACATCTAAAACGTCAATAGACAATAATAAAATCTCAGAATTTTTAGATAATTGTAATCTACCACAATTAGAACGCAGGGAACAAGAGGAACTGGGAGCACAAATTACTTCTAAGGAGATAGAAGACACAATAAAAACACTAAAAAATGGAAAAACACCAGGACCAGACGGATTCAGTAATGAATTTTATAAATCTTTTTATGATATAGTTACTCCACGATTACAAAAAATGTATACATATGCTTATAAAGAGCAAAACCTACCTGAAACACTAGCGGAATCAACGATCATATTAATACTTAAAAAAGATAAAAATATAGAAGAACCAGGATCATATAGAGCTATTGCTTTGTTAAATACGGATCAGAAAATAATGGCAAAAACATTAGCCAATAGATTAAGCAAGTATGTTAGTAGACTAATACATGAGGATCAAACAGGATTTATACCTAAGAGACACTCATTTAATAATTTGAGACGTTTGCTTAACATAATGCATTCACATAAATCTTATGACCAAGAGTTAGCTATCATCTCACTGGACGCAGAAAAAGCGTTTGATCAAGTAGAATGGGACTATATGATCAAAGTATTGCAAAAATTCCAATTGGGAGAAAACTTTATTGCATGGATAAAACTACTATATAACAAACCTACGGCTAGAATACTAACTAATAATATATTATCTTCAAAATTCGAATTATCTAGGGGCAACAGACAAGGATGTTCACTATCACCGCTGTTATTTGCTTTGGTAATTGAACCCCTTGCTGAAAAAATAAGAACACACTCGAATATTCACGGTTATAACACAAAATATTCAAACAACAAACTATCCCTATATGCTGATGATGTACTACTGTACATCACAAAACCACAAATTAGTATACCAAATATATTAAACTTAATTGAGGACTTTGGATCCTTTTCAGGATATAGAATAAATTGGAACAAAAGTGAAATTATGTCGATTAAACCAAAAGACTCAACACATCTCAGGAAATTCCCTTTTAAAATAGCTATGGAAAAATTCAAATATTTAGGAATTGAGATTACTAGAAATTACCATGATATGTTTAAAGCTAATTATAATCCCCTACTTAAGAAATTAAATAATCTGATTAAATTTTGGAAAACACTTCCGATGTCCTTAATAGGTAGGATAAATGCTATAAAAATGATTTTCTTACCACAAATCCTTTACCTATTTCAATCAATACCTATATATCTCCCAAAAAAGTTTTTCAAAAAACTGGACTCAGACATTACAAATTTTATATGGGATTACAAATCCCACAGAATACAAAGAACACACCTTAACAAACGAAAAGAGTTGGGGGGTCTAGCGCTCCCTAACTTTATGTATTACAACTGGGCAGTAAATATTAAAAATATGATTCACCTGCTGGACAATTCTGCCCAGCAGGTGGACTGGATTATAATGGAAAAAGGGGATTGCTCCCCGAATAATATAGGAGCGATTATTCTCTCTCCAATAAATTTGAATAATAAAAATTATAATAAAAATCCAATTATATATAGCACTATTAGAACATGGAAGCAAATAAAACAGAATCTAAAATTAAGAAACCTATCTCTCTTAATACCAATAGTCAATAACCCATCGTTTAAACCTTCAATCATAGATAAAGCATTTATACAATGGGAAAGAATGGGAATTAAAACGCTCGAAGATCTGTATGAATTAGAAAAATTACTATCATTCCAACAACTACAACTGAAATATAATTTGAAAAATAATCAATATTTTAAATATATACAAATCTGTGACTATTTGAAAACACACACAAAAGATTATTATAATATGCCTTCCGACTTACTAGATGAAGCAATGAAGACAAAGGCGGAATCAGTTAATTTAATATCATACTTATATAATATCATCTTAAATATAGAAATACCCACAACAGATGGAATTAGAAGAGATTGGGAACAAGATCTAGGTATAAAAATTTCAAAAGAGAGTTGGGATAATCATTTATTACAGGTGCATAAATGCTCGATCAACGTACGACATACGCTTATCCAATTTAAAACATTACATAGATTATATTATTCAAAAACCAAACTAAATAAAATCTTTCCTAACGTCTCACCAATCTGTGATAAATGTATATGTCAAGAAGCTACCATAGCACATTCTTTTGTTTTTTGTACAAAAATCCAAAAATTCTGGTTTGAAATATTTGATATTTTTTCAAAATTAATCAAAATAAAACTGGTACCAAAACCAGAATGGATTATTTTTGGAATATCGGAAGGTATTCCTGAATTAAACGTGTATCAGAAGAATTTACTCAATTATGGGCTAATAATGGGAAAAAAGCTTATACTTAAATTCTGGAAAAATGCGCCCACACCAACAATAAAAATGTGGACATCAAATATGTTGGAAACATTACATCTGGAAGAGATGAGATTCCTCCTAGTAGGCAAAGTAGATCAATTTCAAAAGACGTGGTCTACGTTTTTGGACCTATTACAAGCATGAGGTGCAATAGTAATTTAGAAAAACAAATAAATAAATAAAAGGTATCTGGACCTGGTAATGGGAGGTAAAATAAAAACAGACTTGGTTGGTAGTTCCTTCTCTATGAAGTATGGTATAAGAGTTATAATAGAGCGATTGTTCCTTCTTTCTTTCTCTTTTTTTTTCTAGGGTCTATTTTCTAACTTTACTTCCTTCTCTAACCTCTTTTCTAAGGGGCTTTCTTTTCCCAACACTCTTTTGCACTTCACAACCTTTGAGCACTTTCTTCACTTTTCTTACTTCTTTCTTTTTCTTTCTTAAAAAAAAAAAAAAAAAAAAAAAAAAAAAAAATAATAATAATAATAATGAAAGTGCGATGACAGCGTCTGCTTGAATCGAGAGCGCGTGGTGGTGCCACGAGCGCAAGGGCATTGTGACGTCTGCAGGGATGGGGGGAGGGGGATTGAAAGTGCGATGACGTCTGCTTGAATCGAGAGCAGGTGGCGGTGCCGCGAGCGCAAGGGCATTGTGACGTCCGCAGCTGCTGATTTAAAGAAAACAGTAAGTTGTGTGAAGAATTTTATTGAAAATGAGTACAGATAAATGACCAAATTTAATGAGTGGATATCCGAATCCATAAGTTAAATCCCTAGCGAATTGGTAAAAATCTCTGCGTTTATGCGTCTGGTTTTCGCGGAGTAACATAGCAAAGGCTAAATGCCGTACACCCACACACACACAGAGTTTTAAAAGTATATAGATAGATGTGCCAAAGTGAGCAAATGGGATTAACATAGGCATCTTGGTTGGCATAGATAAGTTGGACTAAAAGGCCCGTTTCCTTGCTGTACAACTCTGTGAATCCAACAATCTAAGAAGTGGATACGTAGAATGGATGTAGGCAAGGGAAGAGTTAATTCCAAGTGAGTATCAGAGGAAAGCTTTTTGAGGAGGGTGGTATGGTTATATTGCGTCAGAGCCTTGTAGGAAGTCAAGAAGGATGAGGAAAGATGTAAGTTGCAATCTTATAGTTTGCAGTTTATGACTTAACAATTGGCAGTTCAGAAAATATGACAATTAGAAACTTCTCCAAAGGGGTTTAAATCAGAAATCTTCACATCTGTTATTTGTTGGAGAGATGCCCATTACATGTATAGTGAGGTAAGAGGTTAGATTTGCTTTGTGATTACATTCAAGATCTGCTGGCACTCGCGTTCTAGACTGACAGAAGTAAGATTATGACTTTGGTGAATGTTAAATAACTGACGTTTGCTTGATCAATGGTGTTTTATCATTAATGTTTTATTATTATTAATATTTAGTGTTTTCTGAGTCATTCATAACTCACTGTATGTCATGTTGTTACTTGTGGGCGGAGCACCACGGCAAATTCCTTGTATGTGAATACTTGGCCAATAAACTTACTTACTTGAGGAACAACAACTCAGCAGAGAGTTTCACATTCATGAATTGATGTTGAAAAAAAACACGCACTATGTTACCAATATTCATACAATCAGTTAAAGCTAACTCTTAAAGCTTAGTTGTTCAATGGAAAATTTCTTGCAAAAATGAAGCACTATTTTTGAAGTACATTTTATGAGGAAATTACTTTGCACAAATGAATAGTATCTGAAGATATTACATGCTGATACTGCAGTCTAATGACAATTTAGCAATAGTTGTTGAATACAATTCTATGTTGGCTGCCCCCAAGTACATAAAGGTCAAATGTAAAAGCTGAAAGATTAACCTCTCCTAACATTTTTTTAAAAGCATCAAGCATTTTAAAAGGAAATAGCTTAAGAAGCATTGTTCTTTCTGTTTCTTTCATGTAATCTTTGAATCTGCTCCAACTGCTTCTTGATCTCATCTAGGTCACAATTCTTAGAAGCCTCTGATGGAGAGATCAAACACAGACCACTTTTGCCAAGAGTACAAATATTTCTTGAAAGATTATTGTAGATAAACTACAGAGGGTACTACAATATTGGTAAACAGCAATTATTGAAACTTAAAAGTCTTACTTTTGATAAGTCGAAAATCCTACTGAAATGAAAAATCAAGAGTCAAAAAGTGTTTGTAGTGTGGAAGGAAACCAGAGCACCTGGAGAAAATCCATTTGGTCACGGGAAGAATGTACAAACTACTTATAGACGGCACCCATAGTCAGGATTGAACCCGGGTTTCTGGCGCTGTAAGGCAGCCACACTACTGTTGCACCACTGTGCCGTTCGGGATAAATGTTATTGATTCAATAGATCTTTTTAACTTGCATCTTGTTGGCAATTTTCCAGCTGGTTTGCTCCTCGTTTTATTATGAGTGCTAAATGGAGGTAATAAGTTGCTCATTTAGCAGCCAAGTTGTATTGATAAAGTCCTGTTGTGTTCTGGATGACAATATTAGATGTGCTTGTGACAACATCAGTTGAATTTTGATGAATTTCCCCCATTAAGTGGCGGGCCAGTTTCCTAATGCTCAAGAGTCAAGAGTGTTTTATTGACATGTTCCGAAACTTGCAGCAACACAGATATGTAAACCCCATAATAAACAACAAAAATGCTCAGTATATTAAAAATACAGACAAATAAATAGACAATAGTAGTGCAAAGTCAAAAATAATGTCCCCAAGTCTATATATTTCATAGCCTATTTGAAGGTTGTAGTGTTTAATAGTCTGATGGTTGTAGGGAAGAAACTCCTGAACTTGGACATTATAGTTTTCAGGCTCCTAGAACTTCTTCCTGATGGCAGGAGTGAACTGAGAGGTGGTGTGGGTCTCTAATCCATAACTGCTTCAAAAATAATGGCTTGTGCAATCTCATATATGCAAAATGGCTTCTGTGTGTAAATCTTGGATATAAAAAAACATAGGTAAATGGGTCTAATTTCTAGACAATGTGCTAAGTATATTGTTTGTGTGAAATTTTGCTGGGCGCAAAATAATTCTTAAACAACCTGGGATTTACTTTGGTAGTTGCATGTTAGCAGAGGAAAAAGGTCATCAAAACGCATAATATAACATTTTTATTTAACTATTTTAAAGACATTAAATACTAATATACAAAATTAATCTCACAAAATAGACTAAAAGATTACAATGGTTTATAACCTTTTTGTTGCATTTTCAGACTCAAGATTAAAATGTGCATGTAGATAAGTGAAGGCCTTGACATCATGTTCGGCACAGACATTGTAGGACGAAAGGCCCATTCTTGTGCTGTACTGTTCTATGTTCTATGTCCTATGACTAGAATATAAAATTAGAGGCTTCAACACAAAGGTATTCCACTGAGCATGGAGCTACTTCAGTGAGGAATTTAATTTCCCCTGAAGTTCAGGGATGATGGTCAACAGATGAGAGTCTAGCCTTCACCTCTATTCAGACTTGATCTGCCTGGGCAGGTGTAAATTGCTCGTTCCAAGCTTCCCCCATCTAGTTTCAGTCAAAAATCACTGAATCAAGCACTTGAACAACTAATCTCTATTTTGACAAAACACAATTACAGTTCAACTATTGTACCTATCCCATCATGGGTTCGAACCTCACATCTGTCTGATCAAGCCCTCTAGACCTCGCTCAAACAGAGACACTCCAGAAGGTCACGCAGTCCCAAGAGCTCTCCCAGAAGATTGATGCTGGACCTCGTGGCAGCGGACTTTTATAGGTCCCTGGGCCTCGAGGGGCCGAACCATAATCCAATGACAGATATCGATTAACCCTATACATAACAGACATTTCCCTAACCCAATAATACAGCAGCTTAATACATTGTATTAGACAATAGACAATAGAAAATAGGTGCAGGAGTAGGCCATTTGGCCCTTTGAGCCAGCACCGCCATTCAATGTGATCATGGCTGATCATCCCCAATCAGTACCCCATTCCTGCCTTGTCCCCATATCCCCTGACTCCGCTATTTTTAAGAGCCCCATCTAGCTCTCTCTTGAAAGCATCCAGAGAACCTGCCTCCACCGCCCTCTGAGGCAGAGAATTCCAGAGACTCACCACTCTCTGTGAGAAAAAGTGTTTTCTTGTCTCCGTTCTAAATGGCTTACTCCTTATTCTTAAACTGTGGCCCCTGGTTCTGGACTCCCCAACACCGGGAACATGTTTCCTGCCTCTAGTGTGTCCAAGCCCTTAACAGGACTTCTCAAGGAAGCCAACTTAAAAACATTTACCCTGACCTGCAAGAAACCCAGACAAGTCTCAATACCTCATCCAATCAACACTCGGCAAAGTAGAACTCTGCAACATTATTTACATTTATTTACAATTATTAGCAAGGTGTATGTCTGGTTTGCAGCCATCCAATCCATTCTATGCATTTTTCACCTAATTGACAGGGTCTGCAGATGTTCTTATTCTTTTCTTGCAACTTGTATCTAGGCTCGAGACACACTGGCATCATTCCACAGTTTGTCCCAGTTCTGCAGAGAGCAATTCCAAATTGACCAAATCTCCCAGCAGCCCTGAAGCTTTTACCCCATTTTAAAATCCTAGCCTCCCCAATTTGGCCAGGATTAACATTCCTTCCTTTTTATCATATAAGATAATCCATCATTTATGATAACCAAATAGTTCAATAATCAGCTAACCAGATATATATATGTGTGTCCATTACATTTCCCATCTATCAACAACACAAGATGATGATGTTTCTTCCCAGAATCTTGTCAAGCGTCCCAAGTTTTTGTGGGCGTAGCTTCACAATTTCCATCTGATGAGCCTTCACCTCCCAAGTTTTCATGGGTGCGAATTCCCTACATCCATATTGCTGCCCATTCTTCCATCCCTTTCCATAGTCGAACCTAAAACCTAAAATTCCTGAAAAACATGGGACAAAGCAAGTTACCATCATGCACCCATGCTTTCCCAACATTCACTATAATTCCCTGTTCCATTTCACTCTAACCTATTATATTCTGATCTATTACAGTATCCCTATTGCTATTCTGTTCCATAATATACTCTTTATTATCCTAGGATCAACACTAATCAGTCTTCTTCATACTCACATGATGTTATAATATGTATATCTGATGATGGGTCCTCATATAAATTTCAGCTGGGTTCAGTCCACATTTCCCTACAGGCATGACTCTAATTTAAAGCAAACCATGATAAATGTTCCAATTTAAACAAATTCAGTCTCAGCCTTCAATTTACTATTTCAAATTTCAGTGTCCATCTCATCCTTCTCATTCCACAGCATTGCAGCCGATAATACAATTTCATTCCAATTCCTGTGGAATTCCCAGCTGTTCAAATCGAAACAATCAATTTCTATATGCTGTCAATTTCATCATAAATCCAATCCAGACTGCCGAATCCAGGGACAATTTCTTTCCACCTTGATAATAGAAGCCGCTTTACCATCAAGGGTTAAACAATTCAAATCCATCGGTCAAATATGCATTGGCTCTGCTATTCTCAATACCTATTCAAGTTGTTCCTTCTAATTTACTCTCCAGTATCTTTTCTTATTTATGTATATCTCCTCACTATGTTAACTCGTTACTGTTTTGATTCTCTACTATGTTGGCTCTTTACTATATTGACTCTTTACTATATCGACTCTTTACTCTATTGGCTTTGTTCTCTGTCTAGCAGTTCTCGCTTATACTAGTTCTTAACTACTAGTTCCTTCTAGCTCCTTGATCTCCCCTTCTGTCCACTTGTGGAGCAGTCATAGGAGCTACGGGAAGGAGCCGAAGATAACGCTGACTCCTCCCGTGTGCCCTGCTTGCAAGCTGCGCATGGTTTCCCCGAACAGGGAACATGAGAGTGCTGTGAGGACTGCTGTGGCTCCAGCTCCACTCCAAAAAATTCTGCACACCCTGGCATATAATAAACCTCTCTCCCTTCGAAGTATGCAGGCACTGTTTCACTCTTTCCGAATTTAACAAGTTTAGGTTTCGTCGGCACCTCCCCTTTAAGAGCCGCCTCAGTAGTCTCCCTTTCAGAAGATGATATTCTCTCCTGCTCCTGCTGTTGGCTTACTAGTTCTTCCTGTCCCTGTTCTGGAATGTCCTGAGCAGGATCAGTTCTATCGTGTTCCCCTCCAATTCACAATTTACAAGCCACCATTCTTAGGGTGGACAGCAAAACAACCTCTTTGTTTATTTTCCTTTTAGTGAAGAACATTCTCCATATTCCAATTAACTAATTTCCTTCTTCACTATTTCCATATTTTTTGACGATCATTTCTATATAGTTTATTCCTATTACAGATTTTAGTCCACCCAATGGCCAAAGTTTGCTTCTTAAGACTGCATTTAATTCCCCCGATAATCCTCTTAGTCTGTCGGCTTCCTGTGGAAGCTTCTCCAAAATTATTCTTCTCAGGCTTCCTAATTGTTTGATTGGTCCTTCTCTGAGACATTCCCCATTCTCGGAACAATAGTCACAACTCAAATTACAAAATAACGGTTCCAGACACTAACACCTCTTCGAATCACTCCTTCCTCTCAGACTCCAAGGTCAATGGAATCTCTTCCACACAATGGTAAACAGTCTCTCCAATTCGCACTTACTCTAACAATCGTTCCCTTTCAACTGTTACCCAGTCACTCCTTCAATCACTCCTATTCAATTATTCAAACCACTCGCTCGTATTCAGTCTCTCTCTCAACTCTCTTATCAGTTAAATCACAATCACGTCATTAAACTTTAAACTTTCAAACAAAGGATCTCCGGTGTCTCAATCCAAGTCTAACTATCAATCGCAGTCTCTCACGCAGCAATCTCTCTCTCACTCAATCCACTTTAAGTTTGCACAGACAAATCCGAACCACGCTAAGAAAACAATAATTAAGAATGAAAATATTCCCCCGATTATCAATAACCCAAGACACGACCCAATATAAACTATAAGCATCCAATAAATCCCACTCTAATGAATCTTCCTCATGGCGCAATCGATCAGTGGGATGACTCCTCCCCCAATGCAGCGATCGAAAGAGTACAACCACTGATCGAACCACCCCGATTCAGATTCTCACAATATGATCTAAACAAATACAAATATTTAACTCAAACACACTCTTACTTCAGGTATCTAAATCCGTAAACACTCACACAAGCAGCAACACAAATAGCGGTCTGCCAACACGATCTAAATCTTAACTTCTAATTCTTAAAATACACTCTTAAAATACAATCTTGAAATACACTTAAAAGTTTATTTACATATACAGAATATTTACACAATCCAGATCCTATGACAATACGAAAAGCTAGATTTTTACAATTTACAAAATGATTTAAAGCACTAGCGCACAGTTCAGGAACACTCGATCTCGATACCGCAATACGCTGTTATCACTCAGTGAACCTCTCCCTCTGATACCGAAGATTTTCCCCTTCCTAGGTTAGTCTTTGCTGAGGGGTACTACTCCTTAAATTACTACTTTTCCTCCCGAATGTTACTATCCCTCTGCTAAGACTGGACTTCTATAGCGGGACCTCTATCCCTCCTCTCTAAGTTCGACAGAATTAGGGGTACCCTTCGCATTCGGATTACTTTTCACCAAGTAAACCAGGTTCCCATCTCTCAGGTACTCTTCGCCATCAGGTACTAGTCAACAATCGACCAGAGGGTTACTATTCACTGTTGATCAGCCGCTATTCGGTATCGATCACGGACATGCTCCAACTCCGAATTTCTATGTACAGGAATTCGAATTCCACCTTACTGGCAGAACTTCAATGTGAAATTCTGTATTTGGAAATGTGGCTTTGCAAATATAGACACGTTCTCGAACTCCTAATTTTAGTGCGTATCTCTCCTCATACGCGGGCACTCAAATCAAAATAAAATTGCCCAGTTGAATTCTTGAATGGACTGGAGTAATTCGGCCAATCTTTACTCTGTGCATCCAAGCCCAGTAACTTTACGAGATTCCTCGTCCGTCGCACAGGACTCAGATATCTACACACAGACACTCCACTCTGATGGGCACTGGGGGTTCAGCGCTTAGTCGCTTCGCGCTGTGAGTTATCAATGCCAATTTTC
Organism: Malacoraja senta; assembly: GCA_038087875.1. Classification (NCBI taxonomy): domain Eukaryota; kingdom Metazoa; phylum Chordata; class Chondrichthyes; order Rajiformes; family Rajidae; genus Malacoraja; species Malacoraja senta. The sequence goes on from CM075977.1 coordinate 365,485,077, forward strand.
AGAGTGCAACTTTCCAATTCGTGCTCCCGGCAAAGATCCGATCGATACGTAGGCCAGACCTGTATTTCTATACCCCACCAATTGGATACCAAATCTAACCTTGGGCCACCCCTCGACCAATGAAGCACATTTGGCTCTCGTTAAAGCAGCTGCAGTCTGCCAACTATGACCAAAGTTTTGGGCCTGTAACCCAGGAAGGGCCTCTAACCCAACCCCAGCAGGGCCTCTAGCCCCACCCTGGTTTTATGGGCCCCCAATGCAAAGGAGTGCTAACCACCCCACCGTGCTTGCTAGACTCTGTTCTAATGGTCTCGATTGGACCCTCTCCCAAGCCCGTGAATGATCGATCCTCTCCGACTAATGAAATGCCGAAAACCAATGCGAAAACCGCACCTTGGGCCCGATTTTTGCACTCGCGATCGAAACAGCTCAACACCCTTGATCGCAAACTTGTGTTTTGGGGTCTTTTGATATCCCGGACGATCGCCCAATGTAAATTGCTCTTCTAACCTTCCCCCCAGTCTAGTTTCAGTCAAAAACACTTGAACAACTAATCTTTGACAAAACACAATTACAGCTCAACTACTGTACCTATCCCACCTCGGGTTCAATCCTCGTATCTCCCTGATCAAGCCCTCTAGGCCTTGCTCAATCAGAGACACCCCAGAAGGTCACTCAACCCAAGCACTCTCCCAGAAGATCGACGCTGGACCTCATGTTAGTGGACATTTATAGGTCATGGTACCTTGAGGGGCCGAACCACATGGGGGTGGTCTCTTTATAATCCAATTACAGTTATCGATTAACCCCATACATAACAGACATTTCCCTAACCCAATAATACAGCAGCTTAATACATTGTATTCAAACAGGACTTCTCAAGGAAGACAACTTAGAAACATTTACCCTGATCTGCAAGAAACCCAGACAAGGCTCAATACCTCATCCAATCAAAACTCGGCAAAGTAGAACTCTGCAACATTATTTACAATTATTTACAAGGTGTATATCTGGTTTGCAGCCGTCCAATCCATTCTATGCATTTTGCACCAAATTGACGGTCTGCAGATGTTCTTATTCATTTCTTGCAACTTGTATCTAGGCTCTAGACACACTGGCACCACTCCGCAGCTTGTCCTAGTTCGCAGATAGCAATTCCAAATTGACCAAATCTCCCAGCAGCCCTGAAGCTTTTACCCCATATTAAAGTCCTAGCCTCTCCAATTTGGCCAAGATTAACACAGGTTTTGGATAATATTCGGGCTAATTACAGAAAAAATGTTTTTGCCATCTCAAGTATCAAGTAATGACTGCAGTTATTAAAAAAATCAAAAATAACTCAACTACCAAAAAAAACACCTGACCATAGATAGAAATAGAAAGCAGAGTAATTCTGAATGGAATCAGAACTATTTTTTTAACCTTCAGTTCTTTCATGTATGCACTTCCCATTTTTCTCAATTTTATGTACATGTATTCTGTTTTAATGAACTTAATTTTTTGGATTTAACAGACATAATATGTGGATATAATTGACAACCAGCCATGGAGCCTTACATTTCTGAATTACATAGAACATAGAACATAGATCCTGAATTCTGCTTGGTAGATGGTGGGAAAGCTTTGGGATGTTAATAGTCTCTAGTCTCTTCTTGTAGTCACAGTATTGATGTGACTGATTCTGGTCAATGATAGCACCTCCTCGGCAAGGCCACCGAGTCGCATCCTGGCCATTCCTTCTTCTCCCCTCTCCCATAGGGCAATAAGTATAGAAGTGTGAAAACGCACATCTCCAGATTAAGAGACAGATTATTCCAAGCTGTTATCAGGCAACTGAACCAACCTACCAATAACTAGAGAGCAGTCCTGGACTACTATCTACCTCAGTGGAGACCCTCGGACTATCTTTAAATGGCTTTTACTAGCTTTATTTTTCACTGCATGTTATTCACGTTATTCCCTTTATCATGTATCTGTACACTGTGGATGGCTCGATTGTAATCATGTATTGTCTTTCCACTGACTGGTAAGCATGCAACAAAAGCTTTACACTGTACCTCGGTGCTCATGACAATAAACTAAACTCTAAACTAGATGTTGATGCTGAAGGGCCTGGTGATAGTAATATGATTGAATGTGAAAGGTAGGTGGTTAAACTCTCCTTGTTGGAGATAGTTATTAACTGACACTCATGTAGCATAAATATTACCTGTCACTCATCAACCCATGCATGAATGTTGCCTAGAACATGAAAATATCTTGAAAAATAATTCTACTATCAAAATAAACATTTTCAAATATTAGCATTTCAAATATTATTCTGACAAGTTTCTTTTCTTTTGAATGTCAGAACTAATATTTCTGGCATTCTAGCTAATTTAAATTCTGTAACAAACCAACCTACAATTATTATTGATGGTTTGACTATAAGTAATAATATTAAGCATAATAGGTGTTGTTTGTGCACTGACCAACATCAACCAGCAGGGGTCTTCCTCAGTACATTAACAGGCATCTCAGTACATTACAAGAAAAAAAGGGAACTGGAAGTTGGAAGAGGAATGTTCTTTCACAAAGGACCAGTAACAAAGTGAACAATGGGTTTCAACCCGAAATGTTGCCTGTCCATGTTCTCCAGGGATGCTGCATGGCCCGCTGAGTTACTCCAGCACTTTGTGGCTATCAGTGACAAAATGAAAATGTGCATTGTACATACTGTAACACAGAACAGACCAACATTTCAGTTGCCATATTGTGTATATTTAGAGTTATGCAGTAAGTTATTCTATTTGTTTTTCTTGAGTTTCAGACATGAGGTTTAGTGCTGTTAATAGAGAGTCGATGGGGAAGCTATTCACCCAGGCCAACTTTTGTCTGTTACTAAGAGACTCAAGCTTGCCATGATATTTGCCTCAGACTCAAAAGCAGTGCACCAAATACATAAAGTAAAGTTTGTCCCACTTGCTCCATCAGCAATGGCTTCCAGATAAATGCTAACTTTAGACTTTAGAGATACTGTGCGGAATCAGGCCTCCATACACTAGTACTGTCCTACACACCAAGGACAATTTAGTTTAGTTTAGTTTAGAGATACAGAGCAGAAACAGGCCCTTCGGCCCACTGAGTCTGCGTCGACCAGCGATCCCCGCACATTAAAACTATCCTACACGCACTAGGGACAATTTTACACTTACCAAGCGAATTAACTTACAACCTGTACTTCTTTGGAGTGTGGGAGGAAACCGAAGATCTCGGAGAAAAACCCACGCAGGTCATGGGGATAATGTACAAACTCTGTACAGACAGCACCCTTAGTCAGGATCGAACCCGGGTCTCCGGCGCTGCAAGCGCTGAAAGGCAGCAACTCTACCGCTGCGCCACCGTGCTGCCCCAAATTTATAATTTGTAATTTATAATTTTACCAAAGCCAATTAACCTACAAACCTGTATATCTTTGTCATGTGGAGGAAACGATACGATAAAATTTTATTCATCCCCAGAGGGAAATTGGTCTGCCGACAGTCACAACACACAAGGTGCACAAAAACTTGCAATTACAACATGTACATTAAAACAGGTGCACCCATACAGACAAGCACCCACAGTCTGGATCAAACCCGGGTCTTTGGCACTGTAAGGCAGCAATTCTACCGCTGTGCCACTGTGCCCCCCCAAGTTATAGAAACAAGGAACTGCAGATGTTGTTTAATACACAAAAGTACAGTAGCGCTGGAATAACTCAGCAGGTCAGGCAGCATCTCTGGAGAACCTGCCAAGTTATGTTTTTGTGAGGGGAGTGTGGGGGAGGGAGGGGAAGAGAGGCTCTTGTTTTCAATCCCTGATAATCTTTCCGCAGGACGGTTTTGAACAAAAAAATATTTAAAAGTATATAATTTAAAACAAACTCCCTGTACACAATTACAAAACTGTGCTTGAAATAAATGTTTTCGAATGATCTCTGGTGGCCATTAACAAACTTCTGGTTAGACAACTCACACCTGTACAAATGAACATGGAACAGATAAATGCGCTATCTGTATTTCAAAATTAAACTGGAATCCTGCAAAGAACACAAATCGTTCCCAGAGTCCACCCACATGACACATCAGTTGCACTCTCGGAATCCCACCCAAGTACCATTGCTACATTGTGCCATGTCGTCACCTATTCCTTTTCTCCAGAGATGCTGCCTGACCTGCTGAGTTACTCCAGCATTTTGTGTCTTCCATTGTAAAGGCAGGATTGTGAGCTAGCAATTTCTGCCCTCTTTGTGCCAGGCAGACACAGTTATAACTGCCTACATAAAGTGAAGCACAAATGTTTCACCATGATTCAGGAAGCTGCCAATGATTAAAACAATGATAAAAAAGATATACATAAACTATGTTTCTAACATCCCCAACAATTTCCAGGACTTTAATATTAACGGCACTGATCATAGTTTGGTATATGAATGGATTCACTCTATATCTTCCAGATAGTCTTTCTACATTTGATGGTTTATTTCTATTGAATAAACTAAATACAAGCTGCCATATTTATTGACTGAGCGCAGCAAATCTCTCAAATCCTTGGCGGATTAGCCAAGACCACGAGGCCATGGAGCCTACGGCCCCAAGGAACCACATTTAATGAGGGGTTGAATCAATGCCACTTAATTGGTATCTAATACAATCTAGGTATACGGCTCAGGCATGTTAGAGGTATGTGGACTAAATGATGAAAAGGTTATTTATTCATGTAAGATAATAAATACAAGTCAAACGTCCACTACTCTTCCCTATCGTGCAAAATCAGTAGTTTCCAGTGATTATGGACCTTGTCATCAAGTATATATTTTTTCATGCCTGGCTATCGACAAGCTTTCTGGAATCTGCCTGCTTTGATCTGACCTTAAATCAATCAATCATGCTGACAGCCTGTATGAAATCGTTGCTTGCCAGGTCAAAGGGGAACCACTTTTAGTCTCCCAAAGATCAGTGCTGCGACTGCAGTACTAGCTCTGAGGAATGAAGCTGAGCCGGTCTTTTGGAGGTGGCGTGAAGGTGGGGGGTGGGGGGGGGGGAGGCGTTGTTGGAGGTGGTAGCTGTAATAGTAGAACATTTTTGCTACTGAATGCAGAATGCTTTACCACATAAGGCAACCGCTGCATCACAGTCCGTTCACAGTATTTTTGAATGCCTGTAACCTGAGAGTCAAAGGAGAGATTACAATCATGCTACAAGGTTGCCCTGTATACCAGATGACATTTTAAATAACAAAAGTCGATGGATTTTCATGACAATTCCTGTTTTTACATTGTAGAGTTGTAATCCAGAAACACATATGTGATAAATTAAACTCTGGGAATGTTGGAAAATATTAAAAATAGCTGAGAATATTTTTCCATCTAATAAGAATATTGGAAAATATCTAAAGCAAAAACAGAAAATCCCAATAATAAGCAAGTATGCTGTATCAACAAGGATAAAGAAAAAAAATTGTAATTTTAATATCAACAATGATAAGGAAGAAATTTGGTAACTTTAATAATTTCGAGAAGCCTCGTGATAACTTTGGGACATGATTTTATCTCTCACTTAAGCCAATTAAATTAATCTGAAGTAAAAAAAATTAAATATGTAATGATGATAAGGAAACTACCAGACTGTTGATAAACCTTTCCAGTTCAGTTATGTCCTTCAGAGAAGGAAAGCCACCTTCCATACTGGGTCTGGCTTTTCACGATACGATGCGATAGAACTTTATTTATCCCAGGAGGGAAATTGATCTGCCAACAGTCATAAAAACACAAAATACATGAAACATGAAATTAAAGTGATAAGTGGAAAGGATTGGGGAGGAGGGAGTCAGTCTCAGTCTACCCCACGACAGAAGGGGGAAGAGTTGTACAGTTTGATAGCCACAGGGAAGAAGGATCTCTTGTGGCGTTCTGTCCTACATCTTGGTGGAAAGTGACTTGCAGTGACTTTGACTCACTTTAAGATGGTTAATTTTTACCTGGTTTCACTTTTTTCAAGGATGACTTGGGATGAACAACATATATTGACTATGGCATATACCGTCTATGAATAATTAGAGCTGAAATGGGCCTCTTTCTGCTATTATCTTTGGATACTGGTCAACTCCCTTGCAAAGTTACCATTCTTACAGCATCCAAGTGCGAAGCCACATCCGATCTCTACAGAATCATTCCATTATAAATCTTTTATAATGCAGTACTAGCTCTGAGGAATGAAGCTAAGCCAGTCTTTTGGAGGTGGGGTGAAGGTGGGGGGGGGTCTAAATGGCATAGAATGGCCTTGGTTTAGATTAGCCGCATCTCCATCCTGCTTTCTCTCTGACCTTCACAATGATTAACTACATCATGCTCTTCCCAGTGCTGGGGCTGCTGCAAGTTAGTGTCAGGATATGCAGTTTGTGGGAAATTTGTAAATCGAAACTCTGAACATTGAAAATAGGTGCAGGAGTATGCCATTCAGCTCTTTGAGCCAGCACCGCCATTGAATATGATAATGGCTGATCATCCAAAATCAGTACCTCATTCCTGCTTTCTCCCCATATCCCTTGATTCCGTTAGCCCTAAGAGCTAAATCTAACTCTCTCTTCAAAACATCCAGTGAATTGGCCTCCACTGCCTTCTGTGGCAGAGAATTCCACACATTCACAACTCTGTGTGAAAAAGTTTTTCCTCCTCTCAGTCCTAAATGGCCTGCCCCTTAATCTTAAACTGTGACCCCTGGTTCTGGACTTGCCCAACATGGGGAACATTTTTCCTGCATCTGGCCTGTCCAAGCCAGATTGTTTCCTTTACTTTAGTTTCATTCCACAGCATGGAAACAGGCCCTCAGCCCACTGAGTCCACCCATTCATACTAGCTCTATATTATCCCACTTCGTCATCCACTCCCTACACACTAGGGGCAATTTACAGAAGCCAATTAGCCTACACATCTACACATCTTTGGGGTGTGGGAATAAACTGAAGCACCCGGAGGAACCCACATGGTCACAGGGAGAACATGTAAACTCCACACAGCCAGCATCTGAAGTCAGGATTGAACCCAGGAACTCAGGACTCAGGTACAGGTGCTTTCCCTCTGTCATCATGCTTCTGAATGACTTCCATAAACTAGGGTACTGTCCAATTCACGTCTACCCCATTAAGGACATTGGACCTTGCTTCTGGAACTGGTGCATTACAATGCTAAGAACTATATACTATACTTCCTCTTTGCTCTACTTATAGTATTTGAGTTTGATATGATTGTATTTAAGTATAGTATTGTCTGATCTGATTGGGTAGCTTGCAAAACAAAGCATTCAACTGTACTTCGACCTAAAACTAATCCTAATAATTAGGACACAAAGTTCTGGAGTAACTCAGTGGGTCAGGCAGCATCTTTGGAGTAAAGGAATAGGTGACATTTTGGGTCAAGACCCTTCTTCAGACTAAGAGTCAGAGAAGAGGGAAACTAGAGGTATGGAAAGGTACAAAGAACAAAAGAATTAAAGGTATACCTTTCATTCTTTTGTTCTTTGTACCTTTCCATACTTCTAGTTTCCCTCTCAGTCTGAAGAAGGGTCTCGACCCAAAATGTCACCTATTCCTTTTCTCCAGAGATGTTGCCTGACTCGCTCAGTTACTCCAGTATTTTGTGTCTGTCTGCGGTGTCAACCAGCATCTGCAGTTCCTTCCTACACTTCTAACCTGGACCAACTTCTGAAGGACGTTTTCCCAATGATGGTGTTGGAAAATTCACAGCAGCAAGAAGCCAGATTGTCAAGAGCCAAGAGTGTTTTCTTGTCATATGTACCGAAACAGAACAATGAAATTCTTCCTCGCAGCAGCACGGTGGTGCAATGATAGAGTTACTGCTTTACAGCACCGGAGACCTGGGATCGATCCTGACTAAAGATGCCTTTCGCCCTGTGACTTCTCTGGGTGCTCCGGTTTCCACCCACATCCCAAAGCCGTACAGGTTTGTAGGTTAATTGGCTTCTGTAAAAATTATAAATTGTTACTAATGTGTAAGATAGTGCTAATGTACGGGGGTGATCACTGGTCAGCACGGACTTGGTAGGCCGAAGGGTTTGTTTACATGCTGTATCTCTAAAGTAAAGTAAAGTGAACGAAAGTACGAAGAGTCAAGAGTGTTTTATTGTCATATGTTCCGAAAGGGAACAATGAAATTCTTATTTGCAGCAGCAGCATAAGAGATTTGTGAACAGTACTCAATAGATAAGATAATAATAAAAACAAACAAAATTCAATAATTAAGAAAAATAGTTCAAAAAACAAAACCAACCCGGAAAGTCCTTTGTGCAACCCAGATAGTTCATAGTTCAGAGTTTAGTTGGGGTTCGTAGTGTTCAAAGCTTGATGATGGAAAATACAGGGAAATATCGGCAGCTACTCGCAAAATCCATAGCACCAACTTTAGCCCTGTAGTTTGAAGGCAATGATATCATTAAATGAATCCTTAAGGGACTGTCCCACTGCGGCGACCTAATCCGTGAGTTCTGGCAAGTTTCCCTCGACTCATACTCGCAGCATGGTTTTTTTACACGTAGGTTTAGTCGAAGTAGGTCGGCATGTTATTCGTAGGTAATCGAGGGTAGTCGAAGGTAATCAAAGGTAGTCAAAGGTAGTCATAGATAGTCTTCAACATAGTCGAAGGGAGGTCGAAGGAGGTCGAAGGAGGTCTTCTACATAGTCGAAGGAGGTCTTCAACATGACATTTTTTCAAACTCTCCTAAACTCTTCTAAACTCGCCAATTATGTCGCCGCAGTGGGACAGCCCCTTTAGGGTCTTTGATGCAGACATCAGATTTTCGATTAGTACAGGTGTCAGAGGTTATGGGGAGAAGGCAGGACAATGGGGTTAGGAGGGAGAGATAGATCAGCCATGATTGAATAGTGGAGTAGACGATGGGCAGAATGGCCTAATTCTACTGCTATCTCTTATGACATGACCTTATGAACTAATTGATTTGTGTTTTATCTAATGTAGTACAGCAAATAATTCTGATATATCTGTATTTTCTAACATCATAGAAGGAATCTACGTTGAATCTATGTTGAGTCCAACAGCATTCCCAGGAGTACTTTCCCCTCTCAATTCACTGTAACCTACTGCCCCTCACACGTCCATCAGCTCGCTCCTAATTCTTCTGACACCCTTCAAATGTAATGGTCATATACTGTGGCTAATTAACCTAGTGGCACCGCTTTGGGGTGTGAGAGGAAAGAAGAGCACCTGAGGGAAACCTGCAAAGTCACAGAGAATGCACAAACTCCAAACTAGCATCTCTGGAGAGCAGGATGAAACCCAGGTTGGACCTGTGCCCATTTCAATGCTCGTTTTATATTTTTGTCTTGTACTCATACAAAAAGCCACATTTCATTAACACACTAAGTCTCCATTGATTCTGTCCTCATGTTTTACATGTGTTCTGCCTGACTCAACATGTTTAGGATTAACAATTATATCCCAGTATTGTATTGAGCATTGGCATTATTTTGGATAACTATCATGTTCTTCGGATTTCTCCAAAAGAGCAACATAATATCACATTAGATCAACAAATAAGACTAAAACTAATTCCCTGGTTTACTTATGGTAAGTAGTACAAGAAACAGGAAGGCAGGATGAGATATTGGAAGTGTAGTGTATATAGAAAATAAAAACAAATTGGTCTATAGAGGATTAAAATGCCACACAGATAATACATTTCTTACAATTGTATTTTTATTAAATTCTGTTTTTAGTGGCTCTTTCTGAGGCAAAATTCTAAATCAATGACATGTTTCCAGTGTATCCATTGAGTTTGGTCTCCAGCTGGAAAATGAAACTCAACAACTTATGTTTGACTTTGCGTAACAAAAGACATTCGAAGAAGATGGTGTTTTTAGATTCTCAATGCCAAATTTCTTTGTTTGTCCTTTACTTGGGGACATTTTAATATCCAGGCAGCAAAGATGACAATTTACATCACTAATCCCACACTAATTGTGCGGTTCTAGGTAAGGTATTACAATCATTTTATCTCTTCTCATTGACCTTTCTGCCATTTTTACACTGACAAATGATGTACAGTTAGGCAAAAATCTTTGCTCTGATTGCAAAATTATATTTATATATATGGAATATATAATTATATACATGTATATACATGGCACACAGAGGCACACAAGGGGACACAGAGGGACACAGAGGGACACAGAGTGACACAGTGGCACAGAGAGGGACACAGAGGGACACAGAGGGACACAGTGGCACAGAGAGGGGCACAGAGGCACACAGAGGGACACAGAGGCACAGAGATGGACACAGAGGGACACATAGGGACACAGTGGCACAGAGAGGGACACAGAGGCACAGAGAGGGACACAGAGGGACACAGTGGCACAGAGAGGGACACAGAGGCACACAGAGGCTCACAGAGGGACACAGAGGGACACAGATGCACAGAGAGGGACACAGAGGCACACAGAGGCACACAGAGGGACACAGAGGGACACAGTGGCACAGAGAGGGACACAGAGGCACACAGAGGCACACAGAGGGACACATAGGGACACAGAGGCACAGAGAGGGACACATAGGTACAGAGAGGGACACAGAGACACAGAGAGGGACACAGAGGCACACATAGGTACACAGAGGGACACAGGGACACAGAAGCCCAGAGAGAGACACAGAGGCACAGAGAGGGACACAGAGAGGGTGGTCGGGAGGGGTGACGTCACTCGCAGCGCGAGCTAGAAGACAGCGTGTTTTTTTTCAAAGGTCTTGCGATCGGCGTGGCCGGGCAACGTAACTCGCAGCGCGTGAACACAACGTGCAGCCATTGTGACGTCATCACGTCATCATCCAAAGCGGTTCCATTTTCTAAGTTATTTCAAATTTTTGAACATTTTGATTAATAACTTGAGAAATAAAGCTCAAGATTTTCAGGTAAGCCGATTTTTGACTTCACCGGATAAATCTCTACAGGAATATGTAATCATTTTATCGTCAGGGTGTCGTTTTTTCGAGCAGTATGATTATACACACATGCACACACAATCCAAGATCAGAGTTTTATAAGTATAGAGACACAAAATGCTGGAGTAACTCAATGGGTCAGGTAGCCTATATTCGATGTACACCAGTATCTGCAGTTCCTTCCTACACACACACACACACACACATATATATATGTGTGTGTGTGTGTGTGTGTGTGTGTGTATATCTATATATATATATATATATATATATATATATATATATATATATATATATATGTGTGTGTATGTGTGTGTGTGTGTGTGTGTGTGTGTGTGTGTGTGTGTGTGTGTGTGTGTGTGTGTGTGTGTGTGTGTGTGTGTGTGTGTGTATGTGTGTGTGTGTGTGTGTGTGTGTGTGTGTGTGTGTGTGTGTGTGTGTGTGTGTGTGTGTGTGTGTGTAGGATGGAACTGCAGATGCTGGTGTACATCGAATATAGACTACCTGGCCCATTGAGTTACTCCTGCATTTTGTGTCTACCTTTATTAATATATATATATATATATAATCTGTTTCAAATGTATACCTGTTTCAAATTTGCCTTTTCATCGAATAGTGATGGCTATAGAGCAAAATGAATAGCATTGAAAAATAGGTTGAATAATTGTATGTCTTGAACATAATAATGTCTACTGGGCATTTGACAATGAATTAAAGCAAATTATTCTGACCTTATATCGATTATTGATAAGGTCACATGTGGAATACTGATTATGTTACCCAGCAATCCCTGTGGGTTTCAGAGGAAGTGCATCATGGGAAATTGCAGGTTTGCAGCTTCCTATTTTCCATTCATTCATTAAAATAAATGTTTACAATTTCCCAAGACACATTTCCAATGAGTGCTGACACTTGGCAAGAGCAGTGCATTGCAGGTTGGTCTTGCATGTACACAGATTCCTGTAGACTACCTTAAAAGGAAGTGTTTTGACCCAAATTCATTCTGCCAAATTGAAAGAGATGGGGGGGGGGGGGGGGGGGGGGGGGGGGGAAGATTTTTTGGTATTGGAAACAAGGAACTGCAGATGCTGGTTTACAAAGAAATACACAAAGTGCTGGGGTAACTCAGCAGGTCAGACAGCATCTATGGAGAACAAAGATAGATGACAATTCAAGTTGGGAACCTTCTTCAGTCATCAGTTTCGCCAAACACTTATGCTAGGTCCACTGTCCTATTGGACCTCTTGGTTTTTTACTATTTTAACACCTCTTCCCAATCCCATACTGACTTACTGTCCTGGACCTCCTCTATTGCCAGAGTGTGGCCTCACACAAAGTGAAGGAACAGTACCTCATGTTCCACTTAGGTAGCTTACAATCCAATGGTATGATCATTGAATTCTCCAATTTTAGATAACGACCAAAACCATCCTCCTCTCCTCCCCTCATTTCCTTCCTCCACCCCCTCTCTTCCCTGTGCCCCACCTGAACCCTCCACCTATTCATCCCTCCCCCTCCCCATCTACCTACATTTCTTCCTCTAGTTTCACAATTCACCACTCTTCAATCATTTGGTCTCAAACCTTCTGTCCTTTCATCACTGGCCTTTGTTCAACACCTGCCAATCACAAGTCCTCCTCACCTAATCCACCTATTACTTGCCAAGCTTTGTCCTGCCCTTTCTTTCTTCCAGCTCTTCTTTCCTTCCCCCCATCACAATGAGTCTAAAGAAGGCCCCTGACCTGAAACGTCACCTATCAATGTTCTCCAGAGATGCTGTTGTCGTCGCTGACTGGACTCTGACATTCGTTTTCCGGACAAACTTTATTTACTTGTCCACAAGGAGAGTAGCACAGTCCCAGTTACTGTACTACTGTAAAATTCCACTCCTACCTTATACAGATTTTGACCCTAAAAATCGTGCGCACTTTCTAATTTCTTATTATCCATCACAATCCTTTCTCAAAACACTAATACAAATACACTAACACTAATACAAATAGAACAACATGCTATTTAATCCTTTAATTCTATTCAATTTTAGCAAGGATGGCTATCAAGAATCTTGTGCTCCAGGTTATCGCAAGCTGTACGTTAAAGGGTGACTATCAAGAACCTTGTGCTCTACGTCAAAGGATGTCCAAAGGTCCTTGTGCTGTACAGCTCTCTTAATCCTTGTCATACTGAAACTTCCACACTGCCTGCCTGACCTGCACATTGTGCCGTTTTTAGACTTTTTATTGCCAGCTTTTAACATGATTTCCTTTGGCCCGATAATTCTAGAGTAGCTCTTAACTGGCTGCAATCACACTTCCACCCTCCCCCATTCCAGCTGTTTGCAATGGAGCCATTCTAAGCTGTTGCCCTTAAATTGGATTACGAGAGTGATCAGCTGGCAGGAACCTCAACTTGAGCATGTTTATTGTGTGCAAGAAAATTGATGTTTCTTCAAAATAAAAATCAAGCGAAACTTAAGATGATCCTATTATTCCAATTATCTTATTTGATAAAAGGGAGCAGAATGTTCGACAAAAGGCACTGCCTTTGTACTTTTGCAGTCTTTTATGAGCAATGGACGTGATAAGCAGAAGGCTTTCAAAATGTACAAAGAATTTAGCTAGCAGAAAGATTGGGTAAAATACACAGACAAGTAGAAACAGGTGAAGAATGTAATAGGAGAAGGGACAAAGGATTATATATATGTGAACACTGGGAACATCTCACATGACAAAAAGGGTTTTCAAATCCAAATGGGTAAATAAAAGGTGGAGAGGAGCATTTGGAACATGAAGACAATTGATTAGTCAAATTATTAAATAGTTACTATTTCACATCTGCTTTTACCCATGAAAAGGGGGAAAAATCCCAGGTTTTCAAATTTCTGGAAATGCTAGTGTGTTTGTCAGTGTATACACAACAACAAAAATAGTGTTAGATGAACATTAAAATGAATGATACATGATTCAGATAACTTGAACATGTGTGATTTAAAGAGGACAGTGATTAACTAAGGGATAGTTTAGTTTAATTTATTGTCACGTGTCCCGAGGAACATTGAAAGGTTTTGTTGCGTGATAACCAGTCAGCGGACAGTGATTACAATCGCGCCATCCACAGTGTACGGATACATGTTAAACAGAATAACATTTAGTGCAAAATGTCCAGTAAAGTCTGATTAAAGATAGTCAGCAGTTCTCCAGTGAGGTAGATAGTAGCTCAAGGCCACTCTCTGGTTGTTGATAGGATGATTCAGTTGCCTGGTGACAGCTGGGGAAAAAACTGTCCCTGAATCTGAAAGTGTGTGTTTTCACACTAAAGATATTACTGAAAGCTGAAAATGGTTGGCATACTCCATGAACTTAAATAGGAATAGAGACAAGTGCAGAAACTGTAGATGTTAAGTAATAGCACTGAATGAAAAATTGATAATAGTTAAAACTGGATTTTTTTTTAAATTGACACAGATTATTTTTCATTGATGTCATTGCCCTGGGAGTGGAGAAAGGAAATTCTCAAGATTTGTAATTGGTGTACAAGAAAATTATTAAAAAATTAACGATGGATAATGCAATTTGTTTTAGAGGATTGAATCCCTTACAAAACTCATTCAAAACAGACCATGTCTGCACTTCAGCCTGGCTCTGTGCAAACTAAACAGTGAAGGAGTAATATGTATGCTATGTAGGGATTAAAGTGATGAAATCAATGAGACCACCAGTTCTGTGGTTAGCTGCAGTTAAAAATAAACAAATAAGGCTCTGGTTTTATTAACAAAGGAACAGAGGTACAAATCAAACAAGGATTTATTGTTGTTTTACAAGGGACTAGATTCCTGCCTTGAGAATTATACACAGTTCTTATCACCTTATCGTAATATAGATATACTGTTGCTTGTGAGAAGATACGAACAACAGATTATTCCAGTTATCTGAATTTGAAGTTATGAAGGTTGAGAAAGACTGAGTTCACTGAAATTAAGATTTTGACATAATCAAACTTAAATGTTGCCATGGTGAAAGAAAGTCCAAAAACTGACCGAACATAAAAATAAAAAGAAACACGTATCAAAAGTTAGAGATAAGAAGTTACATAGTTCATAGCACAGTACAGCACAAGAAGGGACCCACAATATTAAACTGATCTCATCTGTCTGTACATGAGCCATGTCCCTGTACTTCCATGTACATTTCCAAGTTAAATTAATCATTTTTACAACAATCAGCGAAAACCCAATATTTGCATCTCTTATTTATTCAGATAAAATTGATGTAGTTAATTATGATCATTTTTCAGCAGTTGAAAATGTCTCCACATTCTGGTTAAATCTACATACACACTGAAGAGAACATTTTTGTATTAGAAATAATTACATTTATATATCGCACTTTGTAATTCTGTGATGATGAAATGTCACCAGAGATCAGACTAATCAAAATATATAGGGCTGCATCATGATGGATCCAGCTTGCTGCCCAGAATTGCCACCCATGGTCCTGTACACTCGAGACTCACCTGGCTGGATGCAGGGTGATGATCTTACTGACCTTCTCCACCCATGGGTCAGGCAGGGAGGTCTCAATTGTGACCAGGCCTCAGGTAGCAGTGCAAAGGTCACTCCCCTGGGAACCCCTGTTGACAGACTTTGACAGAGTGGAATGCAGAGGGCAGTGCTTTTTCCATCTTTCAAAGCTGTAACTGATTATACCACTTATGAAATGACATCGAGAGACATTTAGAAACTATTAAAAATGAAGTAAATGCTTTCAATATTTAAAGATGTTTTAATTAAAAATAATTAAAATATGCTTCAGAGTAATTAAATGCAATAAGAGCAGCAAAAAAATGATATTTTATCATCCCGTTTACATCCTAATCCAGGACTCAAATTTCAGAGTTGTAAAGCTGTACAGCATGGAAACAGGCCCTTTGGACCAGCTCATCCTTGCTGACCAAAATGTTATCTGAGCTGAACCATTTAGCTGCATTTCGCCTATATCCTCCTAAACCTTTCCTATCCAGAAATGTCTTTTAAACTTATTTGTACCTGCTACTACAGCTTCCCCTAGCAGCACATTCCCTGTACTCATCATCTTTAGTGTGAAAAAATTGCCCCTTTTGACGCTTTTAAAAATGTCCTCTCCAATTTAAATCTATACCCGTTAGTTTTAGACTCCCCAACATTGAACAAAGTCTGTGACATCCACCATATCTATGCCCTTTGTGATTTTATATACCTCTATATGGTTATTCTTAACTTCCTATACTCCAATGAAAACAGCTCCAGCCTATCCTACCTCTCTGTATGATTCGAGCCCTCTGGCCCTGGTAACACCTTTGTGAATCTTCTCTGCACCTTTCCAGCTTAATGACATCCTTCCTCTAGCTGGGTGACCAGAACTGCACACAGTACTCTGTGAGGTTCCCGTTGAAAGCAATGAAGTTTTAGACTAGTCAAACATGATCTTTGATGCAATTCACAAGCTTTAATGCTGCAAAGGGCCTGGGATTCATATAAGGTCTAATTCTGAAATATACATCCATTTAAACGCCGAACACTGGTAGTTCCTTTTGGTATCTTTGATCACAGTCAGAAAGATATATCCGGTGCTTCTGTTCAGCAAGTGTCCTTTGAATACATTTTTCACTTTGTCCATAAGATGGCACTGAAAGTTTGAATTCTTACTTCGAATTGATACTTAGCAACTTGTTAACTGGCGAAGTCGTTCAATCATCCAATATTTTGTTTCAAACTGGTAATTTCGGAAAATAAGACCTGGGTACAAAGATTGGAGGAAAATCAATGTCATTTTCTAAATCCTCTCAGGTTTCTCAAAGAATTGATTCAAGTAGTTGACTGTCTCTTCCATTGCATTTTCTGGAAAAACAAAATCCCTTTAGTGTGCTGATGCCAAGGAAACCACAAATACTGATGGATCCTGAGCTTTGTTGCTTGTAGTTTAAAACAGGCAAATGAAGCACTGCCCACCATATAATGGGTTGGGTGGGAAAGGGAAGAAAAAGATCAAAGGGACTTAAGAAAAGATGTAATGGAGGAGTGTTAGATCATGAAGAGTCGTGAGTTAAACAGAAATAAAATATTCCCATTAATGATCATTTTAGGAGCAGAGGGCAGGAATTCAAAGTGACAATTAAAAGTTGCAGATAGGATGCAATGATATGGTGTACAGATAGGATCAGAAGTTTGTTTTGTACAAACCAGAGGACATACATTAAATGGTAAGAGGTCAGAGGGTATCTGAGGCAGAATTTAATCACCCAGAAGTTGGTTAGAATCTGGCAGAATTTGTTGCCAAATCCAGAATGTAAAGGTTTCTGTGGTGTATAATTCTGTGATTATGAAACTAAGGGAAGCATAGTGCTGCAACAGTAGAATTGCCCCTTCAGTGCGAGAGACCTGCGTTCGATCCCAACTATAGCTGCCATCTGTGCAGAGTTTGTACGTTCTCCCTGCAGCCGCGTAGGTTTTTCTTTGGTGCTCTGGTTTCCTTCCACATTCCAAAGACATGCAGGTTTGTATGTTAATTGGATTCTGTAAATTGTCCCCTTGCGAAAGTCGGATAACATGGAACTAGTTTGTGGGTGATCAATGGTCGGCATGCTGGGCCGATGGGACTATTTTTTCATCAAATCCTATTTTTTCTTTACTTTTTTCAACAAATCCTCCTGCAGTAAAGAGTGATAACCAATATATCCAAACAAAGAAGGAAATAATCTGAATCATCACGATATATTTGGATTAGAGAGAATCTTCCATTTGATTTCATTTATTACCTTAAAATAGATTTCTCACACATCCCAAAGACGTGCAGGTTTGGAGGTTAATTAGCGTCTGTAAATTGTGCCAAGTGTGTAGATACGAAAGTGGGATAACGGGTGATCAATGGTCAGCTTGGGCCGAAGGCCTGTTTACACACTGTATATTTAAATAGTATAAATAGTATGTACAAATAGATGCTTCATTCATTGAATTATATCTTTTTTATTTTTCTGTGCATTTCGTTTAGTTTATTATTGCCATATGTACCGAGATACAGTGACAGGCTTTTGTTTCATGTTATCCAGTCTAAAAAAAAACTTTACATGAAAACAATCAAGCCGTCCACATTTCAAAGATAAAGGAAAAGGACTACAACATTTAGTGCAAAGATATAATATTGAAGTCCGATGGTCTGATTAAAGAAAGTTCAAAGGTCTCTAATGAGATAGATGGGAGGTCAGCTCTGAATGCTGAGAGGACCATTCAGTTGCCTGATAACAGCTGGGAAGAAACTATTCCTGAATCTGGAGGTATGCATTCTTACACTTCTGTACCTCTTGCCTGATGGGAGAGGGGAGAAGAGGTGACAGCCTTGCCGAGGCTGCGCGAATTGTAGATAGAGTCAATGGAAGAGATGCTCGTTTATGTGACACCACGTCCACAAACTCTTTGGAATGTTTTACAGTCTTGCATGGAGCTATTCCCAAACCAAGATGCTTTCTGCAGCACATCTGTGAGGGTTGTTGGGGATATGCCGAACTTTATAAGCCTTCTAAGGAAGTTGAGGCGTTGATGTGATTTCTTGGCCATTGCTTTGATGTGGCAGATCAAGGACACATTGCTGGTGAAATTTACTCCTACGAACTTGAAGCTTTTGACCATCACTTCCTCAAGTCAGTCACTATCTCCGTTGTCTTACTGACATAGAAGAAAAAATTGTTGTCCTGGCACCAAGTTACAAGATTCTCAAACTCTTTTCTGTACTTCGTCATTATTCAATATCTGGCCCACTCGGGTGGTGTCATCTGCAAACTTGTTGATTGAGTTGGATTGGTCATAAGGAATAGGAGTAGAATTAGGCCATTCAGCCTATCAAGACTACTCCGCCATTCAATCATGGCTGATCTATCTCTCCCTCCTCACCCCATTCTCCTGCCTTCTCCACATAAGGACGTAAGGAATAGGAGTAGAATTAGTATTTGGCTGCACAGTCATGAGTGCAGAAAGAATACAATTGACTACTGAGAAGGCATCCTTGCGGGACACCAGCATTGAGAATTCCATGGAGGATAATTTGTCACCTATCCTCACAGATTGTGGTCTGTGGATCAGGAAGTTGAGGATCCAGTTGCAGAGGAGAGTGCTGACTCCAAGAACCACGGGTTTGGAGATGAGCATGTTTAGGATAATGATATCGAAAGTGGAGCTATGATTAATGAATGTATGATGTGTGATGTACATATCCTTCTTAGCCAGGTGTTCCGGGGATGAGTATAGGGCATCAGCTGTGGACCTGTTGTGGCAATAGATGAACTGCACGGATCAAGGCTGCTTGGTAGGCTGGAGTTAATGCGTGCCATAACTAGCCTCTCAAAGCATTTCATGATAGTGGATGTCAAAGCCACTGGATGGTAGGCAATTTGTTATTTATACTATCATGTATGATTTCAAAACCATTTATTATTATGCGGCCTCTCAAAAAAATGGATTGGTGCAGGAAAAAGAAGAATTCCAGCCTGTTAGGTGACAGAGAATCCAGAGCTGTGAGAGAGAAAGAGAAAGATCCAGCAGGAACTGGCACATGAAGGAGATGGTGAAGCATATGACACGGAAAACCAGTGGGGAAAGTGATGAATGCAGTGTAGATACCTGAGATCTAGGCTGAGACTGGGCTGGGAGGTAGCTAAGAGTCAGGTAGGGAAGAAAAGTGTCCAGTAGCGGAACTGCTGCCTCACAGCACCAGAGACCCGGGTTCAATCCAGTCCTCAGGTGCTGATTGTATGGAGTTTGTACGTTCTCCCTGTGACTGCATGGGTTTCCTCCGGGTCCTTCGGTTTCCTCCCACATCCCCAAAACAGGCAGGTTTGTAGGTTGGTTGGCCTCTGTAAATTTCCCCTAGTATGCAGAAAGTGGGTGAAAAAGTGGGATAACAACGAACTTGTGTGCTAGTGTGAATGGGTGATCAATGGTCAGCGTGGAGGCAGTGGGCCTCAGGAACATTTTCAATGCTGTACCTCTAAACTAAAACTAACTGGTATAGTGGTCACGTTGGAGAGTCTTCTCTGGAGTGTCGGAGGTTGAGGGGTGACCTGATAGAAGTATATTAAATTATGAGAGGCATAGCTACAAGGTGTTTAGAACAGTGATTGTTGTTTCTGCAGCCCCAGCCTGAGCTCAACTGTGTATTTTTCTACCATACAGATAGAAAATGCTATTCATGTATTTCATAATTCAGCTCCTGCTATTCTTGTCATTTTGACCCCATCACCAAAATGATCCCTAAGCACCGCAACAAAGTAACCTTCCTCAGAGCTATATAAAAGGTCAGGTTTTGTATTGTCTCCTGTAACACCATCTCATAAACAATCTCTCAATGACATTCAGATTGTGTTTCAGAAATACTGCCTTTAAATGTTCAACATTTTGATGATGTTTTCTTTAGCCTCATTAAGATCAAAGGGATACTTCACATTGAGGTTTTGGGGCAGTAATTGGAGTTCCGATAATTGTTCTAAAGTGCAGGACCTTCAAGGGCCATAGTGTTGAAATTCACTGCATCAAGCAGACCAGCACTTCACCCATTATTGGAAGGTTCCACAATCTTTAATTGGACTTTACTAGATCAAGGCAACCGAGTGCAGCACATATTGAAGAACCAGGTGCTTCAATTTTCTTCCCACTGAAATAAGATTCTACAAACTATTCAATTTTCCCAATTTTCCAATATTCATTGCATTCAGGCGATCCAATGTGTCTGACTAGAGGCCTTGGAAACACTTCCCTATCAATTATTGGATAATAGATTGAAGTCAAGCTGAAGATCTATTGTCATTCAGTCTCTTTCTTAATGCTCTTTATTTGTGCTCATGTTAAAATGTAAATTCCCTTTTAGTTTTTTTTTTTAATGGTTTGGAAACCAAGGTTTAAAAATTCCCTTTAGCTCTTCAGAAATGGAAGTGAAAATAATAACACGACATCTTAGGTTCCAAGAGCCATTTTGCTCGATGATCTTCATGGTAGTTGGCAGCAGCACAGTGAAGTGATCAATGTTGTTTGCAACACCTTTGTGTTCAGCCTACAGTAACACGATCTATGAACTGCAGAAGGAAGAAAGCTTTCTGATACCTTTAAGATAGTTAGCAAAAGAACCAGAGGGGAGATGAGAATTGTTTTTATGCAATGAGTTATTCTGATTTGGATGCACACTGCCCGAATGAATGGTGGAAGCAAATTCAATGGTCTTACAAAAAGGAATGAGTTACATACTTGGAAAGGAAGCATTTACATACTAATGTGGAAAGAATAGACGAGTGAGAACAATTGGATTGTTCTCAAAACAATACAATACAGTACAATACAGTACAATAATACTTTATTTGCCAAGTATGTTTTTCAACATACGAGGAGCTTCATTTGCCAAGTCAGTCATTCAAATAAAAAGCAACAGAACACACAAAATACATTTTAACATAAACACCCACCTCAGTGACTCCTCCACATTCCTCACTATGATGGAAGGCAAAAAAAAAAGTTCAATCTCTTCCCTTCTTTGTCTTCCAGCGGTTGGGGGCCTCGAGCTTTCCGTTGACCGGACGATCTTGACTCCAGTAGCCGGTGGCGTTTGAGCCCTCCGCGTCGGGGCGATTAGCTTCCGCATCGGGGGATGTTCTATTATTCTATGATCCCATAATAATATACATATTAGGTCATATACATAGTGACACTGGCTGAATATGATTGAATTGAGTGGAATTAGGTCAAAAATGCAAACCAAAGAAATAGCAAATAATTGATGTGCCAAATAATTGATCCCCCACCCTAGTCGTTTTACCAACTCCACAGTTCTTCACATTGTTTCTCTTGAGATCACACCTATCCTAAACAATCGGCTTACCAGGCACTGCCCTGTCTGAAGTCAGTTGTGGCCGGCCCTGATTGTCCTGGTGTTTTCTCGCATTCACCTCTTCAAACCACTCCACCCACCCCCACCTCCCCCTCACCTCCTACTTTCAGTCTGAAGAAGTGTCCCGACCCGAAACGTCACCCATCCTTTTTCTTCAGATATGTTACCTGACCCGCTGCGTTACTCCTGCATTTTGTGACTATCTTTGGTATATATCAGCATCTGCAGTTCTTTGTTTCTATATTCTGTCAGAACACGTTTTTCCCTTCTAATGTAATCTTATGATGTAGTTCATTCCACCCTATATTTTAAGTCCTTTTTAGTTTTAACACCTCTTAAAATAGAACGTTCCTAGATATTGGTGCAACCCCACCTATATTAATTTGCTGATCTGTTTATAGGTACCTGGACGTGGCGCCGACAGACAAGAAGCCGAAGCAAAGAAGTCGAAGCCAATGAACCGAATGGAAACGAGGCCGAAACGCCAAAAATATGAATAACCAACGGAGCGGGGAAGGGGGATAAAAGGAGTGTATACAAAATTTATTAAATAATTTTAACCTAGTTTAAGGGAAATGAACTAATATTGATGATATATACTAATATATAGTAATTAACTAAAATGTTCATAATAATACTAACATAATATAACCGTGTGTGAAGGAGGGAGGAGCATCATACACTTGGAAAAGATCTGTTTAACCCCTTGGAACCTGCTTGTACTTAAGATAAAGAATGGGATATAATGTAATAACTTCGGGTGGATAATGTATAATTTACATATGGTAAAGTTTAGAATAGATTAATGCTAGATAAATTGGAAATGCATATATACTTATAGAATTGAACCTACATTTTTTTTTTTTCCCTCTCTTTCTGAAGTCTTTTCTGTTTTTATTTGCTCTGGTTGGATAAATAAAAATTAAAAAAATGTAACAACCCGCAGCCTTTCTCGAGACTCTGTTAAGGGTATGGAGCTCAATGTACAATAACAACAATGGAAGTCTACAAATTCCCCCCCCACCTTAGGTGGCTTCTCGTTTTTAAGGTATCTTCTCTTAGATACCTTAACATCACCTTTTAAAAAAAAATCACTATCATGACTCTTATTTGTTATTTTTTTAAATTAATTTCACAACACATTCTTTCTATTTTTTCTTATTAAGTTACAATAGAGGAAGGAGATGTAACATAAATTTAAAAGTTCGGGACGACCACCCAACACCCAGAGTTCTGAGGTATTTGGTTGCACCATATGAGTCAAAAATACTAAACTGATCTATAATGCAAGACGATAGACAAATAAAGAACGGAGGAATTACATTCTGCAGTTGGAATATAAGGGGTGCCAATGAACCAATTAAGAGGGGCAAGATTTTTTCCCAATTAAAATCATTAAATTCTGACATAATGTTTTTGCAGGAAACGCATATGAAACAACAAACACAGATGAGATTGAAGGCAAATTGGATAGGTCAAACATATTATTCTTCATTTACTTCTAAATCTAGAGGTACGGCTATTATCATTCGGAAAGGTATACCATTTAAATTAAAGAATACTATATCAGATAAAGATAGAAGGTATATTATAGTTTCGGGAGAAATTTATTCCACCCCACTGACTATGATAAATATTTACGCTCCGAATTTTGATAACCACCAATATTTTAATAAAATTATGGATATAATATCAGAGTTTAATTACCAAAATGTAATAATAGGGGGGGACTTCAATTGCGTTTTAGACCCATATTTAGACAAATCAGTAAAACAAAGGAGGGGTAACTTTAAGACTAGTGAACTTCTAAATACATATATAAAAAATACCAATATAACAGATGTATGGAGAACTGCTAACCCAACTGGAAGGGAATATTCGTTTTACTCATCGGTACATAAAACTTATTCACGAATTGATTATTTCTTAGTGGATACAAAATTAATTCCATATACAATCAATCCTAAATACCACAATAGTATTATTTCCGATCATTCCCCGTTGACTTTGCTATTAAAATTTGAGGGAATGCCGGATAAAAAATCTTTCTGGAGGTTTAACACACAAATCTTAAACAGCCCACAAGGTTATAAATATTTAAAACAACAAATTAAATTTTTTTTTGAGACAAATGAAACACCAGGTATTTCACCTTCTTTATTGTGGGAAACTTTCAAGGCATTTATCAGAGGAGTTATAATGTCATATCAAATCTTCCAAAATAAAAACAATAAGACAGAACAACTGATGTTAGAACAAGAAATTAGACAATTAGTTAGATAATGCCAAAGATCCAACTACAGATAAACAAAATAAGATAATTCTATTGAAATTTAAACTTAATTGAATTTTATCGGCAAGAGTAGTAAGATTATTCCAAATTACAAAACAGGAACATTTTGAATTTGGTGATAAGCCACATAAACTCTTAGCTCGTCAATTGAAAAAACAAGAAAAGGAAAATACTATCACTAAAATTAAATCAGAGAAAGGTGAATTACTAACATTACCTAACGATATTAACAAAAGATTTGCTCAATTTTATCAAAATCTATATACATCTAAAACTAAAATAGAAGATAGTAAAATTATAAATTTTTTAGATAAGTGTAATCTTCCAAAACTTGATCAAGAGGAATTAGGAGCTCAGATTACACTTGAAGAAATAGGAGAAACAATAAAATCGTTGAAAAATGGTAAGACGCCTGGACCAGATGGTTTTAGTAATGAATTTTATAAAAGATTTCACGAGATAACGGCTCCACGTTTACTTAAATTATATACTCATGCCTTTAAAGAAAATAAACTACCAGAAACATTAGCTGAATCAACTATTACGCTTATACCAAAAAAAGATAAAGATTTAGAAGAACCGGGCTCATATAGCGCTATATCACTTTTAAAAACAGATCAGAAAATTTTAGCAAAGACTAGCAAGAAGATTGAGTAAATACATTAGTAAATTGATAAATCCAGATCAAACGGGGTTTATACCCAAAAGACATTCATTTAATAATTTGAGATGCCAGTTTAATATAATGTACTCACATAAAATGGAGGAAGAAGATATATCAATTGTTTCTCTGGATGCAGAGAAAGCATTTGATCAGGTAGAGTGGCAGTATTTATATAAAGTACTGCAAAAATTTAATATGGGATATTTAATATGGGAGAGAATTTTATTGTATGGGTAAAATTATTATATGATAAACCGACGGCAAGAATATGAACTAATAATATGTTATCTCCAAAATTTCAATTATCGAGGGGCAATAGGCAGGGATGTGTTTTGTCACCCCTGCTATTTGCCCTTATGATAGAGCCCTTGGCTGAAAGTATAAGAACTCATCCGAATATTCGGGGATATAATACTAAGGACTCAAATAATAAAATTTCATTATACTTTCATTAAATTTCATTATAATTTCATCAGGACTTTCATATGAAGAAAGACTGGATAGACTTGGCTTATACTCACTAGAATTTAGGAGATTGAGAGGGGATCTTATAGAAACGTACAAGATTCTTATGGGGTTGGACAGGCTAGATGCAGGAAGATTGTTCCCGATGTTGGGGAAGTCCAGGACAAGGGGTCACAGCTTAAGGATAAGGGGAAAATCCTTTAAGACCGAGATGAGGAAAAACTTTTTCACACAGAGAGTGGTGAATCTCTGGAACTCTCTGCCACAGAGGGTAGTTGAGGCCAGTTCATTGGCTATATTTAAGAGGGAATTAGATGTGGCCCTTGTGGCTAAAGGGATCAGGGGGTATGGAGAGAAGGCAGGTACGGGATACTGAGTTGGATGATCAGCCATGATCGTATTGAATGGCGGTGCAGGCTCGAAGGGCCGAATGGCCTACTCCTGCACCTAATTTCTATGTATCTATGTATACGCAGACGATATATGTCTATACATTACAAATTCACAAACGAGCATACCAAACTTATTAAATTTAATAGAGGAATTTGGTTCTTTTTCTGGATATAGAATAAATTGGAATAAAAGTGGAATCATGACGTTAAAACCTCAAGAAACTACACACCTATTAAAATTCCCCTTTATAATTGCAACAGAAAAATTTGCAACAGAAAATACAAAGCATTATTTAATGCTAATTTTATGTCTTTATTAAATAAACTGAACGCGTTGATTAAATTCTGGAAAACACTCCCGTTGTCATTAATAGGCAGAATAAACGCTATAAAATGATCTTTTTACCACAAATATTATACCTATTTCAATCTATACCATTATATATACCAAAAAACGTTTTCAAAAAACTAGACTCTAATATTATCAATTTTATTTGGGACTATAGATCACATAGAATTCAAAGAAAACACTTGTGTAAACCCAAAGACGTTGGGGGACTTTCACTTCCGAACTTTTTTATTATTATTGGGCAGTGCATATTAAGAATATAATTTATTGGTTGGACAGTCCTACCCAACAGACAGAATGGATAAGAATGGAGAAAGAGGATTGTTCTCCTTGTAACATAGGAGCGATCCTCTTCTCCCCGATAAAACTGAACAACACAATATATAAGAATAACCCAATTATACATAATACAATAAGAATTTGGAAACAAATAAAATTATCTTTAAAATTAAGAAACCTATCATTGTTAACGGCAATAGTGAATAATCCTTCATTTAAACCATCTCTTATTGATAAAACATATAATCAATGGGAAAGAATGGGAATTAAAAGGATCGGTGATATGTATGAAATGGGAAATCTGTTATCATTCCAAACCTCCGAGAGAAGGGGGAGACGAGAGCGTGTGGTTCATTTTCCCACACAAGCCATAGGTGACTGTGCAATCTGAACCCAAGTACCAAGTTGAAAGCGGCCGAAGGTGTGCATCCCTCGGGACAGCCCCCACTCTCCCACGGCCACCCTCCGCGGGCTGCGGGTCGGGTGGAGCGGAGGTTTGGGACAATGTTCATGCCTTCACAGTGATGTGATGGACGCGGGGGTCTGGACCAATCGCTGACAGATCCCGCCCCCCGGCAAAGTCATGTCCGTTATTGGACTTTTCTGTTGAGCGGCAGTCGGTCCTTTGGCTTGTAGGCGACGACGCCTTTCGGGTAGGTGGCGTTTCGACAGAGTGGCCATTCGGTAAGTCTGCTTTTAGGCAAAGCAGCTTTTCGGTTCGTTGGCTTTTAGGCATCCCGTCCTTTCGGTTAGTTTGCATTTAGGCGTCCCATCCTTTCGGTTAGTAGGCGTTTCGCCTTCGGACTTTCGGTTTATTGGCGCTTCGGCCTCGTTTCCATTCAGTTCTTTGGCTTCGACTTCTTTGCTTCGGCTTCTCGTCCGTCGGCGCCACGTCCGCACAAGCTGTTTATAAATATTATCAGGGGCTTAAATCTTCAACTGGCTGGAATAGCCTCATCTACAAAGGCTCTAAGTCCTGGATGTTTCTCTCTAACTCCGTTTCCTCGTTTACAATGCTCATGAACCAATTTGACTACGTTCTAGGTCATAGGATTGAATATATCATTGTATGGTTCATTTTCAACTTTTTTAATTAATAACATTTCTTTGAAGGGATTTGGGATATTTTTATTTCATTAAAGGTGAATGCAAATAGAAGTGTTTTTTTTCACAGAAAAGAAGCAGCTACCCAAAGTCCCATGGATTCACCAGTTACAGGGTCATTGAAGATTTTAGAATATTTGAAATAATATGGAAATTGTGGGACATAGAAAAATATATCCATTCTTACTTTCATCTTTCATGATGCTTTCTGTTTCTACTTTGTGAATTAAGTTTTATTCTTTCTAACAAATGTAACCATACTGGAAATTCCAGTTCATTTTTAATTATCATGAACAGTTTTGGGCCCCCTATCTGAGAAAGGATGTGCTGGCATTGGAGAGGGTCCAGAGGAGATTTACGAAAATGATCCCGGAATGATTGGCTTAACATATGATGAGCATTTTAAAACACTAGGCCTGTACTCACTGAAGTTTAGAAGGATGAGGGGTCCCCTAATAGAAACTTATCAAATAGTGAAAGGCCTGAACAGAGTGAATGTGCAGAGGATGTTTCCTCTGATGGGAGAGTCCAAAACCAGAGGCCATAGCATCAGAATAAAAGGACATACCTTCAGAAAGATGGTGGAATTTCTTTAGTCAGAACATGGTGAATCTGTGGAATTCCTTGCCACAGATGGCAGTGGAGGCCAAGTCAATTGATATTTTAAAGGCAGAGATTGGCAGATTCTTGATTAGTAAGGGTGTCAGGGGTTATGGGGAGAAGGCAGGAAAATGTGGTTGAGAGGGAAAGATAGATCAGCCATGATTGACTTGATCGTCGGAGTAGACTTGATGGGCTGAATTACCTAATTCTGCTCCTAGAACTAATGAAGTATGCACTTATGATTCCTTAAACTGTAATAGAATGGTGGTAAGGTGGCACAGCT
This sequence comes from Malacoraja senta, assembly GCA_038087875.1. Taxonomy (NCBI): domain Eukaryota; kingdom Metazoa; phylum Chordata; class Chondrichthyes; order Rajiformes; family Rajidae; genus Malacoraja; species Malacoraja senta. The sequence goes on from CM075977.1 coordinate 365,513,400, forward strand.
GGTAGATCTGCTGTCTCATAATGATCCTCTGGGTGATTTGGTTATATCCCACATCCCAAAGATATGCAGGTTTATGTTAATTGGCCTCTGATTTGCCCCTAGTGTTTAGGGAGTGAATGTGAAAGTGGGATAACATAAAAGTAGTGTTAACCAAGATTAAAATATGGATCAGAATTTTCCACTCCCTTATGGGCTTCAGTTTACATTTATTTTTGACATATCTCCAATATCATCAATACACCCAATCTGAAACAATGTAGTGATTTGTCCATTGTGTAACTGCATTTTAGTATCTGATTTGTCCAATTTTGCCCATCAGGCTTATATTTCTTATTGAATAATTCCTGTGAGATTTATGCCAAAAATAAAGTAAATAATAAACAGAAACAATGAATTAAATCATGGATGTTAGTTTAATCTACAATCTCTTTTGTACTGCTTCAGTGTAATCTACTATTCTTAAAGCCCCTGTCCCACTTAGGAAACCTGAACGGAAACCTCTGGAGACCTTGTGCCCCACCCAAGGTTTCCGTGAGGTTCCCGGAGGTTCCCAGAGGTTTTTGTCACTCTCCCTAATGGTCAAAGGTGGTTTCCACGTAGTCGAGCTTCTTCTATGTTCCGCCGATTATTTCAAAAAATTCAAAACCGGCCTCAACTAAAAATAGGTTGCCGTTTTAAAAATCGGTAATTTTTTAGTCGAAGCCGGTTGCGATGCTAGTTGAAGGTGGTTACCGGAGGTTGCAGGTAGTGGAAGGTAAGACCTCCCTGGTGGAATAAAACTGGGTGAAAAAAAGGTTACTATTAACATAAGCATGTGACCTCTGTCACTCCTGGGCGTGCTCAATCATAGTTGCAGAGTTCTTTTAGCAGAGAAAAGTTTTTTTTCTTACAATAAAAGCCTCCCAGGTTTAAAAAAAAATCATTCTGAACCATGAGAGCAGGGAAGGAACAAGTTAGTTGGATGTTACTAAAAGTACATCTACTGCTGTCAGCAGCAGCCCTTTTGCTTCATCAGCTTCAAAAGGGCTTTCGTTGTTTTGGGACATTTATGTTACTAAAAGTAAGATCTTGACCACTTCCTGTTGTTCTGTTTCATGATTTTAGAAAAACCGCTGCCACTTACGGCTGTGATTTTTGGCCAGCTTACTCAGAGTCCCCCACTGCTGCGCAGGACAAAAGGATTTTTCCTCTTGTCCTGCGCATTAATAACTCTTTTATGAAACATAAAAGAGTTATTAATGTATTAAAAATGTTGACATTCTCTCTGCTGCCCCTGCTGGTGGTAGGGGGGAGGGAATATAAAACCCGGAAGTATTGTGCTTAAGTCAGTCTCTGCAAGATGGGGGAAGTGAGCAGGTCACATCTCTCAGTCTGAGCTGTGAATAACACTGAACACATGTCTACTAAACTGAGTGTGGTTTTACTGACCTTGAGTGCCCTTAATGTGGTTTGAAAAGGAAAATGTGGTTGGTCTGAAGTAAAAGCACTGCAATTGGTTGGTGGGGGTTTGGATCGAAGTAAAAGCACTGCAAATGGTTGGGTGGGGTTTTCGATCGAAGAAAAAGCACTGCAAATGGTGGGGTGGGGTTTTGAGTCGAAGCAAAAGCACTGCAAATGGTTGGGTGGGGTTTTGGGTCGACGCAAAAGCACTGCAAATGGTTGGGTGGGTTGTGGGTGGAAGCAAAACCAATGCAAATGGTTGGTGGGGGTTTTCGGTTGAAGTAAATGTACTGCAAATGGTTGGTGGTCTAAACTTGACAACTTCTGTTTGCACTGTATATTGATTTTAGATAAAACGCTACTACTTACGGCTGTGATTTTTGGCCATCTTACTCCACCCCCCTCCGCTCATCAGGTGCAGAGGTTTCTTCCCATCAATGGAAAATAAAAGTGTTATTAGCATTTAAAAAATTTTGAGAATCTCTCTCCTGTCAATCATGCCATGAAGGCCACACCTTTTCTGGTGGGTGGGGGGAGGGATTATAAAACCCAGAAGTGTGGGTGTGGCTCAGTCTCTGCATGATGAGGGAGGGAGAGGTCGTGACTGTCTGAGCTGTGAATCATCTGAACACACTGATTGTCTACTGAACTGTGAGTGTGGTGTTTTGTGTGGTTTTATGGTGGTTTCACTCTGCTTGAAATGGTATGAAATTGCATTTGAATGTGGTGGCCTTGCACCATGCATGAAATGGCATGAAACTGCATTTGATTGTGGTGGCATTGCACCCTGCATGAAATGGTATGAAACTGCATTTGAATTTGGTGGCCTTGCACCCTGCTTGAAATGGTATGAAACTGCACTTGAAATTGGTGGCCTTACAACCTGTATGAAGTGGTCAGAAACTGCACCTGAATTCGGAGGCCTTGCACCCTGCTAGAAGTGGTAGGAAACTGCACTTGAATTCGGTGGCCTTGCACCCTGCTTGAAGTGGTAGGAAACTGCACTTGAATTTAGTGGCCTTGCACCCTGCTTGAAGTGGTAAGAAACGGCACTTTAATTTGGTGGCCTTGCACCCTGCTTGAAATGGTAGGAAAATGGATTTGAATTTGGTGGCCTTGCACCCTGCTTGAAATGGAATTTCAAGGAATCGCCTTGAGTCAACTGCCAGCCCACCAGCCGCGAGTGAGCTGCCAGCACATTAGGTTTGAGGGATTGAGCTGCCACCCCAAGAATCCATTTGGCCCACAATGTCCATACTAGCCCTCTGGAGATCAGTCCCTTCAGCCCACAACACCATGCCAGTGCTCCAGAAAGCCCCCTCCCCCCCTAGTATGACAATAAAACACTCTTGGCTCTTGACTTATATTCTCCATTACAAGTGTTACTGCCTACAGTGGAACATCTGCATCAGACATGCTTCCTCATCATAGAGCCATAGAGTGCTACAGTGTGGAAACAGATGCTTCAGCCCAACTAGCCCACACAGGCCAACATGTCCCAGCCACACTAGTCCTGCCTGCGCTTGGTCCATATCCCTCCAAACCAGTCCTTTCCATATACCTGTCTAACTGTTTCTTAAACGATGGGATAGTCCAAGCCTCAATTGCCTCATCTGGCAGCTTGTTCCATACACCCACCACCCTGAGAGTGAAAAGGTTACCCCTCAGACTCCTATTAAATTTTTTCCCCTTCACCTTGAACCTATGTCCTCTGGTCTGAGATTCCCCTACTCTGGACAAGAGACACTGCATCTACCCGATCTATTCCTCTCATGACTTTGTACACCTCTACAAAATCACCTCTCATCCTCCTGCGCTCCATGGAATAGAGACCCAGCCTACAACCTCTCCCTATAGCTCACACCCTCTGGTCCTGGCAACATCTTCACGTAAATCTTCTCTGTACGCTTTCAAGCTTGACAATATCTTTCCTATATCACTTCTGGTGAGTCGCTTCTTGTGGACTACAGAGAAAGATCAGGCCATCATGGCCCAGCCTTCCCTAATTCAATCTACTAACCACTACAAAGTTCTATCTTTCACTCTGCATCATCATTGCTGACTTTTGATTTCACATTTTTCATAAGCCTGAAATCAGTGAGTTGTCTCTGTACACTACATTTTCCTTAATCTTTCAACCCCTTTGATGTCTCGTTTTCACACGTTACTCTTCCTTACCTCTGCATCTCCCTCTCCCCTGACTCTCAGTCTGAAGAAGGGTCTCAACCCGAAACGTCTCCTCTTCCTTCTAACCAGAGATGCTGCCTGTCCCGCTGAGGTACTCCAGCATTTTGTGTCTATAACAGATTTAGACAGCATGCTGATGGGGTGTCAATGTAGCTCAACCTTCAGAAGGACCTGGCGTCCCAATACAGCTCGCGGGCTGGCAAACACACGTGTACTGTCAGCTTTACATTAACCACTTAAATCACCCCCTCTAATGGAAATTCACAGATTCTTTTTCTACCAAGTTTGAAGTTACAGAACGCTGCACATCTATCACAGTTTTCTTTTAGCATTTGAAAAAATCTTACGAGTCAAGAGTCAAGAGTGTTTTATTGTCATGTCCCAGATAGGACGATGAAATTCTTAACAATGAACAATGGAGTAGCGATGAAGACATTAACTTTAAACTTGTTTTCCCAATGGTCTACTGCTGTTGCAACACTCGTTATAATATGATGTACAATCAGGTTTCTAATTGAGGCCTTGCACTTTAATTGCATTTTGCACCTATAGGTTTCAGAAATATGTTAAATCTATTATTATTGTCCTTTTGATGACTGCTGTAAAGTTCTTTTACTTTGTTCTTCACTCTTGCCACCTCCATCGATATGAAAGAGTAGTAAACATCACAAATGGAATTGAAACCTCAGGACCACAGCGCTATTACATTTCTTGACATCTTGATGAAGTTGTGTTTGACCTGCAGGGAAATCTGTCAATATCTGGCAGCAGATGTTCACCTTTGACCTCACCTGCGGTAATGAGCAAGAATCATGAAATAAGGTTCAACTGAGGGGAGAAACGAAAATCTCTTTGAGAAATTATTTTATCTCAGAAACTTTTGGATGAGATATTGTTTCTGGCTGCGGGATTTTTCAAACCACACAGCAACACAAGTGAAACTGGAATTACTCAATGGGATAAAATATTGTTCTTCAATGTTGCAATGTTGCAAGGCTGCAATCCATTTTCCTTTACTTTTGGCTATATTTTTCACTATTCTGGCGAACATAAATGTTGCAAACTGCAAATCAATAGTCATTCCTTAATATTAATATCTGACAGGGAGCAGCAACATGGTTTAGATTAGGGGTTTTTCATTAAAATAGACATTTTGAAGTATTTCTATAGCTTTATCATAACAATCTTTCAAAACATTCACATTAATTTCTGATGTACTCTTCATTTGGGATACAGTTCCAATTGTTATAATAAACGTGAGATTTGCAGGTGGCTTCTTAGCAAATGTTAACCCTGTTCTCACTGAGTATCAGAATGCTTGATACCAAGTCAGGTTACAAATGGAATTACATGGTACATGGTAAATAGGTGCAGAAGGAGGCCATTCAGCCCTTCGAGCCAGCACCGCCATTCACTGTGATCATGGCTGATCATCCACAATCAGTACCCCATTCCTGCCTTCTCCCCATATCCCTTTATTCCGCTAGCCCGAAGAGCTCTAACTCTCTTTTGAATGCATCCAGTGCATGGAGAGCCATTATGCACAGCTTGGCTAGTTTATCCCCAGCTTTTACAGAAGTATGCTGAGTGAAATTGCAGATCATGAACTTTTTATCTCAGGTTCAATTCAAATTGAATGCTCTGATGCTGTCTCTGTGTACTACTATTACACACTTGTACTGTATACGGGATGCTTATCTAAGATGCATCTAAGTGCTTATGTATAGTGACACCTATACTGAACTGTATTCAAAAATGAATTTCACTGTACCTTGGTACATGTAACAAATAAAGTACCATTGAACCATTGAATTATTGACATCCTTTTAAAGAAAATGGGGACCTTGGACCTTAATAATCCAAGGTTGAAGATGTCCAGTCAATAGGTTGGCGCAAGTTTTAAGAACGCGGCCAGGAACAGCATAGTGCTTTCTGACTTTCATGAAGGACCTTCTGACAGCAGACTCGGTGACTGAGCTTACAGAGTTGCCAGGAGCCTTGGGCCCTAGAAAGTACGTCGATGTTCTCCGTTTTAAACCAAGCATAGAAAGCTTTGAGTTCATCCTGGAATGATGCATCGCACACAGATCTTGACATCAAACTTATCGCCCAGCATCATTTTTATTAGTGCTATTATATTAATCTAGTATTGATTTTAAACCCAAGGCTGGCAGAAAATATGAAAAAAATGGATCATATTGTTGGAACTTATATAGCACTTGCTTAAGGGCTAAATATTACCTGTTGAAGATTGTCAAAAATGCATTACTTTGATCACCAATATGCTCAAGATATATAGGACATAGTTTAATGTGGTTCAAATTCAAACTAAAGGCTTTAAATAGCTATGTGAGCTGCTTTAATGTTTTGCAAACAAATTGCTTATTTGGAACCTTCATAGTATTTAAATGCAATTAAGGCTGCCTGAAGGGATGTGAGAGCTTCTGCAAAACATATTTTGATATTGTATGGACTTGACTGCACTGTGTAACTATGAACCAGTAGAACCAGTGGGCGGCATGGTGCAGTGGTAGAGTTGCTGCCTTACAGCACTTGCAGCACCGGAAACCCAAGTTCGATCCTGACTACAGGCACTGTCTGTATGGAGTTTGTATGTTCTCCCCATGACCGCGTGGGTTTTCTCCAAGATCTTCAGTTTCCTACCACACTCCAAAGACGTACAGGTTTGTAGGTATTTTGGCATAAGTGTAAATTGTGCCTAGTGTGTAGGTTTGTGTTAATATGCGGGGATTCTGGTCAGTGTGGACTCGGTGGGCCGAAGAGCCTGTTTCCACTCTGTATCTCTAAACTGAAACTAAACTAAACTAAGCTGTCAGTAGAGGAGAAGGACCAAGATCAGGAGACAGTTGTAGGTACTGTGGGGTGAGACTGCGCAGCAGTATAGTTGCTGCCTTACAGCGACAGAAACCCGAGTTCAATTCTGACTCCGGGTGCTGTCTGTAAGTTTTCTCCATGACCTGCGTAGATTTTCTCCTGGATCTCCAGTTTCCCCCCTTTCTTCTTCCAAAGATGTACAGGTTTGTAGGTTAATTGGCTTGGGTAAAAATTGTAAATTGCCCCTAGTGTGCAGGATAGTGTTAGTGTAAGGGAATCACTGCTCAGCGCAGACATGGTGGGCTGAAGGGACTGTTTCCGCTCTGTATCTCTAAACTAAGCTAAGCTAAAACTGTCATGTGCAATCCAAGTAATCCCATTGCTTAGTTTCAAATGTAGCCTTAACCTTATCATGCTCAGCTCCCTTAAAATAACAGTAGAATACTCTTATAAATCTGAGTATTGCAAAAACAATAGCAACAGAGCTGGCTCATCTTCTTCAGGTAGCAACCAGTCAATACATTACAGTCAAAAGGAGAGTACCACTGACTGCCAAACTCATCAAATATTCCAAATGATATATTTACAGCTAACCCATACACAGATGGCCCAATGTATGTGGCATGGATTGGATAGACAGAGCTATCCCATTATTCTTTGAATTTTTCACCCCCTGGAAAAAGTTTCAGATTGTCTCACCAATGTATGCCTCTCATAATGTTATATACTTTTATCAGGCCTCAGCTCAACCAGAGAAAACAATCCAAGTCTGTCCAACCTCTCCTCACAGCTAACATCCTTCTATCCACGCAGCATTCTGGTAAATCTCTTTTCACTCTCTCCAAATCCTCCACATCCTTCCTGTAATGAGGTGACCAGAACTTCACACAATGCTCCAAACGCATTCTATAAAGCAACATCATGACACCCTGATTCTTAAACCCAATGCCACGACCAATGAAAGCGAACATACTATATGTCATCTTCACCACTCTATCCATGTGTGTCGCAAATTTCTGGAAGCTATGGACTTGGATCCCAAGATTCCTGTGAGCTGTTAATTGTTAAGGTTCATGCTATTTGTTGTATATTTCCCCTTGATTCAATCTCCCAAAGTGAAATACCTTATACTTGGTCGGGTTAAACTCCAACTGCCACTTCTGTAGCTGATCTGTGTCCACAACCTGATCTTGCTGATGTTGAGAGCAGATTATCGAACTCCCTTCTGTACTCAGACACATCGTACCCGTTATCCATCCACTGGCGCTGGGAAATTTAAAGATGGCATTGGAGGTGTGCCTGGCCTCACAGTCAAGGGTATAGAGAGACTGGGGGACTGAACACCCAGCTTCGAGGTGCCTCTGTGCTGATTGTCGACAAGGAGGAAGTGTTGTTGCTGATCCATACTAAATGAGGTCTGTTGCTGAGGACATTGAGGATCCAGTTGTTGTTTAGACATGTCACTTTGTTCGACTTGGGCAGTGGTATTACAGACGTCCTTTTAAAACAGGTGGGAATCTCCGACCATCATCATGGGAAGTTGAAGCTGTGTATGAAAACTCCAGATAGACACAAAATGCTGGAGTAACTCAGCGGGTCAGGAGTATATCTGGAGAAAAAGGATGGGTGACGTTTCAGGTCGGGACCCTTCTTCAGACAATGAAAGGTCCACGCAGGTTTTGAAAACACAGCCGCTCACACCATCAGGGCCGGACACTTTAATTCTGTGGAGATGGATTTAAGATTGTAAAAGATCTGAGCTCTCAATAAGGTCAATGAATGCAATTTGAATGTCAACACCTTCAGTAGCATAACCAGAGAGCGCTCCTGAACTACTATCTACCTCATTGGTGGCCCTCAGACCATCCTTGATCTGTCTTTGCTGGCTTTACCTTGCACTAAACGATATTCCCTTATCATGTATCTACATACTAAATGGCTCGATTGTAAACATGTATCGTTTTTCCGCTGACTGGATAGCACACAACAAAAGCTTTTCACTGTACCTACACATGACAATAAACTAAACTTGGCAGGGTTCATTTATACAAGAGTACAGGAGTGGTAACACCTGGATGTTCTGTGACTAAGTAAAAACCATAATGTTTCAGACTAGTGAGGTTTAAAACCACTTTGCAGATGAATTTTGCAAGTGGCACTTCTATTAAGAACAAAAACAGGAGCATGCACATGAATGCTGAGGGGAATGTCAAAATTATAAACGAGAACCTCAGGGACAAGAGTACTTTCAAAGTAATAGTCAAAAGGAGATAATTGAGATATTAGGAACATTAAAATATGTCAGCATGAAGGTACAAAAAAAGTTGATTGAATTTAAAATAGATAATCACCAGGACCAGGTGGGATGCATTTTCAGATTTGTTGCGAGGTAGTGACAAACGCTCATCATAGGTTAACCTACTCATTCCTGGGATCATTCTTGTAAACCTCCTCTGGACCCTCTCCAGAGCCAGCACATCTTTCCTCAGATATGGTACCCAAAATTGCTCACAATATTCCAAGTGCAGCCTTACCAGTGCCTTAGAGAGCTTTAGCATTACATCCTGTTTTTTATATAAGCCCTCTTGAAATAATTGCTAACATTGAGTTTGCTTTCTTTAAATGCTCTATAGTACTGGAGGACAGGAGAATAGCAGACCCTCTTCCCTTGTTCAACATGGAACGAGAATAAGCTCACCGACTGCAGACTAGTCAGCATAACATTGATGATGGGAAACATTTTGGAAACTTGATTTGCCACCGGGTGCCACCAGCAATGGTTACCTCGCCAACCGTCTGTCTCATCCCTTCCTTTGTTTTCTTTTGTATGTGTAAAATGTATGTTTTAGTGTTCTTTAGCTTGTTTTATCTGGGGGGTGGGGGTTGGGGGACACTTTTTAAAAATCTCATACCTCGACAGAGATGCAATTTTTGTCCATATCGTATCTCCGTCCGCACAGCGGCTGAACATCGTGCAGGTGGCAGCCTCTGTTGGAGACCGACTTCGGGAATTCCAATGGCGAGAGCCTGCGGGCTTACCATTGTGGAGCTGGCGATCCCTGTCGGGGTTCGACTTTGGAGCTCCAACCGTGGGAGCCAGCGGACTTTAACATCGTGGAGCTCGCGGTCCCTGGTTAGAGACCGACTTCAGGAGCTCCGAGCCGCAGGAGGTTCGACCGCCCCGACGCGGGAGCTTCGATCGCCGGCTGTGGGAACTTCGCCCGCCCTGACTGCGGATGGTTCGACTGCCCCGACCGTTGGAGAATAAAGAGGAAGGTTAGACTTTATTGCCTTCCATCACAGTGAGGAATGTGGGGAATCCGCTGTGGTGGATGTTTATGTTAACTTTTATGTTGTTGTGTGTCTTGTTGCTTTTCTTTAGTATGGCTGTATGGTAATTCGAGTTTCACTGTACCTTAATTGGTACACGTGATAATAAACTGACCTTTGAACCTTTGAACCTTTGACTAAACAATTCTGTGAAATTACTCTATTCGTAGTGATCCCAATTTTCAAAAGCACTGGAAATATGTAGTTGTTTAAATGAGTTCATAGCACATTATTTCATAAAGGGAAAAGGCACACCTACATATTTATGGCTAAACCACATTTATCATGTATCCCCCTAGTCCTTACCTAAGCCTCTGAGATTTTCGCCACCTCGAATGGGATCCCACCACTAGTCACATATTTCCAACTCCACCCTTTTTCGCTTTTCGCAGATTCTGTTCCCTCCGCAACTCCCTGGTTAACTCATCCCTTCCCACCCAAATCACCTTCTCCCCAGGTACCTTTCCCTGCAACCCCAGGAGATGCAGCACCTGTCCCTATACCCCCTCCCTCAACTCTGTCCAGGGACCCTGACAGTCGTTTCAGGTTAGGCAGAGGTTCACTTACACCTCCTCCAACCTCATTTACTGTATCCTTTGTTCAAGTGTGGACTCTTATTCATTGGTGAGATCAAACGTAGACTGGACGATCGTTTCACGGAACACATTCGTTCAGTCCGCCTTGACCTACCTGATCTCCCGGTTGCCAAACACTTCAATTACTATTCCCATTACCACACTGACCTTTCTGTCCTCGGCCTCCTCCATTGTCAGAGTGAGGTCAAACACAAATTGGAGGAACAGCATCTCATATTTCGCTTAGGCAACTTACAACCCAGTGGTTCAATTTTGATGTATCTAACCAAGTAACCCTTGCATTCCCCCTCTCTCCATCCTGTCATACCAGCTTTAAAGTCATCTTGTTGAGCCTCATTATCTACTCATTCTCACCTAGGCAACAACTAACAGTTTCCGTTTTAATCTTCGTTACTTTTTTGCATATCTTTCATTCATTTGTTCTATATCTCTCATCACCGTCTATATCTCTCGTTTCCCTTTCCCCTGACTCTCAGCCTGAAGAAGGGTCTCGACTTGAAACGTCACCTATTCCTTTTCTCCACAGATGTTGTCTAACCCATTGAGTTACTCCAGCTTTTTGTGTCTATTTCATGTAATCAATCGCACTTTAAAACTCAATTGCCATCTCCACAACATTATTTTTAAATTTATTTCTCTGGCCTTTTACAAGAAAGCTTTTATGATAGGAACTGCAAAATTGACAACTTTCCCAAATCATCCCTTAATTTTCTCTCATTCCATCTGTTTCTGCCCTTCTGTTCATTTTTTGTTTAGAAATACAGCACGGAAACAGGCCCTTCAGCCCACCGAGTCCGTACTGACCAGCGATCCCCGCACATTAATTCTACCCTACACACACTAGGGACAATTTGCACTTATATCAAGCCAATTAACTTACAAACCTGTATGTCTTTGGAGTGTGGGAGGAAACCGAAGATCTTGGAGAAAACCCACATGGCCACGGGGAGAACGTACAAACTTCATATAGACAGCACCCGTAGTCGGGATCGAACCCGGGTCTCCGGCAACTCTACCGCTGTGCCACCGTGCCACCCTCATCTGATTAACGGTCATCTAATGGCAGCTCACAGCTAGTGACCAGAATTATTTATTCTCCTTGTTCATCATTCTATGGAATACGTGGCAGATTTTGTAGCCTACAGACTGACTGAGGCAAAATAATTATCCATATTTCCTTTCAGTGAAGTGTGAACATCTAACATCTTCTCATTATTTTCTCTGCACAGGCATGGACTCATTTAAATTAAATGGAATATAGTTATGCCATTAAAATGAAATCCACTGCTCACTTTATCCAGCCTGCAGTGTGAACCACCAAGATATACTTTTTTGGAGGTAAGTATTTCTAATTATAAACCCAGGTTATCCTAAAGCACTTCACAGTCACTGGATTACTTTACAAAATGAGCTCATTGTGGTTGCCTGGGTGGAATCTATTTGACGTCAATCTAAATTAAGTAAACATAAACAGAATATGTTGGTTAAACCCAGATATATGCTCAACCAGTCGATATGCTCTCTACAGTACAACTGTAGAGGTTCAGGAAAGTACTTTCTGACATACCGAATCTCCGCCACCTTCTCAGGAAGTAGAGGCGTCGATGGGCTTTCTTTAATGTTTGCATCAGTGTGCTGGGCCCAGGAAAGATCTTCAGAGATATACACACCCACACACCCACACACCCACACCCCCACCCACCCACACACCCACCCACCCACACACCCACACACCCACACACCAACACACACACGAGCGGAACTCGCTATCAAAACATGGAGGGGACGGGGACACCATTTTTTGGCGGCCGCGCGCGCATGCGCACACTCACAAACACGCATGTGAGGCTTCGGAGGCTCAACCCAGCGCTAATGCAGCTCAATTCTGCCTGTCTCACTGGCTTAACTACAGCTCTGCTTGGTCTGACGGGACACCAGCGCTGCTTCTCCGCGCTGGCCATATTTCCCGCAAGTCCAGGCAGGTTCACCTGGCGGGACAGGCAGAGTTGAGCTGGGTTTAGTGCTGTTTCTCTGCGCTGGCTGTGGGCCTGGGGGCACCGCTCGCATCTGACTGCCGACCTCTCTGGCCACCCATGGGGGGGGGGCACTCGGGACAGCGCCGGAGAGCCGGCCAGGATCGATCCTGCCTGCGGAAGAGGCGCAGGTCTGTGCCACGTCTCCCTCCTCCAATCATCGCGCTCTATCTTCAGTCCCCCCACTCCTCCCTCTCCAATCATCGCGCCCTCGATCATCAGTCCCACCCCCACTGTCTCGCGGAAAGCAGAGATTTTAAAATCGGGATCACAAAATGTCCTCCACCTTTCAAAACATGGAGGGGACGTGTCCCCTCTGCCCCCATTCACCCCGGATTTTCCGCCCCTGCACACACACACACACACACACATATATATGTGCGTACATATATACATACACATACGTGCGTGTGCGTGTGCGTGCGTGTGTGTGTGAGATAAGGAAGCCTGTTTTTCAGCAGTGTGCTCTGTGTGAAAGTTGAATATCCAGTGTCTTTTGTCAGTTAGTTATGTCCAGTCTTTAGTCTTTTGCTGTAATTCCGCAGTTTGTTTGTTTTGTTAGTTATGATATGTTCAGTTTTAAGTTAAGGTCTGCAGATATTTTAGTGCGTTGACTTGATACAGTATAACCATTGTGCCTGAATAAAAAGTTTTAAACGTTACTACTGGACTCTACAAATCATTGAGAATTCAATTACCCTACAGGGTGGACAATGGGCAGAACACAGGGGATTTCTGTGCTGGGTTAAGTAACATAGTTATTGAGGAGCAATGCAGCTCCTTTGTTTGTATGATATTGAAAGTCTATGTAATGTTGTCTAGAGAGGCCTTTTGGGACCACCTTCTTTCTTCCCATGGGCATTGCCTAACATGCTGAGATTTTCCAGCATTTTCTGTTTCTATTTCAAATTTCCAACATCAGCAGTTCATTGTTTTTTAAATCAAATTTAAATAAATAATAATAGTTGCAGTATACTCCCAACAAGGTGATCAACCTTTTCTTATTTCTCAGCTTAACCCATAGTCTTCACCCAAAGACTGTATGAGCCCATCAGTAATGTCATTTCTGACCACTGCTGTGGCATCCTCCTTAATTAATAAAGCAGCACCCCCTCCTCTTTTACCCCCACGTCTATCTCTCCTGAGATAGGTACGTGGATCGGAAAGATTTAGAGGGATTTGGGCCAAACATGGGCAGGTAGGACTAGTGTAGATGGGGCAGCTTGAGCAGCATGGGGAAGTTGGGCAGAAGGGCCCATTTCCATGCTGTAAGACTTTAATGCTTGTCCAATACCAAACATTACAATTGCTAGTATTAGGCCTGAACAAAACTTACCACGTGATCATCACTGAAAAGAAGCATTTTATGTACGATTTAATAAACCATTTTTGTACATAAATTGTCAGATACAGTGGGATAAAGTTGATCTTATCTTATTTCACTCCCTCCTAATTTCAGGTGGTGAAGAGTTTCCAAGACAGGTTTTGAGCTACCTGTCTTGGAAAATTACATGGAATTTAATGTCTCCATTAGTTTAAAGATGACTCAAAAAATATTAGCGAAAACATTAGCCAGAAGATTAAGTAAATACATTAGTAAATTAATAAACCCAGATCAGACAGGGTTTATCCCTAAGAGATACTCTTCTAATAATATGAGACGTCTACTCAACATAATGCACTCACACAAATCTGAAGATCAAGAATTATCAATTATTTCGCTGGATGCTGAAAAAGCATTTGATCAAGTAGAATGGAATTATATGGATAAAGTATTACAAAAATTTCAACTGGGAGAGAATTTTATTTTATGGATTAAGTTACTATATAACAAACCTACAGCTAGAATACTTACTAATAACATATTATCCTCGAAATTTCAACTATCAAGGGGAAATAGACAAGGATGCTCATTATCACCACAGCTGTTTGCTCTCATTATTGAACCGCTAGCAGAAAAAATTAGAATACACCCTGATATTCATGGATATAATACTAAAGACTCATATAATAAAATATCTTTATACGCGGATGATATATTATTGTATATTACAAAACCTCAAATCACTATACCAAATATATTAAATTTAATTGAAGACTTCGGATCTTTTTCTGGATATAGAATAAATTGGAATAAAAGTGAAATTATGTCAATAAAACCGAAAGATTCAACACATCTTTTAAAATTCCCTTTTAAAATAGCTACAGAAAAATTTAAATATTTGGGAATCGAAATTACCAGAGCATATCAAGGTATGCTCAGGGCAAATTTTGACCCCCTACTTAATAAACTGAATACATTAATTAAATTCTGGAAAACGCTTCCGATGTCTTTAATAGGCCGAATAAACGCAATAAAAATGATCTTTTTACCACAAATTTTATACCTATTTCAATCAATTCCTATATACTTACCTAAGAAGTTTTTTAAAAAACTCGACTCAGATATCACTAATTTTATATGGGACTATAAATCACATAGAATACAAAAAACCCATCTGAATAAATCTAAAGTATTGGGGGGTCTAGCACTACCCAATTTTATGTATTATTATTGGTCAGTAAATATTAAAAACATGATTCAACTGATGGATAACTCCGCCCAGCAAGTAGACTGGATTGTAATGGAGAAAGAGGATTGCTCCTCTAGAAACATTGGAGCGATCCTCCTCTCTCCAATGAAATTGAATAACATAAACTATAATAAGAACCCAATTATTCATAGTACAATCCGTATTTGGAAACAAATAAAACAAAATTTAAAATTAAGAAACTTATCACTTTTATTACCTATAGTCAATAACCCTTCGTTTAGTCCTTCTATTATAGATAAAGCTTATACACAATGGGATAGACTAGGAATTAAAACGCTTGGTGACTTGTATGAAACTGGAAAATTACTTTCATTTCAACAATTACAAATAAAATATAAACTCGGAAATAATCAATATTTTAAATACTTTCAAATATGCGACTATTTGAAAAAATATATAAAAGATCATCATAATAACCCAGCAGATGTACTGGACGAGGCAATGCAGATAAAAGCGGAATCAGCAAACTTAATATCATATTTGTACAATATTATCTTAAATGTACAAATACCATCTACGGAGGGTATCAGAAGAGACTGGGAACAAGAGTTAGCTATTAAAATTTCAAAGGAAAGTTGGAATGAATACTTATTAAAAGTACATAAATGCTCGATTAATGTAAGACACACTTTAATACAATTTAAAATTTTACATAGATTATATTATTCGAAAACTAAAATTCATAAAATTTTCCCAAACGTATCATCTATTTGTGATAAATGTCAATCCCAAGAAGCAACTATAGCGCACTCATTTGTCTTCTGTACAAAAATTCAAAAATTTTGGAATGAAATTTTTGAAATCTTTACAAAGTTATTTAAAACAAGACTGATACCCAAAGCAGAATGGATTATCTTCGGAATAACGGAAGATGATCCAGAACTAAATGTGTTTCAAAAGAAATTAATGGATTATGGGTTAATAACTGGAAAAAAGCTAATTCTAAAATTTTGGAAGAAGGCTCCAATACCAACTATAAATATGTGGATTTCAAATATGTTTGAAACACTACACCTTGAAGAGATAAGACTCCTCCTAGCAGGTAAACCAGATCACTTCCACCTGACGCGGTCTGCATTTATAGAATTATTACAAACATAGGGTGCAAAAGTACTTTAAAAAAATAAAAAATTGAGGTCGGGTAAGGGGGGATGATAGTTGAAGAGTTGGTATGTCCTATTTACGTGATGCTCAAAAAAAAACATTTGTTTTTCTTTTTTTCTCTTTCTCTTTTCTTTTCTTAGGGCCTATTTCTTAACTCTTTTTCTTTTTGTTTTTAATTTCGCTCTCATAGGGTCTTCGTCCTTTTTTGTTGTTACATTTTCTACACTTTTCTACACTTGCACTTTTTCACTTTCTTCTCTCTTTCAATCTTTTCTTTCTTTAGTGTAAAAAAATAAATAAAGGGAGTACATTAATTGTAAGAAGATATAAATGACGAGTATTAATGTATGTGGCTGTGATGTAATGTACTTCTAATAAATAAAAATTAAAAAAAAAAAAAAAAAAAAAATCTTATTTCACTCCCTCCTAATTTCAGGTGGTGAAGAGTTTCCAAGACAGGTTTTGAGCTACCTGTCTTGGAAAATTACATGGAATTTAATGTCTCCATTAGTTTAAAGATGACTCAAAATGAAACAATGTTCCTTGGTTATGTGCTCATCAACTGTGGTGCTGGATGTTGAAATAATATAGGCTTCTGACTGGACATAATAATACCAAGATGCTAAAAATCTATAATAAAAACAGAACATGCTGGAAATACTCTGCAAGTTGGGCCAGATCTCATGGAGTCATAGTCATAGAGTCATACAGCACAGAAACATAGCCTTCGGCCCAACTTGTCTATTCCAACCAAGATGCCCCGTGTACACTAGTCCCACCTGCCCGAGTTTGGGCCATATCCCACTAAACCTTTCCTATACATGTACCCTGTTCAATTGTCTTTTAAATGCTGATATAGTACCTGCTTTAAATGTTATTACAATACCTGCTGTGAGAAGGGAAACAGAATTGATATTTCAGGTCAAAGACTCTAATGAAGAGTGGCCCATAATGTTGAGTTCCTCCAGCAGATCAATTGTTGCTCCAGATTCCAACACCTTGTGTCTCCATTAATGCAATTAGTATTGACATAAATTCTGTTCTCCCGAAACTGCTGTTGATAGAAAATCATCTCCGTGATCCCAAGTATCTGCCAAAGAAGAAGAAGATGATAATGACATGAAAAAAAATTCACAAAATTAAAATGGATAACCAATTTTAATACCTTAAGAATTTAAGATAGAAGAAGTAATTACATGAACTCATGCTCCCATTGGGAAAAAGCATCTAAATGGAGCCTTTTCCAGAATTTTAATTGAGAGAATTATCCATCGTTTGTACAGTTTGTTTTTTCTCAGTTTGGTTACATAGATCCATATCCCAGAATATAATCTGATATCACTTAAAAATATATCAGTGTTTAATGTTAGCTTTAGGAGATTCAAGCACTTTGGAAAGATGGAGGATGTCAGTTCATCCTTGATTTAACTCGCATGTGCAACAGACTTTTCAGAATATGGAACTTCATTACAGTCTAACAACTGATTTCCATAGGATCTTTATGGCATGCATCGATCTCAAAGATGCATACTATTCAGGTCCCATTCACAGGGATCACCAGAGACATTTGAAATTTATCTGGATAGGGCAATGATAACAGTTAATGCATTGCAAAATGGGCTAACTTCAGCTCCCAGGTCATCTACCAAATTACTAAAGCTCAAATTACTAATGCTCAGAGCTCAAAAACACTTGTTATGGCTTACCTGGATGATATTCTAAATGCTGTATTTTGCTAAAATCAACTGTTTCAGCCACTATATTTGAGAAATTGAGGTTCCTCATCCATCCAGTTAAATTTAAGTTGATACCAACTAGAGTTATAGATTATTTGGATTTACCTTTAACTATTAATTTATCTGTGACTCTGCCCTGGAGCAAGAGATTTGAATCAATATTGAGCAGCCTTCTATTCATCAAGTGTAATTGGCAATATAGCAGCTGTGTTTCAGCTGTGCAAATTGGGCCTTTGCATTATCAGAACTTACAACGTGCAAAGTAGTAACCTCTCAAGTGCCATGTAGGTCATTGTTAACAGACCTATGCTATTACCAGCTGAAGCTACCAAGTCACAATGGTGGACGAACAGTATTCAGCATTGCTACAGTAGTTTTGGCCAGTTAATCATCAGTTATATTACAAACTGATGCTTGTGCTCAAAGATGGAAAATTACGAATGCCATCTCTAGTTACGGAGGTGGGTGGGATTTGCATGAATTACCAATTCTTCAGTTATTGGTATCAACTACCTATAGACACTAGGTGCATACTATGGGTTAAAGGGTTATTGTGCGAATATGCATAATCTGCATGCTCAGTTCCTAGTTGATACACTGTGGTGGTGGCATATGTTAGTCACATGGGTGCAATCAAGTCAAAGTATCCTGTCATATTTTACCTAACTTCATTTGGCGCTGGTGTATCATCACGTAAAATCAATGACAACGCAGAATGGATGTTGGATCACAAAGTATTTTATGACATTATGGCTCGATGGAGCACCGAATATCGATATGTTAGCATCCAGGCTCATTCACCAGTTGCAAAAACATGTGGCATCACAGTGGCGAGAGATACATTCTCGCTACATGGGGGAGGAATGTTCTTTTATGTCTTTTCTCCATTTTGCCTCATCAGTCAGGTCTTGCAATAAATTCAGCAAGATCCCACTTCAGGTTTTCGTACTGTCTGACTGGCCTATGCAGCCATGGTTCCCGCTAATGTTGGGAATAATAATAGAACCTTATATGGGTATTCTAAACATAAAACTTTGCTGGTTCAGCCTGTGACTCAGGGAACCAGCCTCTGCATGATTAAATCAATTCATTGCCTTGCAGACTCTGAGAAGACTGCTCCTGCGGCTTGGGTTGTCAGACCGATCCATGTATGTGCTCACTGCAGAGTGCAGGGATAGCACCAAAAAAGCAGTACATTTCCTCTTCAGGAGATGGGAAGCGTTTTGTTTAAATGCTATGTTACATATAATCCGGCACGGATACTGACGTCTTAGAGTTCATTTTCAAATGGGTCCTTGACAATAAATTAAGTTATAGTACCATTAACTGTGCCCAATGTTCTTTCTCATCATATTTTCTGCAGCGAGCAGGACCCGCTCTGTCGTGTCTCACCCTCTGATATCCAGTTTATAAAGGATATCTTTAACACAAGTTCTCCCAGGCCCAAGTACACGGAAGTATGGGTTATTGACATTGTGTTAACACTACTTCACCAGGGGGCTCCAGCTACATCCTTATTTTGGCCCGGCTCTCAAAAGGTAGTTATCCCCATGGTGCTGTTCTCAGCACAATGGGTCCAGTCATTACATAAATTGCGACTGGACAGGATGGTTACACCTGCAAATAATATCATATTTCATGTTTATGATTTAGTTAAGCAGGGCAGCCCAGGGGTGTCAGGTCTCAAACTAGTTCTCATGGCATACCCCATGGACCTTCGGTTATGTGTGGTCACACATTTACAACACTACGTCAAGGTCACCTAGAACCTTAGAGGCTCTGATACTAGCAATGTTAGTTACATAAAACCTCATAAGAAGGTATCAGTTCAGACCATCTCCAGGTGGTTATAATGGGTTTTTTAAAACTTATGCAGGAGTAGATACTAATATTTTCTAATCTCTCTCCACCAGGGCTGCTACAACATCAGCAGCAAGGGTTATGTACGGTCCGCTGGACCACATCCTAGCGACTGCAGGATGGTCTAACGAACGAGTTTTCCAAACATTTTGTAATAACCCATAGCCAGACCAGGGGTATTTTCCAACTCTATTTTAGGTTCTATTTTATAGTTTCCCCCCGGATGAGAGGGGTTACTATTATTATTATTTGTTCATTAAACAGCATCAGCATGTTTTAAATCTATGTCATGTCTGTATGCATTATGAATGTTTCCCTTATCTGTGGTCAACTGATGCAGTCGTGCTTGTGTGGACTCGTTTCCACCGCATGAAATCACAGAACTTTGAAATCTTCACGTAGTCGCTCACGTGACTCCGAAGTAAAATAGTAAGATTAAACGAGAACTTACCAGTTTGAAGTTTGATCTTTATTTTATGAGTAGTTTACGATGAGCGATTACGTGCCCTCCACTCCCAACCCTCGTATCATAAAGGTCATCTAGTAGTTCTAGTCCTCTCTAATCTTACTATGGTTCAGTTCACCAACTGTTATCCGTGATTTCGCACCGCTGCTTTGAAGATTGACGCGCATGCGGGCTGACGGCCTTCTTCATGTAATCGCTCATCGTAACTCCTCATAAAATAAAGATCAAACTTCAAACTGGTAAGTTCTCCTTTAATCTTACTATTATCACATAATTACTATAACAACCAGGTAATTAAGCCTCAGAATTTTTTGTTAAGGTCACAGAAGTACTATTATGATGAGATGGGATTGGCACTTAATGTTGCAATGTTTAGTGGAAATGAGTGTGAATCAAACGGCAGAGATAGTTGTTTCTTTTTTAACAAACCATCGGAATAAGGGATCAGATTTGTAAAAGATATGCTGATTGTAATGTTGTGTGCCAGATGAAATTACATCAGTTTCATTGCCTTAATGTAATTCTTAATTTTAGGAAAAGGATGCTAAAACTCCCACCCCATGGCATTTCAGATTAGCTTCTGATTTAATTCAATGACTTCCACTTTTGAATGAAGAAAGTCACACAAATTTACTAACCCAGGCAGGTGATTACACTGCTAAAGGGCCAAACCATGTACTTTACACTTCTGCTGCTGCTTTTAACAGATTCCGTACCCGTACTTCCAGTAGTCATTGCTCCGCTATTCCTTTAGTTCATTTCATTTCAAGGAGAAGTATCTTCCTTACACCTCAACCCAAATCTCCCGACATTATATTTCTCTTGCTGATTCCACTAATAACTGACATGAGTGATACAGGAGAAGTAAACTGATCCACATGTTTAATATATTCATGTCATCTCTTTGAGGCTGATTAGTTTGTCAGGCTTGTCTAAAGAAGGGTCTCGACCCGAAACATTGCCTATTTTCTTTGCTCCATAGATGCTGCCTCACCCGCTGAGTTTCTCCAGCATTTTTGTCTATCTTTGATTTTCCAGCATCTGCAGTTCCTTCTTAAACAGTTTGTCAGGTTTAATCAGTTTGTCAGCTATTCTTGCTTCTTCAAGAAGGCTATTAACTTCATCATTCTGTGGTTTATATTTTACTTGATCAACTATTCAATTTTCCCTGCTGTTGACATTATTATCCAGTTTGGTGCTTGACTAGGGTATGTTGTTATATTTCATTGGTTGTCTATCTTCATTTTCTTTGTCTAGCTCTCTGTGAAATACTTTTTTAAAATCATGTTTGAAGGAGATAGGAGGGTAACATTTTATAGCTTCCTCTAAATTAGATGCTTAAACTCACAAAACTATTCCTGCTATACCCAGACCAGTGCAATAATCATGCCCTCAATGCCAGTATGCTACATGCCTTTAAATCTCTATCCCCAAATGTTTCTGCTTTCCCTGTAACTATTTTCCTTTGTGGATTTCAGGAGTCAGAGAGAGCACTGCCAACTTCAGTTCCACCTCAATATATTTGGATATTTTGATTGAAACACTTTATGCTACTCCTAGATTGCTTATGACAGTGACTTCCCCAGATTGCAGTTGACTCTTATGACAACTCCAATCATTACTAGACTAAGTGCGACCCGTTGGGTCCCATGTTCACACAGGAGGGCTGGTCCCCCGATGCAATATTCCACCTCTCCAACAATTACAATATTGGTGGCCAGTGGGGGGGGGGGGGTTCTGGAGCGCTGGTATGGGTGTTGTTGGCTGCAGGGACAACTGGTCTCCAGAGGGCTAGTATGGACATTGTGGGCCAAATGGATTCTTGGCATGGCAGCTCAGTCCCTCAAGCCTGATGTGCTGGCAGCTCACTCACGGCTGGTGGGCTGGCAGTTGACTCACGGCTATTCCTTGAAATTCCACTTCAAACAGGGTGCAAGGCCACCAAATTCAAATCCATTTCCCTACCATTTCAAGCAGGGTGCAAGGCCACCAAATTCAAGTGCAGTTTCTTACCTCTTCAAGCAGGGTGCAAGGCAACAAAATTCAAGTGCAGTTTCATATCACTTCAAGCAGGGTGCAAGGCCACCAAATTCAGGTTCAGTTTCCAAACACTTCAAGCAGGGTGCAAGGCCACCAAATTCAAGTGCAGTTTCATACCATTTCATGCAGGGTGCAACGACACCACATTCAAATGCAGTTTCATACCATTTCATGCAGGGTGCAAGGCCACCACATTCAAATGCAGTTTCATACTATTTCAAGCAGGGTGAAACCACCATAAAAACTACCATAAAACCACACAAAACACCACACTCACAGTTCAGTAGACATTCAGTGTGTTCAGTTGATTCACAGCTCAGACAGTCGTGACCTCTCCCTCCACCATCATGCAGAGACTGAGCCACACCCACACTTCCGGGTTTTATAATCCCTCCCCCTCCCACCGGAAAAGGTATGGCCTTCATGGCGTGATTGACAGGAGAGAGATTCTCAACATTTTTTAAACACTAATAACACTTTTGTTTTTCATTGATGGGAAGAATCCTCTGCACCTGATGAGCGGAGGGGAACTGAGTAAGATGGCCAAAAATCACAGCCGTAAGTGGTAGCGTTTCATCTAAAATCAATATAGTGCAAACAGGAAGTTGTCAAGTTTAGACAAACAACCATTTGTATCCAGATCTTGCACTGTAAGGCAGCAACTCTCCTGCTGTGCCACTGTGCCATCACATTCATTTATTTGTTCACAGACCCAGATATTCCTGCAACACTTTTTATCCATCGTTAATTGTGCATGACCTGAGCTGAAGGGAGACATACAACATAAAATATAGATCAATGCAGCATGCAAACAGGCACTTCTCCCCACAATGTCCATGCCAAACATGTTGCCACTGAGTGAAACTAATCTCCTCTGCATGCACATGATAGATATTCCCCCATCCCCTGCTTTTATCTGAAAGTCGCTTAATTACCAATATCCTATCTGCCTCCACAATCTACCCCTGGCAGCTCATTCCAGGCACCCATCACTCTCTGTCCAAAATATTTTCCCCCTCACATCTCTTAATCTTTGCTCCTCTCACCTTAAACCAATGCCCTCTAGTCTTTGACATTGCCACCCTGAGAAAAGGGTTCTGACTGTCTACTCTGTCTATGGCTCTCATAATTTTAAATGCTTCTAACAGATCTTCCTTCAGCCTCCAATGCTCAAGAGAAAACAATTGAAGTGTGACCCTCTCATGTAGCTTTGGCTTTAGTCCAGATTGGGTAAAGATGGCAGATCTCCTTCCCTGAAATACATCAGTGATTTGGTTTTTATAAGTAATTGGTAATTTCATACTTACTGTTGTTGCTGAGAGTAGGTTTGATCTCATTATTATGTATTTAATTATTTGAATGACTAAATTACACGGTGGCGGAGCGGTATGTTGCTGCCTTACAGCGCTTGCAGTGCCAGACACCTGGGTTTGATCCCGTCTATGGGTCCGTCTGTACGGAGTTTGTATGTTCTCCCCTTGACCCTGTGGGTTTTCTCTGAGATCTTCGGTTTCTCCCATACTCCAAAGACGTAAGTATTTAGGTAAATTGGCTTGGTAAATGTAAAACAAATTGCCCCTAGTGTGTGCACACAATAGTGTTTGTATACAGGATCGCTGGTTGGCATGGACCCGGTGGGCTGAAGAGCCTGCTTCCGCGCTGTATCTCTAAACTAAACTAAACAATTGGGAAATTCAGTTGACTTGGAACAAAGATCCTAAAATTTGGTTGCTAATCCAGTAATTAACCATTATGCCACCACCTCACTTCTGAAAGTTCATCCTGTTAGTCTGTGATCTTAATGCTGTTCCTGGGAAATGAGGTAGTTAATAATCATTTCCCTCTCATTACAGAAGAAAAGTTTTATGTCAATTTTGCTAAGTTTATTTTTCAACACTGTATGTTTTCAATTTGAATAACGATGTTCTACCACTAATTTTCAACCTTCTTTCTTTCTTCTACTCTCAAAACATGTTCTGCAGGCAAACAGATTGGTTTGTGCACTGAACAATAATGAATGCCAAGGCCTCCTGCTTTTGATTTTGTGACTGGTTTGAGGGTCTGTTTTAACGCTGCTGAAGGTGATTAAGGAGGCAACCAATGTCATCCATCATCATTCAAAGGTTGTCAGTGCGGGCGACAACTTTCTACAGGGCAGAAGGTTCCTGAGCTCCACAAGTTCACAAAATACAAAGGAATGGTCACTCATGACTGGACCTTTTTGGTTATCTGATGGAGTAATCACAGGAGGATTGTGTTACATCCATCACAAGAACATTTTGCCCATTTTTCATCAACTCTTTAATGCTGGGCCTTACCTCGAGCGATTAATTTCCAGTAACTCATTCTCTCCTTCATTTATTTCTTGACATTGTTTTGGACAACATAAAGTACTTTGAAACTTTTTTTTCCACTAGTGAAATCCAATAACCTTCGCATTTGCTTTAACATTACATACAGAAGTTAGGGATACTGAATGGCATCCCCAAATTTAAAAGGTTGCTAAGTTTAAAAAGAGTGGTTTCCTATGGAAGAGAGCTGGAATGGCTTGGTTTCAGTTTCAGTTTAGTTTATTGTCACGTATACCGAGGTACAGTGAAAAGCTTTTGTTGCGTGTTAACCAGTCAGCGGAAAGACAAAACATGATTACAATCGAGCCATTTACAGTGTACAGATACATTTAGTGCAAGATAAAGCCAGTAAAATCCGATCAATGATAATCTGAGGGTCATCAATGAGGTAGATAGTAGCCAATTAGTAAATTGATAGGAAAAAATGTGCATGGAAGAAAGCTGGAAATCATTAATATTTTTCTGAATTTCACGCCAGGACCTGATTTAAATTTTTGGCACAGGGATTGTGATATGCATTTAATGCTCACCAACTAATTGCAGTGTCAGCAGCTTACATCTTCAAGCTTTCAATGATTTTAGGCATTAGCCAGGGCTAACTATACTAGTTTAATATATCAGCAAGGAACTCAAAATGTAACATTCTAGGACAAGTTAAAACTAACATTTACTGATTAAACCTGGATAATTCCTCCTAAAGAAGACATAAAGTGATGCAGTAATTCGATGGGTCAGGCGGCATCTATGGAGAACATCGATAGGTGACATTGCAGGTCAGGACCCAATCCAAAAAGTCACGTATCCATGTTTTCCAGTGATGGTGCCTGACCCAGTTACTCCAGCACTTTGTATCTTCTTTTGTAAACCAGCATCTGCAGCTCCTTGTTCCTACATTTGACTGCCCTTAAAGCTGTGATGCATTCTTGGAAGATGAAGTGTTTACGCACATACCAATAATTTATCAATCAATTATATCCAACTTTCATACCATTCCTACACATCCTCACAAGCCCGGCACTGCAGCAAACATTACACCTACATCTCACTGTATCATATTCTCTCCTATTCCACCATGTCAGACGCCTCACACAAACACATCCCACCACAATCAGAGACAACTTCTTCCTATTGGGAGAGGGTAGTGCACAATTAGAAATAACACATACTTAAGGTCATGGAGGATACTGACCTGAACATTATTGATATTGCTGGGGAACAATATATAAAACTTAGTTTAGGATGAATAGGACAGACTACAGAAGAACCTATACTGTATGCACAATGAAATTCTTGGTACATTGGGTAGGTTACCAGGAAATGTTGTGCTGCATCAGGGACCTTACCTGAACCTGGTGCCTAATCCATCCAACTTTGATGTGGTGTTATTGGTTTTATATTCTCAAGTGTACCGAGATACAGTGGAAATCTTTGTTTGTAGACTATCCTGTCAAAGCATACCATATATGAGTATATTCAAGCCATAGACAAAGTACAACAGTTAGTGCAAAGAGAAAAATAGCTTCAATGTAGTTGGTCAAGGTCACATTGTTGGTGAGTGTTGAATTTAGGGACTTGAAGCTCTACTTTGGCACCATTGGTGCTGATGAGGGCATGTATTTCACCTAATTTCCTGAAATCAATACTAGTTCCTTTGTCTTGCTGACACTGAGAGCAAGATTTGTTGTTCTGGCATCATTCAATCAGATTATCAATCTCACTTCTGAACTCTGACACATTGTTACCTGTCATTCTACCCAAAGGGACTTGATCGAGGTAACTAAAAAATCTATGAAAAGTTTAACAGAATGGGCGCAGAGAATGTTTTCATTTACTGGGAAGAACATAACAAAAGACCATTAGCAAAAGATCATCACTGGAACAGATAGAAAGAGACAGGGGAAATGAGTGAATGAAATAAAGCTCCTATAGGAGTCAGAATAGGAGGCAGTATCGTCACTACAGTTATGGAAGTGTGTGGTCTTGCATTACATGTTAATCACTAACTGAGTTCCTTAGGTGGAGACAGAGAGGTTTAGAATGGGAAGAGGCAGGAAGGACCCTGTGAAAATAACAGCAGGGTGAACAGAATAGAAACATAGAAACATAGAAAATAAGTGCAGGGGTAGGCCATTTGGCCCTTCGAGCCAGCACCGCCATTTAATATGATAATGGCTGATCATCCAAAATCTGTACCCTGCTCTGTCTTATTGCCTATATTCCTTGATTCCCTTAGCCCTAAGAGCAAAATCTAACTCTCTCTTGGAAAAATCCAGTGAATTGGCCTCCACTGCCTTCTGTGGCAGAGAATTTCGTAGATTCACAACTCTCTGGGTGAAAAGGTTTTTCCTCCTCTCAGTCTTAAATTGTGACCCCTGGTTCTGGACTCCCCCAACAACGGGAACATTTTTCCTGCAATTACCTCATCCAATCCCTTAAGAATTTTATATGTTTCTATAAGATCCCCTTATAGAAGGGGATTTATAAATCCTTCTAAATTCCAGTGAATACAGTGAATACAAGCCCAGTCGACTCATTCTTTCACCATATGTCAGTCCCGCCATCCCTGGAATTAACCTGGTGAACCTACACTACACTACACTCCCTCAATAGCATTAATATCCTTCCTCAAATTAGGAGAGAAAAATTGCACACAATACTCCAGTTGCGGTCTCACCAGGGCCCTGTACAACTGCAGTAAGACCTCCTTGCTCCTAAACTCAAATCCTCTAGCAATGAAGGCCAACATGGCATTAGCTTTCTTCACTGCCTGCTGTACCTGCATGCTTACTTTCAGTGACTGATGTAGAAACATAGAAACATATAAAATAGGTGCAGGAGTAGGCCATTCGGCCCTACGAGCCTGCACCGCCATTCAATATGATCGTGGCTGATCATCCAACTCAGTATCCTGTACCTGCCTTCTCTCCATATCCCCTGATCCCTTTAGCCACAAGGGCCACATCTAACTCCCTGTTAAATATAGCCAATGAACTGGCCTCAACTACCTTCTGTGGCAGAGAATTCCACAGATTCACCACTCTCTGTGTGAAAAATGTTTTTCTCATCTCGGTCCTAAAAGACTCCCCCCTTATCCTTAAACTGTGACCCCTTGTTCTGGACTTCTCCAACATCGGGAACAATCTTCCTGCATCTAGCCTGTCCAACCCCTTTAAGATTTTGTAAGTTTCTATAAGATCCCCCCACAATCTTCTAAATTCTAGCGAGTACAAGCCAAGTCTATCCAGTCTTTCTTCATATGAAAGTCCTGCCATCCCAGGAATCAGTCTGGTGAACCTTCTCTGTATTCCCTCTATGGCAAGAATGTCTTTCCTCAGATTAGGAGACCAAAACTGTACACATACTCCAGGTGTGGTCTCACCAAGGCCCTGTACAACTGCAGTAGAACCTCCCTGCTCCTATACTCAAATCCTTTTGCTATGAATGCTAACATACCATTTGCTTTCTTCACTGCCTGCTGCACCTGCATGCCTACTTTCAATGACTGGTGTACCATGACACCCACGTCTCGTTGCACCTCCCCTTTTCCTAATCGCCCACCATTTAGATAATAGTCCACTTTCTTGTTCTTGCCACCAAAGTGGATAACCTCACATTTATCCACATTATACTGCATCTGCCATGCATTTGCCCACTCACTCAACCTATCCAAGTCACCTTGCAGCCTCCTAGCATCCTCCTCACAGCTAACACTGCCCCCCAGCTTTGTGTCATCCACAAACTTGGAGATGTTGCATTCAATTCCCTTTTCCAAATCATTAATATATATTGTAAATAGCTGGGGTCCCAGCACTGAGCCTTGCGGTATCCCACTAGTCACTGCCTGCCATTCTGAAAAGGATCCGTTTACTCCTACTCTTTGCTTCTTGTCTGCCAGCCAGTTCTCTATCCACATCAATACTGAACCTCCAATACCGTGTACTTTAAGTTTGCGTACTAATCTCTTATGTGGGACCTTGTCGAAAGCCTTCTGAAAGCCCAGATATAACACATCCACCGGTTCTCCCTTATCCACTCTACTAGTTACATCCTCGAAAAATTCTATAAGATTCGTCAGACATGATTTATCTTTCATAAATCCATGCTGACTTTGTTCAATGATTTCACCACTTTCCAAATGTGCTGCTATCCCATCTTTAATAACTGACTCTAGCATTTTCCCCACTACTGATGTTAGACTAACGTCTGTAATTCCCCATTTT
Organism: Malacoraja senta; assembly: GCA_038087875.1. Taxonomy (NCBI): domain Eukaryota; kingdom Metazoa; phylum Chordata; class Chondrichthyes; order Rajiformes; family Rajidae; genus Malacoraja; species Malacoraja senta. The sequence goes on from CM075977.1 coordinate 365,542,192, forward strand.
CTCTCTCCCTCCCTTTTTAAAAAGTGGGGTTACATTATCTACCCTCCAATCCTCAGGAACTACTCCAGAATCTAAAGAGTTTTGAAAAATTATCACTAATGCATCCACTATTTCTGGGGCTACTTCCTTAAGTACTCTGGGATGCAGCCTATGTGGCCCTGGGGATTTATCAGCTTTAATCCATTATTACCTAACACCACTTCCCGACTAACCTGGATTTCACTCAATTCCTCCATCTCATTTGACCCCCGGTCCCCTGCTATTTCCGGCAGATTATTTATGTCTTCCTTAGTGAAGACAGAACCAAAGTAGTTATTCAATTGGTCTGCCATGTCCTTGTTCCCCATGATCAATTCACCTGTTTCTGACTGCAAGGGACCTACATTTGTTTTAACTAATCTTTTTCTCTTCACATATCTATACAAACTTTTGCAGTCAGTTTTGATTTTCCCTGCCAATTTTCTTTCATAATCTATTTTCCCTATCCTAATTAAGCCCTTTGTCCTCCTCTGCTGGACTGAATTTCTCCCAGTCCTCTTTTAGGCTGCTTTTTCTGGCTAATTTGTATGCTTCATCTTTTGTTTTGATACTATCCCTGATTTCCCTTGTTATCCACGGATGCACTACCTTCCCTGATTTATTCTTTTGCCAAACTGGGATGAACAATTGTTGTAGGTCATCCATGCAGTCTTTAAATGCCTTCCATTGCATATACACCGTCAACCCTTTTAGAACTAATTGCCAGTCAATCTTGGCCAATTCATGTCTCATACCCTCAAAGTTACCTTTCTTGAAGTTCAGAACCCTTGTTTCTGAATTAACAATGTCCTAATGAAGAACTCAACCATATTATGGTCACTCTTGCCCAAGGGGCGACGCACAACAAGACTGCTAACTAACCCTTCCTCATTACTCAATACCTAGTCTAGAATAGCCTGTTCTCTCGTTGGTTCCCCTACATGATGGTTTAGAAAACTATCCCGCATACATTCCAAGAAATCCACTTCCTCAGCACCCCTGCCAATTTGATTCACCCAATCTATATGTAGATTGAAGTCACCCATTATAACTGTTTTACCTTTGTTGCAAGCATTTCTAATTTCCTGTTTGATGCCATCCCCAATTCCACTACTACTGTTAGGTGGCCTGTACACAAATCCCACTAGCGTTTTCTGCCCCTTAGTGTTTCGCAGCTCTACCCATATTGATTCCACATCCTCCAAGTAATGTCCTTCCTTTCTATTGCATTAATCTCCTCTCTAACCAGCAACGCTACCCCACCTCCTTTTCCTTTCTGTCTATCCCTCCTGAATATTGAATATCCCTGGATGTTCAGCTCCCAGCCTTGGTCACCCTGGAGCCATGTCTCCGTGATCCCAACTATATCATATTCATTAATAACTATCTGCACATTCAACACCCACCTTATTACGATGGAACTCAAGCGCACCCAGGTCTAGTTGCACCTCCCCTTCTCCAAATCTGACACCATTCAGATAATAATCTGCCTTCCTGTTCTTGCTACCAAGGTGGATAACCTCACATTTATCCACATTATACTGCATCTGCTATGCTGCTGCCCACTCACCCAACTTATCCAAGTCACCCTGCAGCCTCATAGCACACTCCTCGCAGCTCACACTGCAAATGAGCTTTGTGTCATTCCAAACTTAGACATGTTACATTTAATTCCCTCGTCAAAATCGTTAATATATTGTAAACAATTGGGGTCCCTTGCGGCACCTCACTAGTCACTCCCTGCCATTCTGAAAAGGACCCATTAATTCCTACTCTTTATTTCCTGTCTGCCAACTAGTTCTCTATCCATGTCAATACCCTACCCCCAATAAATGCAATCTTTGAGTTCCATCTGAGTTCAGGAAGCAATCATCAACGTGCATCATAAGCAGTTGAAGGAGCCTGAACAGAAGTGAAACCCAGCTTATTCCACATATCTCACAGAAAGACAGGCTTCATCCTGTGTGAGTTCCCATAGCTACACATTTGTTCTGGTGAAATTAAGCGCAATTGAAGGAGAAGTTGTCCAAGTCGAGAGTGAGTTCAGCCAGTTGAAAGAGTGTGTTGGTGCAAGAGAAATGGTTAATCTTCAAAGAATAGAGATCTCCATCTATGGTAAGAGGATATCTAAACAATGCCATTTAACGTGGTTTAACTCATGACTTAGAAAATCATATTCCCCTGAAAACAATCTCTACCTAACCTCTTGCCACACTATTTGTGAAATTAAATAAGCTTAAATTCATAAAGGGCTACGTAAAACTGGTTAGAGGTAACATATTGTTGAGATGGAAGTTCAGGTCAGCTTCCAAAGCTGTAACAGAAGCCCAGCTCTGGAATGTGTTACAAAAGGAGTTAGAAAAACTTCTTAATTTACTTTTACACATGAATCAGTGAGAATATATGTTTTCAATGCCATTTCAATGAGTCAAGAGTCAAGAGTGTTTTATTGTCATATGTCCCGGACGGGACAATGAAATTCTTACTTGCTGCAGCACAACAGAATATGTGAATATGTAAACATTGTATATAACGGGAAAAAAAGAAGTTCAATAAATAACAAATATAGTGCAAATAACAAATAATAATATAGTCTTTTGCAGTTCAGAACTCATAGCTTATTCATTGTGTTTAATAGCCTGATGGCTGTGGGGAAGTAGCTGTTCCTGAGCCTGGACGTTACAGTCTTCAGGCTTCTTCCTGATGGCAGTGGTGAGATAAGTGTGTGGCCAGGATGGTGTGGGTCCTTGAGGCATCAATAGCAAATGTAAAAGAAACTGACATTGAATATCTTTGCTGGAAGTCACCATATACAGTGGCTTGCAAAAGTATTCATACCCCTTGAACTTTTCCACATTTTGTCACGTTACAACCTCAAACGTAAATGTATTTTATTGGGATTTTATGTGATAGACCAACACAAAGTGGTGCATAATTGTGAAGTGGAAGGAAAATGATACATGGTTTTCAAATTTTTTTACAAATAAAAAACTGAAAAGTGTCGCGTGCAAAAGTATTCAGCCCCCTGAGTCAATACTTTGTAGAACCACCTTTCGCTGCAATTACAGCTGCAAGTCTTTTGGGGTATGTCTCTACCAGCTTTGCACATCTAGAGACTGAAATTTGTGCCCATTCTTCTTTGCAAAATAGCTCAAGCTCAGTCAGATTGGATGGAGAGCGTCTGTGGACAGCAACTTTTAAGTCTTGCCAGAGATTCTCAATTGGATTTAGGTCTGGACTTTGACTGATATATATTAATGACCTGGATGAGGGAATTGAAGGCAATATCTCCAAGTTTGCGGATGACACTAAGCTGGGGGGCAGTGTTAGCTGTGAGGAGGATGCTAGGAGACTGCAAGGTGACTTGGATAGGCTGGGTGAGTGGGCAAATGTTTGGCAGATGCAGTATAATGTGGATAAATGTGAGGTTATCCATTTTGGTGGCAAAAACAGGAAAGCAGACTATTTTCTAAATGGTGGCCGACTAGGAAAAGGGGAGATGCAGCGAGACCTGGGTGTCATGGTACACCAGTCATTGAAAGTAGGCATGCAGGTGCAGCAGGCAGTGAAGAAAGCGAATGGTATGTTAGCTTTCATAGCAAAAGGATTTGAGTATAGGAGCAGGGAGGTTCTACTGCAGTTGTACAGGGTCTTGGTGAGACCACACCTGGAGTATTGCGTACAGTTTTGGTCTCCAAATCTGAGGAAGGACATTATTGCCATAGAGGGAGTGCAGAGAAGGTTCACCAGACTGATTCCTGGGATGTCAGGACTGTCTTATGAAGAAAGACTGGATAGACTTGGTTTATACTCTCTAGAATTTAGGAGATTGAGAGGGGATCTTATAGAAACTTACAAAATTCTTAAGGGGTTGGACAGGCTAGATGCAGGAAGATTGCTCCCGATGTTGGGGAAGTCCAGGACAAGGGGTCACAGCTTAAGGATAAGGGGGAAATCCTTTAAAACCGAGATGAGAAGAACTTTTTTCACACAGAGAGTGGTGAATCTCTGGAACTCTCTGCCACAGAGGGTAGTCGAAGCCAGTTCATTGGCTATATTTAAGAGGGAGCTAGATGTGGCCCTTGTGGCTAAAGGGATCAGAGGGTATGGAGAGAAGGCAGGTACGGGATACTGAGTTGGATGATCAGCCGTGATCATATTGAATGGTGGTGCAGGCTCGAAGGGCCGAATGGCCTACTCCTGCACCTAATTTCTATGTTTCTATGTTTCTATGACTGGGCCATTCTAACACATGAATATGCTTTGATCTAAACCATTCCATTGTAGCTCTGGCTGTATGTTTAGGGTCGTAGTCCTGCTGGAAGGTGAACCTCCGCCCCAGTCTCAAGTCTTTTGCAGACTCTAACAGGTTTTCTTCCAAGATTGCCCTGTATTTGGCTCCATCCATCTTCCCATCAACTCTGACCAGCTTCCCAGTCCCTGCTGAAGAAAAGCATCCCCACAGCATGATGCTGCCACCACCATGTTTCACAGTGGGGATGGTGTGTTCAGGGTGATGTGCAGTGTTAGGTTTCCGCCAAACATAGCGTTTTGCATTTAGGCCCAAAACTTCAATTTTGGTCTCATCTGACCAGAGCACCTTCCTCGACATGTTTGCTGTGTCCCCCACATGGCTTGTGGCAAACTGCAAATGGGACTTCTTATGGCTTTTTTTTCAACAATGGCTTTCTTCTTGCCACTCTTCCATAAAGCCCCGATTTGTGGAGTGCACGACTAATAGTTGTCCTGTGGACAGATTCTCCACCTGAGCTGTGGATCTCTGCAGCTCATCCAGAGTTACCATGGGCCTCTTGGCTGCTTCTCTGATCAATGCTCTCCTTGCCCGGCCTGTCAGTTTAGGTGGACGCCCATGTCTTGGTAGGTTTGCAGTTGTGCCATACTCTTTCCATTTTCGGATGATGGATTAAACAGTGCTCCGTGAGATGTTCAAAGCTTGGGATATTTGTTTATAACCTAACCCTGCTTTAAACTTCTCCACAACTTTATCCCTGACCTGTCTGGTGTGTTCCTTGGGCTTCATGATGCTGTTTGTTCACTAATGTTCTCTAACAAACCTCTGAGGCCTTCACAGAACAGCTGTATTTATACTGAGATTAGATTACACACAAGTGGACTTTATTTACTAATTAGGTGACTTCTGAAGGCAATTGGTTGCACTGGATTTTATTTAGTGGTATCAGAGTAAAGGGGGCTGAATACTTTTGCACGCGACATTTTTCAGTTTTTTATTGTAAAAAAATTTGAAAACCATGTGTCATTTTCCTTCCACTTCACAATTATGCGCCACTTTGTGTTGGTCTATCACATAAAATCCCAATAAAATACATTTACGTTTGTGGTTGTAACGTGACAAAATGTGGAAAAGTTCAAGGGGTATGAATACTTTTGCAAGCCACTGTACCTGAAACTTTCCTGAGCTGCTTTGCTTTGCAGGTTTAGAATTGGATTTTACAGTGCATGGTTGTGTCTGGTCAGATTTATCACGCCATGAAATGTGGCAATTCAGATTTTGACAAGTTTACTTTGCGCTCTTATTTCGAGCTACATGTTAATCACCAATGTTAATGTTTGCAATCTGAGTATTTAAGATCCAATTTACCCAATAACTGAAGGGAGTACATCATCAGTATTGCTGTGTTACCATTTTGGATTGTCCGATTGATTCAAGTACATCGATATTTAGAGAAAAGAAATTAGGTGACGTTTCGGGTCGAGGCTCTTCTCCAGATTAAGAGTCAGAGAGATGGAAATGAGATCTCCCGGTTGCCAAACACTTTAACACCCCTTCCCACTCCCATACTGACCTTTCTGTCCTGGGCCCCCTCCATTGTCAGAGTGAGGCCAAACAAAAAGCACCACATATTTTGCCTGCGCAGCTTACAACCCAATGGTATTAATATTGATGTCTCTAACTTCAAGTAACCCTTGCATCCCCTCCCTCTCCATCCCTCCTCCATCTTAGTCGTTGTACTAGTATCACTGTCGTCCTGTTGAGTTCACTGTTTGCATAACTTGTTATCACCTTCCCCACAGCTAACAATGGACCATTGTGGGCTCCACCTTTCCTTGATCATCGTTGCTTTTTGCACATCTTTAATTAATTTGGTGTTTCCCTCTCCCCTGACTCAGTCTGAAGATGGGTCTTGATCTGAAACATCACCTATTTCTTTTCTCCAGAGATGCTGCCTGACCCACTGAGTTACTCCAGCTTTTTGTGCCTATCTTCGGTGTAAACCAACATCTGCAGTTCCTTCCGACACATTGATGTTTAGATTCATAATACCTAAAAACCCTCTCTTGAGCATGCAAGCTTCTGGGATGATAATATCCTATTTTTGAAAAAAAGATACCTGCAAATGCTTGAAATCTGAAATCGAAGCACATAATGCTAGAAATGCTCAGCAGGTCAGGCAGCATCTGTGGAAAGAGAAAGATAGTTAATGTTCCAGGTCTGAAACCCTTCATCAGAATAGTTATGTAGTTAGATAAAGGCTAGACGTGGCCTGTGTGTAACACTAATGTGGTCAACTCTTAAGTAGCCTAGCAAACCACTCATTTCAAGGGCAGTTAGTGATGGGTAACTTATTCTGGCCTTTACACCAACATCAGATCCTGGACAATGTAAACATTGCTACATTCCAGTGATTAAAGGGCCTGTCCCACTTAGGTGATTTTTTTTGCGACTGCCGGCGACTGTCATAGTCATAGCCAAAAAAACAGCGACTGGACACCCTACGACAATGTCTATGACAAGCTACAACAACCTACTACCTACTTGACATCAAGCTACGGCCAGCTACCAACAACCGGCGACCCAATCATCGCGACTTAGGATGTCCACCTACGACCACACCTACGACAACCTATAACGACACCTACGATAACCTACATCCACCCTTGACAAGCTACAACAAGCTATGACTCTGTCAGCGACAACTGGCAACTAAAGACATGTGACGTCATTTTGGCCTCGAAAACAATGGAATCACCCAGTTTTCCTATAAAACGGGTTGTAGGGTGCGGTTTCAAATCATTCTGCATCATGACTACCATGGAGCAACATCAGAGGGCATTGCTCTTATTACAAGAAGAAGAAACCCTGCTGCTTGCAGAAGCCCTCTTGCTTAAAGATCTGCAAGACAGAAGGACAAGAAGAATGGTGAAGAAGAAGCCAAAGAAGAGGTATGTGGTTGAAGGCCTTGTCCCTGAAGAGACACAGGTTGGACCAGTATGACAACCTGATGACTGATTCCAGCAAAAAGATGAGGCTGCCTTAAAAAAATTCAGGAAGTCCATGCATTTTAATTTTACCTGATCACGTGTTTTTCCAAAGTTGCTACTTGACTTCTCTTGATGACAACCTGGCGACAACCTATGACAGTACCTACGTCAGGGGAAGACAAGCTATGACAAGCCCAGGGTCGCCGACTGTCGCCGACAAGTTTTGAACATTTCATAATCCAGCGGTGACCAGAAAAACACTACGTCTCTTTGGGCAACTGAGGAGCCTACTCACGACCTTAAAGGCGACACCCCGGAGACCATGTGGCGACTGCCTAGTCGTCGGCAGTCACCGGTAGTCACCTAAAAAATCGCTTAAGTGGGACAGGCCCTTAACTCTGAAAAGGTAGTTTGGTTTTACATCCTTACATCGCAGAGATTAGTTTAGTTTAATTTAGTTAAGAGATGCAGCATGGAAACAGGCTTTTGGAGCAACCGAGTCCACACTAACCAATGTACACTAGTTCTAGCCTACTTACTAGGATAATTTACAGAAGCCAATTAAACACCAAACCTGCACATCTTTGGAATGCGGGAGGAAACCGAAACACTCGTAGAAAGCCCATGCAGTCACAACTTCATACTTCATAAGTTAAAAAAAATTCTCCTTTGCTCCTGATGCACCAATCATAATTCTTGCTCCTATTGTTTTAGTGTTCTTTAGCTTGTTTAATGTGGGGCGTAGAGGGGGGTGGGGGGGGAGCTTTTTCTAATCTCTTACCTCTATGGAGATGCAAATTCTTTCCGTATCGTATCTCCGTCTGCACTGCGGCCTGACATCGAGGAGTTAGCGGCCTTTGCTGGAGACCGACTTTGACAGCTCCACCGCGGGAGCCTGCAGACTTAACTTCATGGAGCCCGCGATACTGTTGCCAGGGATCGACCTCTGAGCTCCATCACGGGAGCCTGCAGACTTTAACATCGTGGAGCTCGCGGTCACTGGTCAGAGACTGACTTCGGGAACTCCAAGCCGCAGGAGCTTCGACCGCCCCGGAGGCTTCGACCACCAGCTGTGGGAACGTCGATCGCCCCCAAATGCGGATGGTTCGACAGCCCCGATCATGGGAGAATAAAGAGGAAGAAGATGGACTTTATTGCCTTCCATCACAGTGAGGAATGGGAATCATGACAGAAACCTCCTTGTGGCGATCCCTGGAAGCGACGATGCAATGCACTCTGTGACGCTTCGGGCGACAATTCTGTCAACATGTTGGAAGTCGACAGAAGCCAACAGCGAGCAACATCGTCTGACACACGAACAAATGAACAGTGAGGAATGTGGGGAATCTGCTGTGGTGGATGTTTATGTTAACTTTTATGCAGTTGTTGCTTTTTTTTAGTATGGCTGTGTGGTAATTCGAATTTCACTGTACCTTAATTGGTACATGTGACAATAAACTTGACCTATTCCAGCATTCTTTCTCTGCTGGTGTTTCCACTGTGACATATTCAATATGTTTCCCCACTTACTGTCCCCAATAGAAAATCTTTGGTTCAATATAGCACTTTTGCCACTGAACAAGATGGTATAGAATTCAAACCCTCACACCATCCTTAGTGACTGAAGCTTTTATTTTGAATTCTGGGTTGGATTCTGTAGGATATTTCTAATATGAGCAGGTTCTCCATTGCTTGGTTTGTGGAAGACCCAACCCCCAACCACACATGGGTTTGTGGTTATTATAAATCCAATCATTGTTATGGAATGAACACCCTCATCATTATCTGCCACATTGTCCACAATCCATTCCACAGGAAAAATATGAAGATTCAAAATCAATAATTGTGTTATTACCACAGTCCCACCCTCCATTTTATTTTACCATAAAGCTTAATGCGTTACAAGCTTCCATATTATTGTTCTCAAATGTTGCTCCTTCACTATTGTTTACCAGAACCACACTACAATGTCTTGGCCCTATTTTCTTGCCAGCTACTTGTCCTTCAGTCAGCAACAATTAACATTTGTGTTGTCCCATCAATATAAAATAAAGAACACTGAAGATACAATAAAATCTACAAGGAAGGACCAGCTCTGCAGCATTCTCTGAGTTTCCAAATGTGCAATTGACTGAACTCCCATTGGATTTTAATGCATCAAATTCCCCACCTCTTGATAACGCAGAACAAGTATCTCAGTGTTACATAATCATAATCATAATCATACTTTATTAGCCAAGTATGTTTTGCAACATACGAGGAATTTGATTTGCCATACAGTCATACCAATAAAAAGCAACAAAACACACAAAACACATTTGAACATAAACATCAACCACAGGGACTCTCCCACATTCCTCACTGTGATGGAAGGCGAATAAAATTTCAATTTCTTCCCTTCTTTGTTCTCCCGCGGTCGGGTGCCTCGAGCCTTCCGTTGACGGAGTGATCTTGGCTCCCATAGCCGATGACATTTGGCCCCTCGCATCGGGGAGATCAAGCTCCTGCATTGGGGGGGTGAGAATCTCAGCTCCCCCGCACCGGGCAATCTGACCTCGGGTCGGGGCTGGTCGAAACCTTCTGCGTCGTTTGGAACTCCCGACATCAGTCTCTACCCAAGACTGTGAGCTCCTCGATGGTGAAATCTGCAGGCCGCGGTTGGAGCATCGATCCCAGGCAAGGGATCGCAGGCTCCGATGGTAAGTCCATGTCCCCGCGGTGGGGCTCAAAGTCAGTCCTGAGCCAGGCCGCCAGCTCCATGGTGTTAGGCTGCAGAGCGACCGGAGATACGATCCGGAAAACAAACGCATCTCCGGCAACGTAAGAGATTGATAAAAAGTTTCCTCTGATCCCCCCCGCCCACCCCCACATAAAACAAACCAGAAAGCATTAACACATACTTTAAAACACACTAAAAATAACAAAAAAAAGACAAAAAGACAGACAGACTGTTGGCGAGGCTGTCATCGCTGACGGCACCATCCGGTGGAATGTCATGATAGATTTAGTACGCTTTCTCAAAGCAGAACAATCTGAGCCTTAAATTTACACCTGTAAAATAAAGCAAAAGGTTTCAGCCTCAGGAAAATGGAAACTAAAGATCTTTTATTTTTGCCCCTGGCTTTAATAGAATGTTGTACTTGGGTTTGCAGACTCGGTGACAAATGAAATGTCAACGATTTTTGTGGATATTGCCGTAATTGTACTTTTGCCAGCAGTTTGTCTTACTACATTTTAGATTTAGTTTAGCTTAGAGATACAGCATGGAAATAGGCCCTTCGGCCCATCGAGTTTGCACCGACCAACCATCCCAACACACTAACATTATCCTACATATGCTAGAGCCAAGTTACAATTACAACAATCCAATTAACCCTCCAAACTGTACTTCTTTGGTAGGAAACTGGAGAGCCCAGAGAAAACTCACACAGGTCATGGGGAGAACGTACAAACCTCGTACAGACATCACCCGTAGTCAGGATCTAACCTGGGTCTCTGGCATTGTACGACAACTACTCTACCACTCTGCCACCGTGTCGCCCCATCATATTATCCATCATGTTATCCCATCATGTCATCCTGTGAGCTGACCCAGTGTAGACGCAACTAGAGAGAAAGGATAACAAATGAACAGAGAGAAAAAAAGTGCTTCGCAAGGTCTACTTAACAAGTACAAACTTTTTAAAGAGATAAAAATCTATTTTCTGACCAGACCAGATTGAATTTCACAGAGCTGTTGTATGTATGGCCTTTGGCCACTTTGTAATGAATAGAGAATTATAATCAAATCAAGTCAAAGGGATAACAGTGTAAAAAATGACATCCACTTTAAAAGTCCATGAACAGTTTACTTCAGTTACAACTGAACACACATTACTTCATAACAGATGTTGATTAATCTGCTGTGTTCGTCAAACATTTTCACTTTCAATTATAAAACATTTGCAGAATTATGGAAGTTTGCAGCACAGAACGAGGGAATTCAGCCCACCGTGTCCACACCAGCTAAAAAGGGACAACGTTATTTCCAGTTCCCAACTCTTGGCTCATGACAATGCAAATTATGGCTCTTCAAGTTGTCAAACAAATACTTTTGAAACGTCTTGAGGATTTCCGCTCCTTTTCAAGCCAGTGTTTTCCAGATCCCCACAATAAAAAGAAAGTATTTTTCCATTACTCAGCTCTAATTTTTCCTCTAATTAATTTAAATCCATGCCTCTATTTATTGTCCTTTGTCCTATTGAAATAGATCATGCCTGTCCACCTCTTCCACAATCATAGAGATGTATAGCACACACAACAGGGCTTTCAGTCCACTGAGTTTGCACAACCTTCAAGCACTGGTTTACTTTAATCCTCGATTCATCGTCATCACCATCATCATCGTTGAAAACATCAACAGGCACGGTGCCTTACAATGCTATGTACGACAGTGATTGCAACTTCTACTGAAGTGTGGATGGCCGTTGGCTCGCTAGGAGCTCATCCGCCCTTTAACAGGTCAGGTGGGGGAGACGGTTTAGTCGCCGACTATCCGACCATGGAGCAGGTAGCACGGGATTAAATGGTACCCGTGGCGGGGGGGGGGGGGGGGGGGGACGGGGGACTCCCCCCGACCTGACCTGGATTAGTGTCTGATTCATGCCTGACACTAATCCAGGTCTCCTATTATTTTATACACCTCAATTAAATTTCTCCTGTCTCCTTTATTTCACAGGGAATAACCACATCCAACACAGTCTCCTCAAAACTACAATTTTTAAACCAGCTTAATGTCATTTAAATCTTGGCCACTTCCTCTCTCTTATTATTACAACCCCCTGTGGCGTGGTGAACAAGAGTATCCATTATGCTTTAACTGTGGCCTAACCAGCATTTTTAACAAAGCCCAACACTTACAATTTACCTACCATAGTGTATGTTCACATCCATCTCAGCTCTACAACATGCCATGGGACTAAATTTAGGTAAAATCTGCTCCATCTTCCTCTTTTCTTCCATCTTCTGCACCTTCTCCTCCTACTTCTCCAATTCCTTCTTCTTCTCCTGTTCCTCCTCCTTCGCTTTCTTTAAGGGCGGCACGATGGTGCAGCGGTAGAGTTGCTGTCTTACAGCACCGACGACCCGGGTTCAATCCTGACTATGGGTGCTTGTCTGAACAGAGTTTGTACGTTCTCCCCATGACCTGCATGTGTTTTCTCCGTGATCTCTGGTTTCCTTCCACACTCCAAAGATGGACAGGTTTGTAGGTTAATTGGCTTGGTATAATTGTAAATTTTCCCTTGTGTGTGTGGAATAGCATTAGTGTGTGAGGATCGTTGGTCGACACGGACTCGGTGGGCCGAAAGGACCACGCTGAATCTCTAAAACTCTAAATAAACTTTAATAGCCCTGTCCCACGGTACGAGTTCATTTCAAGAGCTCTCCCGAGTTTAAAAAATAACCAAACTCGTGGTAAGCACGGAGAATGAACGTAGCGGGTACATCGGAGCTCGGGACGTCTCTTATCGGCTCGTAACGCTAACGGCAGGTACTCGGGAAGACTCGCCAACGGCAGGTAAGCATGGGAAGACGTGAAGATTTTTCAACATGTTGAAAAATGTCAACGAGAGCCCCGAGTGGCCATTACTGTAAATCTCTGAGTTCGAATCAGGGCAAACTCGGGAGAGCTCTTGGAATGAACTAGTATCGTGGGACAGGGCTTTTAATCTCCTTCTCCTCTTTCTCCTCATCCTCCTCCACCTTCTTTTTCTTCCTTTCCTCCTTCCACATCTCCTTTGCATCTTCCCTGTCGGATGAGGATGACTGACTTCCTTCCACTCTGGTTTTGCGGATTAAGAGATGACTGATAAAGCCAATGTGGGAACTACATATTCTTCCACAGATGGGGTAGGAAGTACGTTGCTATACAGGCAGCCTGATGTGTGGATAGTTTAAGAGCTGGTGTGCCCCTTGTGCCACTTGTGCAGGACTGCTGTATGTGATCAGAGGCAGGATTCGGTAGCATGGGTGAGGTATGCAATGAAGCCAAGGATGGAAATGTGGGTCAGCTTTGTGGCCAGAGCCAGGGTCAGAAATGGAGTCAGATGTATGATAGACACAAAATTAAGTAACTCAGGCAACAACTCTGGAGAGAAGCAATGGGCGACATTTCGGGTCGAGACCCTTCTTCAGACTGATGTCAGTGGTGTGGGCGGTAGAAACATAGAAACATAGAAACATAGAAAAATAGGTGCAGGAGTAGGTCATTCGGCCCTTTGAGTCTTGGCTGATAATCTAAAATCAGTACCCCGTTCCTGCTTTTTCCCCATATCCCTTGATTCCTTTAGCCCTAGGAGCTAAATCTAACTCTTAAGAGACAGTAAGACTGGTCAGAGAACTGGGAAGGGGGAGGAGATGGAGAGAGAGGGAAAGCAAGGACTACTTGACGTTAGAGAAGTCAATGTTCATATCGCTGGGATGTAAGCTGCCCAAGCTAAATATGAGGTGCTGTTCCTCCAATTTGCGCTGGGCTTCACTGTGACAATGGAGGTGGCCCAGGACAGAAAGATCAGTGTGGGAATGGGAGGGGGAGTTAAAGTGTTTTGCAACTGGATGTATGCCAGATGTATGGCTGGAACTGGAGCTGGATGGATCTGGAGGTAGGAACACGAGTAGGTGTGAGGCCAGAACCGGATAATGAATGTGGGAATGGTTGCAACTGGACCTGGGGAGAATGGGATTGTGACAGGGAATGGGATCAGATGTGTGACCAGAGGACAGGGACAGGGAGTACGGATGGAATGGGGAATTGGAAATCAGAGTACAACCCAGTGTAAGGGGTGGATAGTGGGTTGTGTTAATGTGGTGAGAAGTGAGGGTGGAAGCAGCGAGCAAAACATTCTGTTCCTGAGCATGCGTGCATGTGTGTGTCTATGTGTGTATGTGCGTGTGCGTGGGTGTGCACGTGTGTGTGTCTATGTGTATGTATGTGTGTGCATGAGCACATACAAATGTGTAATGGATGGGACCTATAACTGAGCATCCACATTGTTTCAGCAAATTATTGCTTGATAGAAACATAGAAACATAGAAAATAGGTGCAGGAGTAGGCCGTTCGGCCGTTCGAGCCTGCACCGCCATTCAATATGATCATGGCTAATCATCCAACTCTGTATCCTGTACCTGCCTTCTCTCCATACCCCCTGATACCTTTAGCCGCAAGGGCCACATCTAACTCCCTCGTAAATATAGCCAATGAACTGGCCTCAACTACCTTCTGTGGCAGAGAATTCCAGAGATTCACCACTCTGTGTGAAAAATGTTTTTCTCACTTTCTTGATCATTAATATTCACGTGGCAGAGCCTGGTCTCCAACTACCTTGGGATCCTTTGCCACTAGCTGCTGTGCTTGCCTACCAAATGTTGAACAGAACAACAGCAACAGGACCCTGGAAGCTGCTCGAGAAATACAGCTCGAGAAATGAGACTATTACAGCTCGAGAAATGAGACATGTTGACTTTGATAATGATTGATTGATTGATTGAAAGATATAGCATGGAAACAGACCCTTATTGTCATACTGAGTGACGAGTTCACGTTCACAAGTTCACAAGTTATAGGAAGGAGTATTATAGGAGTATAATTATGCCATTCGGCACATTCAGTTTGCTCCACCATTCAATCATCTGATCTCTGCCGCCTAATCCCATTTTCTTGCCTTCTCCCCATAACCCTTGACACCCGTTCTAATCAAGAATGTGTCTATCTCTGCCTTAAAAATATCTACTCAAATATCCACGTGTGATAGACAAGAAATGGCCAGTATAAAGAACACCATTGAGAGCCCCTTCTTCTGGAAGAGAAATGTTATCTTTATCATTAAGAATGGGGTAGCCTAGCCCACCATTGCAGAATTCTTTTAATGTTTTAAGATCCTTCAGCTCACTAACAGTAAAACAACATACTAAGGTCATCGGCGCATGCACCCATACTCTGGAACGTTTGGATGAACCAAAGTGGAATTTTTACTCTGGCCTTGAATGTATCCTGAAGCAAGACAAACTGATATCCCCTGGGCAACAGGAAGGTGCAAAGCTGAGGTAAGGCATGACCAGCAAGGAAAGAACAGGAAAGTGTAATTCTCATGGAGTCCTCCTCTGCCAATATGCTTGGGGCATGGTCTTGTTGGAATGAATGCCCTGCTTTAAGCATAAAACTCGTGGCAACACGTCTGGTCCAAGCACTGACAACTGTTAGATTATATCATAGTGAAAGTAAGAGACCACAAAATGTTCCACATGTCTAATAACATGATGATTATTAATAACCACCGGATAGGCCACCTATCTGCCACTGTCCACTGTGCACCTCCAGTGAATATTACCCCCATGTATGTGATGTAGTAATTCAATCAAATCAGTGCATCCTTAAATCAATTTAGTTATAATTTCACCATGCGGCCCGGTGACTTAGTGGCAGAGCTACTGCCTTACAGCGCCAGAGACCCAGGTTCGATCCCAACTACGGGTGCAGTTTGTACGTTCTCCCCCGTGACCTGCGTGGGTTTTCTCCGAGATCTTCGGCTTCCTCCCAAACTCCAAAGATGCACAGGTTTGTCGGTTAATTGGCTTGGAGTAAATGTAAAATTGTCCTGAGTGTGTGTAGGGTAGTGTTAATGTGCGTGGATCGCTGGTCGGCGCGGACTCGGTGGGTCGAAGGGCCTGTTTCCATGCTGTATCTCTAAACTAAACTAAACTAAACTAAACTAAATCTCATCACACAGGCAGTCCTCCATTCTTGATTCCAAGCTTCGAAAGATGGAACTTGCAACAATAAAAAGAATTGAGCAGAAATTGGAAACTGCCTGAAATTACTTGCTGGTGTGTGGAAGCTGGCTGGGCTGCTTCCTGGTGGCAGCATTTCCTGTTTTTGAACTTCCACATCTCTTTTTGATTTGATACATTTGCAATTTTGATCAACCATACTTGTATTCAGCCAAAGCACCCATCACCCCCGGAATCGTAATGGACAGTCAAACTCCAAGTGAGTTGGAAAATTCTCCTCAGTTCCTTCCATCTTCTTTAAAATCTTCTTAAAATTACCTCAGTGATAGAGCCTTTGGTCACTGCTCCTGTTCACATTGTCTTTGACCCAATACGCAGATATTCACAAATCATAATGGGCACCAATCATGAATCCCTTAATCATTAATTGCCTTTGAAAGATTGCTAAATAAAGGGCATTGACGCATATTGCTGTCATGCAGACAAATAGAATGGAAAGTCAAGATGGAACTAAGCACCAAAACTACAATAAATTACTTGAACTATTTTAATGTTAGCCCAAAAGAAACCATGCACAGGCAACCTCCTCTCCATAAGTGTCATATCAGGAACTTCCTGGAGAGCCAAAACTGCGATACAACTTGGACATTGCATCTCATTATATCTCGGGACCTAAGGTTAATACATCACATTGTTATCGTTTCAGTAGCTGATTAATGTGGAATTACTTGTGTAATCGCTTTGTAATCTGTTTTTATCTGGAAATTAGCCGAAATGGGAAATGTCAAGACAGACGTGCACCTATCAGGTGTGCACTGACCCTTTCTCAGTCATTCATTTAGTTTAGTTTATTGTCTTGTGTACTGAGGTACTGTGACAATGTTTTTTGCTGTGTGCTATCCAGTCAGCGGAAAGACTATACATGATTACAATCAAGCTGTCCATGGTGTACAGATCAAGGGAATAACGTTCAGTGCAAGAATGTCCAGTAAAGTCTGACTAGAGATAGTCCAAGGGCCTCTAGTAAGGTAGAGAGGAAGTCAGGACAGCTCTGTCTGTGGTGATCGGATGGTTTAATTGTCTGATTACAACTGGGAAGAAATTGTCCCTGAATCTGGAGGTATGTGTTTTCAAACTTCTGTACCTCTTAGGTGAGCGCTTGTTTTATAGAAAGAGAATAATTAATAATAGAAAACAAGTACATAGCAGATTAATCAAGCAGATATTTTGCATCAATTTTCACTATAGAGTCATGGAGTCATAGAGGCATAGAGTGATACAGTGTGGAAACAGGCCCATCGACCCAACTTGTCCAAACTGGACAACATGTCCCAGCTACGCTAGTCCCACCTGCATGTGTTTGGTCCATATCCCTCCAAACCTGTCCTATCCATGTACCTGTCTAACTGCTTCTTAAGCAAACGATGTTGTGTTAGCCCATAGCTTCCGAGTTGCAGTAAGATACCCCTTGGGATTGTCAGGTCTCTGAGAATTTATTAATGAGGCCTGACCTTCAAAACTAATGAACCCTCGATGATAACATAGGGTGAACCAGCTAATGCATTTTATTGGCAAGCTGTCCAATCCCTCTTTTGTTCTGACAGGGACTTTCTGCTATAACAACATAAAAAATAAACATTTGAAAAGATGGAATGAATGTAGATAATGACCAGTATGGACTCAGTGGGCCAAAAGGTCTGTTTGACCCTATTTCCTGGTACCCACAAAACAGTAACACCATTATTTAAAAGCACAATTTGACCAAATGGCATTTGTAAGCTGCAATATTATTTTGCAATATACCATCTCCTTGTTCAAAAAAACTCATTATTTTTTTTTGTGAATAAATCTTCTGACATTTATGCTCTCACAGTTCTTCAATAAGGATTAATCATTTAACAATTATAACAACTGAGTATAACTAAATACAAAACCCATTAATAAACAAACTGAATGGTAGTAATATAGTCGGTAAATTCATGGACTGCACACACAACAATGCACAGATCTGGGCAAAAGTACCAAATCCAATGAAGATTGAGAATTTGCAAGAGATTGAGAATTTCAGGTACAGACACGAGAATGAGACACAAAATTGAATACAATGGATTTGTATAATTGGATTATTGTCAAATATGTGTCCAAGAATTTGGATTTCATGTGTTTTGTTTTGGCCTTTTAACACCTAATTTCAATTGTTCAGGTGCCAGATCAGTTCCCTCTGAAGAAATTGTGAAGTTGATTAAAAAAATACTAGAAACAACATTAAAATGGTTAATGGCTAGAAAGAATCTTAAGAGCAGAAATAGTGTAGAAACAAGGAACTGAAGATGCTGGTTTACAAAAAAAAGGACCCAAAGTGTTGGAGTAACTCAATGGGTCAGCCAGCATCTCTGGAGAACATGGATAGGTGACATTTCATGTCGGGACCCTTCTTCAGACTGAAGTCTTAGAGGCTTAAACGCAAGAGCTGCACAATCTTGAACAAAATGCATTCTATTCATCACCACTGCTGAGACTTTGCTTGCACAGCCATCAGTCGCCCTTAAATGCTTACTCCCTAGACCGACAGATCACAGAGGATGGAGAAAGAGCAAGAGAGAAAGTTGCAAGACTCAGTGAGGGACATCACAATCCTTGTCAATGAGATACATGTTGTGAACAAGGTCCTGTACACTAGGGAGGTTACGAGGAGGTTACTGACAACCACCTATAGAAGTCTTCAGCAGGAGGAGGCTTGAGGTGTCTCCCTATTCAATGGATCAATGTCATAACTGTGAAAAGATGACTCTCATACACAGCTACATTGACGCACACACAAACTGTGAAACACACAAATACTTTAACTTTATTATCATTGTCTTCACTGCTTCTTACGCACTACAGGAAGCACACTGTTGGGTTGTTTTACAGTTTAGTTTGGGAACCACTTTGCGTGAGACTGCAAGAGATTGCAGAGAGTTGTGTTGATGTAGCCCAGTCCATTACACAGACCGAACAACCCACAACCGACTCCATCTACACTTCATGCTGCCTGAGAAAAACAGCCAATACAATCAAAGACATCCCAGCCTGGTCCTTCCTTCTTCTTCCTGACTACAAGGTGCAGAAGCGTGAAAACGCCACCACAAAACTTAGGAATAGCTTCCTTCCCTGTGTATTCAAGCTCCTGGTTGGCGGCGCGACTCACGTTGCAGCGGCCTCTGCAGTCCGTCTGTCTTTTTTATTTTTTTTGTTTCGTTTGAGTTTTGTATAGTGTTTTTTTTTTAACTGGGTATGTGTGGGGGGTGGGTGGGGAAACTTTTAAAATCTTTTCCCTGTATGGAGGACCCAACCTTTCTCTGTCGGGTCTCCGTTATTGTTGGGGCCTGCACCGTGGAGCGGCCTTCAACCGGAACGACCTGGGGCTCCAGTCGCGGAGCCTGCGGACTACTCACCATCGTGGCGCTGGCCGAGTTCGGAGCGTGGAGAGCTGTGGTGGCGCGCTGCTGCTACCCGACAACGGAGATTCGGAGGCTTCAGCCGCAGGTCTGGTGGATGGTGACATCGGGAGCTCGCGGGTCCATGGAGGGAGACCGCTTTTCGGGGCTCCCGCAACGGCAGCTACTCCCGCCCGAGTTGCGGGGTTGGGGATGACCTGGAGCGGGGTCTGGCATCGCCCGGCGCGGCTTTGGTGGCCATGGGACTTGCTGGCGCTACCGGGGGCTACAACATCAAGACCCAGAGCGTGGCCTTGCATCGCCCGGCGCGGCTTTGGTGGCCGCGGGACATATCTACAATCGCCCGCTGGGGGCTTTGACTTTGACATCGGGAGGAGAATGTGGAGTGCAGGGGAGAGACAAGACTTTGCCTTCCATCACAGTGAGGAGGAGATTCACTGTGATGGATGTTTGTGTAAATTGTGTTGTGTCTTGGTTCTTTTTACTTGTTTGTATGACTGCAGAAACAAAATTTTGTTTGAACTTAGGTTCAAATGACAACAAATAAATATCTATATCTATCTATCTTCTGAATAGTCCTTCCATAAGCCAGGGTACTGTCCAACTTCCTCTACCACAATAAGGACATTGGACTTTGTCTCTGGGATTGGTATGTTACAAAGCTGAGAACTATATTTTAATAACTACTACATCACATTTCAATCACATTTTAATAACTAATAAATAAACTGTTCATTTTTGGGATAATATATCGTTTGAGAGAATAATCACTGTGTTTTTTTAGGAAGGAAGACTTTCAATTATTCAAATTTGAAATTGGAGCCATGCTTAGGTTTAGGTTTTGGTTTATTATCATCACCTGTAATGAGGTACAGTGAAATGCTTTGTTTTGCATGCTATCCAATTGAATAAAATAATAATATACCAAAATACAATCAAGGCAAACTCTATTAAACTAGGTAGAGCAAAGGGAAAGATACAGAGTGCAGCATATAGAAAAAAATGACCAGTATCTCCTCTCTCATACATTATTTTTTAAACATCTTTCCCAACACAGATAACATTCAAATAGACGATAGACACAAAAAGCTGAAGTGATCAGCGGGTCAGACAGAATCTCTGTAGAAAAGGAATAGGTGACGTTTCGGGTCGAGAACCTTCTTCAGATTGAGAGCCAGGGGAAAGGGACACAAGAGATATCTCTCTTTTTCCCTGACTCTCAGTCTAAAGAAGGGTCTCAACCCAAAACGTCACCTATTCCTTTTCTCCAGAGATGCTGTCTGGCCTGCTGTGTTACTCCAGCATTTTGTGTCCATCTTTGGTTTAAACCAGGATCTGCAGTTCCTTCCTACACAGATAATCTTCAACTCCTTCTGCAGAAGTGAGAAAAATATTTGGGTAAACTTAGCAACAAAATTAATTACTCTTTATATCAGAAGTAAAAGTCTGTAATACTTTAAAATAATACCACACATAAATACAATCAACCCAAACTCAATTAGCATAGGTAGAATGAAGGGAAAGATATAGAATGCAGAATTTGATTCTCAGCATTATAGTACATCAGTTCCAGAGACAGGGTCAATGTCCACAAAGAGGTAGAGAAGAATTGGACTGTATCCTAGCTTGTGGAAGGACTCTTCAGAAGCCTGATTAAAAAAAGGGCTAGAAGCTGTTTTTCAGTAATTTCTTTAAGCTTCTGTATCTTCTGCCGGACAGTAGAGGGGAGAAGAAGGAATGACAAGGAGGGGAAACATAGAAACATAGAAAATAGGTGCAGGAGTAGGCCATTCGGTCCTTCGAGCCTGCACCGCCATTCAATATGATCATGGCTGATCATCCAACTCAGTATCCTGTACCTGCTTTCTCTCCATACCCCCTGATCCCTTTAGCCACAAGGGCCACATTTAACTCCCTCTTAAATATAGCCAATGAACTGGCCTCAACTACTTTGAAAGGCTTTGATTATTTTGGCTCCTTTCAAAAAGCAGCTTGAAGTGTAGATGAAGTCAATAGTGGGGAGCCTAGCTGTGTGTTGGACTGGGCTATATCCACAACTCTCTACAATTTCTTGCAATCCTGGGCAGAGCTGTTTCCAAAACAACCCAACTATGCTTTCTATGCTGCATCTGTAAAAGTTTGTAAATGTCATGCAGAATGTTCCTAAAGAAGCAGAGATGTTGGTGTGCTTTCTTAGCTGTCACTTCAATGTGAGCATATACAGAGTATAGTAGGTAGACTCTGCACACATCTTTGTGAGGCACTGGTCATAGAGTCATACAGTATGGAAACAGGCCCTTTGGCCCAACTTGCCCACAACGGCCAAGACGCCCCATCTACACTTGCCCCACCTGCCTGCATTTGGCCCATTTCCTTCAAAACCTTTCCTATCTAGGTAACTGTCTAAATGCCTTTAAAATGTTGTGATCGTACCTGCCATTAACTACCTCCTCTGGCAGCTCGTTCCATTTACCCACAACCCTTTGTGTGAAATTGTTGCCCCTCATGTTCCCATTAAATCTTGCTCTTCTCAACTTAAACCTATGTCCTCTGCTTCTCGATTCACTTACTCTGGGTAAAATACTCTGTGCACTTACCCTATCTAATCCCCTCATGATCTTAATACTTCTATAAGATAATAATAATAATAATAATGGATGGGATTTATATGGCGCCTTTTCTAATACTCAAGGCGCTTTACATCGCATTATTCATTCACTCCTCAGTCACACTCGGTGGTGGTAAGCTACTTCTGTAGCCACAGCTGCCCTGGGGCAGACTGACGGAAGCGTGGCTGCTAATTTGCGCCTACGGCCCCTCTGACCACCACCAATCACTCACACACATTCACACACATTCACACGCAGGCAAAGGTCACCCCTCATCCTCCTGTGCTCCCCAGAATGAAGTTCCAGCATGATCAACCTCTCGCTAGAGCTGAGGACCTCGAGTCCTGGCAACCGGTGTTGTGGAGGATGATTGTGGAGGAGGTATTGTCACCTATCCTCGCTGATTTTGCTCTTTGGGTTAGAAAGTTGAGGATCCAGTGACAGAGGGGAATGTTGATTCCAAGGTCCAAGAATTTGGAGATGAGTTTGGTTGGGATTATAATGTTGAAGGTGGAGCTATAGTCAATAAATAAGAGTCTGACATAGGTATCTGTGTTATTTAGGTGTTCCAGGGATGAGTTTAGGGCCAGGGGGATGGCGTCGGCTATGGACCAGATGTGACAGTGGACCAAATTGCAGTGGATCAAGGCTGTCTGGGACTCTGGAGTTAATGTGGGCCTATCTCTCAAAGCACTTCATGATGGTGAATGTCAGAACCACTGAATAGTAGTCATTAGCAGTCATCTTGAAGCAGGTGGAGACCTCAGAATGAGTAGGGAGAGGTTAAAGACGTCCGTACATACCCCTGCCAGCTGGTCCACACAGGTCCTGAGGATGCAGCTGGGGACTCCACCTGGGGCAGTTGCTTTCTGTGGATTCACTCCAGGTAGGACAATCTTTCATCTGCCACAGTAACTGTTAATGGTCTGAAATATGAAAGTTAAAGTAAAATAGTGTTGATGATAACAAAGTGGATGGGTCAGAAAATTATATCACAGTAAAAATGGAATAAGTTGGACAAGTTAATGTTAAGGACAAATCAAGAGCCGGAAAAGAGGAAAAATGTCCTATAAATGTATTATGAATAGTATTGAACAAAGAAAGCAACAAGATAGACACAAAAAGATGGAGTAACTCAGCAGATCAGGCAGCATCTCTGGAAAGAAGGAATGGTTGACGTTTCGGGTCGAGACCCTTAAGAATGTCTTTCCGATTGATTTAGTCAGCTGCCTAAGTTTGCACAAAATAACACTTCACCCCTTGACTACTTAAGAAGGGTTTCGACCCGAAACATCACTTATCCCTTCTCTCCAGAGATGCTGCCTGTCCAGCTGAGTTACTCCAGCTTTTTGTGTCTATCTCAGGTTTAAACCAGCATCTCCAGTTCCTTCTTACGCAAAGAAAGCAACAAAGCTGATTTAGAGTCACAGATTCATAAAGTGTGGAAAAAAGCCCTTCGGCCCAACTTGTCCACAGCGCTCAACATGTCCCATCTACACTAGTCCTACCTGCATGCATATGGCCCTTATCCATCTTAGCCTGACCTATCCATTTACCTGTCCACATTTTATTTTTCTTGCCTGCTTTAACCACGCAAGACTATTAAAATGGCATGCAATAACAAAATTCCAAACCATGTTCATTAGGATCAGGCACAATAATAAAAAAAAGGTTTTAATATCACACTTGACATAAAGATGGTATTTTTTATAAAACAAACTTCTTCAAATATTTCCACCATGTTCTAAAATATCAATTAACAAATATATTTTATGTTCTGATTATATTATTAATTAATGGTTTCTAAAAATAATATATAGCATAATCCATCAGGAGTTTAAGATACACAAAAGGTAAAGGGCAAATAGTATTAAACAACAGAGTAGACAAGGTAAGTATTACCCTGACAGTTGGTTTATCTACGGACAATGTTAGACAATGTGTTCATAAATCAGAGTGAGGACCAGCAATTCATCTTTGAAATGGGAAAAGAATTTGCACCATGTGCAATATCTTACATTTCTTGGTCATTGGACACATTTACATATGTCTTTCTGACTGATTTAGTCAGCTGCCTAAGTTTGCACAATATAACACTTCACCCTTTGACTACTGATTGTCTTTAGCAGCTTAGAAAAGCATACATCAACTAAAATGTGCAGATCAGCTTAATGGATTTAAGTTGCACAGAAACCAACTGCAGAAATGCAACAAATGAAGAATTAGGTACTTTAAAATAAATGTTATACTCAAAGACGGAACCCAGAGAAAGGACTGGGAATTAAAAGGATTGGGAATTGAATCACGTATTGCATATGGTGCCTATTGGTCAGTTTTAACTTCACCACATTAATACTCCTGAAAGATCGGTTCTACATGATTTAGCAATTAAACATTTGGAATGAAGACAAAATATGATATAAGACCAAAATCTGCCATCCCACAATTATCCATGTACACCATATAGATAAGTAAATTCACCAGTGAAAACTTGATATGTACTTTAGACTTTAGTGTATGTACTTTAGATTTTAGAGATACAGCGCTGAAACAGGCCCTTCGTCCACGCCAACCAGCAATCACCATGTACACTATCACTATCACACCACTATCATACACACTGGGTAAAATTTACAATTTTACCAAAGCCAATTAACCTACAAACCTGTACGTTTGGAGAAAGCCCATGCTGTCACAGGGAGAATGTACAAATTCTGTAGACAGCACTTATAGTCAGGTTCGAACCCGGGTCTCTGGTGCTGTAGGGAAGCAGCTTTACCGCTGCACCATTGGAACTGAACAAAACTGCACTCCAGCATATGTAACATCCAATTGTTTGCGGATTCTACTATTTTTGTAGCTTGAGGTTAAATAACTGACAATGTATAATTCAGGGCAGTTGGCAGGTGCTATAGACCCGCCCCCACGAGTCTCAGGCAGATGGGGCTCGTCAGCCTGGGAAGGCAGTCCATCTAGGAGAGGGAAAACTCTGATTTAAAACCTCCACTGCCTTGTGGCCATGTCCAGTCATGGAAAAGGCTCCAGGAGTAAACCTCAAGAAAATCCGGAGTTGGAGCCCCTAAGGCAGTTCGTCGTTGTCTACAACCTTGCTCTGGCAGCTCCTGCGGTGGCGCTGGTGCCAAACTGTTCCTTTGGATCGATCAGCGGCATGGAGAGGGGGGACGTGCTGCATGGACAACAGCCTGTCCTCCATATGACATCGCCCGGGCTTGCATCCGGCCAGAATGCATCACCCATGGTCAGTCATGACCGAGGGGGGCCTACTACTATAGTTACAATCTTAAATTCAACTCAAAAGTAGTTCTTGCATGTTATGATCTTTGAATATCTGTTCATACAGACAGATAAAGCGCTGTTACACTGTGGGCGAGCCTGAATTTCATTACCAATGTTCTCCTTCATTGAAAGCTTAGAAGTTGGTGTTGTGTACCCTGGACAGATTCGTACCTAATATTCCTAGTGCAGATATTCAACACCAGAGCCATTCAATGCATTGCACACTTCAGTGAATGAATCAAGGACAACATTGAGCGAGTGTCATGTGAACAATTTCCCATATGTCTTGTAGATGACTCCACTCCATCATGAAACTTGCTGAAAGTGAGGTGGAGCATTATGGCAAGAAAGATTGAGAAAAGCATTAGGGTTCAGCCTTCTTTGACATCTGCCTCCATTGAGTCTTCTGGACCTAATGGGTGAAACCACATCTTCCACGGAAAACTCTAACATGGAAGAAGTACAAGTGGATCATGGCATCAAGAGGAGGAATATTCGGCCATAAGTTGTTGGGAAGGGAGGAAGTAAAGGGGTTTCAGGGAAGGTAATCAAGGATTGAATCCTCTTGGATCTAGGACTGGATATCTCTATCAGAAATGGGAATCAATCAACCTCTGAAGTTTGGCAACCAAAATGTCCTTGTTTGGAATCCCAGATGTTCTAGTATTTACAACAAAGCTCCCCCCACCCACCCCTCATGCCTGTCAAGATTGGGGCTGTTGTTTCAAGCCAACAATCCTAAAACTGCTGGTATTGTTCACTATGCAATTAAAATAGATTCAGGAGTGTTTAATTGTCACATGTACCGACAATAGAACAATTAAATTCTTATTTGCTGCAGCTTAACTGGCTCATCAACTCAGTAACACGCAGATAAACATCTAATAATATGTTTTGATATGTACAGAGAGATCTTGGGGTGCAAGTCCATAACTTCCTGGAAGCGGCAACACAAGTAGATAGAGTAGTAGTAAGGAAGGCTTGCTTTCAAAGGGTAGGAGCATTGAGTATAAGAGTCAGGAAGTCATGATTTAGCTTTATTGAACTTTGGTTAGGCCGCCTTTGGGGTAGTGCGTGCAGTTTTGGTTGCCCCATTACAGAAATGATGTGAGTGGTTTGGAAAGAGTGTGGAGGAAGTTTACCAGAATAATGCTTAGATTTGTTGGTATTAAATATAGGGAGAGGTTGGACAGACCTGGATTGTTTTCTCTAGAATGCCAGAGGTTGCGGGGAGTTAGAGTGGAGGTATATAAGTATATAAGAATTTCATTGTTCTATCTGGAACATATGATAATAAAATACTTTTTATTCTTGACTCTTGATATCTATTCATCCTGTATCTGTATACTGTAGATGGCTTGATTGTAATCATGTATAGTCTTTTTGCTGACAGGATAGTGCGCAACAAAAAGCTTTTCGTTGTACCTCAGTACACGTGACAATAAACTAAACTAAACTAAATATGGCAAAACTTTTCAGAATTCAAACCACAGGACTTAAATCAGTTTGGCTACTTCATTGCATTTCTTGTGAGTAATGTCAGAACCAATGCTTTTTCTGTTTTTATGCTCTCCCAACCAAATTATATCTTACAATTTTCCAAAGACTTTGTTCCACTAATTGAAGATGGACATAAAATGCAGGAGTAACCCAGCAGGACAGGTAGCATTTCTGACTAGTAGGAAAGGGTGACGTTTCGGGTCGAGACCCTTCTTCATTCCTTACCCATTCCTTCTGTCCAGTGATGTTGCCCGTCCCACTGAGTTACTCCTGCATTTTGTGCCTATCTTTGGTTTTAAACCAGCATCTGTGGTTCCTTTCTACACTGTTCCACTAATTAGTTTGTTCTGCTGGTGTTGTCTGACATTGGTGATTCTTACATTGATTACAAGGCTGCAAGCACACTATAAAGAAACAATTGTATTTTTCCAGCAATAGGTTTGGTGAGATGATGAAAAACATCATCAGCGATTGAGTCAAATGTTTTCCAACACCTGCCCTTCGACGCCAATTGAACCGGTAGAACCAGTCAGGTTGGTTACCACCAGCCCCAGCACCACAGCCCAGCCACTTGTTCATTAATAGATTAAAGCCTGTGAGAAAATTAGACACAATCTGCATCCTACAGCAGGAAATACGTTCTTTAAATTGTTACAAAGGTACAAAAGATTTACGAGCAGCAGACAACATTTTTGAAAGGAGGAAATGACTATGATTTTCTAAATTAGAGCAATGTGCATAGAACCACGTATAATGCAGGAGAGGATCAGCTGTTTCACAACCCTAATCGCCCTCCTGTTTCCTGTTATTTGAAGTGTTGAATGATATCAAGAATAAAATTCATGTCTAAATGGATCACTTATGGGCCTGTCCCACTTAGGCGACTTTTTAGGCGACTGCAGGAGACTATGCAGTCGCCACATGGTCGCCACATGTTCGCGGGTGGTTGCCGGGGAGTCGCCTTCATGGTCGTGAGGAGTTCCCGCATTCTGGGAATAGTTGCGGCCTCATGATGGTCACAGCAAATTTTTCAACATGTTGAAAAATTAGTGGCGACTAGAATGAAGCGCCATGGAGAGTGGCGAGAATTCTTGAGCCGTAGGTGGGTCGCCATGAGGTCCTAGGAAAAAAAAGTTAAGCAATAGCTTTCATAATCAAGGATAACCGACCGGTAATGTTAAATGTCCGCTGAACTTCACAGCCGTGTATCTCTGGCTTCTTAAAAGTTGTCTCCACTCCTTCTTCCCACCCCGTCTTCCCCTTCTCCCCCCCTTCTCCACCCTCTCACCCCCCCCCTTTTAAAGGACTTACCATACACTGCTTTAGCCTTCGTGTGTGTGTGTGTGTGTGTGTGTGTGTGTGTGTGTGTGTGTGTGTGTGTGTGTGTGTGTGTGTGTGTGTGTGTGTGTGTGTGTGTGTGTGTGTGTGTGTGTGTGTGTGTGTGTGTGTGTGTGTGTGTGTGTGTGTGTGTGTGTGTGTGTGTGTGTGTGTGTGTGTGTGTGTGTGTGTGTGTGTGTGTGTGTGTGTGTGTGTGTGTGTGTGTGTGTGTGTGTGTGTGTGTGTGTGTGTGTGTGTGTGTGTGTGTGTGTGTGTGTGTGTGTGTGTGTGTGTGTGTGTGTGTGTGTGTGTGTGTGTGTGTGTGTGTGTGTGTGTGTGTGTGTGTGTGTGCGCGCGCGTGTGTGCGCGCGCGCGCGTGCGTGCGTGCGTGCGTGCGTGCGTGCGTGTGTGTGTGTGTGTGTAGTGTGTGTGTGTGGAGTCGCCGGCAGTCGCCTGATAAATGGCCTGTGGGACAGGCCCATTAGCATTGCAATCCGCAAAATGCAAAGACAGAGCCTGATTAGAAAAGGAGTCCAATGCAACTTAAGTGATAACTTTCAACTCTTTTAAATCAGCAACATCATTAGATAATATTTCGCAGTGGTGTCCCTCCCCCACCCTAGTTCTCCGACTAGTTTCACTGTCCTCTTGATTAATATTACTATTTGTATGCATCGTTGTCACCTTCCCTTCAGCCAACAATGGACTATTGGTCTTTATAACTTATTTTTTTAAATTCTGATTATATGTTTCCTATAAATCTCTGTAAGGTGTCCTTGAGACCTCGGTATAAGGCGCCCATAAATAAAATTCATTATTATTTATTATTATTCTACATTTCCTTGATCATCGTCTGCTTTGATCTAGAAGGTAGATAAAATGCTGGGGAAACTCAGCGGGTGAGGCAGCATCTATGGAGTGAAGGAAATAGGCAACGTTTCAGTCCGAAACCAAGGTCTGCTTTGATCTGTCGTTTTCACACCTTACCCTTCTATATATCTAGTTTCCCTTTTCCCTGACTCAGTCTGAAGAAGGATCATGACCCAAAACATCATCTGTTCCTTCTCTCCAGAAATGCTGCCTGTCCTGCTGAGTTACTCCAGCATTTTGTGCCTATCATTGGATGATAGATAGGATTGCAATGGATTGATCAATCAATCTTTCAAACACATTTGAACCATAGAACCCATCCTGTCGGGTTGCATCACAGTCTGGTTTGGGAACAGGTCTGCCCAAGACTGTAAGAAATTGCAGAGTTTTAAATGTAGCCCCGTCCAAGACATAGACCAGACACTCCACCATTCACCCCATTTACACTTCACGCTGCCAAGGAAAAGCAGCCACCATAATCAAAGACTTGCCCTACCCTGGTCATTCTTTCTTCTCCCTGCTCCCAGCTGGCAGAAGGGACAGAAGCTTGAAATCATCTGATATGGGGAAATGTTCCCTGCAGTCTTTATGAATTTACATTTCTCAAACATGTCACTTTACTTTGAGCAAACCCTGACACCATAATTAAATGACAGCCTCTAAATAACACATCAACAAAGAGATGATGGCAGTATATTCAATGGAAAAGAAAACATTGCAGGTTTACTATACTTTAGACTTTAGTGATACAGCGCGGAAACAGGCTGTTTGGCCAATTGAGTCCACGCTGACCAGCGATCACCCCGTACACTAACCTGCACATACTTGAGTCACTCCAGCAATTTTGTCTACCTTCGATTCTCCAGCATCTGCAGTTCCTTCTTGAACATACTTGAGACATTTATTTTTACAACTTAAAGCCGATTAACCTACAAGCCTATACATCTTTGGAGTGTGGGAGAACACCGGAAAACCCAGAGAAAGCCCATGCGGCCACGGGGAGAACATACAAACTCCACACAGATGGTACCCATAGTCAGGATCGAAACCGGGTCTCTGGCGCTGTACGGCAGCAACTCTACCGCTGCACCACCGTGCCGCCCAGACTTCATTGTATTTATGTACAGTACATCTGATCCATTTAGATAGCATGCAAAACAAAGCTTTTCTCTGTACCTCAGTACACTTGACAATAATAAACCTCAACATTTGTCAACAGGACTCTTGTCTGAAAATATAATAGGGATGGTACCTGATCAATTTTCATTATTTTCCCTGATAGGAATATATTCTGGATCGGACCCAGATTTCTGACGCTGTAAGGCTGCAACTCTACAGCTGCGACACCAGACATTGTTGGATATATTCAACAGGCAGAAACCATAAAGAAAACAAAACTTGTTAACATATCAAGCTACTGAGTTGAAGTTTGAAGATTTATAAAAATTGTAATTGCTTCTAAGTGCCAAAAAATATGGTCAGAAATTGGTTCCTTCTTGCGTTTTTACATTTTCCTTCAGTAAGAGTCATTGATTGCATTGAGTCTGCGGACAGGAACATGTTCGAGACTACTTGATCCACCTGAATGAGTATACCTCAGCCATCTCGGGTTTCATCAAGAAATACATCGATAACTACATTCTGACATAGACAGTTAGGGTCTATCCTGGTTATAGGACAATAATCCTAATCTGAACAATGTAATTATGATCATGGATGTAATAAGATAGAATCTGGAAAAGAATTACAGTATTCAGCATGCATTTATGAAAAGAAAATGGCACTGTCATGTATTTGGAATGAAGTCATGATGGGCCGAATGGCATAATTCTGCTCCAATGACTTATTAACTTATGAATTTATGAAAGGGGTAGATTTGAATTCTCAGAGGGTCATCAACTGGAGGTTGGTCAACAAGGCTTGCGGGGTTAGGGGTAACATATTGATGTTGTGTTTAGTGACAGGGAACAAGGACTTTGCAGGTTTAAAGTGATAGAAACGTGGGAAGTCCAGATTCATTGTTCTTCTTGGTGATTGTTCTGATGCTCTACAATTATGCTTGCTGCAGGACAGCAGGATGAAATGCTGGGACCTACCATCAACAAGAGGACGACTGAGTGAACAGATATAAGTTAATCAAAGAGAGTTAGCATGAATTTGAAATCAGCAAATTACGGCAGGTTAACATAATTATTTTGAGAAGGCCATTGTCATTATGGATAGATTAATGCACATGCATGTTGTAAGTGTATTGAAATATATTGAAAAATTGTAGATTCATGGAGATGAAGTACAGATCAACTATGACTTGTTTAACGTAGAACAAAAAAAAAGTAGAGCACAGGAACAAGCCCTTCGGTCCACGATGTCTTTAGTTTAGTTTAGTTTATGCAAGAGCGGAACTCGCTATCAAAACATGGAGGGGACGGGGGACACAATTTTTTGGCGGCCGCGCGCGCGCGCATGCGCACACTCACACACACGCGCGCGAGGCTTCGGAGGCTCAATCCAACGCTAAATGCAGCTCAACTCTGCCTGTCTCACCGGGTTAACTACAGCCCTGGCTGGACTGACGGGACACTGGCGCTGCTTCTCCACGCTGGCCATATTTCCCGCAAGCCCAGGCAGGTTCACCTGGCGGGACAGGCTGAGTTGAGCTGAGTTTAGTGCTGTTTCTCTGCGCTGGCTGTGGGCCTGGTGGCACAGCTCGCGTCTGACTCCCGACCTCTCTGGCCACCCATGGGGGGGGGGCACCCGGGACAGCGCCGGAGACCCGGCCGGGATCAATCCTGCCTGCGGATGAGGCGCAGGTCTGTGCCATGTCTCCCTCCTGCAATCGCCGCACTCTATCCTCAGTCCCACCCCCCCCACATTCCTCCCTCCTCCAATCATCGCGCCCTCGATCATCAGTCCCACCCCTACTGTCTCGCGGAAAGCGGAGATTTTAAAAT
Source organism: Malacoraja senta (assembly GCA_038087875.1). Taxonomy (NCBI): domain Eukaryota; kingdom Metazoa; phylum Chordata; class Chondrichthyes; order Rajiformes; family Rajidae; genus Malacoraja; species Malacoraja senta. The sequence goes on from CM075977.1 coordinate 365,574,202, forward strand.
ACGGATCACGAAAACTTGGGGGGGATGCGCCCCACCACTCAAAACAAGGGGGGGACATGTCCCCTTTGGCCCCCCCGGGTGTTCCGCCCCTGAGTTTATGGTCACCTGTGCAGTGAAAAGCTATTGTTGCGTGCTAACCAGTCAGTGTAAGGACAATACATGATTACAATCGAATCATTTACAGTGTATAGATATTTAAAAGCGTGGAGCGATTGTAATATGTGATTGTAGATCTGTTTCTGTGGCTAGCACGCAAATAGTCACCTGGGTTTGACCCCATCTTGGAAGTTCCATGTCCTTGTCCATGTCCAGGCCAAACATGATGCCAAGCTAAACTAAGCTCATCTGCCTGCCTATGATCCATATCCCTCCATTCCCTGCACATGCATGTGCCTATCTAAAAGACTTCTAAACGGTACTATTGTGTTTGCCTCCACCACCACCCCTGGCAGCACGTACCAGGCACCCACCACCACCCTCTATATAAAACCTGCCTCGCACATCTCTTTTAAACTTTGCCCCTTTCACAAAGCTATGGCCTTGAGTTGAGAGAAACAGTATGGAAACAGGCTGTTCAGCCCAACGAGTCCACGCTGACCAACGACCACCTATACACTAGTTCTATCCTACACCCTAGGGACAATTTACAGAACCTAATTAACCTACAAACCTGCATGTCTTTGGAACGTGGGAGGAAACTGAAGCAGCCGAGAAAACCCAGGCAGTCACAGGGAGAACGTACAAACTCCACACTGACAGGATCAGGATCAAACCCAAAATGTTAGTTTAGTTTAGAGATACGGCACGGTAACAGGCCCTTCGGCCCACTGAGTCCACACTAACTAGTGACCCCCGCACATTAACACTATCCTACACACATTAGGGACAATTTACACATACAGCAAGCCAATTAACCTGCATACCCGTACGTCGTTGGAGTGTGGGAGGAAACCGAAGATCTCGAAGAAAACCCCACGCGGTCACAGGGAGAACTCACAAACTCCATACAGGCAGCACCTGTAGTCGGGATCGAACCCGGGTCTCTGGCGCTGCAAGTGCTGTGAGGCAGCAACTCTACCACTGTGGCACTGTGGCCGCTCCCGCCCAGATCTCTGACACTGCAAGGCAGCGACTCCACCGATGCGCCACTGCTGCATTCTTTGACATTTCCACCCTGGAAGGAAGGTTCTGTGTTTACCCTATCTATGCTTCTCATAATTTTATGTTCTTTATTAGGTCTCTCTTCAACCTCTAGCTTCCAGAGAGAACAATCCAAGTCTCCCCAACCTCCTTGCAGCTCATAGCCTCTAATCCGTACAGCAATGACAGGATAGATCAAGAGGCTGAATGGCCAACTCCTGTTCCAATTTTCTCCTGATCCTGGTCAAACTATTCCCCCACCTTTAAAAACGTGACATACTAATAAGATTTGTTTCCTTATTCTCTGTTTTATTTTCAAGCATTTAATATTGTGTAATGGAAAGAATCAATTTATTCAGTCATTTCAACTACTGAATCCAATATATTTTAATTAATCATTTAATTTATGAAACACATTTAACATGCCAGGGTTTAATATATAACATCCATCTCACAAATTAATGCCGCCTAATTGAATAAACGTGCATATAAATATACCATATGATGAAATTGATGGAAATGGAAGTTGAAAATGCATGATTGTTTAAATAAGTTATGCCAGCCTTTAATAGCTCCCAAGAGAAGCATAATGTCTGAATAAACTACATAATGCGAGGCTAATGTTACAACTGTGCACTTCTGGAAACACACAACACTGGTAACTGATTCAGAAATGAATGAAAGCTTTTAGGAAGTCTGCTGCAGAACACTGATTTGTTCTAAAAGAGGATATTTCTTTATAAATGTAATCTTGTATATTTTTCAAACAAAGGCCATCAAGTGGTCAAACGTGCTACAGAATAGTGATGACAATATTATTTTAAACAGGAAAATGATTGAATAAAATATTTAACTGTCAATGGATTTCTTGTTGATGTTGATTAAGCCTATAATCCATCACACTACATGGCTTAATCAATATCAACAGCAAATCTATTGTTTTTCTTTTTCCGGTTTCTTTCAATCACCTCTCCAAGAAAAAATGGGCTACTTACTAAAGTGAGATCTCCACGGTGACCAGCCACATGGCTACATTTTATTAATCTCTAGAATAAAATAAATTGAGCAAGGTGGTATTTAGTCATAGAGACATGGAAAAAGGAACTTCAGCCAAACTCATCTGAGCCGATCAAGATGCTCTATCGAAGATAGTTTTGCCCGTATTTGACAATTATCCTTCGAAACATTTCCTATCCATGTACTTTTCCAAATGTATTTTAAACTGCACGTAATACTCCAAATGCAGCCTCACCAAAGTCCTATGAAGCTGCATCATGATTCATGACTCTTATACACAATGCCCCAACCTATGAAAGCAAATGTACCACAGGTCTTCTTTACCATTCTTTTCACTTATGCTGACACTTTCAGGGAATTATAGACTCAGACCCCAAGATCCCTCTGTCACAGAGTCATGATACCGTGTGGAAACAGGCCCTTCGGCCCAACTCACCCACATCGGCCAACAATGTCCCAGCTACACTAGTCCCACTTGCCTGGGATGGTCCACATCCCTCAATAACCTGTCCTATCTATATACCTGTCCAACGGTTTCTTAAATGATGGGATAGACTCAGCCTCAACTACACCCTCTGGCAGCTTGTTCCATACACCCACCACCATTTGTGTGTAAAAGTTACCCCTCGGATTCCTATTAAATCTTTTCACCTTCACCTTGAACCTATGTCCCCTGGTCCTTGATTCTCCTACTCTGGGCAAAAGACTCTGTGCATCTACCCGATCTATTCCTCTCATGATTTTGTATATCTCTATAAGATCTCCCCTCATCCTCCTGCGCTCCATGGAATAGAGACCCAGCCTACTCAACCTCTCCCCATAGCTCACACCCTCTAGTCCTGACAACATCCTTGTAAATCTTTTCTGAAACCTTTCAAGCTTGACAATATCTTTCCTATAACATGATGCCAAGAACAGAACACAATATTCTAAATGGGGTCTCACCAACGTCTTATACAACTGCAACATGATCTCCCAACTTCTATACTCAATACTCTGACTGATGAAGGCCAAAGTGCCTAAAGCCTTTTTGACCATCTTATCCACCTGTGACTCGACCTTCAAGGAACCATGCACCTGTACTCCTAGATCCCTCTGCTCTACAACACTATCCAGAGGCCTACCATTACTGTGTAGGTTTGATGTCCCAAAATGCAACACCTCCCACTTCTCTGTAATAAATTTCATCAACCATCTGTCCACTCGATTCAGATCCTGCTGCAATCGTTCACAACCATCTTCACTATCTGCAAAACAACTAACTTTTGTATCATCAGCAAACTTGCTAATGTCACCCTGTATGTTCTCATCCAAATCATTGATGTAGATGACAAACAGTAACGGGCCCAGCATCGAACACTGAGGCACACCACTAGACACAGGCCTCCAGTCTGAGAAGCAACCTTCCACCATTACCATCTGCTTCCTTCCTTGTATAGCAATGTGGGTAATGGTTTTGCCATTAATTCTATATTTTTCTCTTACATTCGACTTATCAAAGTGCAACGCCTCACACTTGCTCGGATTAAATTCCATCTGCCATTTCTCCATCCATTTCTGCAGCTGATCTACATCCCGAGGTATACTTTGACGGCTTTCCTCACAGTCTTAACCATCTGTCTACATTTACATCCAAGTTATTAATATACAGTGGCTTGCAAAAGTATTCATACCCCTTGAACTTTTCCACATTTTGTCACATTACAACCACAAACGTAAATGTACTTTATTGGGATTTTATGTGATAGACCAACACAAAGTGGCGCATAATTGTGAAGTGGAAAGAAAATGATACATGGTTTTCAAATTTTTTTACAAATAAAAAACTGAAAAGTGTCGCACGCAAAAGTATTCAGCCCCCTTTACTCTGATACCCCTAAATAAAATCCAGTGCAACCAATTGCCTTCAGAAGTCACCTAATTAGTAAATAGAGTCCACTTGTGTGTAATCTAATCTCAGTATAAATACAGCTGTTCTGTGAAGGCCTCAGAGGTTTGTTAGAGAACATTAGTGAACAAACCGCATCATGAAGCCCAAGGAACACACCAGACAGGTCAGGGATAAAGTTGTGGAGAAGTTTAAAGCAGGGTTAGGTTATAAACAAATATCCCAAGCTTTGAACATCTCACGGAGCACTGTTCAATCCATCATCCGAAAATGGAAAGAGTATGGCACAACTGCAAACCTACCAAGACATGGCCGTCCACCTAAACTGACAGGCCGGGCAAGGAGAGCATTGATCAGAGAAGCAGCCAAGAGGCCCATGGTAACTCTGGAGGAGCTGCAGAGATCCACAGCTCAGGTGGGAGAATCTGTCCACAGGACAACTATTAGTCGTGCACTCCACAAATCGGGCCTTTATGGAAGAGTGGCAAGAAGAAAGCCATTGTTGAAAAAAAGCCATAAGAAGTCCCATTTGCAGTTTGCCAGAAGCCATGTGGGGGACACAGCAAACATGTGGAGGAAGGTGCGACCAGATGAGACCAAAATTGAAGTTTTTGGCCTAAATGCAAAACGCTATGTGTGGCGGAAACCTAACACTGCACATCACCCTGAACACACCATCCCCACTGTGAAACATGGTGGTGGCAACATCATGCTGTGGGGATGCTTTTCTTGAGCAGGGACAGGGAAGCTGGTCAGAGTTGATGGGAAGATGGATGGAGCCAAATACTGGGCAATCTTGGAAGAAAACCTGTTAGAGTCTGCAAAAGACTTGAGACTGGGGCGGAGGTTTAACTTCCTGCAGGACAACGACCCTAAACATACAGCCAGAGCTACAATGGAATGGTTTAGATCGAAGCATATTCATGTGTTAGAATGGCCCAGTCAAAGTCCAGACCTAAATCCAATTGAGAATCTCTGGCAAGACTTGAAAATTGCTGTTCACAGATGCTCTCCATTCAATCTGACTGAGCTTGAGTTATTTTGCAAAGAAGAATGGGCAGACATTTCAGTCTCTAGATGTGCAAAGCTGGTAGAGACATATCCCAAAAGACTTGCAGCTGTAATTGCAGCAAAAGGTGGTTCTACAAAGTATTGACTCAGGGGGGCTGAATACTTTTGCACGCCACACTTTTCAGTTTTTTATTTGTAAAAAAAATTGAAAACCATGTATCATTTTCCTTCCACTTCACAATTATGCACCACTTTGTGTTGGTCTATCACATAAAATCCCAATAAAATACATTTACGTTTGTGGTTGTAACGTGACAAAATGTGGAAAAGTTCAAGGGGTATGAATACTTTTGCAATCCACTGTATATCACAAACAACGGAGGTTCCAGCACAGATCCCTGCGGAATTCCACTGGTCACAGACTTACAAACTGAATAATGTCCTTTTATGTCACATCTGTCTTCTATCAGTAAGCCCATTCTGAATCCATACACAGAAACATAGAAACCAGGTGCAGGAATAGGTCATTCGGCCCTTCAAGCCAGCACCGCCATTCAATATGATTATGGCTGATCATCCAAAATCAGTACCCCATCCCGGATTTTTCCCCATATCCACTGATTCCCTTAGCCCTAAGAGCTAAATCTAACTCTCTTGAAAACATCCAGTGAATGTCACTATTAATCAAGACATAAGAAATGCTATCAAATGTCTTACTAAAATCGATGTGGACAACATCACCACCCTCATCAATCCCTTTGTCACCTCCTCAAAACACTTGATCAAGTTAATAAGCCACGACCTGCACATACAAAGCCATGCTGACTCTCCCTAATGAACTAATTCTCTTCCAAATGGGAGCAAATACTATTCCGAAGAATTCTCTCCCATAGCTTCACTACCACCAACCTGAGGCTCTCCGGCCTATATAATACCCTGGATTCTCTCTACTTCAATTTTTAAATGAAGGAACAACATCAGCTACTCTCCAGTCCTCGGGGACCTCACCTGTGGCTAGAGAAGATGCAAAGATATTTATCAAGGATCCTCTTTTGCCTTTCTCAATAACCTGAGATAGATACCATTAAACCCTAGGGATTTATTAATATTAATGATCTTCAAAAGCCCCACCACCACCTTCTTAATCTCAAAGTGCCCTGGCATATTAATATCCTCCACATTGATCTCAATGTGGAGATCCATGATCTCCTTGAAGAAAACAGATGCAAAGTAATCTGTGGTAGACAAAAATGCTGGAGAAACTCAGCGGTGAGGCAGCATCTATGGAGCGAAGGAATAGGCGACGTTTTGGGTCGAGACCCTTCATCAGACTGATGATGTAGTATCTCACCAACAACAATGCCTGATTCCAAGCACAAATTCCCTCCATTATTCTTGAGTGGTTCTATCTTCTCCATGGTTATCCTCCTGCTTTTTTATGTGCGTATAAAAAGTCTTAAGTTGTTATTTAATTCGACTCACCAAAGCCATTTTGTAGCCCCTTTTGGCTCTTCTAATCACCTGCTTGAGTTCTTTCCTAGTTTCTTTATATTCCTCAAAGGCCCTATGTGATTCTTAAACCTTGTATGTACTTTTTTTTCCTTTTGACCAAATCCACAACACCTTTGGTCATCCAGGTTCCCTTACAGTTCTGATCTTTGATCAACTGGCCTTTAAACGACTCCCACATGTCAGATGTAGACTTACCCGATATCAATTGCTCCTAGTGTATGCTCCCTAGTTCCTGCCTGATAACACTGCAATTTGCTTTACTCCAATTTAGCACCTTCCTGCATTGTCCAACCTGTTCTCTATTCAAAGCAATCTCAACAACTATGGAGCTGTGACCATTAGCCCAAAATGCTCTTCCAATGAAACATTGGTCACCTGTCCAGGCTTGTTTCCCAACATAAAGTCCAGTATGTTCTCTTTTTGGGTTGGATTATCCATATACTATTTTAAGAAATCTTTGGCCATACGACATAGGAACAGAATGAAACCATTCAGCTCATTGCTCTGCCATCCACTCATGGCTAATCTATATTTCCATCTCAACCCCATTTTTCTGCCTTAACCCTGTGACACCCTTACAAATCAAGAATCTATCAATCTCTGCTTTAATAACACTGAATGACGACCTCCACAGCCATATGTGGCAATGAATTCCATAGATTCACCACCCTTTGGCTTAAGAAATTCCTCCTCATCTCCATTCTGAACGTCCTTTTTTTCTGAGCCTGTGCCCTCTGGCTCTGGACTCTCCCATTATTGGAAACTTCATTCCCATGTCAGCTCTATGTAGGCCTTTCATTATTCAGTAAGTTTAAATGAGATTCCCCCCCCCCCCCCCCCCAAATCCTTTTAAACTCCAGCGAGTACAGGCCCAGAGCCTTCAAACACTCCCCGATACGTCAAGCCAATCATCCCCAAGATTATTCTCGTAAACCTCCTCTGGACCTTCTGCAATGTCAGTACATCCTTCCTCAGATAAGGGGCTGAAAGGGCCCGTCTTCTTGGACACACCAAACAAATTCTATCCCTTCTAAGCCTTTGGCACTGACCAAGTCCCAGTCAATATTGGGGAAGTTAAAGAAACCCACTAAGGCAACAGTTGCTTTGGCATATTTCGGTAATCTGTCTACATTTCTGTTCCTCTAGCTCCCGCTTGCTCTAGGGGGTGGCCTACAGTACAATGCCATTAGAGTGCTTGCACCTTTCTTATTTCTTAGCACCATCCATACTGCCTCAGTGGATAAACCCTGCAGTATCTCCTCTCTGAGTGTCACCGTGAGTTCCCCTGATCAGTAGCCCAACTCGTCCCTCTCTTTCCCCTCCCTCTCTTTCACGTCTGAAATATCAACGCCCATATTCATTCACCTCTCCTTGCTTTCCTTTGAAACTTACCGATCCTAACCTCTACCTTCCCATCACTCATTTCCATTTCTGAGCTACTTCTCCTATTCCCACCAGATTGTCATTCTCCATGGTAAAACCGGAGGAGAAATATTCATTGAGGACTTTGCCCCTTTCCTGCAGCTCCAAACATAGATAAACACTGGTTTCTGAGGGTCTCTATTGTCTCTCTATGTACACGTTTTTTCCCTTAATAATTGTTGCTGGAGTTACCGGTCGGGAAAGAAAAGATGAACGGTGGTGGGGCCGGCGGCCGAGGGCTGAGGGATCTTGAGCCATCGGGCTGTGGCTGGGAACTGATAGGGCAAACTTTGGGGGTGACACAGTGGCGTAGCAGTCGAGCTGCTGCCTTACAGTGCCAGAGACCTGGGTTCGATCCTGACTACGGGTGCTTGTCTGTACGGAGTTTGTACGTTCTCCACATGACCTGTGTGGGTTTTCTCCGGGTTCTTCGGTTTCCTCCCACACTCCAAAGACATACAGGTTTGTAGGTTAATTGGCTTGGTATGAATGTAAAATTGACCCTAGTGTGTGTAGGGTAGTGTTGATGTGTGGGGATCGCTGGTTGGCGCAGACTCGGTGGACCGAAAGGGCCTGTTTCTGCGCTGTAACTCTAAACTAAACTAAACTTAATAGACTCAATCAAATCACTTTGAATTCTCTTGAATCTTATTTACCACCGTTTTGCCCTCCTGGCATCCTTCCGCTGACTATACCTGACCCATGCTTTCTAACCAGAGTCTCAACTTTTCTTGCCATCAATGGCTCCACCACTATGCTCCAGGCCACCAGCACTCTCTATGCAAAAAAATTGCCCCACATATCTGGGAAAAATAATCTGACTGTCTATCCTATCTATGCTTCACATTAGTCAGGCTTAGTGCCACAGACCTGCCTGCTGCTTTCCCTTGAATGGTCTTTTCCAACAGTATCCAAAAGGGTATATTTGTTTTTGAGGGGAATGGCCACAGAGGATTCCCGCACTCTCTGTCTCCTCCCATTCCTGGTGGTCACCCATCCACTTTCTGCCTGTATCTTTGGTGTGACCACGTCACAAGAACTACTATCAACGATGTTCTCATTATCCTGGATAAACCTGAGGTTGCTCAGTCGCAGTGGTCAGTTAGGCGTTGCTGATGGACGCAGTTCCCACATATATAGTCCTCAGGGACACTGGGTTTCCCTGATTTCCCACATCCCGCAGGAGGACCATACCAGTGCCATGACTGCCACTAAGACCAAGGAGAAGTTGTAAAATAAACAAACTGGCGCAGCGTTGGAGTTGCTGCCTTACAGCGCCAGATACCCAGGTTCGATCCTGATTACGGGTGCTGTCTGTACAGAGTTTGTACATTGCCCTTGTGACTAACTGGGTTTTCTGCAGTTGCTCTGTTTTCCTCCCACACTCCAAAGATGTGCAGGTTTGTAGGTTAATTAGCTTCAGTAAAATTGTAAGAATTGTCCCCTACTGTGTAGGATAGTGTTAGAGTATGAGGTGATCGCTGGTCAGCATGGACTTGGTGGGCCGAAGGGCTAGTTTCTGAAAGGGTTTTATCTCTAAACTCAAAAGTCTAAAATGTACCTAATCTTGCCATCACCCTCCACTCAGCCCCGTGAGCTGAAGCTTCAGCAATTACCCTTAAACAAAGTACTTGTACATCAACACAGCCATTCCCAAAATGCCCACTCTAAAGGGCCTGTCCCACTTAGGTTATATTTTAGGCGACTACAGGTGACTAGGTTGTCGCCACATGGTCGCCGGGGTGTGGCCTGTATGGGCGTGAGTAGTCTCCTCAGTTGCCAAAGAGTCGTAGCGTCTTTCTGGTCGCCGCTGGATTTTCAACATGTTGAACATTTTTCGGAGACAGTCGGCATCTGTGGGTTTGATGCCAGTGAGCGTAGCTAGACTTCTTCAGATGTAAGTGCTGTCGTAGTTGTCACCAGGGTAACGTAGGTTGTCGCCAGTTGACGTAGGTTGTCGCCGGTGCTGACTTCGGTGACCTGCTACGACTATGACAGTCGCCTAAAAATAGCTTATGTGGGACAGGCCCTTAACAGACTGCTCTAGTGATGTCTGCCTCCGTTTTATACACCACCAGGAGCAATTACTCTGGAACACTAATGGAAGCATTTTAAATCTCCCACACCGTTCCTGAAGAAACCGCAATCTGCTTAGAAAAGTAAAGAGGTAAAAAGCCGTGGCAGAACATATTTCAATAATTCTCAACAGCGCTCTTGTTGGTTATTGCTCAGAAGAACACAAAGTGCTGGAGTAACTCAGCATGCCAGGCAGCTTCTCTGGACCACATGAGTAGGTGAATCAGTCTGAAGATAAGTCCCAAACCAAAACGTCACTTATTGATGTTCTTCAGAAATACTGCCTGGCCCGCTGTAGTACTCTAGCATTTGTGCTTTTTGTTTTGGTAAACCAATATCTGCAGTTCCTTGTTTCTACACTCTTGCTGGTATATATTTCCAGGGACATTTGCCACCTTCCAGTCCATCAGCCAAGATATTTTCTATATCTGGCAAGATTTAACTAAGTGACATGTTTGCATCAGATATTATACTTGAACCCAGTCTTCCATTCACCTTGGTGTCCAAAATGTATTTTTGTTCCCAATAGCATTGGAATTAAGAGTAGGAGCTCTGCTTAGCATTTTATTGCTGACCTGCAACCCCTCCCTCCCTCCCTATATAACCAGCTGAACATAGCTGCCCTTGAATATATTGTCATGAAAGCAGACTATATCCAACAGCACTTTCAGGCATCCATTTTGCACATTGTCCCAGTATTGCTCAATTGCTTTCAATAGTTATCAGTTGGTGGATAAAGCAGCGCTTGGTCAGTTATACAGTTCAAAATCAGGCCTCAAATATAAAAGGAAATGGCAGTCAATTTATATATTCTTTTAATTGACCATTTAAAAAAAAATAAAGCTTGAAGTTTCATGAAGCTTATACTGGCTACAATAATGATATTCCTTCATAATGAAATTAAATGCACCATTAAATACACTCATAATGAAATTAAATGCACAATACCAGTTCCTCATCCTTGTAAAACACTTCCATTACCATGACACTAACTTTCACTTGCAATTTTGCACCTTCCTAACAAACATTTATTTTCCTTTAACAGTGGCATCATGAATTTGTTGGGACATTTTAGCAAAGAACTGCACTGTGAAATAGTTAAATAACTTTCACATTTTGTTTCAATGCTGTTAGCTGGAGTGTCTATCAATATGATGCCGTCAGCCAATGAGTTAGAGCATTGCGGGTCAAAAGCTGACAACAATGCAGCCTACAGCAAACATCATAGACAACAAAGTCCATTTACAGAATGCGTAGGAAGGAACGGCAGACCCGAAACGTCACCCATTCCTTCTCTCCAGAGATGCTGCCTGTCCCGCCGAGTTACTCCAGCTTTTTGTGTCTATCGTCCATTTTTACAGAATCTGTTTAAAAACAACCTCCCAGAAAAGTAGCAAAATTGAATTCATGGTTGATGCACTGTGATTTCTTCAGCAAAATGCAGAGTGGAGGATACTTGTACAATACAAATTGTTTGCATCATTTCAATCACGGAGAGAAGAGATTCTGTGACTGTGTGTGTGATCTCCTGGAATGATTGACAGACAAATTACCCAGTCAATTCCACCCTGGCTGGGAAATGTGACAGTCCGCCTAGACCTATGCGATCTCCCAGCTGCTAAACACTTTAACCCCCCTCCCATTTCCATACTGACCTTTCTTTCCTAGGCCTCCTCCACTGTCAGAGTGCCCAATTCAAATTAGAGGAAAAGCACCTCATATTTTGTTTGGGCAGCTTACAACCCAGTGGTATGAATATTGATTCATCTAACTTCAAGTAACCCTTGTTTTCCCTCTCTCTCCCCCCCCCACCTTATTTCTCCGACAAGTTTCACTATCCTTCTGATTAATCTTACTGATTGTTTGTCTCCTTGTCACTTTCCTCTCAGCTAACAATGAACCTGTGCGGTTCATTCTAAAAACCTGTGCGGACCAACTGGCTTGAGTTTTTACGGACATTTTCAACCTCTCACTTCTGAGGTCTGAGGTTCCCACCTGCTTTAAAAGGGCATCAATTATACCGGTGCCTAAGAAGAGCAAGGTGACGTGCCTCAATGACTATCGACCAGTGGCACTAACACCTGTGGTGATGAAGTGCTTTGAGAGGTTGATCATGGCGCAAATCAACTCCTACCTCAACAAAAACCTGGACCCACTGCAGTTCGCCTACCGCCACAACAGATCAACGGTGGATGCGATCTCGCTGGCTCTCCACTCCGCTCTGGACCACTTAGACAACAAAAACTCATATGTCAGGCTGTTATTCATTGATTACAGCTCGGCATTTAATACAATCATCCCCTCCAAGCTGGTTACCAAACTCACAGAACTGGGTATCTGCGCATCCCTCTGCAATTGGATCTCGACTTCCTCATTCAAAGACCACAGACTGTTCGTATTGGTGAAAATGTGTCAGCCTCGATAACAATCAGCACGGGAGCACCTCAAGGCTGCGTGCTCAGCCCCCTGCTGTACTCACTCTATACTCATGACTGGTAGCCGGTCATAGTGCGAACTCCATCATCAAGTTCGCTGACGACACCACTGTTGTGGGACGTATCACTGATGGGGATGAGTCAGAGTATAGAAGAGAGGGTCGACCGACTGACCAAATGGTGCCAGCACAATAACCTGGCCCGTCAACACCAGCAAAACCAAGGAACTGATTGTGCACTTTGGAAGAGGTAGGATGGGGACCCACAGTCCCGTTTATATCAACGGGTCGATGGTTGAAAGGGTCAAGAGCTTCAAATTCCTGGGCGTGCATATCTCTGAAGATCTCTCCTGGTCCGAGAACATTGATGCAATTATAAAGAAAGCACATCAGCGCCTCTACTTCCAGAGAAGATTACGGAGAGTCGGTTTGTCAAGGAGGACTCTCTCTAACTTCTGCAGGTGCACAGTAGTGAGCATGCTGACCGGTTGCATCGTGGCTTGGTTCGGCAACTTGAGCGCCCAGCAGCAGAAAAGACTACAAAAAGTAGTAAACACTGCCCAGTCCATCATCGGCTCTGACCTCCCTTCCATCGAGGGGATCTACCACAGTCGCTGCCTCAAAAAGGCTGGCAGCATCATCAAGGACCCACACCATCCTGGCCCCACACTCATCTCCCCGCTATCTTCAGGTAGAAGGTACAGGAGCCTGAAGACTGCAACGTCCAGGTTCAGAAATAGCTACTTCCCCACAGCCATCAGGCTATTAAACTCAACTCAAACAAAACTCTGAACATTAATAGCCCATTATCTGTTTATTTACACTTTATCTGTTTATTTATTCATGTGTGTATATATTTATATAATGGTATATGGACACACTGATCTGTTCTGTATTCATGCCAACTATATTCTGTTGTGCTGATGGAAAGCAAGAATTTCATTGTCCTATCTGGGACACATGACAATAAACTCTCTTGAATCTTGAATCTTAAACCATTCTACATTTTATTATCATCATCTGCTTTGATGTTGTTTTCACACCTTCCATATCTCTAAACTCCCCTGATTCTCAGTCTGGAGAAGTGTCTCGACCCGATACATCACCCATTCCTTCTCTCCAGAGATGCTGGCTGTCCTACTGAGTTACTCTAGCATTTTGTGTCTATCATCTGGGAAACGTGACATCTCTATTTGCTGCTAATATTAACAGCTCACGACGCATGTTATAGAACTGAAAATGCCAGAAGCACTCAGTAAATGCACAGAAAGTAGACGGCAGATCAGAAGATAGAAAAAAAAACATAAACTATAATATAATGTCTGATATTTAAATGAAGGAATAGTTAGATTAGTTCAGTTTATTATTGTCATGTGCACCAAAGTACAGTGAAAAACCTTTTTGTTGTGGGCTATTGTAGTCAGTGAAAAGACTATACATGATTATAATCAAGCCGTCCACAGTGTATGGATACAAGATAAACGGTATAACATTTACTGCACGGTAAGGATCAGTAAGAGGGGTGTTAACAGAGTGTTTGGTGACAAGATATTTATATTTATTGGAGAATGTAGAGGTAGGAGTCACAATTTAAAACTATGGGTTTGCTCATTTACCTCAGAGGTGAGATTAAATAGTTTTTGGGAATTCACGCCGTTAGCACACTGTGATTGAAACAGTCTTTGAATATTTTAAGGGGTGTAGATAGATTCTTTATAAGCAAGAGAATGAAAGATTAGCTGAGGACGGCACGGTAGCGCAACGGTAGAGTTGTTGCCTTACAGCGCTTGCAGCGCCGGAGACTTGGTTTCGATCCCGACTACGGGTGCTGTCTGTATGGAGTTTGTACGTTCTTCCTGTGACCACGTGGGTTTTCTCCGAGATCTTCGGTTTCCTCCCATACTCCAAAGGCATACAGGTTTGTAGGTTAATTGGCTTGTTGTTTGTGTAAATTGTCCCTAGTGTGTATAGTATAGTGTTAGTGTGCTGGTCGGCGCAGACTTGGTGGGCCGAAGGGCCTGTTTCCACGCTGTATTTCTAAACTAAACTAAACAAAAAAAAGTACCATTATTGAAGGAGATTGAGGAGCTGAGGTTACGATGAGGTATAATCTCATTAAATGTTGGAGTCAACTTTAGGCAACCAAGCACCTTATTCCTGCTCATAATTTGTATGTTTGCACGTTTGCATTAGCTGATTGTACAGGGACCAATAAAGCTTAAGATTTAAATCAAATTATATAGGGGAGCGGGGTGTGATTTAGAATTTTTTTTGTTATATTGACTGGTATTGATCCGAAATTTACTGCCGCTAAAAGTGGTGGAGATGGATATAACTGATGATTTCAAAAGGAAATTGGATTGGTACTGCAGTAAAATAAATGAAAGGGAGATGGGGGACTGAACAGGGGTTGTAACAGCCTGGTTGCACTGCAGAGTCAACTGCACCCAATGGACTAAAAGATTTTATTTTGTGCTGTAATGAATATGGTTCCATGGCCTTGGTTATCATGTGATACAAATGATAGTGGAGTGGTTATCTAATCAGAACAGTCTACCCATTTAACAATACTGCTACATTCCGTACCATTATAACAGGGTCTTCATCCAACTGTAATGTAAATACATTCCGCTTCACAGTTCCTTTTCTTGTTTAAATTTATTTTAAAATGCCTGTCTCTTGTGTTCTTGCACTTCATAACTTCCTTTGCATCATTTTGCTGCTCTTTATTGCCTTTCATATCTGTAACATTTCTAGTTATCTTTGCATTTGTGTCGGCTAATCCCTTGCATTTAACATTATCTCTTACATTATTGCTGACTGATTGATTAACAAGCTATGTGACGCAATATCTTTTCATGTTCATAAGCTGGCTTTGTATTGTGTCATATTGAATATTTCCCACTTTACTTGCTCATGTCTTTACTATTCAGACCTATTTGCTACAGTCATTTTATGTTAGTTTAGTTTAGTTTAGTTTAGTTTAGAGATACAGCGAGGAAACCAGCCCTTCATCCCACCAAGTCCACGCCAACCAGCAATCCCCGCACACTACCACTATCCTACACACACAATTTACAATTATACCAAGCCAATTAACCTACAAATCTGTACGTCTTTGGAGTGTGGGAGGAAACCGAAGTAACCTGGGTAAACCCATGCAGGTCACGGGGAGAATGTACAAACTCCATACGGGCATCACCCATAGTCAGGATCAAACCCGTGTCTCTGCCGCTGTAAGGCATCAACTCTAATGTTGCGCGATCGTGCCACCCCAAATTTCTTTGCTTCAATCGTTCGCCTTCAGTAATTTTAATACATTGGTTTGCAACTCTTGCTTTTTCCTCTCAAATCTTATCATGGTCACTATTTACAAAATGCTCATTTACAGGAGACATTTAATCAGTTGTCCACTAAATCCACTATAACCTGGTCCCTTGCTGGTTCGAAAACTGAGATATACTTTCTTGCAATAATTTACCTTAACTTAAATTTTTTTCTTGTCTTGATCCGAGAGATCATTAAAATATTACCATCTTGGATCCTGAATCCCAAAACCTACCCAAACCTTGGGCCCAGGTTCATTGTTTTTCACATACAAACTAATGGGTGTTTATCTATGGGAAGCGATCACATAAAATAACTTTACAATAATTCTAATTGGCTCACAGCAGCTGCTGGAAGTCCTGTTTGTAACTGACTTCGTTTCCTATTTTTACCGTGAGAGCAAACCACAGACATTAAATTACACAACTACATTATTGTAAAGACCAATGGCTTATTGGCCACTTAGAAATTGCTAGCAACACCTGAATTAAGACCCAGCCCAAGTATTAATAGTAAAATGTTGAATGACTTCTAGAGGTACAACTAGCCAGGAATTCTCAATAAGTAGATCGGGCAGACACACAAAGTCTTTTGCCCAGATGAGGGGAGTTGAGAACCAGAGGACAAAGTTTAATGTGAGGGGGAAAATGTAATAGGGACATGAGGGGTAACTTTTTCACACAAAGGGTGATGGGTGTATGGAATGAGCTGCCAGAGGAGGAAGTTGAGGCAGGCACTATTGCAATGTTTAGGAAACATTTAGACAGTCACATGGATAGGATAGATATGGTCCAAACGTGGGCAGGTGGGACTAGTGTAGATGGGACATACAGGTCGGAGTGACAAGTTGGGCTGAAAGGCCTGTTTCTGTGCTGTATGATTCTATGACTCTAAGTACCTCCCATCTAACTTTTCCCGTATCATTTTGTTGATCTACACCTTTAGTTAGCACAGAATCAACAGGACAAAGTTCAGGAAAAAAAGCAAAAAATTGCATTTCAATATTTAGCTAATTGTCAGCATACAGCAATAATTGTCTAAATTCCCAACCTTGTGGGAAAAGAAATAAATCTGAGGTAGCTTGATATTATTATGGATTAAAGAGAATATCACAGGAGCTCTGCTCCTGTAATCATTTTTAATTGGCAGTGGGTTTTTTCTGAACAGAAATCCAGCCAGTGTTGTTACCTCCGCAGCTAAATAGAAAAATGTTGCAGGCATCATCCGGAGTGAAAAAACGTAAAAGCCTTTCACCTCTAGATTTTTTGCTTTCATTAGGCTACTGTCAGACATAAAAAGAGACCATGATTGATGAAGTGCTGCCATGTTGTTTCACTTTATCTGAAAGCCGTGCAGTTCCTGTGTTTGTACCTTGAGGATGGCATTATTAATTAATCTTTAAGGGGCCAATGTGCTCACTCTGTTCTGGGCTCAGGACTTGAAGCATGCACCTGAGGCCCTGGAGTTTATTAACCCTGCCACGATCTGATTCGCAATAATGGGCAGAGGTGAGACCCCAATTACATCTCAGATCAATCTGAAACAGTCAGTGCTGCTTTTCTCATGGTCTTGGCAAGGTATGCTGCAGGTCCAGCGGCTTTGCTTGTTAGACTGTTATTGGAAAAAGGCAGAGGATTTTTTCACCCAAATATCTATTCAGATTTTCTTTGCAATTCTTTCAGTCATAAGTTACATTTGCGCGAGTGTTCAGCAACCAGTGGTCCTCATGCACACTTTCAGCTTCATGTGCAATCTTTCCAAAAGCAATTTCCTTACGAGCTTTCTTTGCTCACCAAAAGCTCGTAATAAACTTCGATAATTGAGATTTATGTTTGGAAAAAGGCGAAAGGAAACAATCGTTAGTAGCGCACTACCTTCAGCAGAAAAGTGCTGGTTAATCACTTCTGCTCATAATCAAAGAGACAGCCTGAGAAGGCTAGGAGTGACTCCTATAAAAGGGTGCAATTTATTAGTGTGGGCAAATGATTTACAAACTTCCTTGTGAAATTGTTAAAAGGCCAAGGGCTTAGAAGTTGCTGCAAACTTTTTTCTCCTTAAAAACAGCTTCATCCAAGCACTATTTATAGAAGTGGCAAAAAGGGGAAGAGCTCTCTGGGTTTTCCCCCCAGAGAATATACGCTGGAACCTCGGCTGTGCATGTTGAGCCTAACCACAGTACAGAGAGATGTTCATTGAACAACGCGTAATGCTATGCTGAAACTCATACTAAATATTGTATTGTATATTGTGATATTGTATATCTTTATTGTCATTTCCTGAGTATTCGCATACCCAGAGGAAACAAAAAAACGTTCCTCAACCAGTGTCCATTTCAGTGTGCAGTAAAAAATAAATAGAAGTAAAAATACATATATCATGAACAAATTAACACTCTACTCTACTAAACATCAGCAGGCGTTCCGATCGGCAGCGGCAACGACAGTGGCTCTGCTGCACTGTGTCCAGGTTGGTGGTTGGTGCACGATACTTTGGCAGGGGACAAAGTCCGTTTATCAGTCTTATAACCTGCGGGAAGAAGCTGAGGAGCATCCTGCTGGTTTTGCACCTAATGCTCCGGTACCTCTTCCCAGATGGCAGGATGGAGAATATGTGATGTATGGGTGGTAGGGGTCTTTGATGATGGAGATGGCTCTGCTGATACATCTCTTCCTGTATATGTCCAGCAGGAAAGGGAGTGGAGCACCAATAATCCTGCTGGCGGTCTTCACAATCCTGTCTAGTTGGTGCCGTTCGTACGCCTTGCAGCTCCCGAACCAGGAAGTGATGCCGTAGGTTAATGTGCTCTCGATGTCCCCCTATAAAAAGTCGTAGGTGTGTAGTGGGGAGACCTGCTTTACGTAGTCTTCGGAGAGGGTGTAGTCGCTGCTGGGCTCTCTTGACCAGTGCTGTGGTGTTGGTCGTGGACGTCAGGTCATCTGACAGGTGGAGTCCTAGGAACTTCACGCTGTTGACCCTTTCCACATCAGCTCCATCGATGTGCAGAGGTGTATGGTGTTGTTTTCCCGCCCTCCTGAAGTCAACCACCATCTCCTTAGTTTTTCCCACGTTGAGAATGAGGTTGTGGGATTTGCACCATCCTGTGAGCAGCTCCACCTCCATCCTGTACGCCGACTCATCATTGTCACTGATGAGACCCACCACTGTTGTGTCATCAGCGAACTTGTTGATGAAGTTGTTGTTGAGTCTAGCAGTATAGTCGTGTGTTAGCAGACTAAACAGCAGGGGGCTTAGGACACAGCCTTGGGGCGAGCCAGTGCTCCCGGCTATGGTTTTTGATGTCCTACTGCCCACCCTGACTGTCTGCTGCCGTTGCGATAGAAAGTTCAGGACCCAGTTACATGTGCCAGCATCAACCCCCAATAGCTCCAACTTCTCCACCAACTGCTGCGGAATGATTGTATTAAAAGCAGAGCTGAAGTCTATGAAGAGGATCCTGGCATAAGTATTTTTCCGATCAAGGTGTGACAGTACGAGGTTCAGTGTTGTTGAGACTGCATCCTCTGTGGATCGGTTGGCTCTGTAGGCGAACTGCAGTGGGTCTAGGTCGGCAGGTAGACTATTTTTGATATGCTGGCATAACCAGTCGCTCAAAACACTTCATTACTATTGGGTGTTAGAGCCACTGGTCGAAAGTCATTATGGCAGGCTGGGTTTGGTTTCTTCGGGACAGGGACGATGGTGGCACTCTTAAGACAGTTGGGCACTACTGCCTGGCTGAGTGAGATGTTAAAAATGTCTGTGAAGACATCTTTCAGTTGCTCGGCGCAGTCTCTTAAAACGCATCCAGGAATGTTGTCCGGCCCTGCAGCTTTGCGTGGGGTTGATGCTGGCAAAGGCCTTTTTAACTCCGGCTGCAGACAGCCTGAGCGACTGGTCACTGGGAGATGGCAGTAGTGCACGTGTCTGGGTGGTGTTTCCAACCTCAAACCGTGCGTAGAACTCGTTCAGTTCATCTGGTAGAGAGGGGTCGTTTTGGCATATCCGCAGCGGGGGGGGCTTGTAGTCCGTGATGGTATGAAATCCCTGCCACAAGCGACGTGTGTCTTTGTCATTTGCGAAGTGGCTATTAAGTTTTTGTCCATACAGCATTGTTGTTAGTTTTACTTGGTGATACCACACGGAAAGGGGACCTACGACCCACCGAGTACACGCCGACCAGCGGTCCCCACGCACTAACACTATCCTACACACACTAGGGACAATTTACAATTTCACTGAAGCCAATTAACCTACAAACATGTAGAGGTTTCGAGTGTGGGAGGAAACCAGAGCACCCGGAGAAAACTCATGCGGTCACGGGGAGAACGTAAACTCCATACAGACAGCACCCGTGGTCAGGAAAGAACCCAGGTCTCTGACTATGTAAGGCATTAACTCTACCGCTGCGCCACTCTAGCACCTTTCAGGTCTTCACCTAAAACATACACATTGTTTGTCTTCCACAAATATGAGTATTTCTAATATTTTCAATTTTCCTTGAGTGTGATTGTTGCAGAAAGTTCTTACAGGAACTTACCGTTATAACTGATCAGGCCACAGGGGAGAGTTACCATTGAATGAATGGATGTTGCAGTGGTGGAAAGGGTTGGGAGAGTGTTCCTATGGGTCAGTGGATTTTTGAACAAGCTGGTGAAGAACTGTGCTTACAGAAGCAATCGTACATTCAGAGAGATTCCGTGGCAGGAATCTGCCTGCAAAATCTCTCAAAGGAAGATGAGTGCGATGCATTTGGGTTTGAGAAAAGCTTCAATCCAGGTTGGCTGGATGGCAGAAGGCAAAGTGTGGCAATAAAGGGGACTTTTTCTGGTTGGCTGCCAGTGACTAGTGAAGTTGCCAAAGGGTGGGTGCTGGGGCCGCTACTCTTCACGTTGAATATTAATGATTTGGACGAGGGGATTGAAGGCTTTGTGGCAAAGTTTGCGATGATACGAAAATAGTTGGAGGGGCAGGCAGTATAGAGAAAACAGGGACTCTGCAGGACAACTTGGACATGTTGGGAGAGTGGGCAGAGAAGTGTCAGATGGGATAGAGTGTAGCAAAATGTGGAGTCATGCATTTTGGTAGTAGGAATAAAGGCGTAGACTATTTTCTAAATGGGGTGAGAATCCAGAAATCAGAGGTACAAAGGGACTCGGGAGTGCTGGTGCAGGATTCCCAAAATGTTAATCTGCAAGTCGATTTGGTATTAAAGAAAGCAAGAAGGCTTGTATACAAAAACAGAGATGTATGTTGAGGCTCTATGAGGCGCTGGTAAGGCCACATCTGGAATATTGTGAGCAATTTCGGGCACCTTATCTGAGGAAGGATGAGCTGGCTCTGGAGAGGGCCCAGAGGAGGTTTACAAGAATGATCCCAGAATGAGTACGTTAACCTAAGATGAGCAATTGTTGACACTGGGCTTGTACTCGCTGGAGTTTAGAAGAATGAGGGGGACCTCATTGAAACTTACATAATTGTGAAAGGCTTGGATAGAGTGGATGTGGAGAGGATGTTTCCATTTGTGGGAGAGTCTAGAACTAGAGGTCATAGTCACAGAATTAAAGGATGTTCATTTAGGAAGGAGATGTTGAGAAATTTCTTTAGTCAGAGGTTGAATCTGTGGAATTCTTCGCCGCAGAAGGCTGTAGAGGCCAAGTCAGTGGGTATTTTTAAGGCAGAGATAAATAGATTCTTGATTAGTACAGGTGTCAGAGGTTATGGGGAGAAGACAGGAGAATGGGGTTAGGAGGGAGAGATAGATCAACCATAATTGAATGGCGGAGTAGACTTCATGGGGCCAAATGGCCTACTCCTGCACCAATTGTCTATTGTCTATTTCTGTTGTCATACACTATGGATGGCTCGGTTGTAGTCATGCATAGTCTTTCCGCTGACAGGATAGCACACAACAAAAAGCTTTCCACTGTACCTTGGTACACATGACAATAAACTAAACTAAACTAAACTGAAGTAAACTGAAGTGAAAAGAATATATGCTTTCAGTTAACCATCGTTTCAACACCATAACAACAATTTCCAATATTACATAAAAACATAAGAACAGGGAGCAGGAGTGGGCCAGTCAGACCATGATTCTACTCTGCCACTCTGCAACAATGTTATCTTTTCTTTCATCCGATTCCCTTTCAGTTGAATCACTACCTTAAATATGTTCAGTAATTCCCCTTCCACAGCTTTCCGGGGAAGGTGATTCCAAAGAGCCACAACCTTCTGAGAATCAAAGTTCCTCGTCATCTCCAACTAAAGCTACATCCTCTTGTTTACTTTAGACTTTAGAGATACAGCGTGGAAACAGGCCCTTTGGCCCACCGAATCCATGCTGACCAGTGATCGCTCATGCACCAGCATTATTCTACACACTAGGGACAATTTACTGATGTTAATTAACCTACAAACCTGTATGTCTGGAGTGTTGGAGAAAACTGGAGTACCCAGATAAACTCCACGCAGTCACAGAGAAAAACTCCATGCAGACAGCACCTGTAATCAGGATCGAACCCAGGTCTCTGGCGCTGTAAGGCAGCAACTCTACCACTGTGCCACCCCTTGTTCTAGTACTTCACTTGGGGAAATATTTTCTCAGCCTTCACCCTGACAATCCCACTCAGAATCTTACATATTCCAATGAGATCAAATCTAATGGATATAGGCCCAACTTACTAAACTCTTTTTTATCTGTCAACAATTTTGCTTCAGGAATCAATCTAATAAACCTTATCTGCACTGCCTCCAATGCAAGTGTATCATTACTTTAATCGTGATACAGCTTAGGTTAGTCTGCATTTGCAATGTTGTGTGCAATTCTGGTCACCCCAATACAGGAGACTATGGAAAGAGTACAGAGGAGGCTTGTCAGAATGATGAAGAAACAAAGAACGGCAGATGCCGGTTTACAAAAAAGTCACAGTGCTGGAGTAACTCAGCAGATCAAGCAGCATCTCTGGATAACATGGATAAGTGACGTTTCGGGTCTGGACCCTTCTTCAGACTGATTATGACAACCTACTGAGTTACTCAAACACATTGTGTCCTTTTTTTAAAAAACAGAATGATGCCTGAATTAGGGAATATTAGCGAAAGGGAAAGGTTGGACACACTTGGATTGTTTTCTCGAGCATGCCGATGGTTGAGGGGAGACCAGGGAGAAGCATATAAACTTATGGGAGTCTGAGTCACCTGGATCTATTTCTCCAATCTGTCTCACTACGTTTGGCATAGACAGGGTAGACAGCCAAAACCTTTATCCCAGGATAGAAATATCAAATACTAGATACATAGGTTTAAGGTGAGAGGGGCAAAGTTTGAAGGAGATGTGCGTGGCCATTTATTTTACACAGAGGGTGGTGGATGTCCAGAGCATGTTGCTGGCTGTGGTGCTGGAGGCAGATACAATTGTGACATTTAAGAGACTTTTAGATAGTTCATGGATATGCGGGGAATGGATGGATATGGATTATGTGCAGGCAGATAAAAGTTGGTCTTGGCTTCATGCTGAGCATGGCCATTGTGAGCCAAAATGCCTGTTCCAGAGCTGTACTGCTCTAAGTTCTATGTTCTATAACTTTATGATTATTTATTTACTGATAAGCCACTATTTCTGGTTCTCATGCCAAGTGCCCATCTATACTAGTACCATTCACCAGCACGTGTTATGCATCCTTCCATGCTTTGGCGATTAGCCAGTTCCAAAATTCTCCACATTGTTTCTCTTGAGGTCGCACCTTCCCTAGCCGATAATAGACCTACCAGGCACTGCCCTGCCTGAGATCATTTGTGGCTGGCCCTGACTGATCCTGGTCTTTTCTCACCAGATCTTCACCACCTGCTCCCCCCCCCCCCCGACCCTCCCCCCCATACCTTCAGTCTGAAGAAGGGTCCTGACCTGAAACATCACACATCCTTTTTCTCGAGAGATGTTGCCTGATCCACAGAGTTACTCAAGCACTTTGTGTCTATTAAATATTGTGAGACTTCCTGCCTCCACCAATTTCACTGGCAATGTTTTATAAATTGCAACAATCCTTTGGATTAACATCTTTTTCTCCTCAGCTCTCCTCTAAAATTGTACTTCTCACTTTTAAATGTAGGCTCTCTGGTTTTAGTCGTCTGCATCATCGGGAAACATTCTTACAATCCATCTTATCTATACCCAGCAGTAATTCTTGCATTTTCACAATTTTAAATTAACTTGATATTAGGTAATCCTGAGAAGATTACGGAGATCCGGCATGTCGAAGAGGATTCTCCTAAACTTCTACAGGTGCACGGCAGAGAGCATTCTGACTGGTTGCATCGTGACCTTGTTCGGCAACTTGAACTTCCATGAACGAAAAAGACTACAAAAAGTTGTGACCACTGCCCAGTCCATCACCGGCTTTGACCTCCCCACCGTCGAAGGGATCTATCGTAGTCGCTGCCTCAAAAAGGCAGCCAGAATCATCAAGGACCCACACCATCCTGGCCACACACGTATCTCACCATTGCCATCTGGAAGAAGGTACTGGAGCCCGAAGACAGTAACGTCCAGGTTCAGCAACAGTTTCTTCCCCACAGCCATCAGGCTATTAAACACAATGAATAAGCTATGAGCTCTGAACTGCAAAATATTATTATTTGTTATTTGCAATATATTTTTTATTTATTGAACTTTTTCTTTTTCCCCCCGTTATATACAATGTTTACATATTCACATATTCTGTTGTGCTGCAGCAAGTAAGAATCTCATTGTCCTGTCCGGGACATATGACAATAAAACACTCTTGACTCTTGATACGATTGGAAACAATCCAAAACTGATATTAGGAGCTGAGATGCCCAGCAAAGTTGCTTATTATTTTATAAGATTTAGGTGTAAGTTCAGTTTAGTTTATTGTCACGTGTACCGAGGTACAGTGAAAAGCTTTTGTTGCGTGCTATTCGGTCAGCGGAAAGACAATACACGATAACAATCGAGCCATTCACAGTGTACAGATCATGATAAGGGAATAACATTTAGTGCAAGATAAAATCAGTAAAGTCCAATCAAATATAGTCCGAGGATCACCAAAGAGGCAGACAGTAGTTCAGGACTGCTCTCTTGTTGTTTGGAGGATGATTCAGTTGTTGCCTGATAACAGCTGGGAAGAAACTGTCCCTGAATCTTGAGGAATGTGTTTTCACACTTCTATACTTTTTGCCCGATGGGAGAGGGGAGAAGAGGGAGTGGCCAGGGTGCGACGCGTCCTTGACTATGCTGCTGGCCTTGCCGAGGCAGCGTGAGGTATAAATACAGTCAATAGAAGGGAGGTTGGTTTGTGTGATGATCTGGGCTGTGTCCTCAATTCGCTGCTTGTTTAAGACAACAGACATCATTCAGTCACTTACTTGAATGCCCCTCATCTCAAGTTGGAAACGTTGACAAGTTATTCAATCATAGGAGTGAAGACTGAGCCTAATTCTGCAGCAACCTAACTCCCTTTTGCACAGTAAAAAAAAATGATCACAATCATGACTTATTTATTTGACTAACCTAGGGCATTCTATCTCCATCTCCAGCTAAGGCCAACCAAGCAGACATTCTCAGCCTTATTGTTTACGCTGTTTCTTTCTTCAATCTGCAAAACCTGGTCACATTCCAGAATTTAAACATCTATCCCTTCGGTGAAGATAGAAACAAAATGCTGGAGTAACTTAGCGGGACAGGCAGCATCTCTGGAGAGAAGGGCTAGGTGACGTTTCAGATCGAGACCCTTCTTAAGACCTGCCTGTCCCACTGAGTAACTCCAGCAATTTGTGTCTATCTTCAGTGTAAACCAACATCTGCAGTTCCTTCCTACACATATCCCTTCGATAACCTCTTAATGTTTGTCCACACACTAAGGCTGTGTCATGAAACATGATGACATCTAAAATATATCTGCAAAGTTCGCACAGGGATTGAGTAACCAGGCAAATCGAAGTCTCGAAGACAAACCTGATGGTTTCACGACATTTTGTTACCCAAAGACTTGCACAGTTGGCCTTGAGTTACTGCACTAAGTTCACATTTGCGCAGCAGTTGGTTCAATAGATTTTTTTAACATTGCAGGATGAGCCTATTCAATTCAAAAGATTGATTCAACCTGAAGCATAAAACATATTGAATCAACTGTTGTAGAAACACACAGCTGTGCACCTAGCAAATGCAATCTGGGCAGTGCAGTGTTTGCATGAGGAAAGCTAAAAAACAGTAGCTTATTTTAATAAACCAATAAGGAATTGTAAAATTGATTGGACCAGCTGTCACAAAGCATATGCATCCAGCTGGTCCAATCCATCTTACAGTGCAGAATCAATCCTGATGCTTGTACTATAACTCGGTTCACTTGTTTAGGTCAATACATTTAAATTGTAACTATCCAATTGCATTTTTTTTTTTGCTTGCCCTGGGCGGTTGTGCAGTCTTTAGTGTCAGGCTTTGTTTCCCTTTGATGCCAACATATCCTGTTTCTTTCAGAACATCTCACTTATATTTTATGTAGGAAAAAACTGCAGATGCTGGTTTAAATTGAAGGTAGACATAAAATGCTGAAGTAACTCAGCGGGACAGGCAGTATCTCTGAAGAGAAGGAATGGGTGACGTTTCGGCTCGAGACCCTTCTTCAGACTGAAACGTCACCCATTCCTTCTCTTCAGAGATGCTGCCTGTCCCGCTGAGTTACACCAGCATTTTGTGTCTACCTTCACTTATATTTTGTTATTTTCTGTGCATGAGAAACCGTATTCCTTATCCCTCCCACCCCAGACCCTTCTTGTGGCCCCTGAGCATCCTGACTCATGTTGGACATCCACGCATGTCGATTAGATAGCCATTTGTCATGAATTTCTGTAAACAGCTCTGCAAAAAATGGCCTCACAGCAGTTGAACCCAGTTCACACCTGTTATACGAGTTCCTTCCAGTGAGGGTCATTGGAGAATGACACCGAACACCAATATTGGGCAATTTATTTTTCTCTGTGCTCTTCAGTACTTGCGCTTTTGTGCGAACGGAATGAGATTAACCATCTCCTGACGGTCTCAGACTGAAACAACACACTAATCTTAAACATGGCATTAACCC